>CM052713.1:66123110-66176660 GCA_028551405.1 Uromys caudimaculatus | reverse complement strand
CAAGATCACTAGACCTTTGATCATGACTGCCTGGTGGTGCTTTTGGACAGCACTCACTGCCTTCCTTCTGTTGTGGTTGGGGGTGACTGGGACACCTACCAGGACCTCTGCTTCGGTCTTACAAAGGGAAAATTATTACAGTCTGAAGGCAGCAATTGATTTAGATATGGAGAGAATAGAAACTTCCATCAGTCATCTTAAAGAATCACTGACTTCGTTATCAGAAGTAGTACTAAAGAATATAAGGGGATTAGACTTAACTTTTCCTCCAGCAAGGAGGTCCATGTGCTATATTAGCTGAAGAGTGTTGCTTTTATATAGACCATTCTGGGGTTGTTAAACATTCAATGGCCAAGTTGAGAGTAGGGTTAGCCAAGAGGAAAAGAGAGAGAGAGAGAGAGAGAGAGAGAGAGAGAGAGAGAGAGAGAGAGAGAGATGCAAATGCACCTACCTATGGACCCCTATATATGGGCTTCCGTTGTAGTATTTTCAGCGAACACTAGAACTCTACGCAGAAAATCAAATCTTTGTCATGAAAGATTTATATCTCAATGGGCACTTTCCTAGACCTTATTTGGAGGAAAACAGTCCTTAGCATAACTGATTATCTCATGTTCCTATTTTCATACAGTTGGGTGCAATAATATTATAATACTAGTATAACTAAGGAAAAAATCCTTCAATTTTAGAGGCAATGACATCACTATTTTTTTTAGTTAGCTCAGGTAAGGACTAGAAAATAAAGTGGATGGAATTGGATGATAATTATAGTATCTATATATTCTCATTACATTATAAAGTTATAGCCATAACTGTTGGGTTATATAAAAATAATTGTTTTTAGTAAAAGAAAACCGTATAATTATTGTACTTTTCTAACAAACACTGTGTGAGCATTCTATCAGAAATAGACAATAATTCTTAAATGTTCAATATTTCATCTGTAATTTAAAAGATCAATCATAATTTCTTGAATACTTTTAGCTGAACTTTTTCTATTAACAATATAGTCTATTATCTATAGTTTATTATCTGTATCAATCTAACATCTAAGTATGTCATTGAGATATTAAAAATTGTTTAATTCATTCAGTCAGTTATTTTCAGAAACACAAATGAATTTAGAAATTGAGGTATAATGGTTAAAAAACCTTTGAAGTCCATACAAACACAGTTTGAGTAATAACACCTCTACAGTGAGTTGCTGTTTCAATTGCTGCCTACTGACTTTGCTGTCTATGTCGGCCTTTATTTGGATGTCTTCAAATACTCCAGTGTTTCAACTAAGAGACAGGGTTGAACTCCTTTCTTCAGTTTAGGATTTTTCTGTGGCTGATTTGTCTTAGGAAATATGTCAGGAAGAAGGCTGTGATCATTTCCCGACTCACACCTGGCATATGATGGCAACCCCCACGTCTAATCTTTTGGAACAATCAATTCAAGCTCAGCCAAATGTGGATGAAAGCCCCAAGCAGTATTTCAGAGATTCTCATTAGGAAGGAAGCTGATAACTAGGGCTGGCAGCTTCAGTTCAGCTTCCCCCAATATGTGTGAGAGGTTGAAGGCCTTTTCTAACCCTAGCCAGCAAAATCAGTTGAGACTATGTGGAATCAAAACAAGCTATCCAACCCAAGTCTGGCATATCTATGATCAAGTTCAGTATTGTTTTCAGACATTGTTATTGATGAGTCTGACGATACCACTGCAGAAAAGTGGAAGACCGAACCCCCAACTTCATCCCACTTGCTTAGTTCAACTCAGAGATGTCCAACATTCTGCTCATTAATTTGTAATGTTAGGTTATACTTGTTGGTTTTAAAATATTGTATATTATTACATGTATCTGTGAAGTATAGAGTGATGATTCAATTTGTGTATGTGACTCTGATAAGTGGCTCACAATGTAGGGAACACAGTTCAGTTTTGTTGCACACATATAAATAATAGGCAGGTATGATGACCCACATCTCATACCTCTCATCTTAATGCTCTGAGATCGGAGAGAGGGATCTCAAGAGCAAGTTGGTTGCTTGTTTCACTGAATTATTGAATTCTGAGTACATGATCGTGATATTGCCAGAGTAAGGTGGGAGCAACTGACGGAATCAGTGCTACCATCTGCCTTTTCACACGCATACATATATGCACTTTTACCCTCTCATATACTCCCAAATATGTTATAACACACATAGTACATATATTTTTTACTGCACTCACATACACATAAAGAAATTAAATATAATAAAATAATAAACATAAGTATAAAACGAATAATGGCAAAGTTAGTATAATTGGCATTCTAATCCCTTATACATTTACCATTTTTTGTGTTGGACACTTTTGAATTTTTTTTCTACTTATAGATAAATTTAAACATGTGCAAAGAACTATAGTCACTTTCCTGTGTTGTTGAATATTAGATCTTAGTCCACTTATATAACTATAATTGAGTACTTTTCATATGACCTCATATCACAGTTCTATGATTCATAACCACTAGAGACTATGCTATACTTAATTTGATTTTTATATGCATAAACTCATGTGAGAAAAATATGACTAATTTATTATCAACAAAATTGCATCCTATTCCATAGAAGCTGTTACAAATAACACTGCATTCTTTTTGCCACTATACAATTTTATATCATATATATAAAATTATATATTATATATGGCATATATTCTTTACTCATCTATGAGTAGAAATGACAATTGGCTTTATATCTAATTTACTCTGAATAGTTCTGCAATGAATATAGTTTGCAGATGTCTCTTTGATGGATTTATTTCACTTGTTTTGAATATGTTCCCAGTGTGGGACTCCTGGACCATTTGGTACTTCTAATTTTAGATTGAAAAAAAAAAAACTTATTGTTTTTAGTGATGGCTACACTAACATATCTATACAGATAACTCTTCTCTAGAGATATATCCCAGAGTCTTGGTTTTATAACCTATATTGTATTGTGGCATCCAATATATAGTGTAGTATACTGTAGCCCCCGCACAGCACTCCTCTAGTTGATACAGATGCTTACCAGTGTCTCACTGTTCCAAGATGCTGGTTTTATGTGATCTCTTTGTCATATGGGATACAGCTCTCGTAGGTGTGGCAGTAATTTTTTCCCAGTAGCTGTGAGTGGGTGCTTCTTGTTGAAGGTTCTTAGTTCTGCCAATTTCTGTAGGTCACATGGGCTAGAACTTATCCTTCTTCATCCTTCTTATTACACCGGAACAAGTGTAGAGCATGCAGGTTCTAGCAACAGTGAGGATTTGAACTTGGTAGTTGAGGAAGTTTTAGTGCTATGTTCTTGATGTTGTAAATTAAACGGTTGTCTCTCTGTGGTTGGGGTCAAGGATGGTCCACATGCTATGAATAGAGAGCCTGTTGGTGTTCAAAATCTCCGTGTTTGTATGCATGGGTGCTCAGGGGGTTCAAGTTACTCAGGGAAGATTGTCTGTTTTATTCCCCAGGCAAAGGCTGGTTGAGGGTGAATACCATTTATGCTTCTCAGTGTTACTAATATTTCCTCATGAGATTTGGACAGGTGCATGAAGCCATTAAAATTCAAAAGTGTCTTAGGGTGGCAGTTGTCCTGGCTTCTCTACAAGACAGAGTGCTGTGATCAGAGGAGCCCATATATTTCACTGCAATACTGATTGTATAAACAACTATAAGAAACTTTCCTGGTTGTTTTCCAGATCTATTTGAGGGTGAGTTAGACCCACAAGCTTTGTGATGAGTCAAGTCTGGCTGAACATCTGGATTTTCTATTGGTCCCTATATTGGATAGAGTTTCAACATAGTATATGTATATGACACTCTCAGGGCTTCCAAGCTGCAGGGTTCTTCAGCAATAAACATAACAGGCATCTCTGATGATAGTAAGATTATACATGGGCCTCCTTTCCATATTGAACAAATCCTTTCTGAGTGTGAAGAAAAGATAACCTATGTACCTGCCCTGCCTTAGCATCTGCCTCAGGGCAGAGCCTGCTGCTTTTTCTTATTTTGATTTCTTTCTGTGGAGGTGCTGGCCAGACAATTGTGATGAAGTCCTCTGGAATATACTTTTAGTCTCTGTTTGTTGCAAATATGATGAAGCCTATCTGAGATGTTTTCAACATAATTTACATAGTTATATTTGTTCATTAGTTAGATAAAGATGTTAGATGTTTGCCAGAATATGGACATTATCAAGAATTTCTAGGAACAGGTATATTACACACCACCAGTTACCAGTTACTGAGCATCATTGTAGTAAAAGTAGGAGGCTGTCCGCTGGAAATGTGAGCTTTCCTGTTTATATTCTACTCACCAAATGGTGTTATTTCCAAATGAAGATGTTCTTTTGCCTAAGCAGAGTTTTTGAATATTTGCCACTAATAAGTTATTCTGAGATGCTTTCTTATTAGTCAACTGAGAAGATGCAAATTATAGGAGAACAAAATTGAGGAAAAGACAGAGAGAAACTATAATAGTGACAGAAATATATATGCACATACAAATAAATTTATTTTCTTTAAATATAGTTCTGAATGACAATGCTTTGGGTGGATCATTATGAAAATATGCATACATAGTGAATGGCAACTGTCTCTATGCGTGTACCTCTGCTGAACATGAGCAGATATCCAAATTTGCTTTATGTTAAGGAATTGTAGGTCAAAGACCATGTTGAACAAGTTGGAATCTCCCTAGAAGGAAGAGTATTTTGAGCATTAATTCACCTTGAGAAGGACTGAGCTACAGAAAATAATTATTCTGTATAAAATCTACTTACCTTAGAGTTTAATATACATACTGAGTATTGTATGACTGGTGGAATGGCTCAGCAGGATAAGGCTTTGACAACTGGGTTTGATCCCTTGATTCCACATGGTAGGAAGGAACTGATTCCTGCAAGTTCTTCTATCACTTCATCAACTATGCCATGGCACATGTCTACATATTCAGACACACACAGAGACAGACACAGACACACAATACAGTAAAAATTTTAAATCCTGTGTGTTGGTGTTAGGTGTAGCTTTATTGGAAAACTAAGATGTAAAATACTATAAAATTTCTTGCTTTTAAAGGCTATTTATACTTGTTGAAAACAAACAGCCCATAACATAAATATTTTTATGCAAGAGCATATTGTGTCAACAGAACTATAGAGGACACTCGATTGTCCTCACTATCCTCATTTTGAGGCACAGTGTGACATTTGTTCATTTGCTTTTTGTTTTGTTTTTTTAATTTGGAGGATACATATCATAAGTGTTTACAAATAAAGTGTATGTATCGTATTTACAGTGTGTTTACTATTTGAGTTCATAACTTGTTTTGATTATATCTACTCTCTTTCTTCACTCCAGTTCTTCTCATATTCTCTTTTACCATCTCTCTTTCCAGACTTCTTTGCCTCTTTTTATAACCTACCAAATATAACTAAAGTTGCCCCAAAGGAGCAAAGTCCAGAGTCATTCACTGGAGCACAGGCCACCTATTTCACTGTTTATATTTACTTATCATTTGAATACTTTTTTCTTTTTGTTTCTATCTCTTTTTGTTTTCCATTACAAAAGTGTGGACCTAGACAATAATCTTCTGTTTTCTTTTCATTTGCTTTTAAGATTTTTTGTTTTTTAAAGCCATAGAAAATAAATGAAAGCCCCATTTTCCTTGTGCAGCTGGGATTTTGCACAGTCTGTATTACTGACTGCATCTGTGCAGAAGACCAGCATACGGGTGGGAGGGGCATTGTTTAATTTAGTTCGTATGCCTGAAGTAAATGAAGAGTTGACTATATTTTAAATCTTGCCAAAGCTAAACAGCCACAGAGCTATGAGCAGAATCCAGAAACTTTCAAAATCAGTCTTGTGTTCTCTCTACTAGATTGCACCATCTTTGAGGGCTGATCACTTGCACACTATAAACTGCCTATCTTTTGAATTTGAAAACACACATTATGTCAATTTATTTTTAAAAATGTTTATGTTAGAGGTACTTCTCATTTTTTGTTACTATCTTTTAGTTTTTATCTTTTTCATGTTTTCTCAGGTGTTTTAAGTATGTTCTTTTAGAGGAAATTGAAATTATGGCAGTTATCAAAATTAAAAATGGCACAACTGTATATGGAAATAAATGAATATTCTATGAGTAAGGAAATATTGTTCATGTGTATGTGTGTGTAAGAGAGATCTTAGGTGCTGCGATTTGTCTTGTGTCAAGCCTGTGAATGTGAAAAAGATGTTTATAAGAGTTGATTCTGACAGATGAAGCATTGGAAGGACTTACGAAGTTATTTTTCAGAGTAAGGGCACTTCAAGATTAAAACCAGGTACCAGGAAAAGAAATTAATATTTATTATATCTTATCATAAAGCCATTGGAAATATTCTCTATCTGTTGTGAAGCTAATATTCACACATTTTTTTTTCAGATGGTCATTAAACTTTTAATTTTCTCCTCTATGCTGATAAATGTCTAGTATTGGTATTCATGCCTCTGAAAGCTTAGCTCTGTATTCTATATGGTTTTGGAAAAAAATAAAGAAAAGTATTAATCCACTTTCTGCTATAAAATTGTTTTGTTCAAAATTATATAGGAAAATGACAGCTACGAACTCCTATGTATTATTGGTAGAAAGAAGACAAGGGAAATTCAATTTTAACATAAAATAGCATTTTTTAAAAAATGCCCAATATGAATATTAAACATGATGTTTCTTTATGCTCATTCTTTGCTTAAACCTTTTGCAATCACACAGCTATGAAAATTACAGATATTTCTTTATTGACATGTTGGTGATAGTCGTTGTATGTACTGAAGTTATGCAAATGAGTAGCTCATATATTCTATTCAACTAAAATGATTGGCTTGTAAAGAGTGAATAAACAACCCAAGTACTTTTAAAAATAATATTAGTAAATCCACAACAAAATAGCAATAGGGAAGTACAGTAACCCTAGATTTTTAAAGACCATTGCATTATTGACCTTTTCTTTTCTTTTTATTTCTTTTCTTTTCCTTCCTTTTCTTTTTTAAAATTTCTTGTTCAACATGTTAGCCAATATAGAAAAGGAACAAGATGGGATAGAAACCCATTGGGTGAATTACTAGTCATACTATCAGAGGGAACTAAGTTTTTACCTCTAGCATAATGGTATATAAGTTGTATAGACAAGAGTCTGCCATCTAGGACAGCAATGGAAAGGTGGAACTATTAGGATACCCCCTGAGGTCTCTGGCCAGCCAGGCAAATTGATGAACTGCAGATTGAATGGCAAATTCTTTCTCAAGCAGTAACATGAGTAATGATAGACCAAAACATCAAGCATCTACTTCTGTGTATCACACTCATGGCTACATATGTATACATGCACTTGCACACATATATATGTGCATATGTGTGTGGCCAAAAACTTATTCCATATACACATGTTATGACTAAAATTGATTTTATAACCTTAGAAATTTCAGAATTTTACACCATAATTTTTTAAGTAGAAACTAAAATTTGTCTGAATTTTTATGATTCTTACTGATTTTCTGAATAATAAATAAATATCAACCACATTTTTGCATGATAAGATCATAAGAGATGATCTTAGTATACTATATTAAACTCCACTCTGCCTTTTATGGTTCACACAAAGAACTTTTGAATTTGAAAGAATAAAAAGAAGTATTGTGAAAATGTATTCTAGTTTTGTGTCATTTCTCGTACATAGATATAATCAAGCCCTGCTTTTATAGACTATTTCAATAAAAAGAAAGATAATTTTTAGTTTTTTCAGTGAGTCATTGTAATGGAAGATGAATGTTTTCCTAGCTCACTCAAAAATTCCAGGCCAATTACAAAGGATGCCAGACCTGAGAATGGGTAATAATGAATGCACATTCCTGCAGGCATAGGGAGGAGGGAGGAAGACCATGGTCCTCCACAACTAATGAATTATTTTGCCAATAAAATTAATTGAGCTGGGTGATTATAAGTAACTTCTCTAAGTTCATACAACTGAACAAATAAGGGTCATTTACTGACCTCTGTTTTTCTTCTCAGTTTGAGTATTTTATGTTTTGAATTGGACTAATTCAAGATTTTCCTCAGATCTGTATAAAGAAGTGGAGCTTGCATATATTTTCAAGGCGTTCCTTCTGTTATCAGTCCCTGAAAACACTGTACTTACTTTGTAAAAAGCTCTCCACTGTTCCCTCTTCCCTCCCTCAATGACCTCATCCTGGGAATTACATTATTTGATAATTCTGTCTTAGTCAAAGTCCTATTGCTGTGAAGAGACACCAAGACCATGGCAATTCTTATAAAACAAAAGCATTTAATTTGGGCTCACTTACAATTCAGAGGTTTAGTCCATTACATAAAGGTGGGAAACGTGGTGGCATATATCCAGGCATGGTGCTGGAGAGGTAGTTGTGAGGTTTGCATCCACATCAACAGATAACAAGACGAGAAAGTGCCATTCAGCCTACTTGGGCCTTTGAAACTTCAAATCCCACCCCTAGTGACAGACTTCCTCCAATAAGGCCATATCTTTTAAAAACTATCAAGTAGTGTCACTCCCTAATGAGCAAGGGTTCAAATATGTGAGTCTATGGGACTTTTCCTATTCCAACCACCACATTCCACCTCTGGGCTCTCATAGGCATGTGGCCATATCACATTGAAATAAAAGGAATAAATCCAATTTCGAAAGACCCCATCCAGAGTCTGTCATAGTCTGAACACTATTTAAAAGGCTGACTGGAATGGGGGTCACTTTGGAGCAGGTGTGGAAACCCAGGATAGTGGAAAAGCTCTAGTTTCTGTGAAGGTGACCCTAGCGAGGAGTCCTAGTAATGGTGGATATGGAATCTGAACTGGCCATATTTGTAACTAGGCAAGGCTTCCAGATGTGGGACTAGGTTAGATTTAGTTGGGTTGTTGACCAAGGATGTCCTGTGGAGATTTGTCAACAACCCAGGCTGATACTAGCACAAAGGATGACTTTTTAAAAACTGACAGCACAGTCCCATTGCTGAGGACAACAACCCCACACCTCATTGTACATGGAGAGGTCAAGCTTTTGCCTGCACAGAGCCCTCACCATTCTAGTTTCTTTGGTGTGGGAAGATTTTTAAATGCTACCAAAACAGAAACATGGACATCATCTGGCCACAAACTCGACCTATAATCTCTCCTGCCTGCAAGATGTGCTGGGGCAATGGTCACACAGAACTTATGGGAACTGCCAAGAAATATCTGGTTTAATTTGAGGCCCATGCCACAGGAGAGAGCTATGTCCTAGATGCTGTCTAGGAACTAGAGACTGGATAACTCAGAGACCTAAAATAGAGGCAAACACATATAGCCAAAAAAAAAAAAAAATCAACAAAATGATTCCTAATGATATTCTGTTACAATCATACAATGGTGCCATGTCCATTTGTAATCAGAAAGGCTTCTTCCTGCAGCAGAAGGGCGTAAAACAGAGCCTGATATGCTGTGAGAAAGTCTAAACTGGATGTATCCATCAGTTTCCTCCTCTCAGAGCTCAGAAAACCTTGCAGAAGAGGAGACATTATAGGAATCAGAGGCTATGGAGGGCACCATGAGAACATGGACATCACGCTCTTGCTTCCACTTATTGTTTAGTTTTTTAAAATCCTTTTTATCTCCTTTAGCACTGAATTTGAATCTATTATCCTTCCAGATGCTTCTTTTCTCCTCAAACTAAACATTTCATATTTTTCCATGCTTAGCTTATTATTTTTATTACAGATCTGAAGATGCATAGCTACTAACAACCAAGCAACACTATAAATATTAGGCTATCTAGAAATCTTCTCTTTCAGAGGTGTTCTCATCAATTTAGTCTCAGGAAGACTTTTTTTTTTTTTTTTTTTTTTTTGCACAAGGGGAGAAAACCACCATATTCTTCACCAAAATATCACAAGAATGGTCTCTAGGCCACATACTAATATTCTTCTCTTTGGAAACCTCTTGATCTAGGGCTCCACAGCTCAATTCACCCTCAGTAGCATTGTCTTCCACACGTCAAATACTGTAGCCCTGCTACAATCATTCAACTGCTTTCCTGATACAAAGTCTCAAAGTCTATGTTTCTCTGAAAAAAAATACCATGGTCAGGCCAATCATAGTGTGTTAGTCAAGATTCTTTAGAGAAACAAATTATAGAATGTATCCTTGTATATTTTTTATATCTAGCTAATGTCATATATGTATGTCTATATCACCTATATCTCTCTACACCATCTATTTTACATATATGTGTATACATATTTACACAAAAATTCATATACATACTTATATGTATATAATACAACATATATACATAGAGCATATATACATACACATACATATGTATATATGTCTTAGTGTTTTACTGCTGTTAAGAGATACCATGATTAAGGCAACTCTTATAAAGGACAATATTTAATTGGGGCTGTCTTATACTTTCAGAGGTTCAGTCCGTTATCATCAGCGCAGGAAGCATGGCAGTCTACATGTAGACATGGTGCTGGAGAAGGAGTTAAGAATCACACATCTTGATCTGAAGGCAACCGAGAAGGAACTGTCTCTTCTGTACTTGGCAGAGTTGGAGTTTATGAGCTTCAAATTCTATTCCCATCATGACACACTTCCTCAAACAAGGCTACACTTCCTCCAATAAGGTCCTACCTCCTATTACCCTTTATATTATGTCACTTCCCATGCGTCAAGCACATTCAGAATCCAGAAGTTGGTCCATTTATGAGGCTAGATATGTTAACTGGTCTTCGGTAGAATCAGGATCCCAAAGAAGTAGGTAATGCCATTGAAGGGGTAGACCTGTGAGCAAAGCAAAATCAATCAGGCAAATAGGAAGTTTCCTTTCTCCATGTCCTTATTGCAGAAAGTGTGTTCAGTTTTAAAAATGTGTCTGTCTCCTTGCCACAAGATTCAGGCTAAAGGCATACATCTTATTATCTCAAAGATACAGACTACAAGTTGATTCACTCACTTCAAACAAAGCGAAGGTATCTCAGAGATGTATCCTCTATTTCGGTATTCTAGTTAATTCTAGATTTAGTCAAGTTGACAACCAAGAATATCCATCACAAATCCACCTCTTGTCACTTTGACACACATTCTTATGTTTTTATATCATGATTAAGTTCCAAAGGAAAACAATAATTGTGTCATAAAATTGCCTAAACATAACCATTCCTCATATGCAAATGTATTATAAATTTATAAGTGGCAATGTCCTTGGGGTTCATTATTTTAGTGTCTCAAACTTAGTTATGATTAACAGTGATATTATCTTAATTCATGCTACAACATAAATACTGAAATTGAAATAAAAGACAAATATCTTTTCAGATGCATTCTTAACAAAATACAACAGAAACACTCATGTTAACTATGATCCTAGTTTCCAGAACTGTTCATGTGATCTTAGCTAGTGTTTAAAACTACCTTTGTCTACTACCCTTTCTTTATGTCTTTACTCTTTGCAAGAACCTCAAGCAGGTCTTGAATCTTTTCCTGGAGGAGAGGCCTAGTACCTTAATTCCTGATGGGTCTGGGCTCTTTGTCAACTGATGTGGATTAGATCGTCATAGTTCCTCATTGCCTTTAATCACAGATATGGTAGCACAGAAACACACCCTAAAGGATTTTCTGCACAATAGACATGATCTCTTTTACCTCCATTGTGGAGAAATAATCCAATTTCTACATGGTAGTCTGGATAAATGACCCCTCCTTACAATATTATTCTTTTTTATCCTTTGGTTTAAGGACATCAGTGACTTTTTTTTTTCTCTTATTGGATATTTTATTTATTTACATTTCAAATGTTATCCCTTTTCCCAGTCTCCCCTCCAAAAACCTCTTACCCCCTTCGCCCCTCCCCCTGCTTCTATGAGGGTGCTACCCCACTCACCAACACCATTAGAAGCCCAACATGATCTGGGCAAAATCAGCTTTCAATTACCAACCAAAGAGTACACATGGAGGACCCATGGCTCCAGCTGCATATGTAGCAGAGGATGATCTTGTATAGCATCAATGGGAGGAGAGGCCCTTGGTCCTGTGAAGGCTTGATGCCCCAGTGTAGGGGAATGCCAGAGCAGAGAGGCAGGAGTGGGTAAATGGGTCAGGGAGCACCCTCAAAGAAACAGGGGAAGGGGAGGTGGGAGAGGGGGTTTCCAGAGGGGAAACCTGGAAAGGGGATAACATTTGAAATGTAAATGAATAAAACATCCAATAAAAAAAAATGGAGTTTTTGTTATGGCTACTGACAGGAATGTTCTCCATGGTAGTACCAAAGCTTCTAGGCCATAAGAAATTAAGGTCACAGAGAAAGGAATTTTTTTCTAGTGGCCAACTAGAGGTGATAGTGAGTGAAACTATTCCCCTTCCCACCCCTTGATTTCTGGAGCCATTGATTCTGACTATGGGAGAAAACATAACATATATTGTGCTCTGACACAAACCATGTACAGACTTCTATACAACCCTCTTCTAGCACACTAGGTTGCTACTACCTAATAGTATCTATCAGGCCAGATTCTTCAGAATAGTGGGGAATGTGGTGAAACCAGTGGATTTCATGATTATAGGCCCACTGTCATACTTCTCTGGCTATGAAGTGAGTTCCCTGGCCAGAAGCAATATCATTATGATGCATAAGGTATTCTGTAAATCCATAGATGGAAGTTTTAGTAGAAACATTACATTCAGTAAAGGCAAATCTATGGCCAAAATAAGTATCTACACCAGTAAGAAAGCAAAGCATTGTCCTTTGATGGAGCAAGTGGTTCAATGTAGTCAACCTGCCACCAGATCACTGGCTAGTCATCCTTAGAAATGTTCCCATATCTGTGGCTTAATGTTTTCTCTATTGTTGGCATGTCTCAAACTCAATATCAGTTATGGTCAGGTCAGCCTTGGTGAGTGGAAGTCGATATTTTCAAGCCCAGGCATAATCTCCATTTCTGCTACTATGGGCACTTTGTTCATGGGTCCCCTGGGCAATGTCAGGAATGGCGGGCAAAGAGGCTGGTTGATCCCAGAATGAGTCATTCTATCCACTTAATTATTCAACTCCACCTTTCCTGAAATCACCTTTTGATGAAAATTTACATGGGACATAATATCTTCACAACCTTTAGCCATTGAAGAGCTCTATCCACATAGTTTCTCCTCAGATATCTTTCACAAATTTTCCAATAATGGCCTTTCAAAATACCTGACCATACAGCCAATCCATACACTCAAGCTCATGAATCTGTGAACATATCTGGCCATTTTTCCAAATAAAATATATGACCACATTTACTGCCCAAAGTTCTGCCCACTGTTAACATGTCCCTTCACTGGTATCTTCCAGGGTTGTTACAGACCAGGGTTATAATGCTACAGCATTACAGGTCCATTTTTAGATGTTGCCTGTATAACCTGTAAACATATCAGGAAAGCAGGCTGTAGTCTTCTCTTTCTCAATCAATAGATAATAAGGAATATCCTATGAGGGTGTAGGTGCATGCCTGGCAGAAGACAGCATTTTAACAGGAGTAGAAATCATAGACATTTGGGCAACTTCTCCACAAACCATGCTTGTTTCTTTAGGACCTGCTCAGGCCTGATAAAAAATAAACTACTTCCAAGGAATAATGTACTGGTGTTGTCCAAGTGCTATTTTATGACATTCTAGATTCAGATAACATTCAGCTCATGATGGGAAGCTCAGGTGGCATCGTACCTGCATGACCGATTATCAAACATTCGATTTTAACTAAAGCTCAATACGAGGCCAAGACTGTTTTTCGGTGGCAGAATAGATGTTGGCACATGATGATAGAAACTAGAAACAACATCTCTATCTGCCATTGCCACCTCAAGTACCTTTGTGTCTGTTGATCATATGGTCCAAGTGGTAGAGCAGCCTACACAGCAGGTTGAACATTTTGAAGAGACTTCTGTTGTTCCAAGTCCCACACAAAGCTAGCAGCTTTTGGGGTCACTTGGAATATGGGCTGGTATAACACACCCAAGTGACGAACATGCTGTTACAGAATCCAAATTGTCCCACAAAGCTCTGTGCTTCTTTCATGGTGATGGGAGAAGGCAGGTACAAAACTTATTCTTTACCTTTGAAGGAATATTGTGCATGCCCCACACTACTGGACTCCTAAGATGTTTGCTGAGGTAGAAGGCCCTTCCACTTGGTTGGAGTTATTTCCCTTTGTTCTGATGTGAACAAATGTTACCAATGCGTTCAACCTGGTTCCTTCTTTCTGCTCACTTGGTCCTGTCAGTATAATGTCATCAGTATAGTGCACCAATGTGATATTTTATAGAAGTGAAATATGATGATGATCTAGTCTAGTTATACAGTGCTGGAGAATGATTTGATGCTCTATTAGTGTGAAGAGACACCATGCAACTCTTATAAAGTAAAGCACTTATTTAGGGCTTGCTTACCACTCAGAGGTTTTTTTCATTACATATTGGCAGAAAACACGGAGGTACAGAGTCAAGTATGCTGCTAGGGAGGTAGCTAAGAATTCTACATCCAAATTGTCAGGCAACAGGAAGAAAGAATTCCATTGTACCTTGCTTGTGCCCCTAATACCTCAAATCTTACTCCTAGTGACATACATCCTCCTCCTAATCTATGTCAAGTAGAACAACTCCCTAATGACCAAGCATTCAAATATATGAGCCTATGGGAGTATTCCAGATCAAACCACCACTGTGTTTTATTTGAATGTCTTATCTTCCATAAACAGATTTGAAAATAATGTTTTGATTCTCTGATAGTAACTATGAATTAGTGCCAGTGAGAAGAAAGAGAGAATTCGTTAATGAATGGCTTCAAATTGACCTTCAGTCCAAAGAAACTTTAGCAACTCTTCTGACATCTCTGTAATGATTAGCACAAGACCAAGTCACTGAACTAAAGTCCGCATACCTTTTTGTATGCTACACTCTAGGTTACAGGATAAATGGGGCTAGAAACCTGTGAGAGCCTTTTAGAGGTAGCTTTCTGACAAAGAGATAAGGTCTTGAAGGGAACTTGATGGAGCAACTTAGTACCACATCTCTGTCTATCAAAAACTAGTATAACGAGAGTGAACTTATTTCTTTTATAAGTCCTTAAAAGATTTTAGAATTTTCTAATAGCTTTATTAATTCCATTGTATTTTGGATTTCTTCAATCTCTTTGAAGAATCCTTAAAACAGGGGAAGCTAGTTTTCCTAAGATTCTTCTGTAGCTCCATCCTCAAAAGTCTCACAACACATATAAACAACTAGGACACTTTAGCCAAAAGGTCATCTTGCCCTTGCAGAAGCCCAGAACAGTATCTTTGAATTTTGTAAATTCATGTTTCAAACATGACTTACTTATACTTCTTCAGTCACATTTCTGTTTTTCCACTAGCTGTAGGAATCCAAATTCTTAAGTCACACAGGTTCTCAAAGGAATTATGTCTTGAAGCATCATTGAAGGACTCCCAGATGGTCCATTTTAACCTCAGCTGAACTCTCAGGCAATCATGCTTGCTCAGGCACAATTTAGTCAAGACTAAACATTTCATAGAGACCTCCACAATCTAACTTTTCACACACTAGCCCCTATGTCTTCAACTGCAGTGAAATATTACTTCATAAATGACAAATTCTGCAACCTTCTTCACCTCCTTGATCCAGAAATTAGAGGAGGAAGATTAATCAGGGAATAAAACACGACAAAATTATGTTATATCCAAAATATTTAAAGTCCTTAAATCTTTTGATGTTATTCACTTGAGAGGAATATGAATTATTAAATAAAAAGTATAGGTGATGGCACATTTAAAGTTCTTGATTTACTTAAACTCTCAAACATTTTGATTACTTTTACAATACACTTAGTTTCAATATATTTTCTTTACTTCCCTGTAATTCTAAATGTTCTTTGATATAGCAGCTTCTTATTCACAGTCTTCCAGTAATTTTAACTGGGACTATTAATCATACTCACTGAAACACTGGTTGAAGAAAGCAAGAGACCAAAATATCTCACCCTCAGTCTCCTCTTCCAGATTTTCGTCTTTTACTACCCAGACTTGTCATTGCTTCAGAGAGTATCCCCTATGGGAATGGCGGACTATAAAACTTTTCTCTGCTTAACTTCCCAAAGTGCTTTTTCTTCAGGTTCCCATGACTTATACAGCTCCTCCTGCACATCATTGTGATTTTGCACTGATCACGAATAGGATTGTATCAATATTGAAATAATGGTAATTATTAAAGGATATATGTCATTTTAAAAGTGTAAACCATTACCCATTTCTCATTTTTCAAGATTTTAACAAAGATCAGGTAGTCAGGAATAAATACAGTTATTTTCCATCTCTTCATAGCACAGATCCTTGACTTTTGTTTTGAGTTATCTAGACAGATGAATAGGAATGAAATGAAAGAGTACAGTTATGATAAAAATCATGACATTGCATTTTCACTTCTAATTCTGCAGAATCCATCTTTAATGATTAAGCAGGTGACAAGTGAAATAAGCAACAGCAACCACAAAAATAGAACAAGGAAGCCAACAAATAAACAAAATAAAAATATTTTATTTAAAATAAAAAATATTTTATTTCCCTGATAAAGACCCCTATTTGTTAAACACCAACTCTCCAGTCATTGTCATCACTGCCCCCATCACCACCTAGCCACTGCAATCTACTTCCGTCTACATAAATCTCACCAAAGACACCTCTGTAATGGAATGGCAGATGATTTGTCTATTTATAAGTAGCCTTCTTTTCGGATACACTGTCAAAGCTTGCGTTATAAGCTCCACTGATTTTAAAGTTAAATAGTATTTGACTGCATTTTTGTTTGCACATTATCCTTTTATGTGTTCTATATTTTTGGCTCTTACAATCACTTATGAATTTATGTAGTTTGGTAACTCTCTATTTGTTTTGCTGCATTTTGCAGTGTACTCAGAAATGCTTTCTTCTTCTTCTTCTTCTTCTTCTTCTTCTTCTTCTTCTTCTTCTTCTTCTTCTTCTTCTTCTTCTTTTTTTACATTGATGGGCTAAATAACATATTTTTAGTGACAGATGGTAGATGATAGGAAGTATCATTAGTCCCGCCTTATATTCCTCACCTGTTTCTTTACAGTAGGTGCCTCTAAATAACTGGTACTATGAAAATAGAAAATCCATTTGGAAATAGAATTCAATTTGTGGACAAGATAAGAAAGCCAGAACAACAAACCAATGTCAGTCACACCAACATTGTCATTTTCATGACTCAATTATAATTCTAATATTTCTTAATTTATTATGAGCCATTAAAATTAATTCTTAACTAATACATTTTTTTCAATAAGTCTTATGTTCCCCGGTGTTGAAAGACCACTGTAATGGGGAGACATGGCAGAAAGAGGCAATCTAGAAGGTTCAAAAATATAAGAAAAATTTTTTAGGCCAAATAGATTTTCACATTACATAATCATGCATGATATTAGAGAAGAGAAAAATACACTTTAGCATTAGATTTGAGGTGAGGAAAAATTTTAATCCTTTTAATTTTGAGCTTTTAATATAATTACATAATTTCTCTTTTCCATTTCAAATTCATGACTTCCTTTTTCACTAACTTTTATTACATATATATATATATATATATATATATATATATATATATGCAAACATATATTTTAAATACAATCTAATTGGTCTCTATAACACTATTTGCATATATGTTTTCAGGGCTGACAATTTGATATTGGATAATCAGTTGGTGCTCACCTTCCTGGAGAAGTTTATTTCTTTCACTCTCAGCACACCATAGTTGGCTGTAACTCATTTTGTAGGTAACATCTTACGGACTTTCGCAAGTCTACTTGGACATGTCTTTTATTGTCCTTGTTCAAGTCATGTTTACACTGTTATGTTGGTGAGACTTCATCCACAATATTAGGAGATGCATTCTCACAGCAAAATTCCTGATCTTCTGGCTTTTAATAATCTTTCTTCTCCCTCTTTAACAATATGCCCGACCTTTAGGTGATGAGGGTATTTATTTTTATTTTTTTAATTTTTAATTTTTTTTTTAACACTCCAGATTTTGTTCCCCTTCAGGTCCACCCTCTGACTGTTCCACATCCCATACCTCCTTGCTATCCCTCCATCTCCATGAGGATATCTCCACTCCCTACCTCCCACCCCACCAGACCTCTAAATTCCCTGAGTCCTCCATTATCTTGAGGGTTAAGTGCATCTTCTCTGATTGAACCCAGACCCAGCAGTCCTCTGCTGTTTAAGTGTTGGGAGCCTTGTATCAGTTGGTGTACGCTGCCTGTTTGATGGTCCAATGACTGAGAGATCTCGGGGGTCCAGGTAAATTAAGACTTTTGTTCCTCCTACATGATTACCCACCTCCCCAGCTTATTCCAGCTTTTCCCTAATTCAACCACAGGGGACAGCAGCTTCTGTCCATTGGTTGGGTGCAAATATCTGCATCTGACTCTTTCAGCTACTTGTTGGGTCTTTCGGGGCAGTCATGATAGGTCCCTTTTTATGAGCACTCCATAGCCTCAGTAATAGTGTCAGGCCTTGGGGCCTCCCCTTGACATTAATCTCAATTTGGACCTGTGGCTGGATCTCCTTTTCCTCAGGCTCTTCTCCATTTTTGTTCCTGCAGTTCTTTCAGACAGGATCAATTATGGATCTGAGTTTTGATTGTGGGATGGCAACCCCATCCCTCACTTGATGCCCTATCTTTCTGCTGGAGGTGGGCTCTACAAGTTTTCACTCCCCACTTTAGGGCATTTCATCTAAGGTCCCTCCCTTTGAGTCCTGAGAGTCTCTCACCTCCTAGGTCTCTGGTATATTCTGAGGACCCTCTCACCTCCTACCTCCTGAGGTTGCTTGTTTCCATTCTTTCTGCTGGCCCACAGGGCTTCAGTCCTTTTCCACCACCCAATACCTGATCATGTTCCCCTCTTCTCCTCCCTGTCCCCATTCCCACACAGGTCCCTCCCTTCCCCCTCTCCTGCCATGTGATTGCTTTCTTCTTCTTCTCAAGTGGGATTGAGGCATCCTCACTTAGGCCCTTTGGCTTGTTGACCTTTTTGAGTTCTATGGACTGTATTTTCTGTATTCTGTACTTTTAGGGTAGTGGCTAATATCCACTTATTAGTGAGTACATAGCATGCATGTCATTTTGGGTCTGAATTTCCTCAGAATGATATTTTCTAGTTCCATTCATTTGCCTGCAAAACTCAGGATGTCCTCTTTCTTAATAGCTGAGTACTGTTTCATTGTGTAAATGAGGCTCATTTTCTATATCCATTCTTCTGTTGTGGGACATCTGAGTTATTTCCAGCTTCTGAGTATCACAAACAAGGCCTCTGTGAACATAGTGGAGCAGATGTTCTGTGGCATTTGGGGCATCTTTTGGGTACATATCTAAGAGTGGGATTTCTGTGTCTTGAGGTAGAACCATTTCCAATTTTCTGAAGAACCTCCAGATTGATTTCCAGAGTGGTTGTACCAGTTTGCAATCCCACCAACAATGGAGGAGTGTTCCTCTTTCTCCACATCCTCACCAACATATGCTGTCACCTGAGGTTTTGATCTTAGCCATTCTGATCGGTGTAAGGTAGAATCTCGGGGTTGTTTTGATTTGTATTTCTCTGATCACTAAGGACTTTGAACATTTCTTTATATGCTTCTTAGCCATTCGATATTCCTCTGTTGTGAATTCTCTATTTAGTTCTATACCCCAGGTTTTGTTTGGATTCTTTTGGTTTTTGGTGGTTAGCTTCTTACGTTCTTGATATATTTTGGATATTCGTCTTCTATCAGATGTGGTGTTAGTGAAGATTTTTCCACAATCTGTAGGTTGCCAATTTGTCCTATTGACTATTTCCTTTGCCTTACAGAAGCTTTCCAGATTCATGAAGTCCCATTTATCAATTCCTGATATTAAATCATGACCCGTTGGAGTTCAGTTTAGGAAATTTTCCCCAGTGCCAATGAGTTCAAGGATCCTTCCCACTTTCTCTTCTCTTAGATTCAGTGTATCTGGTTTTATGTTGAGGTCTTTGATCCACCTGGTCTTGAGCATTGTGCAAGGTGACAAATATGGGTCTACTTTTAAATGTATCCATTGTGTCTAGATTCCACAGCTTCCAAAAGATTGATTGTAGTTTTATATATGGTATCTGTTGCAAAGAAAAGTTAATTAAGATGGGATTTTATGCACATTTGTGTGCTCAGATTCTGAGATATTCCAACTAGTGGACAAATGAATCAGGCATACTAGCATCCTCAGTTTAGATTACTTGTTTTAATAAAGAAAAGATTCTTCTAGAGTAAAATTACTTTGAAAGCAATTGTTTAAAAAGATTTTCATGGTACTTTGAATTGGCTCTGCTACATTTCTGCTACAGATTTAATATTTCCTGAAACAGGATAAAATAAGAAGTAAAAAAATACAAAAGCTTCTAGAAGAATCACTCTAAGATAATCTACTTGAAACAAATAGATTAGTTATTAAACATGCTTTAAAAGAAAGTATATGATTTTAGAATTGTACTTCATGAGTATGTTACATAGACCAATTATTATTAATAATGTAAGCCTTGGATATTTTTTCAGTCATACGTTATTTTTTTCTCCTGGAAAACGTTTTTTTTGTTTGTTTGTTTTTTGTTTTTGTTTTGTTTTGTTTTGTTTTGTTTTAATTTCTTGGTTCTACATCCTCCTTTCATGTTCTTTCTTTTTTCTTCTGATTTCTTCAGGAATTCTTGTTCATCTTATTCTTTCCTTAGTACCTTCCATTTTATCTTTTCTGTTTGGTTCCCTCCACATGTTTTTTGTTCCAAGTAAAACCATTTCCGAGCAGAGCTGGAATCCCAAACAGAAATCTTCAAAGAAAATGCAGTATTTTCTCAGAAAATTCACCTGGTAATTTTCACCTATAACATTCAAAATAATGAGAGTTAAAAATCTAGTTTACACTGTATGGCAGAATCACATGTATATCTTATTAATAGAAGTCATAAACTCTTGCTATGTTAAAACAAGAGAGAGATATTTGAATTATTTTTCAAGAATAAATTCAAATTAGTTAATGGAAGTTAACCTGACATAAAAGCAGTATAAATCTTTCAGTCTCTAAATACAATGGCAGTGTATTAAGGATAAAACTATTAGTATTGACCAATGTTTTCTGAAAAGTGTATGTTTCATTAGTTTCAGTTAGGAAAGCAAATGGTGTCACACACAGTAAACTCAAAATGTAGCAGTCAACACACAGGGATGTGATGAATGAGCACTAAATTTGGAAATATGAGTCCAATAGGAGAAGAAACTTCATAGAAAATGAGAAACACAAAACTATTTCAATTTTCTTCCTTCGAATTCTCATACTTTGGGTTTCTTTAGATACAAGCAGAGGCTAACAAAATCTACTAGTAAATTTGAGGATGCCAAACATGACTACATTATAAAATATTTGTAATTGAGAAAATATGTTGTTCTTATTTCAATACAAGCATATTTATGATAGTGGCCATGTAGTAAACATGAAATTATATTAAAGGTCAGAAAGGTCAACATGGACTGCATAATCTTGGACATCAGGAATGGAATCCCATTTCACTTCTCGGTATGTATGACAGTGGGGAAAATAAGATAAAAGAAAAGAAATGAAGGTGAAATTAAGGTAAGGAATGAAAAAGCATAAAAGTGAGTTAAGACACTGGAAAATTAATGGAAATCAGGGGCAAAATAATAGTAAAATGTCTACTAGATAGTAAAGAAGAAAAAAAAAAAAAGAAAAGAAAAGGGAAAGAAACTAGCAGAGCATCAAAATGAAAACAAACAGAAAGAAAAGGAAAAGTAAGTTGAAAGTTTTGCTAAGGGGAGGTGTGACCCAGGGTTTTGTGAAACTTTATTAAAGCTCAGAGTACACACTGCACCTCATACAATAATAGTGGGAGACTTCAGCACCCCACTCTCATCAATGGACAGGACTTGGAAACACAAACTGAACAGAGACACAGTGAAACTAACAGAAGTTATGGACCAAATGGATTTAACAGATATCTATAGAACATTTCATCCTAAATAAAAAGAATATACCTTCTTCTCAGCACCTCATTGTACTTTCTCCAAAATTGACCATGTAATTGGTCACAAAACAAATCTCAACAGATATAAGAAGATTAAAATAATCCCATGCCTCCTATCAGATCACTATGGATTAAGGCTGGTCTTCAATGGCAACAAAAACAACAGGAAGCCCATATACACATGGGAACTCAAAAATGCTCTACTCAATGATAACTTAGTCAAGGAAGAAATAAAGAAATATATTAAAGACTTCCTAGAATTTAATGAAAATGAAAGTACAATATACTCAAACTTAAGGGATACAATGAAGCACTGTTAAGAGGAAAACTCATAGCTCTGAGTGCCTCCAAAAAGAAACTGGAGAAAGCATACATTAGCAACTTAACAGCACACCTGAAAGCTCTAGAACAAAAGAAGCTAATACACCCAATAGGAATAGAAGGCAAGAAATCATCAAACTCAGGGCTGAAATCAACCAAGTAGAAACAAAAAGAACTATACAAAGAATCATCAAAACCAGGAGCGGTTCTTGAGAAAATCAGCAAGATAGATAAACCCTTAACCACACTAACCAGAGGGCACAGAGATAGTATCCAAATTAACAGAATCAGAAATGAAAGGGGAGATATGACAACAGAATCTGAGGAAATTCAAAAAAATCATCAGATCCTACTACAAAAGTCTAACTGGAAAATCTGGATGAACTGGACAATTTTCTAGACAGATACCAAATCCCAAAGTTAAGTCAGGATCAGATAAACCATCTAAACAGTCCCATAACCCCTGAAGAAATAGAAGCAGTCATTAAAAGTCTCCCAACCAAAAAAAAGCCCAGGAACAGATAGGTTTAGTGCAGAATTCTCTCAGACCTTCAAAGAAGACCTAATACCAATACTCTTCAAACTATTCCACAAAATAGAAACAGAAGGAAAACTACCCAGTTCATTCTATGAGGCCACAGTTACAGTGATACCAAAACCTCACAAAGACCCAACAAAGGAAGAAAATTTCAGACCAATTTCTGTTATGAATATCGCTGCAAAAATACTCAATAAAATTCTTGCAAAACAAATCCAACAACACATCAAAACGATCATTCATCACAATCACATAGGCTTTATCTTAGGGTTGCAGGGATGGTTCAGTACCCAGAAATTCATCAATGTAATCCACTACATAAACAAACTCAAAGAAAAAAACTCACATGGTCATTTCATTAGATGCTGAAAAAGCATTTGACAAAATTCAACATCCCTTCATGATAAAAGTCTTGGAAAGATCAGGAATTCAAAGCCCATACCTAAACATACTAAAAGCAGTATACAGCAAACCAATAGTCAACATCAAACTAAATGGAGAGAAACTTGAAGCATTCCCACTAAAATCAGGGACTAGACAAGGCTGCCCTCTCTCTCCCTATCTATTCACTATAGTACTTGAAGTTCTAGCTAGAGCAATTAGACAACAAAAGGAGATCAAAGGGATACAAATTGGAAGGAAGAAATTATTATATCACTATTTGCAGATGATATGATCATATACTTAAATAACCTGATAAACTCCACCAGAGAACTCCTGCAGCTGATAAATAACTTCAGCAAAGTGGCCGGATATAAAATTAACTCAAAAAAATCAGTAGTTTTCTTATATTCAAAGGATAAACAAGCTGAGAAAAAATTAGGGAAATGATATCCTTCACAATAGTCACAAACAATATCCCTTATGACAAGAACTTCAAGTCTCTGAAGAAAGAAATTGTAGAAGACTTCAGAAGATGGAAAGACCTCCCATGCTCTTGGATTGGCAGGATTAATATAGTAAAAGTGGCTATCTTCCCGAAAGCAATCTATAGATTCAATGCAATCCCCATCAAAATTCCAACTCAATTTTTCATAGACTTAGAAAGAGCAATTCTCAAATTCATTTGGAACAACAAAAAACCCAGGATAGCAAAAGCTATTCTCAACAACAAAAGAACTTCTGGGGAATCAGCAACTCTCACCTCAAGCTGTACTACAGAGCAGTAGTGATAAAAACTGCATGGTCTTGGTACAGCGACAGGCATGTAGATCAATGGAATAAAATTGAAGACCCAGAAATGAACCCACACACTTACAGTCACTTGATCATTGACAAAAGAGTTAAAACCATCCAATGGAAAAAAGAGAGCATTTTCAACAAATGGTGCTGGCTCAACTGGTAGTCAACATGTAGAAGAATGCAAATTGTTCCATTCCTATCTCCCTGTACAAAGCTCAAGTCCAGGTGAATCAAGGATCTCCACATAAAACCAGATACACTGAATCTAATAGAAGAAAAGGTGGGAAAAAATCTGGAACACATGGGCACAGGGGAAAAGTCCTGTACAGAACACCAATGGCTTATGCTCTAAGATTAAAAATCGACAAATGGGACCTCAAAAGATTGCAAAGCTTCTGCAAGGCAAAGGACACTGTCAATAGTACAAAACAGAAACCAATAGATTGGGAAAAGATGTTTCCCAATCCTACATCTGATAGAGGGCTAATATCCAATATATACAAAGAACACAAGAAGTTAGACTCCAGAGAATCAAAGAACCCTATCAAAAAATGGGGAACAGAGCTAAACAGAGAATTCTCAACTGAGGAAACTCGAAGGGCTGAGAAGCACATAAAGAAATGTTCAACATCCTTAGTCGTCAAGGTAATGCAAATCAAAACAAAACTGAGATTCCACCTCATACCAGTCAGAATGGCTAAGATCAAAAACTCAGGTGACAGCAGATGCTGGTGAGAATGTTGAGAGAGAGGAACACTCTTCCATTGCTGGTAGGATTGCAAGTTGATACAACCACTCTGGAAATCAGTTTGGTGGACCTTCACAAAATTGGACATAATACTACCTGAGGACCCAGCTATACTTCTCCTGGGCATATACCCAGAAGATACTCCAACCTGTAATAAGGATACATTTTCCACTACGTTCATAGCAGTCATATTTATAATAGCCAGAGCTGGAAACAAGCCAGATGTCCCTCAACAGAACAATGGATACAGAAAATGTGGTACATTTACACAATGGAGTACTACTACTCAGCTATTAAAAACAATGACTTCATGAAATTTGCAGGCAAATGAATAGAACTTGAGAATATCATCATAGCTCAGTCATGAAAACAAACCTGGTATGTGCTCACTGATAAGCGGATATTAGCCCAAAAGTTTAGAACACTCATGATTCAATTCACAGCAACTGTTGGACCCAGCATGGGTTCCCAGATGGATGAGTTAGAGAAATGACTGAGGGAGTTTGCAGCTCCATGGGGAGTGATCAACAGTTGCAACTGGTCAGGCCCCCCAGAGACTGGACTACCAACCAAAGAATGGATATGGAGGGACTCATGGTTCTGGCCACATACGTGGCAGAGGAGGACCTTGTTGGCCATCAGGGGGAGGAGAGGCCCTTGGGCCTGAGGGTGTTAGATGCCCCAGTATAGGGTAATGCCAGGGAGAGAAGACGGGAATGGGTGGGTGGGTGGGGGAATACCCTCATAGAGACAGGGGAGGGGGGTTAGGATAGGGGGTTTCCAAAGTCACAACCTGGAAAGGGGAAAAATATTTGAAATGTAAATAAAGTATCAAAAAAGAAAATCACATTAGAATATTTTATATTATTCTAAGTTAAAATATGAGGTCATGACCTATCAAATTGTTCTATAAACATGAATATTTCCCAATAAAATTAGGTATTACTTAAAAACTTAGATGTGTTTTGGTTAGGAAATTGAAAACTGGAAATTCATGGGTGGTAGTTTGAATAGGTTTGGCCCCCATAGATTCATATGTTTCAATGCTTGGCCATAGGAAGTGTCACTATTAGAAATTGTGACCTCATAGTGTGGAATTTCAGTGTGAAATTTGGTCTCTGCAGAGATGATGTCTTATAACCACCACTGTTCAATAAAAATCCAATGACCAATGATCTGAGGCAGGAAATAGGACACTGGCAGGAAGAGAGATGTTTCTGGGAAATAGTGAGAGGACAAAGGAGGCACAGGGAGAGATTAGAGAGTGCCACAAGGAGACAGATGTAAATCCGTAGGTAGATGAACTCAGAAAGATACTTAGAGAGACTCTGAGGAAGATGCTAAGGAAGAAGTACTAGGAATGAAGGAGAGGTAACTAACCAGATGGTCGATATAGAATAGTTTGAATAGGTTATTTTAGTTAAGATCTATTCAGAGAGCAAAGCTTATGGGCAAGGCATTTATTATAAATTGGCTCAGAGTCATCATCCTGGCAACCGGGAATGGGAAAGTAAAAACAGAATTTAGTATTTTTCAACAGGTCTTCTCCTGGCTGCCTTCGGATCAAGATGTAGAACTCTTGGCTCCTCCAGCACCATGTCTGCCTGCTCACTGCCAATCTTCCTGCCATGATAACAGGCTAAACCTCTGACACTCTAAACCAGTCCCAATTAAATGTTTGCTTTATAATAGTTGCCTTGTTCATGGTGTCTCTTCAGAGCAATAAAAACCTAAGACATCATGTATGTTTTAGAAAAACAGGTAATTTTATACTGCTATTTAATAAGTGAAATTGTGAGGATACCCCAAGTGTCATGATACAAATTTCTCAAGCTATTTTTTTCTGCTTTATTTTCATTTTCTTAGGAATCATTCCATTTAATATTTATTTATTTACTTGCTTATTTAGTATGTGAGTGTGTGTGTGTGTGTGTGTGTGTGTGAGAGAGAGAGAGAGAGAGAGAGAGAGACAGAGAGAGAGAGACAGAGACAGAGACAGAGAGACAGAGAAATGTATGTACATACAGATAAACCAATGTATGTGAATGTCATAGGATGACTAGCAGGAATCAGTCTTTGCAGCAGTGTATTTACCTATCAATCCACCTAATTGGTAAATTATTCTACTTCATGTATGTTTGCAAAAGGAATTATTATTACTATCATGTACAATTGAGAAAAGGAGATTGAAATATATTTTTCTAAAGACCTACAATTTCTTTAAATTAAGAACTTTATTTATTAAAGTAAACTTTAATACTAAAGTAAATATACAGAAGAACTTGTGTTCAGATCTCAGTGATTTTTGTTTTGTGTTTTCCCTCTTGCAGACAAAAGAAAATCAGGATTTTTTCACAATTATTTAATGCGTAAAAAATTGTCAATTATGGTTAGTCTAAGCGCTGCTTCATCTTAACATAGTAAATCTCCTACATGCACATGAGTAAACATTATTTAATTATAGTTTTCCGTACCCATAATTTTGTGCATTGGAATTTATTTCTGTTCAGTAAAAATAAAACAACTAATAGTATGAATAAAATAATTAAACAATATTTTAGTAACTATATATCATGCTAAGATGTAACTCAAGTTATCTCGTTCCCATACCTATGATTTTACTTTTTGGAATTTCAGTCACTTAATTATCTTCCTCTGAGCTAAAATCTTGTCATGTCTCTACAGGGCCACCATTCTGTGACCACTGATATTCTCGTTTCTTTTGATCTCCTGAAACATGTGCTTCATGGATGCTTTCCTGCTCTTCCCTTTATTGTCTACATTATTTAGAGCATTTTTTCCCAAAAAACTCCATCTATATTTTGAAACTATAACATAATGGTATTAATTTTCCCTTCCCTTTCCTTTCTCTAAACCCTTTTTTGTCCTCTTTAACATCTATTGCTTCTTTCTTTCGTTTATTGTGATTACGTGCATGTATGTCTATATTCCAAATGCAATGGCTCAGTCTACTTTATGTTCCTTTTTCAGGTATTGGATAACTATGAACTGGTGTAGTTATTTCTCCTTCTCTCAGAATTCTTTGCTTATAAATCTTTATATAAGGTTGAAGACTTCTGGTCTTCCACTGTCCACACTAGCATGAAATTATTTTTTGCAACTCTCTGAACCTGTGTGTGATTCAATATTTTGCCATCTGTTCCTCCATTTTTGTGCCATCCTTGAGGATTTGCCTACTCTCACCACATTAGCAACTACACTGGAGGGCTATGTCACATCTTTGTCCACATTTGCATTTCACCTCAAATCTGTGCCTACATTTCAACTGATAAGACTGAAATTTTAAAATATTGCTAGTTTTCAAATACAAATGCTTGAAATATCAAGTGAAGTCACTGCTTCAAATTTTCTGTTTCCTTGCATCTTATTGAATTTCAGAAAAAATAGTTTTAGTACCATTTTTCATCTTCATAGCTACACTATTGATTTTTCCTGATATGTCCATTTCAAACTAATAATGATTCATTTCATTTTGTACTAACTTATATTTTACAATAAATGTTGAGTTTAAGTGGCATAATATATATGTTGGAGTTTATCCCCAGGTCAAGAGGACATTGTTTTTCTCATTAATCCTTGAAATATTTTCTTCATTTTTTAGTGAGTGAGGCTCATATTATGGATTTCCTATTAAATTTTTGTTGCAATTTTCTAATTAACTTGGAAAATGGGGTACATGTAACTAATCTTCACTATGTCCTGATATGATAATTTTTCTTTTATTATATCAATTCCAGTGTTTCTACAGATTCTTACTAATGACATGTGAATAAATCCATTATTTTCATTATATAAGCACAAGCAAGTTAATGATGGGGTTGCTATTGGAAAATTGCATCTTGAAATAAGTTTTGTTTTATTATTTCATTGACTGTGAGAACACCAGTATTTTTATATGACCCAAAGAGGATGTGGCATTCCCAGGTAATATAAATATTTATGGGAAAACCATCATTAAAATTATATTATTTAATATAGCAATTGTTCACATATAAAATATTATCAATATTATTTATCAATAATGATGAATTTAACATGTCATCTTCCATACATATGAATATAGAAAATATGGTTAATAATTTACTTTAAGCAAATTGGTATGTAGCATACACATAAGCACATATACTTGTGCTTATACAGTCATATTTAGCGTGCATATAAAATTGAGAAATTATATGATGAAATTATATCATTATATTTTTCCTGAATAGAAGTCATGTCATTAAAATTTCACTTCCTTCTGTTAATATAGAATAATTACACCCAAATTTTAAAATGTTTAAGAAAAATAAATTGCTTCTATAGTCAATTGCATATAATGATGTATTGGCTCCATATTTTTGAATGACAATCCAAACATTGCAGAGAACCAGGGATAAATATATATTATTTTATAATTATACTAACTGATACCTTTATTAGTCTGAGAATTATTGTATATACTTAGACACACACTTTACTCTAGTTGAGAAGAAAGCACAAACCTAAGTCCTCCGCTGTATGGATTAACTGATCGTCTTTTCATTCACAGGAAATATTTCCAACATTATTGTTGGGAGAAAAAAATTAGCATGTGCAGTGGTCTCGTTTCATCTCTTTCTTGTGTGCAACCATTCCTTATACAACTTCTATATCAACATGGATATTCCTGCACACACATACAAACACACACATACACACACACATGCACACGCGTGCACGCACAGACACATACACACAGACACACACACACACGTGTATGTTACATTTATCACTTCTCATCCCATCATATGGCATGTACTCTGTGTTCTGATGTCTTGCAGAACAATCTTTTATATATTTGTTCACTTCATAAATTAAAAAATCAGTCTTTGTATCCCTGAAGATTAACTTCAAAATTACTATGGGCTTATTATGTTTAAATGATTTACTTAAAAATTATTTAAATAATGAAAGTTTAAAAATTATGTTATGCAACCTTATTACTCATTTTTGGCTTACAAGTTTTCTTCTTGTAATGTGAAATTCTGTATTGCAAATTACTAGAAACTAATTTTGTAGAATATAACACTATAATAGATAAAATAAATCTTGTTTTACAATGCTTTTTAATACACTTTATTTCCCTAAATCTTTTTTGTTAGTTTTTCTATCAAACATAGATGACTGAAATAAAAAAACGAATTGTTTTCTGATTAGTTTTGGATACCAAAATGAAAGAGTGCATATGTTAACATTCAGCAGAGTGAAACATGAGCATCAGAAGGTTAGACATAAAATAATCATACAATTCATATTATAATAGGTACCAAACTGGATATATTTGCTTAGGAAACTGATTATGATAAGCGATTTGGATGAAAATATGGTGAGATCAACCTGCATATGGATAACTTATCTAAAAGAATCAAGTTGCTGCAGAATTCCACAACGTTTTTTTTAATTCTAGCATCTTTTACTTTTTAAATCTTTTGGAGAATTTTATACATGAGTACACACACACACACACACACACACACACACACACACACACACACACATATATATGTGTATACATGATATACATACATCGTTCTCAGCCCTCCTACTTTCAACTCTAGTACCCCTCAAGTCATATTTATCTTTTTTCTAATTCATGCATTTATTTTTTAATGACATATATGATCCAAGACATATTAACTCATTATATATATATATATATATATATATATATGTGTGTGTGTGTGTGTGTGTATGTATATATATATATATATGAATATTGTATGATCTATATCAATATTCATATCCATGTATATCTCTCTCTATGTGTCTGCAATCTACCCCTTTCACTATCTGTATCATATATATATACATGTCTCTCTATATATGTACATAGAGACAATTACAGATACATAGAGAAAGAAGATTCCATCCATTTAGTGTTATTTGCAGATGTATGTGTTTTAGGCTAACTGCTTAACTGCTTGAAATGGATAATTGATTCATGGTTTTATCCCTGGAGGAGACAGACCTCCCTCTTGCAACAGACATTAATTGCATGTAGCACTTCATCTACAAGTAGACATTTTGAGATTTTACCCCCATATTTCTTGGCATATCAACTAATGTGATCATTGTGCAAGTCTTGTTTAGGTAATCATATTTTTGAGATTCTATAGGTAACATTTTGTGCCACATAGACCAAAAAATAGATATTCTGGATTGCCCTCTGGATTTTTCCAATATTCTTATTGCTCAAGATGTCTTTCACGGTGTTCTCTGAGCCTTTCGTCTAGGGCTGGACTCTACATATACAGTTGGTCTGTGCATTTTACCAATTATGTCTTGTTGTAGTGATCTCTACATGGTGCAAAATGAAGCATCTCTGAGGAGGGGTAAGAGCATCATTTCTCTGTGGATACAAGGGAAACATTTTAAATGCAGTAGAAAATTTACTGATTTAGGAAAATTTCAGTAGGACGTTCCCCTTTGGGATCCATAACTTCCCTGACCATGGATAGCTGGCTAGGATCTTTGATTTGATTGTATAAAAATTATAAATAATATAGTTTGGTAATGACGAATAAGTTGGAACCATATGTCTAGGCACATTTACATTAAAGATGTCAATAACTTGGTGCTTTAAAAATACTTTCATTGAAAATGGTATATAATAATTCTATATTTTCCCTCAAAAAATAGTGTGAGCTTGGTATCTATGCCTTTATTCTCATGACTCAGAAGGAAGTACATCTTTGCGAATTCCAGGACAGCCAGATAAACATACTGAGTTCTAGACCAGCACCTAACCTACATATAAACATACTCTTTAAAAAATACCAAGAGAAAGAACAAAATAGAAAATAAAAATTGCAAAGTAATAATGCTTTGCACAGAACTGCAATAAGCATAAATGAGAAAAATCGTTCTTCTAGCTTTTACAATTCAGAGCAGCTTTTGCTCTCTGTTATGCATTCGAGGCCAAGTTAGACTTAAATGTATAATCTTTAATGATATTCAAGGACTGAAAGAACTCTATAATTACTTTTCTCTAATGATCTATTTTAATTATATTTTTAGCTATGTGCAAAAAGGAAGCAATCTAAATGATTTGTGCCTAAAAAAATTTCAAATGGAATCAGAGACTTCCTATATCCAGGGGATTTCTCAAAAGGTGGCTAATTAGTCATTGCCACAAATTCAACAATTCTGTCTCAAAAACATTTTTAATCTTTTTAATGAGAAAGTATAATTTTCACAAATGTATTTATTACAAAAAAGTAGAATGGTACAATTCATCTCTGTTCTTAAATATTAAACATTATTTCTCAAAACTTGTGTAAAACATGTGAGATTTTTTTCTACAGTATGTTTCTTTACTTAATTTCTAGAAGAACTCTGTTACTTGTGTTTCACTGTCAAGTTAATTATATTCCAGCTAGTTATCTTAATATTTATCTTGAAATATTTACAGCCATAAAATGATTCAATTTATGAATTACTTACTCATAAGTTACTAAGCAAAATTCTAAGACATGTTATAATAAGTTACAATGCTTATCAGTGCATTTTAAAATATGTTCAAGAAGATATATGGCTAAGAAACAAGTATGTTGAATTGTAAAACATTTTGTCATTCTTAATAAAAATTTCTCTACTTCTCACAGTAGTCCAGAGCAACTAAGCTATTAAAATTTTACATTGCCTCTAAATAAATGTATCTTGTGAGGTTATATATAAATATATTCATCAATAACAATGTTGTTGCTAACAAAAATTATAACATATGTTTTCTTAGCATTCCATTGAATGTTTCATAACTCAGGTAAATTCTTTTGATAGACAGTGTAGTTTTCAGTAGTATTTTTTTTCAATTTGAGGACATTGTCTCTTGCGAAGAAAATCTATAAGCTATAAACCTGTTTAAAATTTGGTAAATATCTGTTACATTGCCTACAAGATCCAATTCCATTTATCAATGACAATTGTTTAGATCATCACTGAAAGGCAGATGGGATTCATTGTTCAGGCTGAAAAATGAAGAAGACTTACTATTTACTTTTTCAATTTTAGAAAGAAAGCTCAAATTTTCCCTTCATATTTTGAACAGATTTCTGACAAACATTGTTTTGATTTTAGCATAATACCAAAGAATAAGCAAAAATAATTTTCTTGCAGAAATATATTTATATCTGAAAAATATCTAATCATTTACAATTTGTGAAATTAGCAAATAAAGGTGTACTTTTCACAAAATTCAAGAATTTTATGATATAGAGAAAACATTTGAAGTTTACTTTGGCTGACTTCTTGCTTGTGATTAATCATGATCATTCTGCCAACATCTGTCTTTGTTTTTAATTACGTACATGCTATATCCTGCCAAGTCCCTCCACTTATACATCAAACCTGAAGAAAATAGACTTAATCAAACATACATACTGTGTACCATGAACTTGCCACATAAGCATTTTTTGTCATTGTTTAACTTCCAGGAATTTGTCATGCTTTCTGTTGCTTACCTTTAAAAGACACTGAGAAAATACACTCATGACTGTCCTGGTACTGACCAGCAACTCTCCCAGATCTGTCTCTTACATCTTTGCCTTTCCTATAATCATCCTCACTCCCCCAGGCATTATTTTCTCAATGAATGTACCAGCAGTCTCAGGCAGAATGGTGCCTGAGGTGAGGCTCAACTACAGGGGGAAATGTGAAGAACATGCAGGAAAAAGTTAGTGCTCAGAAAAAGAAAGGAAGATCAATCATAAAAGGAAGCTCTGTGAGGTGAATATTTCTCAGGAGTAAAAGACATAAGAAAATGTAGATAAGGGAGCTCGAAAAAAGTAATGGAGCTCAGAAAAAACAAAATACATAAAAAGGGGAGGAAGTGGAAAAAGCCATATGCTTTTTGTACAAATGCTTAAAGTAGGGTAACAGCAATTACATAGCTTTTTAGATTTTGTAAAGAATGTTTGGCCCTTGGTTTTCTGAGGAAGATACAATAAATTTAGCAACCTGGAAGAAGGTAGGAGAAAGACATCAAGACTATTATGATGTGTATTGACTAAGTAAATTGTCAGTAGATACTTTTAGTCTTTGGACCTTGATTAGGGCTGGGAGAGAGAAGTGGGTTTCAGTGAAGGAAAATGAAACTAAGCTCCATTCCCACTGCAGAGACAATGAAGGCAGGATGTGTGTGTGGGGGGAGGGGAATGCATGTGAGTGGAGGAGCTGAGTGACCAGCAGCTGGAACACACTCCTGCCTCCTCATTCTGGGGCAGTAGTGGAAGAAGCAACATAGAGCAGGAAGCAAAATGGGGTCCCTTGGCAGACAGCATCACAGACTCATGAGGTCTGACACAGGTGAGTTGTGATCCAATCTAATAGGTTAAGGCCAAAGAAAAAATGTTTATAGAAAATGTTTGAGATTGATAAATGCAAGTGATAAAGGTTAGATTCATAAATGTAGGAGGGTCTAAGAAAGTGTTTTAAAATATATAAATACAATTTATAGACATATAAGAAATGATTTAAGGTATAAATTAAAAACCTGAGAAATATTTCATATTCCCCACATGCTATTATTTCAAAGTTCCGAATTTTAACATTGATAAATAAATTTGTGACAAGCTAATGGAACATTGATAGTTTATAATTCATACAGAAGCTCAAGAGTTTAATTTGTTTGTCTTCTGAATATAAACTTAAAGATCATTCTCATCATGCTAAAAATATCTGTTTCATCTGTGTTTCTGACCATCTGTATTGAAAAAAATGTGTTCTGAGACTTTTAAACCAAATCTGTAGCTTTTCCTAGGTCTCAAAGGCATGAGTCTACTCCTGTAGTCTAATAGACACCTGTTAACTATATTTCTAAAATATGGATTTCAATATAATGCTAAATACTAATTACATCGTTTTGTAAACCAAAGTTCACACAAGCCTCAGGAAATCAAGAGTCCTAACACTTGGCTCTATCTGCCACACATCAATTAAACTCCAGATAAGTACATATGCTAGTTCTTGAAAACTTTTCCCTTGGTCTTGGGATTTCTTACCTTCCCCAATTGCTAGACAATTTTAATTTCTGTTCCTAGCCTATATTTGTTTCATCATGTTGACAGACTCCATTCTAGGATCACCTGTGGAGCTGGCGAACTCTGAACTGGCTCAAACCTGATGTTAACCAGTTTAGTTGATGTGATTGCATTGGCCTTCATCTGGATCAGCTCATTAGATGCTTTTGATAAATGCCGAAATACCCAACCTCTCACCAGCATTTCATCCTTCCTGGACCACTTTGCAGCATTCTAAAGTCAGGAGAATGCCAATACTGAAGAGAGATACAACCATTGTCCCACTATACAGGTTGTACCATGGGGACACACTGTCCTTGTCCTTGTCCTTGTGAAGTTTTGTAATGGATTGTGTATTCTTCCCTCATGTGTTGAAAATTGGACAAATACATGTTTCTATGTCTGGAGAATTATTTAATGTAACTTGTGACAATTGCACTCTAAGTAATTGTATGGGTCAAGATTTAATATAATTTGCTATGACTGTAATTTGACTAATTGTGTATCTGACATTGCGCAAGGAATATACATAATAGTACTTCATCAACGTTGATTTGTTATGCTTCCAGTTAATGTTTCAGAACACTATAATTCTGAAAAAGACTTACAAATGCTGGAAGAATTAGATCAAGCTCTGGCAAGGAGCAAATGTATGGTTTGGCTAATCATTGTTGGTATTGTTGCTCTCATAACTCTTGTAGCCAATGCTACCCCTTCTGCATTAGCTTTAGCATAAGAGGTATAAACAGGTAGTTTTATTAATCAACTTTGAAAATGCAACTTATGCCCTGAACATAGGAGAGCATTTGGGTAGTCGGCTAGAACAAAACATTGATGCATTATGAGATATAGTGCAGATCATGGGAGATGAGGTCAAAGGAATAACAGACAAAAACCAGTTGGAATGTCATGCTTGATATCTATGGATTCATATTTCTCCAAAAATGTATAATGAGAGTCAACACAATTAGAACAGAGTAAAAGGGCACCTTCAAGGTATTTGGCATAATACTAATACTTATTTAGATTGCTTAGGGATGTATAAAGAGGTAGTAAATTTAAGAAATACAAAGCCTTTGTCTTTTGACATTGCTAGCATTGCAAATTATATTCTCACAAAGTTACAGGGTATTTTTCTCTCATGCTCCTTGTTTGCATGTCACTTATTGGGCATAACAGGACTTGGTTTTATGATCCTTTTTGTGGCATGTCTATTATCTTTGCTTTTAAGAGGAATCATTTGAGCTTTTACAGTTGCCAGAGCAGAGTTATGTGAATTCAAGCTCCAATGTCTCCTCTAGCCGAAGTTGGTAGTCAATGATGAGTAAGATCATCTTGAAAAACTTCTCAACCTAAGTCAGGGCATGAATACAAGATTATTTGCATGTCAATGACAGGTAAGAGCTGTGTTTTCAGATGGCAGCCTAATATAGGCACAACTTTCTGCTCTGTGATTGATAAAGTGCATGACTCTTATGGAAAAAAAGAACTGGTAAAATTCATTCAGAGGTGAACCAACCTAGGATAGGGCATAAATACTAGGATTCATGTATTGATGACAGGTAAGGTCCAGGCTTTTTGAAGGGACACCTAAGACTTTCTGCATCAATAGTTGAGACAACTTTGGCTTATATAGATAAAAATGGGGTATATGTTGGGAGCACATCTGGAGTCAAATTTGGCTTTCTTCTTGCTTGTGATTAATCATGAATGAATCTTCCAACATCTGTCTTTGTTTTTAATTAAACATTCATTATAACTTGCCAAGTTCTCCTGCTTATGCATAAGTCCTTGAGAGACTGTCCAAGCCTAAAAGAAATGGTCTTAGTCAAACATAAATATTGTGTAACATAAATTTACCATATAGACATGTGTGGCCATTGTTTAACTTCCTGAAATTGGTCATGCTTTCTGATGCTTGCCTTTAAAAATACTGAGAATATACACTCATGGCTAGTGTGGTATTGAACAGCAGCCCTCCCATATCTGTCTCTTGCATCTTCATTCTAGCTTTCCTTTTTTTTCTCCTGGTAATATATAATAGAACTATCCAAAAAAGCATTCAGAAAAAAAAATGAAGATTATATAGGAGCATAGTTTTACATTCTCTGATTCTGTTGCTGTTGTTGTTGCTGTTGTTTCTATTTGATGAGGAGTAACTCCGTGTAGTTGAATGTGCTTTACACTGTTAAACTAATTTATCTCCATGAGATTTTGATCATTAAAATAATATTTCAATCTCAAAATTATTGATTATTTCTATAAACATGATTTCTGAAAACTGAAAGATATTCAAGAAGTTGAAGGATCTATAATAGATATAAATTAGCTAACATTATGAGAGAAATAAACAACAAACAAATCACCCTTTCATTTGTTAATGTAAATTTAATGCTTGAACATGAAACACTAACATAGATATTCACCCATTATAAAAGTCTGGTAATTAATAGAAGAAAATGATAGGAAATATCATATAATATACCTTTCTTGGCTTAAATAGTTGGAGATTTAGAGATGTAAACAGTACCTTTTAAAATTTAAAAGAAGGAATCAATAGTTCAAAACATGCAAAAACTTGGTAATATAATCTGAGCCTACAGAGCACAAAGGAACAATATGGGGTACTACGGAAGGAGGAGGAGGGATAAATACTATTAAAGCACATTGTATGAAATTCTTACGGAACTTTTTAAAAATTCACATTTGGCTTCTCATATTGAGACGTTTTCTCTCTCTCTCTCTCTCTCTCTCTCTCTCTCTCTCTCTCTCTCCCTCTCATCTGTCCCCACTATTTATAATAAAATAAAGATGCTAAATGGGTACCTGCTAGAGCCACTATCAGGCAATTTAGAAACTTTTTCAAAGTCTAAAAATTGTAAAGGAAAAATAAAAGTAAACATAAATAAAAATTAAAAATAAAGAAGAAATTCGTTCAATGACAATTTAAAATATTATAGTCCTGTAGAGTCAATACATTGTTCCTGAAAATTTTTAGCAAGAGTCTTTTTAGTATTACTATTAAAATAGGAAAAACATTACATACATAATACTGAATGTAAACAGTTGATGATATGGATAAATGCAAATTGAAAGATAAGTCTGTCAAAAGTATATTCAGGTTGTACGTAGCCATTATAAAAATGTACATAACATCTTCAAATTATAATTTTGAAGGTGATGATAACAATGCTTTTCATAGTGATTGACAATCAGTGATCGGTAGTTCAATCTGTTAAATATTCTTGATTATATGATGGAACTGTATGACTGAAAAAATACTTATTGCATAGCTTATAAAATATCTCAGTATATACTTCTATAGGTTAAATTATTATTACCCTTGGTAAAAGTTACCAATATCTATATGAATGTAGTTCTTTATGATATTAATGCATGTATGTGTTTAAACCACATATGTACACGTAGATACACACAGTCACACAAATAAACAAACAAACAAAATCAATAAATGATAAAAAGACAAAGTGGTGTTTTGAAAGACACAGTAGGAAGATTAGGAGATATTTTTACTTGATTACCAATAATAAATCCTCAAAATAATTTGGAAACAAATTAGAAAAAATACAATTGGTCTAAAAAAATATAGTAATCAAAATAGCAGTTACAGGTAAATATATGAAACAGTTATGGTTGCAAAAGGCCTTTCTCTCAGAGTTTTATTCAATAAAATAAGACTTTCTACAACATGATGACATAGAAGCCAATACCATTGGGTTCTTAACCATGTCTGCCTGGGCTATTTCTTGGAATAGAGTTTCCCAACTGTAAGAACCTTGATCAAGGTGAAATAATCAGAATCTTCCAGAACACTCCAATGCTAACAATGGTAACATTTTATTCCAAGGGTCAGCCCATCATCTTTCACTGTGGTTGACAGCTTAAGAAAAGCAGCTACTCCTGTTTCCTATACCAAATAAATCTATATAAGTAAGAATGAAAACACTATTTTTAAAGAATGAATTTGAAAATGAAGGACACTGTATATAACAATTGTTAAAGTCATCAACAGTTTTCTTGCTGCTTTCTTACCTATCCATGGTACTTAAAGTTTTCTCAGAAAACATACTCAAGATGGAATGAATGTTCATCAGAGCCTTCAGAACAGAGCAGGTTGAGTGAGTTTGTGAGGTTCTTCTATAGAGGTTTAACAGAGGACGAAGGACTCACATTGGATTCAGGGTGGTACTGAACTCTATCTTCTGAGCAAAAAGTCAAGGACAAGGTAAAGCAAGCTGAGAACCACCTTTCTATTGAGCAGCCACCTCACTCTCCTGCCACCATGATGTTCCTGCTATATTACATGGAGTCCATTCATATGGTGAGTCAGTTTCAAACCCTGTTGCTTTGGTTAGTATTTTGTCATAGAAATAAGGAAAAGTAATTGATATGTCTCCCTTCTTCATTGCTACTCAAGCTGAATGTATGTATGGAGTTTACCCTGTTAGTAGTATTCGATCTCACAGAGATACACTCTGCCACACACTGTAGCTAAGCACTGGGTCACCACCCACTGCACTGGGACTCCCTTCCTTTATAGTCACATATCTTTTAAATCTTGTGTTATACTTTCCACATAATCAATTTAATTTTAAGAATTTGCTAAGACATTGAGCCTATGTAAGTTTTGTGCTCTAATCCCTAAACTTTATATGCTCCCCAAACTGGAAAATGTCATGACTGACCAAGTTTACCCACAAAACAGACAACTTGTAGGAAAGCAAATTACCAGCTTTGTGTTAAGAACTGATTGACAATATACAACAAGGTTAATAAAGAAAACCAAAACAAAATCACAGAGAGGGAGGGGAGGGAATCAGTTAATGGATGTAGAGTTGGGAACCTGAGCACAGGTAATTTGCATCCACATAGGACCAATCACCACTGGTCAGTAGGCTGGCATGAAAATAACTACAAACCACAGAGAAGCTCACTGACCCAGAATGAAGGATTGGTATTGGGCACAAGATACCCCAAGAACAAATTCTCAGCACAGAGAAGATTCATTTGTCTCAGTGGGAGAAAGGGCAAGAAATAAGAAACAAAGAGGGGATAGAGGACATGGGGGGAGGGGCAAAGGAGCAAAGGAGAGGGGAAGGTATATTTGTCCAGGACGGACAAAGAACTGCATCTGGTTGCAGGGGAAACTGTTATCATACACACACACACACACACACACACACACACACACACAATTTGTGTCAACTCAAGGGTAATTTATATAAAGTATCAATAAAAATGAAATTGAGGGGAAACCTACCTTAGATATATAGCATATATTCAAATGTGAAAATAAAGATATTTAACATAATAAAATAAGTTATCTAAAAAAGAGCACCAGTGTCTATTTTACTTATCATTATCTCTCAATATGTCTGATTTGCTAGATTGCTGGAGTGTTACTCCAAACTCTCTTTTAAAGCATGAAGACAGAAAAAAAAAAAGACATTTAAGCACACAGAGATGAAAATAAAAGCAGTGAAGAGCAAATACTTTGACGAGGCTCAAATAACAAACAAGAGACAAAAAGCTTTTTGGAAATAGAATTATGTTCAATATTTACTTTGCAGGAACTTTTATTTATTTTTTAAATTACTTTTAGAGATTAAAAAATAATTAAACAATTTTCTAATTCTTTTCCTCCTTCAAAACCTTCCCCTAAAATAATCAATCTTTCTTCATCTCATTGATAATTCATGTTTTATTTTCTATTATTTTACATACATATGTGTATATATACATGCATATACATATACACATACACCTACACATATACATGTTTATACCTATGTCTGCCAAAGTACATAAATACAGCTTCTGCAATCTTTATAATGTAACTTTTATGTATGTTTTTAGGACTATTTGGTATTGGTTAACAAACTTGTATCTTCTTCCCCGGGAAAGACTTTCACACTTTCAGCAATCTATACTGTGGTTCTCTGTTTAGGGATGAGGTCTTGTGGGAGAATCTCCAACTATCATTTTACCAAACCAGTATAATCCCTGCCTACATTCTAAATATCTGTCCTTGTGCCAATACATAAATGCAGCTCTCACTTTTCGTCGAGAAAACTTGTCCTTGCAGCAGAAAGGGGCAGTGTAAACTACAAGAAATAAAAATGAAGAATTATGAAGCTGAGTCTCAGTGGATACATGTGCAAAACGCTTGTCTCACCTAAGACACAGGAAACATTGCAGAGAAAAAGACTGGAAGATCTATACCAGACAGAGGATGAAGGAATTAGCTATGAAATTGTGGCTCATACTAATCCGTACCTATAGCATGAAGCATCACCAGCATGGCTACCTAAACCTCTCAGGTTTTACTAGAGATTTTGAGGAACACAATGCATTCACTTATGTAAATATGTAAATTTAGTTAAGGAACATGTCTTTGGAAATATTATTAGAATTCCAATAGAGTAGCAATGTTTCTTGAACATTTTTCTGGGTTTCCACCTTCCCTTTGAATGCATTATGTTTTTCTTTTCTTTCAAGTCTTTTTTTTTTTCCTCCTTTTTTATTTTTGATACTTTATATACATTTCCAATGTTTCCCCTTTTCTGAGTCTCCTCTTTGTATACCGCCCATCCCCTCCCCAACCCGCCTCTAGGAGGGAATTCCACCTCCCATCCCACCCCCCCATCCACCCATCCCCATTTTCCCGCCTTGACATTCCCCTTTACTGAGGCCTCTAACATCCTCAGGGCCAAGGGCCTTTCTTCTCTCCCTGATGGCCATCGAGGTCATCCTCTGCCACATATGTGGTCCAAACCATAAGTCTTAATTGTACTTTTTGCCAGGCTGAATTGTTTACAGTTTCAAATCATGTTGATTGATAGAATTACTGATAACAATCTTCATCACCATTTGTTTGATCTTTGGGGCTCATTGTTATGTAAGCTATTTATTCTTTCTTAAATGGGATTTTTAGCTGTAGGTCAGTTTCTTAAAAAAACAAAAACAAAAACAAAAAAATCAACAACAACAACAACAACAAAAAACTTGATGTTTTAAAAATATGTCCTAAAAAGTAAAATATAATCTTAAAATGTCTCTTTTTATCTTGTTTAGTAGTTAAAATAGCAATTTTATTTTGTTTTGCATACCTATTAAAATAATGGGAATTTTTTTTTTGGCCCAATTCAGATTTACAGTAGAATTTCACTTCTTTTAAAAGAAACTAAATTGTCAAAGTGATTATGATTTGATATTGAAAATACAAGCATGAGTTTCTTTGTCATTCAGGATGTTACTTTTATGTAAAGTTTTCTAATTAGTGTCTTCATTTTCACTAATACTTGGTCTCGCTCTATTGTTTTCTGTAAGTTATACTCCTGTTTTTATGTTTCTATAAAGTCTTACTATTTTTTTTTGATTTTGTACACTTTATTTTTTACTCTATTCTAAGGTAGCATTTTACAGAAGTACAAATTTTATGAATAACAATTAAAATAAATGCATTTAATCCTTCACTTTCCATCTACTAAAGGATTCAAATATATTTTTGATTTTTTAATCAATTTTTTCTGCCTAAAAATGCTATCTTTTGACAGCATTATTTTCAGAACTATTACTATAATTAAATTTTATGTTATTTTGTATTATCTTGATTCATAGTTGCTTTTGTAACTTTATTTGTAATTGTGTTGATTTTGAAGATGCTATAATTGTGTGATCTAAGAGGATGTCTAAATTTTGCTATATCAAAAACAAAAAAATACATAGGATAAAGACATATATTTTATTAGAAGTGACCACAAATTTAAAAATATCTGAAGTCTAGTTAACTAATGCCATTATTTTTAATAATTTTTGTTTATTATTTTATTAGCTAAAATATTAACATTTTCTAGATAGTTGAATGGATTCTTCAAAATTTTTATGAAATTAACTTGAGTTTACTGTCTATTTATCATTACATTATTAAAGTTAGATTAGTCATATAGCTGAAAAATCACACACAAACAAAGCTACAGATATGGTTGTGTGCCTAATGATATCCTAGATTTCCTTTGACCTTAGTAGGCATACAGATATTTTAATCTCTTCTCAGTTGGATCCATTATAAAGTAAATTTAAGTCACAAAGTCACTATGTTCGAAGTCAAGTAATTTATGAAAAACTCATATTTCGTATTTTAAGACAAATCATTTTAAAGAGTGTTATATTTGCTCGTATATAAAAAAAACTTGTACAAACAAAAATTGTAGAGAAGGCAAGGTTGAAAGATAGGAGTGCTCTGTCATTGTCTTGTGAAGATTTAAACCACATGAGACCTTAAAAGTATGTATCTTCCTTTACAGCATCCTGTTATTCATGTTAGAAGAGGCCTTCTATCATTTCATATCTGTGACCTGTTCTTCTGTTATAGCTCTGCAGGAATTCTACAGGATGAAAAATTATCCTGAAACAATTTACCAGTTTTTATTTATCTCAAAAAAAGAATTCTTTCTTATTTCTTTTTTTTAATTGAAGCATCAGTACACTTACAGAAGTAATAGTACAGGTCAGGTTCTTATAGTATATGATTCTTGGGATGGTAAGAGGCTCACTCGATAAGGGAACCTTCATCAAGGCTGAGATCTCAGTAGGATTCCTGTGGCCCACAAAATGGAAGCAAAGAATAACATGTTCAAATCTTCTGACTTCCACCATATAATGATGTATGGACTTTCACACACTTACATACATTCCATAACAATAACTAGTAAAATATTTTGGACAAGTATGCCTCCTGGTTATTCCTAGAAAATTGTAGGCTTTACCTAAAAACTCCTCAAAGTTAACTTTAACAGATATACTCAAAAATCAAACCTATTTTTTTATTAATTTTGAAGAATATATTATCACATCAATAGAGAGTAAAGAACCTAATGTCATGGTTATTCCTGGCAGACAGAAAGTTACACTTATAAATGTGAAATTATCTGAGAAAGATGTCACCATAAAGGCAGCTACACATATAAGGAACAATTGGAAATTCTTACTAAAGTGTGGATGAAAGTCTTTGATCTCAGACATCTTCCTTCAAGTAAAACATAGTAGCGAATGATTTTTGCAGCTTGTCAAGATGATTCAAGTTGGTTAACTTATTTTTAGGAGCATGAACCCAGAAGAGGTGTAATCTGTGGTCACTGGTGTCTTTCGCTCTACTACCATCATTTTACTCAATCAATAGTAACATCACATGATTGCGCTGATGTAATCTGAAGGGACCTTGAGGACCACTGTGATGCCTGTAACTCTCACTGCTAGGCAGGATTCTAAAACTCTGAGATGTTAAATGAGCATTCAAAAACTTCTCAGTTTTCCCTTAATGAAACCATTGCTGAAATGCAAATAATTAAATTTTAAGAGCTAAGGTTACGATTTTTTTCTTAGCTAGATATACTTTGTGAAATATAAGCCTTTTCTTTGGGTATTTTATAGAATGATTGAAATAACTAATAGTACTATTCTCCACAAAATCATATTTCTTGAATATTATTTAAAAGGGCAATAATCCATCTTTTAAAAAGAAATCACATCCTTTATCATAATGGTCCTAATTGCTTCTATTACTTTGATATTCATAATTCTGTAAGAAAATGGGTTCTCCTTAATTTACTTGCCATCTGCATACCTTATTATAGGTTGGAAATCTAACACATTCTATTGAAAGGGCTGTTGGAATGGTCTTTGGGTAAAAGCCTTATATAAATTTTGTGCCACTTAATAATACTATGCTTGGGACCTTCGTATAATAGAATCAGTTTGAGCTGATAGTTCTTGTCTAAGAGCTCAGTGGAAAATGGGTAATCTAGTACTTTACTGTAGTTAGGGTGGAGCCGTGTAAGACTGCTTACTATTAAAGAGAACTTGAAGCTTAGCTCTTTTCAAGTGTTCAAGTAGTTTCATCTTTGGAAACTTCCATTCTTTTATTCTTGTTTGCAATTTTTTTATCTCTAACTTGGCAATGACAGAATGTCCACATCTATAACACTGTTCACAATGTTAAATTGTTTAGCGTGTGTAAAAGTTTCAGAGATCTATCTATCAGTGACTGGCAAAAGAAAGTCTTTCAAATTTACTACTGATAAGGTAATTCAATAGTTTTCATTTAGAAGGTCAGAAGATCCCAGTAAACAGAGAAAAGATTGAGAGGAGAAAAGACAACTGCTGCTGTCAAGAGGAACACATATTATATTGAATCTATATCTTTCATTGATAATTTTCAGACATCCTATCCAGAAATTATATATTAAACGATGACCAAATGCATGTGTTTGTTCAACATTACAAACATGCTTTCCGTAAACAAGCACATTTTTATTGGATATTTTATTTATTTACATTTCAAATGTTAACCCCTTTCCCAGTTTACCCTCTGGAAACGCATCCTCCCTCCCCCTGCTTCTATGAGGGTCCCTCACCTACCCACCCACTCCCACTTCCCCGCCCTGGCATTCCCATACACTGGGGCATCATGTCTTCCCACAACCAAGGGCTTCTCCTACCATTGATGTTCCGACAAGGCTATCTTCTGCTACATACATGTCTCAAGACATGGGTCTCTCCATGTGTACTCTTTGCTTGGTGGTTTAGTCCCTGGGAGCTCTGGGGGGTCTGGTTGGTTAATATTGTTCTTCCTGTGGGGTTGCAAACCCCTTCAGCTCCTTTAGTCCTTCCCCTAACTTCTCTGGGGACCCCGTGCTCAGTCCAATGGTTTGTTGCAAGCATCCGTCTCTGTATTTGCCAGGCTCTGGAAGAGCTTCTCTGAAACTGTATAAGCATATGTGTATGCGTATGTGTATGCGTATATGTATGCATGTCAGTATACTGATGTTCTCTTCAGACACACCAGAAGAGGGCACTGGATCCCATTACAGATGGTTGTGTGCCACCATGTGGTTGCTGGGAATTGAACTTAGGACCTCTGGAAAAGTAGTCAATACTCTTAATTGCTCAGTCACCTCTCCGATCCCATACAAGCACTTTTAATATTAGTGAAACTACTTTTAAAATGGCACACAAATATTTATGCTGTAGACAAGTGTATGTTTTCCATGATAGGTATTAAATTTAATATATTATAAAATCAGTGGTTTTTAAGAGATGAGAAATTATGAATTCTTAGTTCAATTTGTTACAAAAATAATCTATCAACTATTTCAATATCAAAATCTAGGTAATATGAAAATTTATATACTGGTTATTTTTAAATGAAAACATAATTGTCGATATGAGGTATATATAATCTCAAATTTAGTATCCAGAATTTGTGTATAACTAAGCTAATGTCAACTTAACATAATATAATAAACTGGATTACTTTACTTTACACATGGATATTTTTAATACCTTTAAAATAAAATGTTTAATATTTCCCTCATAAAGAAGTAATTTAGAATTATAAAAATATGAAGAATTAAAAAGGCACAAATTCTTCTTGACTCTTTTTATGTTACTCCCTCACCCAGATACATATATTAAAAATGTGTGTTTGTGTGTGTGTTTATTCCATTGTGACCTCTTTTTAAATTTTAGAAAATCTGTATTCTCTCCTGAACATTCATCAAACTCTTGCTATTTTGCTGCATAGCACTTAGCCTTTCCCATTTTAGCTGTTGTTTCACATTTCTACCTTCATGAAATAACAATTAAGAGGTTTGAGAAACACTACTGTCTTAATTCCCCTATTATGTTTATCCAAACCAAGATCCTAAAATGTTTAACTCGTAATAGATTACATTTGACTCATATACCTTTAAGGGAACATTCTGCATATGGTTCTGGGTGCTTGACTAAAAAGGAAGAGCTGCTACTATTTGATCAGATCTCATGAAAATTATACTAATGTTTATAATTCTATGTTGGTTTATCATGAAAGTATTGTGTGTGTGTATATGAGAGAGAGAGAGAGAGAGAGAGAGAGAGAGAGAGGGCCTCCTCCAGCAGGGAATTTCCTTTGTTGATCAGATCAGTCTGTCTCAATCTCAAGAGCTCCATCTGATGCTACTCCCTGAGTCGAGTCTTGAGACTGAAGTTGTGGACTATCACAATTGGCTGTTCATTGTACATTTATAAAAATATACCAAAAATATTACCTCTAAATGGTAAAACATATTTTACCATGCAGCATTAATATTGTGAGTGGAATAATTAACCCTAAATGAGTAAATATAAACAGAAATAAATGCCGAATTCTTGAATACAAATGAATATATAACATTGAAATTAACTAGTCAGCATTTTATAATAACCATAAAAATGTATTTTGTATATGGTAGTAGCTAATTGCGTTCCATTACTCAAAATTACTTTTATTTACCTGAGCCAAAGTTAAACATTACTTCAGCTTGTTAGTTACAACACAATGTTCTCTCAACTATTTAAAACTTAAAATCCAGTCAGGAAAATTTATACAGTCACTTAAAAAAACACAATTATCAATAATATCATGAATTTATGGATAATTGAGTAATTCCCAACTTAATATAATGTGAGATGGACTGTTTTATTTTATATCCAAAATGTCTTAACAATTTTAAAATAATAATAGTGAAAAATAAATTTGATTATGAGTTAGTATTTAATGGATGATCTATCTCTTCAAGCATATTTTTATGGACTCACTCAAAGTTTAATTTCAAATATTTCTCCTATAAGTTGCCAAAGGAGAACATTATGCTCATAAAAACTCCTGTCTGGAAAGGCATGTTTCTTATTTGCTTCATTGTTGCTTTCAGTAACAAAGCAGAGGGGTCAGGCCATACCATGCTCTGACAGAGGAGCCACATGCTGAGTAGCCATTTCATCACATCAGCAATAGAAAATGCTAGGGGTGTACCTCATTTCCAGTTGTAGAATCTGTCAGAAAACATTCCTTTTTAGGTAGCATATTAATGTTTAACAAAATGAGTTGTTCTTTACATGCTTTCCACATTTCTGGAATATATTGTCCATATTTTATCCTCCTGGTATAATTGATCTCAATTAAACTTAAATAAATATAATATCATAATCAAATAGTTCTAAGTTTAAAAATATATCAGATTTTCATTTTAGCTGAATATCCATTTTTATCAGAAATATTGCCAGTATTTTAAATTCTTTTTGGTTTTTGTTATAAAAAATGAGGTATAAATAGTTACTACTTCTTTGTGAGGTTTTATTTACTTTTTATTTAAAATATTTTATATTTATTTATTGTGTTTTCTCTCTGAAATAAAATATCACTATGGAGCATAGGTTAAGCTTATTCCATTATATAGCTTGGATTTAACTGTCCCTGCTTCATCTGCCAAAATCTGGGATTACAGATATGTCTCAATTTCTTTTTAAAACAATTCATAGACATATGTGTATAAGGAGGTTAAATTTAAATAATCTTTGAAATGTTTGGAAAAAGCCAGGCAGTGGTGGTGCATGCCTTTAATCCCAGCACTTGGGAGGCAGAGCCAGGTGGATTTCTGAGTTTGGGGTCAGCCTGGTCTACAGAGTGAGTTCCAGTACAGCCAGGGCTACACAGAGAAACCCTGTCTCGAAACACACACACACACACAAAAAAAAGAAAAGTTTGGAAAAGAACATTAATGTAAAGTTTTGAAGTGATTCTCGCTCAGTTATATTGTACTTACAACTGCACTTTAATTATACCCTACACAACACACACACACACACACACACACACACACACAGGTAGAAACAGACATGCACACACACATATGTACACAAAATGAATGTGTGCACAATGGAATAAAAAAGAAGTCAAGACAGAAGGAACTGTATCAAAAGGTGTTATGTCTCATTTTCTTTGAACATGCAGATGAAGGGAGAAGGGTCAGAACACAGATTGAGAATGGCGATGTTAGTGAAGCCCCAGAACATGAAGAGTAAAGTCTCAAGATCAGAGGCAAGGCTGAGTTGCAAGAGTGCATGTGTGAATAAAGAAGAAAGTAGGTACTCGATATGGGAGAAGGAAAGAATACATGAATGCAAAACAGATGTCAACACAAAAATCATATATGTATTATAGGACACATTGTGTGTTACTACCCATCTAATAATAAGAGAAAATGGGCAGTGCATTACCTCCAGCGTCCAAACACGTAAGCAGATATAACTCCTCTCATTTGGACTAATTGTAGTAAATAATATAATTTCTAATAATGGCCCTCTTCTTTCTGTGAAATAGAGCTTACAACAGAATTTAGATTCAAAAATTACATGAGCCTTTGTGGTCCAGTATTAGGTTTAAATACAGTCATTACTAAGAAAAAAAAAAGCATGGTCATATTATACTATTAGATATTGTTGTTTGTGCCATTAGTATATTCATACATATCAGCTAACAGAATGCTGGGCATAATTTAAACACAAAAATATGACAATGACTAAAATAATACGTAGTTAGGAGCAAAGGCTGGGTTTTATAGGCTGCACATTACTTTCTCAGTCAGTAGAGAAACCACAGATGATAGATTTACTTTCAAACAGTGGATCTATACAGTTGCCAGCACTATTCCAGTGATTTATTCCAGAATCAAGTCTTCACAGAGCATCTTGCTCTGTTCCCAGGAGAGGGTAATTGTTTCTGTGTCCTTGGTCTCTGACTCTCGCCTCTTGCTAACAGTAGTCAATGAAATAACAATTGTGTTAAGAGGGAACTTAACCTCTGTGGTTCCTTAGTCAACGTAGTAATGTTCTAGATAAATCTGCTCTCCTTAGAAACAATTTTCTCATGTCTGATAGGTTCAGTGGCCCCTTCAGAGAAAAACACATCACTGGGAATTTGAATTTTTTTTTTCAGGTTCAAATTTATGTAGTCAAATGGCTTTTATTTCAGATTATTTACTTGCTGGTTTGTTCGTTCATTTTAACAAAGTTAGGGTCATATATATATACAAGGGAAAATGAACTTTTGTATTTTATTTGGAACATAAAAATAAACATAAAAATCTATTTATAAGTAGAAGAATTATAATAAATTCTTGAAATTATATTATATCTTATTTAAAATGCCCTATATGTTAGTTGAGTGATAAATATTCAAAGTTTTAGTGAATATTTAGCTCTCTTTCCTTATTTCAGTATTATTTTCTCACAATTTTATGTTTAGCTCCTTAATTGTTGTTTACATAAAAAGACAAATAATATAAATGTAAGAGTTACTATAAACATTTTATTAAGTCTTTCCTAAATATTGTTTTTCTATCAAATATAATAAAGATATTCAATGATATAAACATTACAAAATGTAATTAATAATGAAAAAAATAAAATGTCTTAGCTTCAAAAGTGAAGGTAATACTGAAGGTCTATATGGTCATAGAAAATAAGATATATTATTATTACAGACTGTTGTCGATTTAGATGTGTATGTTTAAGTCTACAAATTTATTTTATGTTAGTAAATATTATAAAATACTTTTCAAAAAACAGTATTAAATATTTCACACATACATCTAGCTAATAATTTATGTACCTTGTCAGTTGTTTTGAATTCTTGCGCATATTTTTCTTTAATGTAATTTTAATCTTTGCAGACAATTTATACTTAGAACATTACCAATGATGACTGTGGAAACTAAAATAAGTGTGTAAATTTTCATATGATAGACTTTGAAGTAAAAGTAATTAAATATGATAACTTTGTACATCTTAATTAGGTTAAGTCTATACTCACAGTGTTCATAACAACTCTAATTTCATATTCCAATATGCATACTAACAATGCTAAGGACATATTTGTAGTTTATGTATGATTAGAAATGTACACCATTAATAATTACATGGTCCCTTATTAGATACCACTTGTAATTTGTTATTTTGAGAAACTGTGATATGTACCGCAGATTCAATTTAAAATTGCTTGTATCAAAGAATGACCTTGAACTTCTGATCCTTCTGTCTTTACTTCCTAAATTCAGGGATTAAAGATGTGCATCCTTATATCCAGATTCTTTGGTAGAAAGGCTCATATCCAGGGCTTCCCATTTATGCAGCAAGCATTGGTTCAATAGATGTACATCACCAGACCTATGCAGCTTGTTATTACATTCATTTTCTACATATTGAATCTTCTTTACAATCTTTTGAATTTCAAGGATGCAAATTAAATTGCAAACAACTTAAATAACATGACCAAAGTTTTATGGCACTTAGTGAATTAAGATTTATTCCAGGAATTTGGCTAGAGACAAATGAAGAAGTAAGAATAAGTCAACCTTAATTATGAAAACTTCTGTTAGGATTTATTTATTGTTTGATTACTCTTTACAGGTTTGAATTCTATGAATATTCTCTACAAAAACTCATAATCTGAAAATAGGGCTCATTACCATTAGGATTTATATTTAGAGCACTAGAATACTATAATATATATGTAATTCAACTCTCCTGTTAAAGATTGTGATCTAATGTATCCAATATATTCACAATTTTGTATAACCAGCATTTTAATCTAATTACAAAATTGTATTTTTCAGAATAAATCTATTCATTAAAAATACTTTTCTCAAACCCAGGTTCATTCTCCACTAATCTTCTTTCACTGCTTCTGAATTTGTTAATTTAATTCATCTTGTATCACGTGGGTTACACAAAATTTGGTTTATTGACTATAAGAAGGTTTTAGACTAGCATATTTGCAAAGTAATCAATATGAGCACATGCATATTAAGTTCATTATATTCAATTACCATGCACTAAAGTGAAGGATCACTTATCTATATTCTTAACTGTAAGTTGAGATTTCTGAACTGATCAAGAAAAGATAGATGGTTTCTTCGAAGAAGGAGCATTGGTAAGTGCTTTTTAGATGGCACTTTGAAAGATTCTCGTTTGGGGTCAAATGCCTCACAGCATGTAACTTTCAAGACACAAAAAAGTGGCCTTCTGGGTGATATGGGGAGGTGACAAGTATGCACTTGTCAAGGACATATTCTAGAGGTCTTAGATCAGAGGGTTCTTAATGTAGTAGGTTTTGGGTGTTTATTAAACAGAGAGATTTTTCTTCTCTAAGAACAATATTCATGGTTCCTTTTATTTCAAAGTATACTAAATACATAATTGTATGTCTGAGATATATATCTTGTGAAAATAACTGACAATATCTACAGTAATTAGATATAATAATTTTTCGGTTAAAAGCCTTTTGAGCCATATGAAATAACATGATCATATACAGGAAACACCTCTAAATTTCTATCGAATTATGTGCAAAATTACTTAAGTTTGTTTTCAATTAGAGTCATGAGCCTGTTATGGAGGTAATTTTTCTGGCCCTGATGTATTTAGAGTTTTAATCTTCCTTTTTTATCATTTGTAACAATTTAAAGAGAATGCGCTGCTATGCCTTGATAAATATTTTACAAAATTCAGGTTAATAAGTGGAGTCAAAATGAAGTTCCAGAAATAAAAGCACCTATCTATACACATTTGATTTTTGAAAATGAAGCCAAAACCATACAATGGAAAAAAGAAGGCATCTTCAACAAATGGTACTGGTCCAAATGGATGTCTACATGTAGAAGACTGACAATAGATTCACATGTATTATTCTGCACAAAACTCCAGTCAAAGTGTATCAAGGACCTCAACATAAAACTGGATATACTAAACCTCATAAAAGAGGAAGTGAGAAATACCGTTGAACTCAATGGTACAGGAAACAATTTCTTGATCAGAACACCAGTGGCTCAGGCTCTAAGACCAATAATTGATAAATGAGACATGAAACTGCAAAGCTTCTGTATAGCAAAGGACACTGATAATGAGACAAAATAGCAGCACACAGATTGGGAAAGGTTCTTCACCAATTCTACATCTGACAGAGGGTTAGTATCTAAAACTTATAAAGAACTCAAGAAACTAGACACCAACAACCCAAATAACCCAATTTAAAAATGGATTACAGAACTAAACAGAGAATCCTCAACAGAGGTGTCTCAAGTGGCCAAGAAGCACTTAGAGACATATTCAGACTCCTTAGTCATCAGGGAAAGGCAAATAAAAACAAGCCTCAGGGAGACCTCTGCCTGGGCCACCAGGAGTCCATAGCCAATGAGCATCGGAGAAAGCTGCCCTCCCAGGAGATTGGAAAAGCCGTGAGTGGGGTTAAGGGGAGCAACACCTCTCACCCAGACTCACCCAGATCCTCCGGGATCCAGGGCCTGTGAACCCGGGGCCAGGAAACCTCTGAACCTTCCAGTTTCATCTGTGGGTGGAGACCTCTGCCTGGGCCACCAGGGGCCTGTGCCTGGGGACCTCAGCCTGGCCACAAGGTTCCAGGAGAGAGCGGGTATCCCAGGAGTGCTGACACACCTTTGAGCACAGGCAAAACCACCACTTCTGCTCAAACTCACTGGATCAAGAGGGACCCTTGCAGAGCCATCAGGGCATAGGAACCAAGGGATAGCTGGGGACAAGATCCTTCTGATTTCTTTCTGCACCTCAGAGAGAACCCTGTGCCACAGCTCTCCAAAGCCAAACACCTCTCAGAGAGAGCTGGTCTTCAAGGAGTACTGACACAGAGACCTGCAGGAGGGGCAA
>CM052713.1:66060467-66115475 GCA_028551405.1 Uromys caudimaculatus | reverse complement strand
ATAGATAGATAGATAGATAGATAGATAGATAGATAGATAGATAGATAGATAGATTAGACCTATAGATAGATAGATAGATAGATAGATAGATAGATAGATAGATAGATAGATAGATAGATAGATTAGACCTATAGATAGATAGATAGATAGATAGATAGATAGATAGATAGATAGATAGATAAGACCTATGTATCCTATACATATATTCTCCTGATATGTTCTTTACAATCTTTCTCTATCTTTGTATTTAAAGTATTCTCTGTAAAGTCATGTTCTTTGAAGACTTGCTTTCATATCTACCCTATCATCTGCTTTGCTACTCATAAATGTACACCTGTAAACACAGCACTTGGAAATTTGAGGCTGGAAGATTGCTCTGAATCTGAGACCAGCATGTACTACATAATGAGCCCGTGTCTCAAAAAATTGAAATCATAAAAAAAAAAAAAAAACCTTGAAAATTCTACTGCTCTTAGAGAAATGTATGTATTGCTCTGTATGTTTGAGTTATTGATAATATTAGAAGTAAATCCAATAGCTTCAAGATTTCTGTTATTCTAGGAATTTTTGTCTCTTCTTTCAAACTTTAATGATAATTGTCAAATCAGCATTTACTGTTATTCCCTTTTATTTGTTTTATTTGATTTGAGATCGTGCATCCTCCTTTTAAATATTGTTAGCTGGCCTGGCTTTGTAATATTCAGCAAAATACTCAATATACACTCGTTGCTATTTTGTAAAAATATAGTTATTAAAATTAAGATTTATTAAGCATTCATTCCTATATGCTCACTAATAACTGTCAAAACCTTAAAAACATGTTTATCTAGTACACATACTGTTGCAAAGTACAAACTCTTTGAAACTGGGCAATTTTACTCTTGAGTTTATACATGAATCTGTATCTGATTTTATAGATTCAGCAAATGATCTCATGCTGTTTCAATACTGATAGAAAATCACAGCAGTGGGATTCCATTTGTGCTTACATTCACTATGTGTGCATTGCTGCCAATAAGCCGTACTTCCACATACAATATAGGCTCTGATTAATTTGGTGCCATTTATGCTTCAATCAATAAAATGATAGAAAATGTATATGTAAGCACACACATATCTATCTATTCAAGTAATCACTTTTGCTTTCCTCGTGATTTTTTTCTTGCTGATCAGTACTATAGTCCGTCATTCCCCTTCATCTCAGACCATTTCTAAGTCATTTCTTCCAATTCCTTCTGTGGGAAACAAATTTCCTCAGGCAGTTTCTTCAGAAAACATTTTTGTTTTAGCCTCGTTTTATGTAATTTTCTCCCTGTATAAATGACTTTGGACTCACATTTTTGTGTTATCTTTTGTAACTCTAAACATGTTATTTGGTTACCTTCTGTTCTCCAATGATCATGATACAGCAGAGCTCCACTTTCTGTAATTGTCCAACCCCCACTGGGAGACTAACGTTTTTCTATGGTTCTCTGTATAATTTCAGAGGAGCAACTCAGAGTTTTGGCTTTAATGGATGTTGTGAAATGTTTAAACTCAGTAATAAAGTTACTTGGATGCAAATTATTGAGGGTTCCTCAATAAAACACATTAATTTACAATGTATTAATGGATGATAATGGTTGTACATAAAAACCTTATCAGTATATCACATACATTCAGTTTTGAAGAAACAACTCATACTATGGTTGAATACAAATATTTTGTCAGTACACTGGTCATGTGCAGATTTTAAGCTCTTTCAGACCTACAAACATGTTTCATTCTTCTTTGTTTCTTTTCCCAGTGCCTAAATATTTTCTGGTTCTCATTTTATTTCTATGAATAGTGAATCTTAAAGTTGCCTGTTGATTTTCTTTATCAGTATTTACTTTTAAATGAAGTATAATTAAATATTCATATGCTTGAGTGCATTCCCTTTTCTGTTAGCAAACACATTTATTCTTTGTATGAGGGTTTTACTAGATATCTGGTCTGCATTTTAATCCATGTTCACTTCTAAGGTTCAGGTATTGATGGCCATGTAATTATCAATCAAAGTGGGGAATAATTAAATGAATTAATATAAATGTTAATGTGTCTTATATCTGCAATAGATAAAAATAAGAGGTTCCTAAGCATAAAAGAGGTGCAAAAAATTGGCTGTTGTGGTTAGCTCTGATAATATTGTATGTATTGTATGTTAGTTTCTACCTGAATGCTTGAAATGGACTATTGAAGTGTGTGTGTGTGTGTGTGCGTGTGTGTGTGTGTTTGTGTGTGTGTGTGTGCATGTGAATTGCTGCACATAATTATTTATTTATAGTTTTAGAAAGCAATAATAATTAAATTGTACACAATGGAATTTCAAAACATAATAACCTAAGATTCAGAAGAAATGTTTATCATTTATAATTTATTTATAACTTTTACTTACTGCCATAAATACTTCTACTGGTTTGTTAATTCAAAACAAATGTTATAGTTTTTCTTAGTAAATTAAATTATTGAAAATAAATTTCAATAATTTATTCCCAAAGAATACATTCAGAATTCATAAGTGTGTAATTGTCTTCTATGTGTAAAACAAGTCCTCTAAATCTTGGAAATATCATGAAATTTAAGATTAGTCTCATTTTTTTGAAAGAAAAGATGTAGCTGGCCACATGCAACTGATTTCTTGTCAAACTTAACATCTATGTTTTAAACCTTCCTGTCATTTAATCCAACAATAGTGCTAATTTAAGATAATAGTTTTGGCAATAATCCATACCAGGTGTATCATAATTAGACATGGGGGAATAATAGGCAAAGTAAATGTGATTAAGTTGACAAATAGTCATTTTTTTTTTGTAAACGCTGTTTTTAGTTTTCAAAGCGTGCTATAGAATGAAAGCCTTATCCTATATGTACGTGTCTGCGAGACCCTGTGAATGTGCACTTTTCTGCAGTTATTGAGATCAGAGGTTAGTCTCAGGTGTTATAATTCAGACCCATTTATCTTCTTTATTTGAGAATGACTTTTAGTTGACCAAGAACTGAATAAGCAGGGGAAGCTGGCCAGCCAGCATCCCACAGCGCTTACTTCATTATAGATTCAGTTTGGCTGGTGTGTTTCTAGGTCTATGCTAAATTAATGACAGACAATGACTAGCCTAAATACATATGCCTTTCTCCTGCTTCTGCTTGCAACATGAGGAGATAAATGTCATTCCTGAGGAGCTAAGCTTTGATTCTTCCAGCTGCTGCTACTGTGCTAAAGCCTCTTTGCTGTCTGGCATAGAAGAACTAAATGAGAGGCAGCACCTCAGGATGCTGCTCTGTAAGCAGAAAGTGCAAAGATTTATTCTGATCTAGGACACGTGTCATAGGTGATAACTTAAATGGCTGGTTTTTATGAAGCTTGGTTTTATTTGGTAAAAGACTACAATTTCCACAGCTCCAGAACCCTTTCACCTGCACCTTGTCTTTTGACATTTTAGTGTTTGGCAGAAGAAGCTGTTTGCATCATTGAGTGTCTTTGCATTGTTCTCATTGTCCTTTGTGGCAATTTCAGTGCCCCCAAAGCACATATCCAAGTTTTTGTGAATTATGGATTTAAGTAATTGTCTCAATATATCAGTGTCTTTCAGAATCTACTCACATTCATCTGGCTTCATTTGTGCCGGCCAGGGTGGAAGTTACAATCTGTCTGTTCTCTTTCCTGCTTGCTTAGCTAACATCCAACAATATTATCAGTTTCGGCACAACCGAACAGTAAACTGCTCCTCTGAAGAGATTCACTTGTTTCAACATAGTTCTCTCATCCTTTAGCTTCCTGAAAATGTTTCAAGATTCCTTTGAGTATTCAAGTACTGTTTGAATGTAAACTTCTGTCATAATGACTGGCCCATGTTCTATGATCATAGAGCACTATCTAATTTTTCTCTCTAGTTATAAATGATGATCTAGCATGCTATATGTATATTCTAATTTGTGAAATCTCACTACAGAGAATGAATCATGAGAAAAGATACACACAAATAATAAACAAAACAAACTTGTTTGTCTGCGTGGTCTTCATCTCCCATCCCCACCTACCGTCTCCCCACCAAGCCATGCTCCTCCACCTGCCTCTTTTTTTTTTTTTTTTTTTTTTTTTTTTTTTTCTGAGAGAAGATCCCAGTTTGTGGCCATTCCTGGACTGGAGTTCATTACCTTCAAATTCATAGAAATCCTCCTGTCTTAAGCTCCTACGACTGGGATTACAGGCATGTTCAAGCTTCTACTTAGTTGCTATATGAAAACAATCTGATCAAAAGCAACATGGGAAGGAAACAACTACTTCCATAAAATAATCCAACACAGAACTCAAGGCAGGATCTTGAAGAAGAAACCATAGAGGAACTCCGCTGGTTTGGCTTTTGGCATGCTCCTATTTGCATGCTCAGGTAGCTTTCTCATGTAGCCAGGACCATCTGCCATGTGCTGGTAGTACTCAAAGCGAGTTGAACCTAACTGCCTGATGTCTACTCTCTCCTGAATCTGTTTTCATTTCACAACTGTCCTTTGTTCCATTTTCTTATTTTACAGAGCTTCTTTTATCCTTTCTCTCCACTCTGGTTTTAAAATCTTTATACACATTTACATCCAATATATAGATATTTCTATTCTTTATTAACTATAATCTGCATATCATCCTGAGTGAGGTGAGTCAGACCCAAAAGGACATGCATGGTATGTACTCACTAATAAGTGGATATCAGCCAATCAATCAATCAATCAATAAAGGTCAAACACCAAAGATATAGCCCATAGAACTCAAAAAGGTCAATACGATGAAGGCTCCAAGTGAGGAAGCCTCAGTCCCACTTCTGAGGGAGTAGAAACCAACCACAAGGGGTGGGGGGAGGGAGGGACCTGGGAGGGAAAGGGGATGGGAGTGCAGAGAGGGGAACATGGTCAGGTATTGGGTATGGTAAAAGGACTGAAATCCCTGAGGGCCAGCAGAAAGAATGGAAATATGCAACCTCAGGAACCCTCCAGAATATGTCAGAAATTGGGAGGTGAGAGCCTCTCAGGACACAAAGAGAGGGATATTAGATGAAATGCCCAACAGTGGGGAGAGGGCACTTATAGAGCCCACCTCCAGCAGGAAGACAGGGCATCAAGTGAGGGATGGAGTTGCCATCCCACAGTCAAACTTTGATCCATAATTCTTCCTGTCTGAAATAACTGCAGGGACGAAAATGGAGAGAAGCCTGAGGAAATAAAGGTCCAGTGACAGGCCCAAGTGGTATCCAGCTCAAGGGAGGCCCCAAGACCTGACACTATTACAGAGGCTATGGAGCGCTCACAAAAAGGGACCTATCATGACTGCCTTCTGAAAAACCCAACAAATAGTTGAAAGAGTCAGATGCAGACAGTTGTACCCAACGAATGGACAGGAGCTGCTGAGGCCTGTGGTTGAATTAAGGAAAAGCTGGAAGAAGCTGAGGGGGAGGGAAAGCCTGTAGCAGGACCAGCAGTCTCAATTAACTTGGACCCCCAAGATCTCTCAGACAGTGGACCACCAACCAGGCAGCATACACTAGCTGATATGAGGCCCCCAATATATATACAGCAGAGAACTGCTGGGTCTGGGTTTAGTTAGAGAGGATGTTCTTAACCCTCAGGAGCCTGGAGGCCCCAGGGAGTTTAGAGGTCTGGTGGGGTGGGGGTGAGGGGTGGGGACATCCTCTTGGAGATAGGGATGAGGTATGCGAAGTGGAATAGTCAGAGGGTGGACTGGGAGGGGAATAAAATCTGGAGTTTAAAATAAATAAATATATTTTTAAAAAAAGTAAGAAAGATAAGGTTTGTCTTTCTGAATGTAGGTCTCTTTATGTAATATTTGACATTCCAAACACTTTTCTAGAACTGTAATAATTTTTCACTACATTTGAATAAAATGGATAAAATTATATTGCAGATACATACCATATTTTAATTAATGAATGATTCATCTATTGATGATCAACTAGGCTAGTTCCAATTCCTTGCTATTGTGAGAAAAGCAACCCTAAACATTATTGTAAAAGTATTTGTGTAGAATACGCATTTCTTTGGATATACACCTGGGAATGGTATACCCGAGTCATATGGTAGTTCAATTTTTAATATTTTTGTTATTTTATTTTGTCTCTAGTTTATAAAATAAAATTCAGCACATAAGAAAATTGTTCATTATATGGCGCTTTAAAGGTTAATTTACCTTATTTTATGTGAATGAGTGTTTCGCCTGTATGTATATGTACCACATGCATGCCTGCATGAATAGTACCACAGGGTCTAGGGTGACTATGGATAAAAGAAATGTTATTTTCACTCTGTTAAACTTTAAATAACAGGAGTAAAATTTCCTACATGCCATTACTGCCATAAAGCGTGGTTAGCTGCCCGCAGACCTCCTCTTGTCTCTCTGTTCCTTAGTCCTAACCCCTTAGTTGCTTCTTTAGGGATGCAACAGAGTACCAGCGGCATTTTCTTTGCCCTGCTGCCAATATCACCTGTGGATCCTGCAGACCATCTCCTCTAACTTTCCTTGCCCTGTTATACGATTTCGCCTGTATTCTATCCCTCTACGTCAGAAGATACCTCCTGCTTAACCACAGGCCATGTCTGTCAAACAAACAAACAAAAAACAAACAAAAACAAAATAAAAAGCAAACAACCCCCCAAAAAACAGTTAAGCAGCATGAAGATCTTCTCCTCTCTTACACTAAGACTCAGTCCCTCAGTCTCTTCCCTAGCACTGCAACAGATCAATATCTGAAGCCTTCCTTCTTCCCCTCTGTCCTCATCCCTTGTAGTCCCCACAGAGCATCCCCTAAAAACCTCTATCTCCCCTCTAATCACTGTATCCCAGCCTCCAACACCAGTAGACATTCCCTATGAACACACCAGCTAAGCAGGCCACTAAAACAGGCAGCACATAGAATCACACTCTTGGAAAATCCAGAGGGGAAACAAAACCTGAGGAGCAAAACCCTCAGCCAATAATGACAAAACTAAAAATGAGCATATAGACCTATAATCATGCCAAACTCAGATGCCTAGATGCTAGCTCAAAAACAAAATTAATAACAACCAGGGCAGTATGTCCCTACCAGGTCTCAGCAATCTGATCACAGCATGGCCTGAATATTCTAATTGATTAAGTTCAAGAAAAATACCTTAAAACAAACTATGTGAAAATGATAGAAGTACATAAAAAAAGAAAAATCCTTTAAAGAAACCAAGAAAAACACAAACAATTGGGTGAAATTAATAAAACCCTTAAATAAAATCAAGAATATACAGTTGAAGGAAATGAATAAGCCTGTTTGTGACCCAAAGATGCAAATAGAATCCATAAAGAAAACACAAATTGAGGGAATTCTAGAAATAAAATAAAATAGAAAATGCAAACAGGAACTACAGAGGCAAGTTTCCCCAACAGAATACAAGAGATGAAAGGGAGAATCTCAGGATTGAAGATCTATACAAGAAATAGATACATTTTGAATTGGCCAGAGAAAAGAATAAGCCTAAAATTTTCCTGACCCAAAACATGAAAAGAATCTTGGATTCTATGAAAAAATTGAAACCTAAGAATAATATGAATAGAGGAAGTAGAAAAATCTTCAATCAAAGGCCCAGAAAGTATTGCCCAAAAGAGCATAGAAGAAAAATTTTCTAACCTAAGAAGATCTTTATAAAGGAATAAGAAGCATACAGAACACCACATAGATTAGGAAAGAAAGTCAGCTTGCAACTTAATACTCAAAACATTAACAAAGAAAGAATATTAAAAGATACAAAGGAAAAGACTAAGTTACACATAAAGTCAGACCTACTGCAATTATACCGAGTTCTCAACAGAGACTCTAGATGCCAGAAGAGCCTGGACAAATGTGGTGCAGACTCAAAAATATTGCAGATGCCAGCCCAGACTACAATACTCAGAAAAAATTTTCAATTATCACAAATGGAGAAAACAAGATATTCCATGATACAGTCAAATTTAAACAATATCTACCTATCCAACAGTACAGAAGGTACTAGAATAAAAACTCCAACCTAAAGAGGTTAATTACATTTAAGAAAAATATAGGAAGTAATACATCCAGGATCATCAAAATTTAAGGTAGGGAAGTGCACACACACACACACACACACACACACACACACACGCACACACACATGCACACACACACATGTGCATACACAAACAACATCACCACCACTACCACCACCACCACAACAATAAAATAACAGTAATCACCAGTCATTGGTCATTGATATTTGTCTACAACAGTGATTTTAATCCCCCAATGGAAGGACAAACATTAACAGAATGGATTTGTCAAGTTCCATCCTCAGTTGCATTCAAGAAGTACACTTAAATATCAAGAATAGGCCACACCTCAGGGTGAAGTATTAGAAAGATATTCTAAGCAAAGGACCTGAGAAAGAAGCTGGTATAGCCATTGTAATATCTCACAAAATACACTTCCATAAAAAACGATTCAGAAGATATAGGGAAATATACTATATGCTCACTTTAGGAAAAAAAAAAAACTTCAAAGAGGAAACTGTAATTTGTTAACATCATATTATTGGATGCAAAAAAATGCCTTTGAAAAATTTGACATCTCATTATGATAAAAATCCTATAGAAGCTTAGGGATACAGGGAAATAATCGAACAAAGTCCATTTACAGCAAGCCTATAAAGCCAACATCAAATTAAATGGAAAGAAATTTAAAGCTCTTCCACTAACACCAAGAACAAGGCATGGCTTTCTATTCTCTCTGTATATATTCATCATGTTACTTCAAGTTTTAGCTAGAGCAAGAAGGCAATGGAAGGAGATGAATGGGATACACGTTGGAAAGAAAGAAGTCAACATATTATTTCTAGATGATATGAAAATATATATAAGTGAACCTAAAAATTCCACCAGGGATCCTACAGCTGGTAAAGACTTTCAGAGCAGTAGCATACAAATTGCAAATGAAATGAGAAAGAAATCACTGAAGCAATACCATTCACAACATCCACACAGAATATGAAATATATTGGGCAGCTATAGCTAAGCAAGTGAAACATGTATAATAAAAAATCAAGTCTTTGAAGACAGAAATTTAAGAAGATGTCAGAAGATGGCAAGAGTTCTTATTCTCATGGACCAGTAGGATTAATATAGTAAAAATTGTCATGCTACCAAAAGCAAGCTATGGCTTTAATGCCATCCCTATAAAAATCTCAACACAATTTGTAAAGAACTTGAAAGAGCAATTCTCAACTTCATATAGAAAACAAAACAAAACAAAACAAAACAAAACAAAACAAAACAAAACAAAACAAAAAACCCTCTCCCTGCTTCTGTGAGGGGGGGAAGCACCTAAACCTCAAGAGAATGGACCCCAGGGAGTGGAGAGAGGTCTGGTCCTGTAGGGGGGACAGGCTTGTGGAGACAAGGGTGTGAGGAGAAGGTATGGGATGTGAAAAGTTGGAGGGTGGTCCGAGAGGGGAAGAAAATCTCGTGTGTAAAAAAAAAAGAAAGAAAGAAAAAAGAAAAAGAAAAGAAAAAAAAGGAGGAAAAATATTTAAAAGTTACTTCTTATTATTAATTCTTTCAATGTTGATTCTTTACCACAAGGCTTATCATATGCAATAAAAACACTTTTGAATTAAAATATGTGTATTATTTTATATTATTCTCTCTATATGTATATGTATATTATTATTATTAATTTTTTATTATTGTGTGTGTTTGCATGGATTGATGGTGTTTCTATTTGAATCCATATGATGTAACAGAATTATGAAGGTCAGAGGACAACTTTATAAAGTGTATCCACTTTCCATGTTTTAAATAATATATTTAATTAAAATATATCAATCCCCTCTTCTTGCCCTGCTACGAATCCCACCTGTGCCTTTCCTGTTTCCTCTGAAACTCAAAGCCTCTTTATAAAAAATTATTTTTAGTCTTATATATTTATTAATAAATATACAAAATTCTGCTGATTCCTTTGAATTCAAACACACATAGGAATATATATACATACATATATATATGTGTGTGTGTGTGTGTGTATATATATACATATATTTGACCAGATGGTCCCAATTGACTATTTCTTTATTCATCCCAGAATCAAGCATTTTATAAATTTGCAGAAAAATATTTTATTTCATTCACTAGTTATGATAACTTTCCTATTAAAGCCAATCTACCTAGCAAGTCAGTTTTCTTCTAGACTCAGGTTAGTCTGATAGCAAGTGAAAAAGTATTCTATTCAAATTTACATTAAAATGAATTTAAAGCCATTCAGAGCATTAACTTTTGGCAGGAATTTATCTATTGTGGAGAACAGAAGAATTGGATCTGCCAATCAAAATGATGAAACTGAGCACGCATCTGCCAAGAGCATTACGTACATTGCTGAAATGTATTATTAACCTGGAACACAATGTGTTTTGTTAAATAAAAGAAATTCCATTAAGGATGCCAATTTTAATATCCATGACACAGCCCTATTCAAAAATGCTTATGTGTTTTTGTCAGAATCATGAAAATGCAAACAAGGAATGATTTTTTTCTTCCCACCTGCCTAGCTTAGGAAGTGTTTCCAATACATGAAAGCATGTGAGCAGAGGAATCTACCTTTTTCAAAAATTGCAGGAACCGTGTTTCTTTAAGCAGTATGATAATTAAAAAAATAACATTAAATTACTTGTTTGTGTACCCAGAACATTATCTCATAGAGATCACACACTATGCCATAGAGTGAGTACCCAGGGCTGTGATACTGCGGGGAGTCCAGAAAATCAAAGACACAAGAGAGTTAGAGGGAATTAACATTGCTGTCAGCCCTCAAAAGCTGAGCACTGAGAATCAGCACCTTTCCCAGAGATACTTGTCTTACATTCTGCTACTCAATGTTACATGTTTGATAATCACGGGAAGACCATCTGTATCGGTTTATAGGACTGTATTCCTTTTTCTTCTGCAAGAACAAAACATCCTTTTGTTAAAGGCTAAAAATACATTTTAATTTCTGTACCAAAATATGATTAACTTACTTAGATTTGCTTACTGAGTGGGATTAATGCTCCATGAATCCGGAATGATATAAAGATTTATGAAGACATAATATGAAACAAAAATAATACAGAAATTATGATCTCTAACTTTTAGATGCAATTGTATATATGAAGAAAAATAATTTCAGACATAGTTGCCAGAAAGGAAGTGAACCCTGGAGCTAGGGGAACGCCCTCACGCACAGGATCTCACACCCTCTGCACTCTCTGCGGTTGTTATAGAATCTATTTTTCTATCGTAATAAATTTTATCTCACCCACATGGGATTCTGCCCTACCCTCTTAATGCTGGGCACACTTCATTATTCCATCTTTGATGTTAATGACTAATTCAGGATTGTCATGAGCAGACAGAATGGTGGTTTTATGTATGAAAACTGTGTTAAATTATATTCGGTAGGCCCTGATTCAAACTAATAATTTGTATTGAGCTTGGTTGGAAATTCATTTCTTCATTTTTTGAAATACTTGGTCTATCCACATTGATTTTCTAATGAATTGTTGAACAGTGAAAATAGTGGACATTGTGTTTGTATTTAGTTTCATTTTAAGAGCAAATTTTAATGCTTGCAATCAAATGTAGGACCTCATTTGTGGTAGAAAAATACAAACACCATACCAGTTAGCTACATATATTGACGATTTATATTTTATACATACTGTACTATAATCCAGAATTTCTTTTATTTAAGAATGAAACATTTAATGTTGTGTTTTTAGTTTCAATTACCCATGGGAAGTAAAATATGAAGAAGGTTCAAAGCTGAGTAGGAAACCTAAAGACAGAGATTTTCCTTAAGCAGAATAAAGAAAACAAAAATATTTAAAGACATCTCACATGATGACATTAGCCTCATAACCTTGGGCTACTCTGTATTCTTTAAAAAATATTGCAATAATTATTCGGTTGGCATATCCACAGTATTCAAACAGTTCACTAGATAAATGAGAAGGATGGTTTTTGTTAAAATATAATCACATGAATTTTGAAAGCTTTAATCCTGTTAGTCATAGACAGAATTGAGAGATTGAAATAAAGTATCAGTACAATTGTGAGTCCTGTTTCTCCTTTCTCATGTGGACACAGGCTGGTCTAGAACTTGTTATAGATTTACATCCATACTTTATATAACAGAGTTAGAGCTACATGTCAGCACACTTGGACATTCCTTTTCTAGGATGAGAGTGAATACAAAGTTCTAGTTCAGATAAACTGACAGATGTCTTTGCAACTTCTCCAGAGACTAAGCTTGATCATTTTAAAGTAGCCCTTATGTGAAAAACGAGAATGATTAACTGCTTTAAGCAGCTGAAATATTTTATATTCTGAAATGAGTTCTACTGGACAAAACAGGATTCTCTAAATGCTATTGAAATGAAGACTTGCCCTAGTTACATTGCGCTGATAACTTGAGAGAAAAAAAGAAAACAAATGAGAATATTGAGATAATGTAATTCTAGCTCACGGTGTGGTAAAATTGTATTCCAAAATTAAGCTTCTTTATTTGGGTTTGTAATATAATCACTTTTAATTTAGTTTTCCAATACAGAGAACATTGAGCTGGTGAAATTTCTTGGTTTTAGAAATATATGAAATTTCATTAAAATAGTTGAAATTTCATCATGTTCTGCAATTATTTTCCAAACTGCATTTAAGTGACATTCATAATTAATACAAAACTACATCTCTAAATGGACCTTACATTACACATACAGAAGTAGGAATATAATGTGGTATGTAATTTTAAAATTCTTTATTAATTCAAGAGTAAATATCTTTTTGAATCTAATTTAAAAATACCCGAATCCTATGAAATTCACCTAAACTAAAAAAAATGGAGAGTGTCCTTTAGTGCATACACAGATTAGAAATAAAATAAGATCTTTTGGTCCTTGACAGGAGAGCTTTTGCCATGTATTATTGTGTTGCTTTGTCATGTTTAGTTGTTATCTCTTGAAGGCCTGCCCTTTTCTGAAGAGGAAATAGATGGAAGAGGGGCAGATAGAATCTGAGGGGAAGGGGAGTTAGGAATCATGGAGGAGGGCTATGATCTGGATGGATCACTTAAGCAGAGAATCTATGTGTAATGAAAATAATCTATAAAGAGAACAACATTTTCCCTTTTTAATGTATTACTTGTAAATTTAAAGTGAAAACATAATTTTCATTTTATACTTTTTAAAAATGTATTTTTTTTTTTACAACTCCAGATTTTATCCCCCTCCAGGTTCACCCTCTGACTGTTCCCCATCTCATACCTCCTCCTCACACTCTGTCTCCACAAGAATGTCTCCACTCCTACACCACCCACTTGACCAGACCTCTCCACTTCCTAGGGCCTCTATTCTCTTGAGGATTAGTTGCATCTACTCTGACTGAATCCAGACCCAACAATCCTTTGCTGTATATGTGTTGGGGGCCTCATATCAGCTGCTGTATGCTGCCTGGTTGGTGATCCAGTATCTGAGAGATCTCAGGGGTCCAGGTTAATTGAGACTGCTGGTCCTCCTACAGGGTTGCCCTCCTCCTCAGCTTCTTCCAGCTTTTTTCTTTTTTTTATATTTTTATTTTTTGATACTTTATTTACATTTCCAATGTTTCCCCATTTCTAGGTCTCCTCTTTGGAAACCACTTATCCCCTCCCCCTGCCCCACCTCCATGAGGGTATACCGCCTCCCACCCACACACCCACCCACTCCCATATTCCCACCTTGACATTACCCTTTACTGGGGCCTCTCCTCCCCCTGATGGCCAGCAAGACCCTCCTCTGCCACATATGTGGTACAAACCATGGGTCCCTCCATGTGTATGCTTTGATTGGTGGTCCAGTCTCCATGAGGGCGGGGGTGGGGGGATCAGGCCAGTTGACACTGTTGCTCCCTCCACGGGGCTGTAGACTCCCTCAGCTCCTTCAGTTCCTTCTCCAACTCCTCCATCTGGGACCTCACTCTCAGTCCAGCAGTTACTGTAAAGTAAAACGTGGGTATTCTGAACGTTTCGGCTAATATACACTTATGAGTGAGTACATACCATGTTTGTTCTTTTGTGAACATAGTGGAGCATGTGTCTTTGTTACATGTTGGAACATCTTCTGGGTATATGCCCAGGAGTGGTATAGCTGGGTCCTCAGGTAGTATTATGTCCATTTTTCTGAGGGTCCGCCAAACTGATTTCCAGAGTGGTTGTACCAGCTTGCAATCCCACCAGCAATGGAGGAGTGTTTCTCTTTCTCCACATCCTTGCCAGCATCTGCTGTCACCTGAGTTTTTGGTCTTAGCCATTCTGACTGGTGTGAGGTGGAATCTCAGACTTGTTTTGATTTGCATTTCCCTGATGACTAAGGATGTTGAGCATTTCTTTAGGTGCTTTTCAGCCCTGCAGATTTCCTCAGTTGAGAATTCTCTGTTTAGCTCTGTTCCCCATTTTTTGATGGGGTTATTTGGTTTTCTGGAGTCTAATTTCTGGAATTCAACCACAGGGGTCAGCAGCTGCTGTCCATTGGTTGGGTGCAAATATCTGCATCTGACTCTTTCAGCCGCTTGTTGGGTCTTTCGGAGAGCAGTCATGAGAGGTTCCTTTTTGTGAGTGCTCCATAGCCTCAGTAATAGTGTCAGACCTTGGGGCCTCTTCTTAAGCTGGATCCCACTTTGGTTCTGTTGCAGTACCTTCTTTTCCTCAGGCTCTTCTCCATTTTCATCCCTGTAGTTATTTCAGACAGGAAGAATTATGGATCAAAGTTTGACTGTGGGATGGCAACTCCATCCCTCACTTGATGCCCTGTCTTCCTGCTGGAGGTGGGCTCTACAAGTTCCCTCTCCCCACTGTAGGGCATTTCATCTTAGGTGGTTCCTTTGATTCCTGAGATTTTCTCACTTCCCAGGTCTCTAAATACATTCTGGAGGGTCCCCCCACCTCTTACCTTCTGAGGTTGCATATTCCCATTCTTTCTGCTGGGGCTCAGGGCTTCAGTCATTTTCCCCCACCCAATACCTGATCATGTTCCCCTCCCCCGCTCTGACCCTTTCCCTCCCAGGTCCTTCCCTCCCCCTTGTGATTGCTTTCTTCTCCCTCCCAAGTGAAACTGAGGCATTCTCACTTGAGCCCTTCGACTTGTTTTCTTTTTTGTGTTCTATGAACTGTATCTTGGGAATTCTGTACATTTTTGGCTAAAATCCACTTATTAGTGAGTACATACCATCCATGATCTTTTGGGTCTGGGTTACCTCACTCAGGATGATATTTTCCAGTTCCATCCATTTGCCTGCAAAGCTCAGGATGTCCTTGTTCTTAATAGTTGAGTAGTAGTCAATTGTGTAAATGAACTGCATTTTCTGTAGCCATTCTTCTGCCCTGGATTACAGTAAAATCTGACTGGTTATCAGTCATGCCCTTAGTACACACGTTTAATCCTTAACAATAGAGAAAGGTTAGTTTGTAGAAGGAAGCAGACATGTTTGAAAATGACATGTAAATGAGGGCAAGGAATGTGGAAAATCAGAGAAATATTTGACACAATTATTCAGAGACAGAATATATCCAATTCATATGAAAACAGCACTGGGGTGGCACACGCCTTTAATCCCAGCACTTGGGAGGCAGAGGCAGGTGGATTTCTGAGTTCAAGGCCAGCCTGGTCTACAGAGTGAGTTCCAGGACAGCCAGGACTACACAGAGAAACCCTGTCTCGAAAAACCACAAAAAAAAAAAAAAAAAAAAAAAAAGATCAGAGAGAGAATGTGTGCAGTGTGGTTATGTGCAGTGTGTCTAGATGGCAATTGTAATCTGAGATAGATGGAAGAGGAAAACCAAGCTAGACACAGGTGAAAACAGCATGATCCAGAGAATGAGAAGGAGTCAGAAGATTAGAACGTATTTCCAAAGTTATTATGAGGCCAAAGAGGGCAATTCACTCAGAAAGTGAGAAGAGTCATAGTGTATCAGTAGGCTTGTAAGGTTTGATTGAATGGAGGCTAAGACCTTCCAGATCCAGGTCTATGAATAGCTAGAACAGAGAATGAAATGCTCTGGGCTCGGCCCACTCTGTTTGTTGACACAGCTGGAATATGGCTCTCATATTATTCTATCATCTGAGGAAATAAAAGCACAATTTACATTTAATGTGACTTAAAACTTAAAAATTTGATGATAGTTTATTATAAACCTAATGCTGCTAATAACATTTGAAAGAAACATACTTGTTTAAAAAACAATAGCAAAATAATCATTACATAAAACATTAAAGTTATGTGTTCCTTAAATTTCATGAATTCAGCAGTAAATACCAAGTAACTTATCAGTATCATATACCAATTTTACTATTCTACTCTTTTCCAATCAAAATCCTGCTCAATAAATCTTGATATTCTTTATATTCTAATAACATTGATAGAAATTTAAAAAAATCCTAAAATCTACATGAAAGTACACTGAATAATTAGAGCTATTCTGTGTGTAAGAGTTGTTGTAGAATTGGATGTAAAACAGGACTGGTGGAAACATTGTAAATGCATTAAATTCTTAAAATAAAGTAATTCAGTTGGAAGGTTTTTTGAGACAGTGATGAGAAAGAGTAATTGGTTTTCCTTATGGAACATTGCCAGTGGAGGAAGGTGAGCTGGATGCTTTTTCTACCTCTCTCATCTAGCAGGCTTTTACTCTAGCATCTGTATCCCGAGTCTTCATTGTTAAAATCAAATAAATGAGACTTTGTTAAAAAAATTAAATGTCAATTAATATTTCTTGGTTTATATTTTTTTCTTGATGATCTCTCTATCAGGAATGGTTGGGGATTTAAATTACTTACAATCAATGAATCTATGTCTTTAAATCTAGTAGTGATAATTCTTTATAAAATTGAGATAACAGAGTTTGGTGCGTAAACATTTAAGATAGTCACTTCTTCTAGGTTAACCATTCCCTTGATTAGAATGACATATCCCTCTTTATTACCTACTGATTAGTTTTAGTTTGAAGTCTATTTTGTGAAATATTAAGATAGTGATGCTTGCTCGCCATATTTGATTGGAGTACTTTTGTTAATATGTTTAGCCTAAGGTGATGACGGTCTTTAAAACTTGGGTGTTGTGTAAACCACAGAGAGTTGGGTTTTGTTTCATCATTCTGTAAGTCTGTGTCTTTTGATTGAAAATTAAAGCTGCTGATACATAGAGTAATTATGGCAATGTCTGCATTAATTGTGGTCATCATGCTGTATTTGATATTGCTGGTGTTCTCAGTGGTATTTTTGTGTTTTAATAATTATGGATTTGTTTTTCTCTCCACAGTCTCTGCTATGTTCAATCTGCTCTTTGACCAAAAACAATGCTATCTATATTTTGTTTAGGTTTTTCTTGTTGGATATATATTTATGCTAGTGAAAGGTCTTTTTTTCTCATTCAATTCTGGCAGATAATTTTGCTAGATGTGATATTTTCAATATTTTGTGCCTTTCATTCGTTTAAGTTTAATCATTTTTCTAGTTATCCTTTTTCTACATGATTTCATCTTATTTTCTTTTACATATAATATATTCTTCATGAAAATTTCTTAAGTTTGGAAAACCTATTAGAAGAAAGGAGGAACTGATTTTAAATGGTTGCTTTTATAATCTTTTTTATTTTAATACAAATGAAGATATTCCTGGAAGTAAATATGGGAAAACATTGAAAATAAAATTAGATAATTATAGGTAATCAACAGTTTTGCACATTTGTATGTATTTGAAAGCCTTTCACTGACAATCATAAATTTATGGAACTATGGATGTAGGTTAGCTGGTGCTGAGCTTGATTAGCACGTGTGAAGCCCTGACTTCAAACCATTCCTCGTCACCACACAAACCAAGCTGTACTGCCTACCCAAATCCACATCCACAGAAGGTGGAGGGTGGAAGAAAATATGCTCTTGGTCAACCTTTATAAAATCAAACATTTTAAGGAAGCATGAGGTAAAGATCACAACTTAAAGATAAATAAATACATAAATACATAAACAAAAAAATAAATATAATTTAAAGTTACTTTGGTTGATGAATAAATGATTACCATATATTCTATTGTGGCTTCTGGAATTTTAAATAGTACTTTCAAAATATTAAGTTCAAACTGGAATTCTTTCTGTTCCCTGCTCAAAGTAGATTTAATATAGTCACAGTGGTTTGATCCATAACTAACAGAATTCTTAATATATTTCTAATTTTTAGCAATGTACATGGCAAAACTACAGTAGGATTTAAACTTAGTATACATGAGATTGCTTACGAAAATACACATGTGTTAAGAGACCATTATGAATACCTTGTAGCCTAATGTAATTATAGCAATTAAACTTTTAGAAAAATCCACTTTGATAGCTAGTCCTCAAATCCTGAGATACCCGCAGTCTTCTACTTGGGAAGATAAACTGATATTGCAGCAAAAGAAATGACTAAAGGAAAAAATTATTAAACAAATAATAAAAGAAAGAAACTTACCAGATTCCACTGATCACACAGTTCAGAAAAGTTAAAAAATCTCTTTATTATACAATGCCACAATAATTCTTTCTTTCTGATTTCTGCCATTTTATACACATGGACATTAAGCATGTGCAAAATATTCTTATAGTTTTTTTTTACTATAAAGTCATGACAAATAGACGAAAGCAATAGCAGAAGAAACACATAGATGCAGAGATAAACATGTTCTTACACAGAGGAACACATAAAAATACAAAACTGGAAGCCAGAATAATAATGCATATGCAGAAGACCTGTAAGGAAAAACAGTAAGAACAATAGCAACAACAAGCAACAAGCAACAACAACACATTCTATGATAGAAATAAAACAAGTAGAGAATCAAGACACTGAGCATGAAATACTTACATACCTGAATTTATTTTGAAACTACATGTTCAGAATTAAAGATTACAGAGCCATCAATTATGAAGGGTACAAAACACTAAGGATATTTGGAAAAATTAACATAGATAAATGTTATTTAATTTTATGTCTACTTAAATAATTCCTCCTTTAAATTATTTTCATAAGGTGTTATATTACATTCTAAATGTATGCTATTCTAGACTAAATAAAAATAGAGAGAGACTAAAAGAGTAACAGATGTTAGACATTGTGTGCAAAGAGAAAAGATTAGTAGTTAGACAAGAAAGAAAATTTTAGGGCAATGAAACAGTGGTCAGTAGATAGATGTTATTATACAGTTGTGAAAAAGCTGGAGATCATCAAACACAAAAAAGTGAACTATTATAAAAATTGTGGGATTCCTATAATAATTATCAATTTGTTTCATCATGGGTAACAAATGTAACATCTTACTGGAGCAAGTTAATATCAAGGAAACTGTGGAAACACTAGCTGATGCAGAAAATACTACCTTGGGGTAAGTTATTGTCGAATTGAAAGACATTCTAAAAAAGGGAATCTCCTAAATTTAAGTAGAGAAGTACCTCTACTTAATATTACTTATAGAACACACGTTAATACAAATACCCATCACCTCCAAAATTCCCATAACACATTTTCATAAAATCTAGAAATCTTTTATCACAGCACTAAGGACTCCGCAGATACAGTTACATTTCTTTAGATAGTTATTCAGTCTAATATCTGGTTGAATCTAAGCCAGACAGATTTACGTTTAAACACTAAAATGGGTCTTACTTCACTAAGACCCATAATGTGAGCAACATAATATGATCAATTTTGTATGGCCACTTAGTGTCCAGCACTTTGTTATAATATGTCTGAACCCATTAAGACAAGTTTAATGCATGTACTTAGGTCACAGGTTATAGAGTTAAATCAACACTGAGTGACATTTGAACTAAAGCAATTCCTAGAATATTTATTGAACTTAGTTTTAGGATGGCGCATAATCATACAAGTGTGAATATTTGGGGTGTAACATCCTGGGCACTTAAAATATAATTCTTCCAATCAAGACAGATGTATGCTAGCTGTGCTTTTCCTGAAAATTAGACCAGTTAATTTATGCTATTTTCTTATCATTCAATAGAACTAATTAGTGCATTCCCATGGTGATGGATTTCCAGCTGACGTAAGTTATCTATTACAGTCACAGTTAAAGGCATGTTAATTGAGAGGGCATGGTTCGACTTCAGGTTATCAACAGGCCACTTTCAACACAATTAATTGGCAGTAAATATAATAAATCCCCACTTCACCACTTCCAAACCCATATTGATTGTCTTCAAGTAAAGCCAGCCATACATTGTTTTAATAACTAAGCTTTTTTCTCATTAATATTTCATAAATTTTACGTTTGTATATTTATCATATCCTGTTAGAAACAATTAGGATCAGAGCCTTCAGCCGACTTTAATGTTCTCCAACAATGAATCTGTGACATATGTCAGATTTACATAGAGACTTTAAGTTTCTGTCATAAATCATCATGAATATAAATACTATATGTTCACTAGCATGTGATAATGAGAACATAAATATAAATTTCTTCTAACTCTTTTTTCATCTGGTCAGTTGAATAGGTAGCAAGAATGGAATAATAATAAAATAAATCAGAGTTGTCTCATAAGAGTTACATTTTCTTTGCATTATTTCATTCAATTATACTTAAAATTTAAGAAAAAATATGTTTATATTATCTGAGCCCCGTTGCTTACTTAGCCTACCAATTCTCGACCTATGCATGAAAAGTTTAAAGATTTCTTTTCATTGATTTGAGGTGTGTGTGTGTGTGTGTGTGTGTGTGTGTGTGTGTGTGTGTGTGTGTGGTTTGTGTGTATATGTGTGTTCACATATTTATACATGAATGTAGTCATCAGAAGACAACCTTGGATGTTGTTCATCCATCCACTGTCACTCCTCTTTATTTCTATTTATTTATTAGTTCAAGTCAGAGTTTCTGGCAGTAATAAAATGGTCGCATTCTTCTACATGGTTAAAAAGCAATAAGGTCTTACCTGAATACAGAATTATGGAGTAAGGTAACGTGGATTGAAACTGTGAACAAAAATAATTATTTTCTTGCTAAATGTTATGCACTCCATCAGGCATTTGTGACAGTAACAAAATGTCTCAGATTAACACATTTTCTGTTAGTTAAACATATTTAATTATGTAAAATGTCCCATACATGAATTCCACAATATAGTAGTCTGTAGTCCCATTAGGTTATCGAATTCTTGAAATGTACATGACCCATTCATTTAATTTATTACAATTTATTTGCCAGATAGACTATGGTGCAGCTCACCTTTAATCCCAGCACTTGGGAGGGAGAGGCAGGATCATCTCTTGAGTTAGTGGCTAGCCTGGCCTATAAAGTCAGTCCCAGGATAGACAGAGGTACAGAAAGAAACTCTGTCTTGACCAAGCAAATAAGCAAAAAAGATTTACACATTATAAATGCAAATTTCAAAACTCTTTCTGTCGAGAGGTTGGTATGCTTCAGAATGATTTATGTAAGAGCCCTTAGCTATCATCTACCCATTCTGTATCATGGTCTTTATCCTATACTTGAATTACTCCTGAGGGTTTTTTTGTTCTGTTTTTTGTGGTTTTTTTTTTGTTTGTTTGTTTTGTTTTGTTTTAAAATTTTCAGGACAAAACTGAGTAGTATATCTGGCCTGAAATTTGAACAAGGACAGTAAAAATATAAATTCAATTATTTTACCTTTTGAGATTATAACTAAGCCATATAACATGTGTTTATTTCACTGTGTAACTAGGGAGTGTGTAGGCATCACCAACTAAACTATGCTGAAGCCAGTGTTGACAGGTTAAAAATAGTGTTTATTGCTGCCAACACTTCCAGCTTTTTAAAACATAATTTAAATTTTGCACATTGATGTGAAATATTCAAACTTTTAAATGTTAACTACAACTTTTCAAAACACTGTAAAACTGTCTGAATAAAAGATATATTTCTTGGACTGAAATTTATCTTTCTTTCATTAAAAAATACTTTGTACTGCATAGTTGTATGTATGGATCATATATTCTTTATCAGTACATCTGTTAACAGGCACTTAGATGTCCTATATATCTGTTGAGAGTAGTGCAACACTAAGCATAGATGTACACTATCTTTTAACTGAATTTATTTCCGTTGGGTACATATACAGGAACCACATTTTGCTACATTTTATGGTGTCAAGCTCCATGGTGGAGACACTAAATAGTGTTATTTATTGACTTTTGTTTATTTGTACTAGTTATTTAAACTGGAGTGAACTGGAGTATCCTCATAATGGTACTGGTTTGCATTTCCTCATGGCTAAAATTATTAATGAGTTTTTCAAATATTTATTGTAAACCCCTTCTTTTTTGAAAAGTATTCAGATCACTTGATTAATTTGTTTTGCATTGGATTATTGACTTTTAATATATACATATATATGTATATATATATATTTTATTGTACTTTTCTATGTTAAGTGTTACTCTTTTCATGCACAGAAGCCTTTTATTGTGGTATCAACCTGTTTGTGGATTCTTATTTTTGTTAATCACTTCTCAGTCTCACTCATGAATTAAAATTATTTTCTTCTAGTAATTAAAAGTAATATACACAAAAACAGAGGAGTAACACATTTTTTCAGAGTGGAAATGAATTAATCAAACAAACAAATAAATAAAAAGAACAGACAGCAAAAGGCAGATGGCATGGACAAAGAGAAAAAGGAAAAAAAACGAGAGGAGTTTCATTTAGTCTTTTAGTAACTACACTCCCGGGGAGCTCAGGGATAAGGAGCGCTGTGAAAAATGATGCCTCAAGGAATATAAAGACAGATGGAGTGGACTGAGTAAAGGAAACAGTGCCCTCTAGACACACGGAGCTGATGCACATGTGAACTCACAGATACCATTGCCTCATGCACAAATCTGCACAAAACCAAGCCAGATGAGGTCCTAGCACTGAGAACCAGAAGCAGACATGGCCTCTCACCCCAAATCGAGAATCGACGTACAACTGGTACTTTCCTGCAAAGAAAAGAATTGTCTTCAACAATGGAGTCTCACATGTTATTCAAACTTCAGTTTAGGCTATATGACCAACACAAAACAATGGAATTTTTGTAGCTTTTTGTTTTTTGCATAGCTTTTTTGTGTAATGGTCTTTTGCTGGTATATTTCAGTTTCTCATTTTTGTGGGGCACTTTGTGCTTCTTTTTTAAATTTCTCTCTCTCTCTCTCTCTGTGTGTGTGTGTGTGTGTGTGTGTGTGTGTGTGTTACTTTAGTGTTTTTGAAAAAGAAAGAGGTAGAAAGGCTTTGGGAAGATCCATGACTAGTTGGAAGAGCTGAAAAGCATGATAAGAATATATTATATGATAACAAATTTCCTTAAATTCACAACAAAAAATATTTTTATGAGAAAGCGACAGAGCATAGGAGAGGGCAGCCAGTGATTGATGCACATATGGAGTTTTCAGAGTTAATCCAGAGGTTTTACAAAAGAAAATATAAAGGCTGCAATAATAAAACAAAAGAACCTTTAAACTGAAGCCCCATAGAGGTATTAAAGACAATGCTTATTGTATACACTAAGAACAATATGTCATTTGCCTAGCTCTCCATTGATTCTGCTTTATTTTGTAATATAAACAATTTTATTGTAGAAAAAAATTGTTTCAAAATGAATGAATCCTCTACTGATGATTACTTATGAATATTTAATACTAAATATAATTCACTATGAATAATTTATATATAAAAGAATAAAGGATATAATACAATATATGTAAACAGCATTACTGTTAGAATAAGCTGATACGGAAAAGTATAAAATCATACTGTTCAAGAGAATAAAAGGTGTTTGGCTTTCCATTTCACCCTAGTAAAAATTTATCTTAAAGCAGAGTGTTTTATACTGAACATTTCATAATTAAAGCTTTTGTGTGTTTTTATGTATATACATATACATATATGGCTGTATTCATGGCTACTGACAGGGCTAACTGGTATTATCAAAATAGTTAAAGTGCTCTTCTCTAGAGAAGACCACTTTGCCCATAGTTCTCTATCTCAGGCTGTGGCAAACCATCCCCTTTCTGTGCTAGTAAGTTTACTGGTGTTATTATTGTCTTTTAATGTTTAGGCAGGTATTCTACACCTAAGTTGATGAACTTCTTGAGTGCAGCCTCTGACATTTCTGTGGTTCTCACAATCCTTTGACCTCCTAGCTCACACTGATATTCAAGACTTTTGTGCAGGACCTTTGATGTAAATGTACCAGCCTGAAGGGACTTCCAGGGCTCTGCATTGTGATACTTGTGCCCACCTACAGAGTCGTTATCTATGAAGGGACAGAACTATACTTATCTCTGGGCACGAGGATAAATTTTGAGAATGCAGCTGGGGAAATTGTACTTTCTAATAAAATTATAGTTGTTGGTTCTCTAATATCCATGACTTCATTGGCCCCGATTAACTGGTAAGGTTTCTGTTAGCAAGCAGGATTTTTCCCTGGTTGAACAGATCATAATCCAATTAGAGAGCTGTTAATCCTATCAGTCGATGAACTTGGGAAGCCTTTCCATCTTCTGATGTCTCTTCACTTTCTTCCTTTAATTTCTTATAGTTTTAATCATCCAAGTCTTTTTCATTCTTGGTTATCATTATGCCAAAATATTTTTGAGGTTATTGTGAAAGGTGTTGATTCCTTGATTTCATTATCAGCCTATTTATGATATGTATACAGGAAGGCTACTGATTTTTAGTGCTAATTTTGTATCCTCCTACTTTGCTTAAAATGTTTATCAACTTTTCATTCTTTATGGAGTGTCTAGAATCTGCTATTTATAAAATGTTATAATCTGTAAATAAAGATACTGCAGCTTCTTCCTTTCCTAATTTTACCCCCTTGGTTTCTTTCAGTTGTCTTATCTAAGACTTCAAATATTATATACAAATAGTACGGGGAAAGTAGACATCGTTATCTTTTTCTAATTTCGTTAATAATGCTATACATTTGTCTCCATTTAGTCTGTGGCTTTCCTATATATTTCCCTTATTTGTTCAGGTATGCCTGCCCTCCTTAAAGTATACCTCTTTTATCCCTAGTCGCCCCAGTGCTTTTATAACGTAGGGGCATTGGATTTTATCATTTTTTCTGTATCTAATGGGATAATCATTTGTCTTTCAGTCTGTTGATGTGCTTGGTTACATTTATTGATTTACACATGTTGAACCATCCCTGAATTTCTGTGGTGAATCAGCTTGATAGGGTGGATAATCTCTTTGACTTGTATTATAAGTGTTTTGTAATACTTTGTCCATTTTCCTCATGCCTGTTCACTATAGCATTAAAGTTTTAGCTAAGAAAACTGATGAAAACCAAGGGGATACAAATAGGAAAGGAAGAAGCCAATGTATTTTTATTTGCAAATAATAAAACTTTATACATCATAGATCCTAAAGACCCCATAAGGAAATTTTTACAGTTGATAAATATTTTCAGCAATGTAGCAGGATACAAAATTAACACACAAAAATAAGTAGCCTTCTTGTATACAATGATTTGAAAGTATTTGCAAGTATTTTATTGAGAACTTTTACATATTTGTTTATAAGAGATGTTAGTTTATAATTTTGTTTTCTGTTTTGATATCAGAGTAATAGCTTTCTTAAACGAGTAATGTTATCTCAGTTTTTATATTGAGAACTAATATATGGGCCTCATGAAACCTCTGTATATGTATGTATAGCATCTCCATGGGAAAGGAGACCATCATTCAGACAAATGGCAGGCTACAAAATGAAAAAATACCTTTACAAATATACACCTTATAGCAGCTTATTATGTAAAATGTATAAAGAACTAAAATTAAACTGGATGTCAAGAAAACAAATAACCCAATTAATAAACAGTTGCATAGAACTAAGGGAAAATATCTTAAATGATGAAACACAAATGGCTGGGGGAGACTCAAAATTTTTTCATATCCTTAGCCTTCAGGGAAATGGCATCTTATACTACGTTGAGATTCCATCTTACACCATTCAGAATGACACAGATTAATGAAACACATGATTCGGCTAGCTCAAGCTGATGAGGATAAGGATAACGGGAAATATTCATCCCTTGCTGTGCAAAGGGTAGTGCAAAATTTTATACTCACTGTAGAAATCAGGGTAGATATTACTCAGGAAGCTGGGAATAAATCTAATTGAAGATCTAGTTATCACATCCTTGGGCACATACACAAATACTACATCCTACTCAGAGATACTGCGTCACCAGTATTCACTGTTGTTCTATCCAAAATAGCCTGAAATTGGAAACAGCTTAGATATACATCAATTGATGGAGAATAATGAAAATGTGGTACATGTATAACCATGGAATATTATTCAGCTGTTAGGAATAAATAAAATTCTAAAATTCTCAGGTAGATATTTAAATCTAGAATAAGCTTCCTAAATGAGGCCACCCAGAACCCAAAACACAAATATTATATCTTTTCTCTCATATATAGACGTTAACTTGTTAACCTTCAATATATATGAAACTGTTCAATAACGAGAATGGTTAAGTATTTAGTGTCTACTATGGGGCAAGGAAAGTTTGACACAGAACAGGAATAACATATATTGTTGTGGAGATTCAGAAAGGAATCTTACATGGTAAAGGACATAGAAAAAAAGGGTAAATAGAGAATAGAGACAAGGGAAACAATACTAAAGGCCATTGACAATCCATATGTGAACCTACTACAGTAGAAGCTTCCTAAAATATAAAAACTGCGTATGTATGTGTATTGAAATTAGCACAGAGACTGCAATTGGAAAACGTGCAGAGAACAAGAGACTTTCAAGTACTCAGTCTTAAATGTCATGTCTTCAGCAAAGCCCTCTTCTCAAGGCTCAAGGACATGTGTGGAAGAGGAATCAGAAAAATCCTAAAAGCCAGAGGGGATAGATGAGGCTAAGAAAATCTTTCAGACACAAGGACTGGTTGTGAACATATAAAGTCACAAGACTGTTGAAGAATGAAAACAGCCCATAAGTGTTTAAGCCAGACAGGGTCTCCAGATTAAAAGGAAGACTTAGCCACAGGATACCAGCCGTCTTCGGGTCCAAAAGCTCTGCAGTTCCTTTAAGTACAAACCAGACTCTGATGTAAATCCATGATTGGAGAAATTCTCAGCCTTGAGGTAAAACCTAGGATGAATATTTTCTGTGAAAAACAAGACCAGGAAAGTTGAGAAGTACTGATATAATTATTCAGATATGTCAGTCAAGATATTGCTCAATAAAGCTATGCTTGCAATAATATCAGTATTACTTAGCTAAAAATATATAAACAGCAGTGGGCAAAATAAAGCTCTTTATGCTTGAAGTGGACCTAGAGTCTTGTGTCTCTGCCCATCATTTCCCTCCTTTCGAGGTCCCTGTGATGTCTATAGCTGGGCTGACCCTTAATTAAGAGCAATTGACACCCACTGGCAAAGAAAACCCAGTTTTTCCAATGAGGCATTTTCTCAATTAGTGATCATGGAGGGAGGGCCCCTTGTGGGTGGTACCATCTGTGCGCTGGTAGTTTTGGGTTCTATAAGAAAGCAGGCTGAGCAAGCCAGGGGAAGCAAGCCACTAAGAAATATCCCTCCAAGGCCTCTGCGTCAGCTCCCGCTTCCTGACCTGCTTGAGTTCCTGTCCTGACTTCCTTTAGTGATGAACAGCAAAGTAGAAGTGTAAACTGAATAAACCCTTTCCTCCCTAACTTGCTTCTTGGTCATGATGTTTGTGCAGGAATGGAAACCCTGACTAAGACAGGTGTGTTAAGCACACCCATGCGTAAGAGTTAGCCAGTACCCAATAGTGTATTTCTAAACATTTTTTGTCTCACTTTTTGTTGTTCGGGCATAGTTTATCTTTTTGGTTTTTGACTTGTTTCTTTTAATTTCTGTTTTATGGTAGATATTTTTCTTTAATTTTTGTAAGTGGGGTTGATTTTTTAAAGATAGAGAAAAAGAACATAAAGTTGTGTCGGATCTAGAAGGAAATGGGGAGGAGGACACATGATCAGGAGGTATTCTTTTTTTCAATAAACAGGTAGAGTGTATTGATGTGATTTCTGAAAGCAAAGATTATAACACGCTTGTATAAGATTGATGGAACATTCTTTAGAGCAATTAAGGATTTGTGAAGTGTTTAGCAATCTTGTTGATATGAAGAAAAAGTAACAATAATTTAGATTAAATCATCAAGATATTGTCCAAAACACAACAACAACAAAAAGACTATTTGATTTAAATTTGATCTCTCATTATGTCATTTCTCATTATTGTCAGAGAATTTATTTAACCTAGTAGCAATTTTTGTCAAATTACTATAGAAAGACTGGAAAGATAATTCTGTACAAACTACATTAGAAAACGTTTATTCCTCTGCAAGTTGAGTTCCTCTCCTGATCCAACTGTGTCAGATGCCACCTTGTCTGTAAATCTGTAGGATTTGGTTATCCCTCTGATACTGCCAACCAAACCAAAACCTGGCAATGCTATCAGAATCCTTGAAAACCCTATGCTTAATAGATCTGTGCTATAAAACTGAGAAAACTCATTATGAAGAATTTTCCCTCTGTTCCATTTATTTTACACTTCTGATTAAATTGCTCATTTAAGATAAAACATATCATTCTATGAAGAATGAGTCTCAAAGCACTAGAATGTCCCATCAACACATTCCACATGTGATCTGTTTTGCTGATTTGATAGAAATAATGATTGTACTCATCTATCAAAACCCATGAATACACATACATATGTATGTATAAATGCACTCATGTATGTATAAAATTACTCATGTTCAGGTATTTTCAAAGTATATCTATCCTATTTTTCTTTCACATATTCAGCTATCTGTATTTTGGTTTATCAATAAGCAATATCTAAATTGCTTATTGAAAGATACTATCAGCATTAAATATTGATATGGTTTTGCCATTGCATTGAGTATGCCTGACAAGTGATTTATGTTCATAATTATTGAAAACTGATTACAGTTTCACTTAAGCAGTTTGTTTATAAGATAATTAACATATACATAATAAATGCAAATTATATAACAGTTAAAGGGGTATTTAATAAATTGCTGGTGTGATTTTATCTTCAGTTTTAGGAGTAGATACTAATCTAAGCTATATCTCTCACCCATTTTTTCATGGACCCTGGACACTGGCTTTTGTCTAGCCAGATATCTGATTTTTACATTTTATAATTAAAATATAGTCTATCACTGTATATTAACCATGATTGTCTTCCTTTTATTTACAGAGAATGAGTTATCGAATTATTTGAGATTGCTATGGTATCAGATGATATAGTCATGAATGAATTCAAGATTATATATATATAGCCTTCTTTTCATCTGTAGATGTTTTTGGTAGCAAATGATCACAGCTATATTTTTAAATATCTAAACTTCTCACTACCATAATCATGTAATTTAAGGAAAATAACTGAAAGTTTTAAACTTTATCAACTGTCCACTGGTTCTTTTTCCATGGTAGCTTGTATCTATGAAGCTGCACTTTAGCTAACATGTATCTCCTTGTGTGATGTATCCAAGACTATTGCCCTTGCCCACTCCCAGGAAGCTTCTGAAGGAGGTGTTGTTTTATTTTGATTTATATATTATGTTTTATTATGTGTATATTGTGGTAGTGGGGGAAAAGCACCCTCTACTTCTCCTCTGGAGGGCAGAAGCCAACTTTTAGGAGTATGTTCTCTCCTTTTACTTGGGGTTCAGGGAATCTAGTTCATAGTATAAACACAGAAAACATCCTTACCCACTGTCTCAATGTCTGAATTCACTTACCTTTAATTGGTAGGGTGGACTCTGCCTCAGAATGCCCTATCAGATCTGTCTATCCTTTAATTAATTCACATCATTTCCTGGCCTATTATTTTTCCCATTTATGTATCATCTACTGCTTTATAATATTCTCTTGAGAGCATCTTTAAAATAGTTATATGAAGATCCTACTTGGATATTTTTTGTTTTTTGTTTTTTTGTTTTTTGTTTTTTGAGGAACATAACTTTAAATATATTTGCTCCTCTGCCAGCCACTGGTTAATAAGATAGAGTTTGTTAAAGTAAATTGATAATATTACTTAGACAACTGATGATGTGTTGAAATGCTAGTAAACTAGATAGAATTTAAGTAATAAAATACTCACGAAAGAAATGTCTATTTTCTTTACTTGAAGTGACTTTTTAGTGAAACAATATCCTTAGGGTACTAAGATCCAAAAAGAAAAAAAAAAACAAAAACAAAAACAGAAAAACTCCAAGCTTAAATTCTTGATTACATAGGAAAAAATAATCTCTGTACTCACAGAGTGGAAATCTTGACTACTGTTTTAAAAACAACTCTTTAAGATATCATGAGATGACTCTAATATTATGCCTATGTTAAAGATCTGTTATACTGAACAACCAATAAAGAAGAGATGTAAGTACAAAATTCATACCATTAAATCCTTATAATGAGCTAATGTTGTTATCAAAATCTAGAGTGTAGGTAAGAAATGAGTAAATTTCTTTTTTTTAAATCTGTGATGTAAATTAAATTTCTTGTATTTTCATGGTACTATAAAGACCAGCATCTAAGCTCTACTATAGAATCTGTCTTTGGCCATTTCTCATGGTGTGAGAGTCTGTAATAAATACTAGTCATTGTAGAAGACATAGGGTTCCTCTCTAAAATACTTTGGCTTCTAAACAAGAAGCAGTCTTGAGCTTGACAACTGTCGTGGCATTGGGGTAGGATCTAGCCTGGGAGGAGGAGATGTATAGCCTTTACAAAACCCAGAGTAGGTTTTTGGAAAGTGAGAAATGTAAATTAACTTGGTAAGGGCTATTTTGGCAGAGCTCCGTATTTTGAAGATATATTTTGGGTAAAGCTTTAATTTTGTGTATATGCATTTTTCAAATTAAATTTTATAAAAATACAAATATTTAATTCATATTTAACAACTTGTCTTAAAGTTTGTGATGGAATGAAAAGAATAAGAGTTCTTTTAGAAATATACAATATAGAAAATTCAGACAAAAATTTTAGCTGTCAAACTTTTGCTCTAATGACCGTCAGGGAAGAGTGAAAGAGCCATGTTCTTTAATTGGCCATCCCTAATGGAGTGATACTTTAAGGCTCATAGTTTTTATATGGCACATGCAATTTTAACTACTGCTCCATTGTTTTATGTATTCAAATTGAACACTTTACATGTTATACTTGGATCCTTAAACTGATCTAACCATGAAGGGCATGATATTATAAACTGGAGGTTGGCTAAGGGGAGTGTATAATGACTCAAAATCAAAGTAGCAAATTCAGTAATGTAGCCAGGAAGATTAGAGGCCAGAATTAACTGAGAGATCTGAGAAGAGTGAAGGACAAACAAAGAGGCAAGTTTGGTTTAATTCAGAACGCAATAAATGCATTGTGGCAAAAGTTTAATAAAGAGCAGATATGAACAGTTATTTGAATATATTTTGTTTCCATTTCCTTTGTCTAATATAGGTAGTATAAATTTCAAATGTTCAAATAGACAGAGTTAAATAGAGAATTTGAAATTAAACAAAGGTAAGGTGATTAGGAAAAGACATTATTACTTCTAAGTGAACTAAATTCTCACATGTCAGCTAAATGACATTTGAATATGTTATTACGGTTAAAATGGCATATCCACCTCATAAATCTTCTAGAATTCAGTGAAAAAAGTAGAATGCAGAAGCATGATCATAAAAACATATTCCTATATCCAAAGTATGAATGTTTCATATTCAGTACTGTCTGACTAAGAGGTATAATTCCTTCTTGGTTATAAACAAAAACTGGGAGTGGCAATGTTTGGTTTAACTTAAGGCTCACCCCACAAGAAGAATCCTATACCCTACACTGCATGAACAGCCAAGAACCAGAAGTTGAATAGCCCAGAGAGGTAGGGTAGAATTAAATAGGACTGGTAAAAATTTCAATGAAATGATAAATGATTCCTAATGATACTCTGCTAGACTCATAGACTGATGCCTTCTATTGTCATAAGAGGATTCCTCTGACAAAAGATGAAAATGGATGCACAGCCCTAAACCAGACTTAATGCAAAAAGATAGTGTAGGTGGAAGGTGCTCTGGCTCCTCCCTACAGAGATCAAGCAAGCCAGTAGAAGAGGAGGAGGAGGAGGAGCAGAAGGAGGAAATATATGAGGAGTCAAAGGGTATGAAGAACACCTGAACAACAGGGTCCATCAAATAATGAATCAAGGCTTTGGGGGACAGAAATAGCAAACATGGACCTGCATGAGTCTGTACCAAGTCCTCTTCTTATATGTTATGGCTGTTAGTTTGCTGCTATGTTGGAGTCTTAACGGAGGGCAGAGATGTATCTCTGAGTGTTTTAACTGCTTTTGATACTCTTTTCCTTTTCTCTGGTTGCCTTGTCCAGCCTCAAGATGAGGTTTTTGTTTTTTTATTTAATTTATTTTAATTTTTTTATTTTTGATATTTAATTTATTTACATTTCAAATGTTTTCCCCTTTGGAACCCCCTATTCCATTTCCCCTCCCCCTGCCTCTACGAGGGTGCTCCCCCACCCACCCACCCACCCAGGTCTTTGCCTCTTATTATTTTATCTTGTTTTATGTATCCTTGCTTTTTTTTTTTTTCCAGTCTGACTGTTGTGTCTTGGAGGCTTGTTCTTTTCTGAAGAAGAAATGCAAAGGGAGTAGATCTGGGGCAGAGGCGAGGTGGAGGTGGATCTAGGGGGATCAGAGGGAAGGGAAACTGGGGATGGGGTGTATTGTACGAGTGAAGAATCTATTTTCAATACAAAAAATAAATAAATAAGTACTCCCAATACTGCTGTGAAAGTTCTTGGATCATGCTGTTTTTTTAAGTGATATTTGAGGTGGAAAATCAATGATTATAAAAAATATACAGCTAACTATATTAATTTAATAGTCTCAAAATAATAATAAAACCTTATCATGAAATGAAGAGGAAATACTTTTCTAAATAAAACTTTGAATTCATATAATAAAAACATCTTGTTATTTAATATGAATATTAAATATATTGTTATTTCACTTTAGCAATAAGAGGTGACAATTCAAACTAACAAGCCAATGATTTGAGATAACTATTGTATAAATTTATTTAGTGATTCTATTTATATCTATTGTTTCCATGAATAAGACCTAGAACATGGCCTTATAGCCAATTTAATGATTTAATCAATGGCATGTGAAAGGCAGATAAATGCATTTCATATTTTTATTTTGATGAATACCCTTGGTTCTTTATTACTTGTCAGGCATTTATCTAGTTGCCACGGTCACTACAGAAAACATTTAATGTTAGAGTAGAAAAGACAGAAGATATATCACAAAAGCAATCTATACTGACATCATATAAAAGTGTTGGAATAGAATATATGTGAAGCAGACAAGATAAGCAAGTTCCAGTTAAAGCAGCGAGTCATAGCATTAGGAAGTTCAGTATCCTCTGACCTTAAATAGCACATCTTCATAGTCAGCACAATGTGATTTATAATAACCTAGGATGCTTCTATATGTAATCCAGTATTTTCAAGAGGGTTTAAGTGAGGTGAGAAGACTCACTGCAATTCTGGTCAGCTTTATTCCATTGGATTGGTCCCAGCATGGATACAAAGAAAAGAAGAAAAAAATCTAACTAAATCCCACCACTACCCTACTCTGCTTCTTGACTGTGGACACTGTCACCACGCCTTCTTGCCCATGCACTATGCAGTCTTGCCTTCTCACCACAATAGAAATCTTAGACCAAAATAAACTCCTCCCTTACTTTTCCGTTAATCATTTTATTCTGACAATAGGAAAAAATAGTTATTATAGATGAAGAATTTTCCACAAAGTAATGATAGTATTTGGACAGACAGATTTACTTCATCTGTAAATAAACTATGACTCTAGTGAATTAGTTAAGGTAGTGAGGAAAATTCTCACCTGGATATTATATTGAAAATACACACTCAACTTGATCATTTCAGGGGTTTGTGAATTTGAAACCTCATCCCTATCTGAGATTCAACCTAAGACTTGTATTGGCTGTTGAAGCATTGCCTTTGACCTATACCCTCAAACAGTTCCTGAACTTTATGAAAGGAATCATTTAATTGCCTGGAACGAAAAATCAAAAGGAAGATAGAAAAATACATAGTAAGTTAGAGATGGATACAAAAATAGACATGTTTTTTAAAAGTGCAATACCAAAGGATAAGGTAACCAAATATTTTCTGTAGGGCTCAAGAAATTGGTCTTTTCCTTATGTAGTATGAAATCTCTTTGAATAGCTACTCTTCCCACCACTCTAAAACAAAACTGGGTAAGAATGAGAAGGGTCATTCAGTACAGTAGTTCGTGCATATTATCTCCTCTTAAGGCCAAGAGAGGCAGAGATACACTTGAAATGATTTTGAGAGGTACTCAGATTTTTTTTAACTAAAAAATTAAAAACCTACTAATAAATTTGAATATTTAGGATCTCTTAAAACTCTTTATCATCATGATGAAAGAACTGAGAGACATGTTCTGCCTCTCCACTGTTGGGTACCCACCTCCAGTAGAACGACATGGAATCAATGAAGAGTTGCCATTCCACAGTCAAAAACTCTGACCCAGAATTATTCCTTTCTAAAAGAACTGAAGGGTCAAAAATGGAGACGAGACTAAGGGGAAGGAAGTCCAGTGTCCGGCCCAAATTGAGACCCATCACAAGGAGAGGATCCAAGGCCTGACACTATTATTGATTCTATGATGTGCTCACAGACATTGGCCTAGCAGGGCTGACTTCTGAGAGTCCCATCAAGCCCCTGAATTAATCAGACAGATACTTATAATGAATCAATGGAGAGAAGCCAGGGACCCATGTGGTTGAATTAGGAAAAGGCTGGAAGAAGCTGAGGAGGAGGGTGACCCCATAGGAAGACCAGGAGTCTCAGCTAACCTGAACTCCTGAGATCTCTCAGACACTGAGCCACAAATCAAGCAGCATACACTATCTTGTCAGAGGCCTCTGACACATATACAGCAGAGGACTGCCTGGTCTGGTTTCAGTGAGAGAAGACCCACCTAAACCTTGAGAGATTTGAGGTGCCAGAACGTGGGAAAGTCTGATAGGGTGGACTGGGGGGGGGGGGGATTGTAGAGAAATCCTTTTGGAGGTGGGGAAGGAGGATTGGGATGAGGAATTATTAGAGGAAGGGCAGACTGGACTGTAAAGAAAGATTGAAAATAATTTAAAAAGAGAGAACTGAGTGAGGAAGTCTGGACATGAGCTCTTTATGAATGCATCAACCTTGCAAAAGGATTGCTAATCTTTACACAAAGTTCTTCTGAGAAAGCTATTCTTTTAAAAAATTGTTAGCGTATAAAGCAGGAAGACAGCAGCTGACTCCTGATAGGAAGTGATCTTACAGAGGTAGACTATCTATGTTAGTGTTTCTTATCTGAGAAACCTTCCAGAACAAAAACACTTATTTTTTATGTAGTTCTGCTATTGTGTTACAACAGACCAAAGAGACAGACTTGTTTAACGAATTTCCAAAATTATGTGTAGTATTTTTTATATCTCACAAGATACTGAAACACAAGGTAATCAGTACAGCAGGCAATAGTCCCTATTTTGTTATCAAAAGATTGAAATAATTTCTCATCAACACATTTTAAGACACTTCCTTCATCTTCTATCAGGAAATTTTACCTAATATTTAAATATTGGTATCATACGTATTTCTTCATATTGCATTATTTTGCTAAGTGGACACATACTTTATAATTCTCTTATTCTTCATCTCAGCTAAGAATTACTAGGAATTGTAAGACTCAGTAGTAAAATTGCACTGCTTATTTACCAATTTTATGCTTTTCTCCTAGATAATTTGTCATATTGTCTTTAGTGTAAGGAATAAGTAGCATACCATTTTGAGTCAAAGGTGAACTACTCAATAGCTTCGGCTCTTTAGGAATTCCATTCCATCACTTGCAGTTCCTTGTTCATTTCAGATTTTAACCAAAAGATACTTTGCTCATTCAGAAACTTCTAAAATAAACGATGCATTGGACAGGACAGATGCATATGCTTGTCCAGTCTTACTCTCTGGAGGGAGAGCACTGAGGAGATGAGGCAGTTATGGTTTGTGAACACAGGTGCTTTAAATGTTGAAGTTTTGTTTTGTTCTAAAGGGGTGGTACACTTCATCTTTGAAATATACACATGGTAACCTCATGTTTTCTGAGGCTTCCTTTTACATATATTAAATGCATGTTGAAAATCACTATGTCAGCTTCTTTAAGTTAGAGCAAATAAAACTTTTTGTTTACGTATGCTTGATAACACAGCTGTCATTATACACATGAACAATACTTGCTATTTTATATTCTGGATTGAAAAGTAATGAAACAGCAAGGGTAAACACGTTAACAAAATGTCAAGGAAGTAGGTTTGCTTTTCCCACTTGTCATGAATATAGACTTTCTACCTCTATTAGATTTTATCAAAAGTGAGAGAATAATCAATGGCATGCAAATGATTTTCATTACTATATAATAAACTGCACACTTAATGAACTATTTACTCAAACTTTATATCATTTAAAGTTCATATATAAAATTTTACTCTATAATCAATCTTTCATCTTTCTTTCTTTCTTTCTTTCCTTCTTTCTTTCTTTCTTTCTCTCTTTCTTTCTTACTTTCTTCATTTTTGGTTTGTTTATTTGTTTTGTTTCGCTTTGTTTTTCGAGCCAGGGTTTTTGGCCATCCTGGAACTCACTCTGTAGGTCATGCTGGCTGCAATCTCAGAGATCTGGCTACCACTGCCTCCCAAGTTCTGGGACTAATGACAACATGTGCCATTTCAGTAGTGTACGTATTAATGCCTAATTTACCTACCTATTTTGCCTCTGCAGTAACTGTATTGGAATAGAAAACAGTATAAGATTTATTGTCAGTACAAAGGTCTTTGTGTAGCGTGATCATCTCTGTTGTTTTTGCTTTAGTGTCTTCTTTCCTCCCTTCCAATTATATCAAACATGTTTTCTCATCTATAGGAAAACAACTATAAAACCTTATACATGGAAATTTATACTGATCCAGTTGAAGCTCTTTGTTTTTCCCAAATCCATTCTTCCATATTTAGAATAACAATAATGTTATGGCTGTAGTTTCCAATGTTACTAGGACACATAATTTGATATCAAACTCTTTCATACTCTTTTAATCTCTTTGCCATCTTTTCTGCAATGTTTCAGAACCTTAAGTTCTGGGGATTTTTGTAGTTGTCTCTGTGAGACTGGGCTCTATAACTCTGCTGTTGTCTGGTTGTGGTTTTTGTAATTGCTCTCCATCTGTTGCAAGGGTAAGTTTTCCTGATAAAAGAAATTTATCTTAGTTTTCTTTGCCTCCTTGCATTTTTCTCTAAATCTTCAGAAAATCATTAGTTTCTATACAGTAACATCGATATATAATATATCTATTTATCTATGGATATAAGGAAAAATATATAAGATGCAGTTAAGGATTATTCTCATTTAAGCAGCCAGTAGTTCTATCCTGCCATGATACCCATGAACCACAATAATGAGCACCATGGCACAATAACCTTAAGTGTACAGTAGTAACAAATAGAGCTTGCCAGTAACCAACAAACAGTTCCCCAATTGAGGGTGGCTCACCAAGAGGGAAGTTTTGCCTGGTACTAGAACATAGCCTTCCCAGGGCTACTGAAGCCATGGCTCCTTAGGAGAACTTACTACTGCTACTTTACTAAACAGACAAATTCAGCTTTGTCTCATTTGCATCATTTGAATCATGAAGGGATGTCACAATGATATTCCTGTTTACAAAGTTCTAATGCCTGAATAATTATTGCAATTATCCACCTAAATATTGATACAATCTCGAAGAATATTCAATGACTAGTGCAGTGGGACTTTTGTTGCATAGTTTTTCATTATGTACTAGGCATCCAATTGACTTACATAGTTGTAATGAGTTCTAGCTACAAATTATGCTAGTCTAGATTTCATGTTTTTATTTTAATACACACAAATTCCTAATTTTACGTAAAGTTACTTCAATTACAAAACTGTAGTTTTAAGCTCATTTCTTTGAAGGTTAATTTAATGACTGTTTATATTAAAAATTGAAAACATTCTCAGTTCATGGTTTATCTCAATAGTATTATTTTTCTTTTAATGATAGAACTTCAATCCATCTGAGGAAATGTTTTTCATTAGGCTGCTGATTCTTTGTTTTTCCATTCAGATACATTTGAGCCCTTTATTGAAATGAGTACACACCCAAGCCAGGTTTGTCAAGGAGACTATGTAAGTTTCTCTGTTTATCAACTGTTCAATTTGTTTTATTTACTTTACATTAAATAATACCATTCTTTATCAATCACTGCAGAACTTCAGTATTGATACATAGACCCAAATTATATCCCAAAATTTTTTGAACTATAAATTTGTCTTTGTTTTCTTTGGCCACTTGCATTTTTTTCTAAATCTTCTGAAAATCTTTAGTTTCTCTACAAAAATATTGGTACATAAATTTTGTACTTAAAATATGTGTATCGATATGAGAGTATCTATAGTAATTTTAATATTTTGTGTTAATATACCTGAAAATACACACACACACACACACACACACACACACACACAGACACACACACACACACATATACATATATATATACTCACATAGACACAAATGATATTACAGAAAAAAACACATACTTCATACAAGGTATTGAATATAGCTGCGTGTTTACTCACGATTTATTTAAATCTGTGCATAGATTTTTTTGTTATTTCTAACAATGTCTTTTTAAAAAGAATGCATACTATGTTTTTCTTTTAAAGGAAGAACTAAAACTGATTTATAAAAAATAGTGCTTTGAAATTACCTCAGATGAAGAAAAGCAACTGTCGCTTTTTAGAATTCTTATCTTTTTTTCCTGGAAAGAAAAACAATACTTGGTCCATTCCTGACAAATCTTACATGAGAAAAGAAATAACTGATGGGGAGGTAGAATTTCTTAAAATCATTTATGTATTTCTAAACAGAACCTAGCAACCCACTTTGCCATTTTTAGTCTGTTCATGAATCTTTAAAAGATGAAGAACAATTTTATCATATTAAGGAAGCAAATATTCTTAAGCTTTTTAAAATTGACTTAATATTCATGGAGTAAAAGCTATAATAATCTATCAACAAATATTAAGAAGCATAATTTTAATTTGATTAATTAGACTGTTATGATTTAGAATCATTCTGTGAATATAGAGAGTAGCTTATAAATTAATTATTATTTTATCTATTACTGTTTCCAAATATATATTGTAGATCAATAATTATCACAGAGTTACTGATGTAATAGGTTAATTTATCCTCTATTGTTAGGAAAAGCGAAACCTAAGGGTCTAAGAGGGCACTATTGTATTAAAAGCAAACTATTTAGGAAAGGCTAAGGAAAGTAAGTGAGTTTTTGGAGATAGCCTACCATTTTGCATGGGTGCCATGGGTGAACTCTGACATGCCAGGATTGCATCTTGCTGCTGATATGTCATTCCTGTCACCATTATATAGCATAATGATTCCCGGGCATCAGCTCAACCTATAGGGCAAATTACCTGCTGACCCACATGAAGATGTACTCTTGAGTAGTAATTCTGTATAGACAAATAGATGATTTCACTATTTCTGATAATGATTTTATAGAACTTGTAAAATGATACAAGTCACTTCAAGCTCTTTATGGAATAAAATTTACAAATAAAGCTCTGTAAACTTTCATGTGTCATAGGCTAATTGCACTAGAATAAGAAAGCACACTTGGAAAAAGTGTATGATTAAGGGAATCACTTCTTTTAGGTGAGGCATGAGGCCATGATCTGGTAAGTAAACATCATAAACCGGGAATGGGCAATTTATTGTAGGTATAATGACCAAAAATAAAATATTGACTAGTTTATCTATACAAAACTTCAAAAAATAAGACACAAGGTTGATGATTTGTCTTGACACCCCTGGAACTAGGGACATAAAATTGTTTTTTTAAATCTGTATTACAAGAACTTCAAGTCTCTGAAGAAAGAAATCGAAGAAGATCTCAGAAGATGGGAGATCTCTTGTACTCGTGGATTGGCAGGATTACCATAGTAAAAATGGCCATCCTGCTGAAAGCAATCTACAGAGTCAATGCAATCCCCATCCAAATTCTAACTCAATTTTTCATAGACTTAGAAAGAGCAATTCTCAAAATCACTTGGAATAACAAAAAACCCAGGATAGCAAAAGCTATTCTCAACAACAAAAGAACTTCTGGAGGAATCAGCATCCCTGATCTCAAACTGTACTACAGAGCAGTAGTGATAAAAACTGCATGGTATTGGTCAGTGACAGGCAGGTAGATCAATGGAATAGAATGGAAAACCCAGAAATGAACCCATATACCTATGGTCGCTTGATCTTTGACAATGGAGCTAAAACCAGCCAGTGGAAAAAAAGACAGCATTTTCAACAAATGGTGCTGGCTCAACTGGTGATCAACATGAAGAAGAATTCAAATTAATCCATCCCTATCTCCCTGTACAAAGCTCAAGACCAAGTGGATCAAGGACCTCCACATAAAACCAGATACACCGAATCTAATAGAAGAGAAAGTGGGGGAAAGTCTCAAAGAAATGGGCACAGGGGAAAAGTTCCTGAACAGAACACCAGTGGCTTATGCTCTAAGATCAAGAATCGACAAATGGGACCTCATAAAATTGCAAAGCTTTTGTAAGGCAAAGGACACTGTCAATAGGACAAAACGGCAACCAACAGATTGGGAAAAGATCTTTACCAATCCTACGTCCGATAGAGGGCTAATATCCAAAATATACAAAGAACTCAAGAAGTTAGACTTCAGAAAACCAAATAACCCTATCAAAAAATGGGGAACAGAGCTAAACAGAGAATTCTTAAGTGAGGAAACTTGAAGGGCTGAGAAGCACCTAAAGAAATGTTCAACATCCTTAGTCATCAGGGAAATGCAAATCAAAAAACCCCTGAGATTCTACCTCATACCAGTCCGAAAGGCTAAGATCAGAAACTCAGGTGACAGCAGATGCTGGCAAGGATGTGGAGAGAGTAATACTCCTCCAATCCTGCTGGGATTGCAAGCTGGTTCAACCACTCTGGAAATCAGTTTGGCGGACCCTCAGAAAATTGGACATAATACAACCTGAGGACCCAGCTATACCATTCCTGGGCATATATCCAGAAAATGCTATAACATATAATAAAGACACATGCTCCACTATGTTAATAGCAGCCATATTTATAATAAACAGAAGTTGGAAGCAACCCAGATGTCCCTTAACAGAGGAATGGATACAGAAAATGTGGTACATTTACACAATGGAATACTACTCAACTATTAAAAACAGTGACTTCATGAAATTCACAGGCAAATGGATGGTATTTGAAAATATCATCCTGAGTGAGGTAACTCAGTAACAAAAGAACAAACATGGTATGTACTCGCTGATAAGCAGATATTAGCCCAAAAGTTTAGAACACCCATCATTGAATTCACAGCAACTCTTGGACTGAGCATGGGTTCCCAGATGGAGGAGTTGAAGAAGGGACTGAAAGAGCTGAGGGAGTTTGCAGCCATATGGAGGGAGCAACAGTGTCAACTGGCCTGACCTTCCCCCCCCCCCCCCCGGTACTCCTGGAGACTGGACCACCAACCAAAGTATGCATATGGAGGGATCCATGGTGCTGGCCACATATGTGGCAGAGCAGGGCCTTGTTGGCCCTCAGTGGGAGGAGAGGCCCTTGGGTCTGAGAGTGTTAGATGCTGCAGCATAGTTGAATGCCAAGGAGGGAAGCCTGGAGTGGGTGTGTGGGTAGGTGAATACCCTCATAGAGGCAGGGGGGGTTGCAATAGTGGATTTTCAAAGGGGAGACCTTGAAAGGGGAAAATATTTGAAATGTAAATAAAGTATCAGAAATAAAAAAAATTTAAAAAAAGAAAAAATTGTTTCTTTAAATTTATAATGAACTTATCAAATTGTAGTCTTAATGGTAAGACATGTAAACAATTCTCTTGTAAATCCTTAAACTTTATTGATCTATGACATGAACTATTGCATTAAACTTACTATGAATCTATGGAATTTAAAAGTGCTTAGGAAACCACATAATCAATTATGCTGCTGTAATGGTTTTACCTGATAGTTGTATGATGTAATATTTTAGAGAACGTATAAAAACTAAGAACACTAATAAAGTAGTGAATAACTCTTTTTCAGCTTCATTAACTGTGTGTATGTGTGTGTGTGTGTGTGTGAGTGTGTGTGTGTGTGTGTGTGTGTGTGTGTGTGTGTGTGCGTGTGTGTGCGTGTATGTGCCTGTGATCTCTGTGCTTGCCTTTCTTTCTTTTTCCTTTCTCTCTGGCTCACAAAGTGTCAATGAACTCTGAGTCTCTAGCCTGATCAGCAATGGCCCCTGAAGTCAAAGAGAAAAGATTCCAAGTAACTTAAGTTTCTTTTCCCCTGCTGCTATCAGCAGGACTTAACCACCAGAAGTTAACAACTTTTGACCCTTGAATTGCAAGAAAGAGTAAAAGAAGTCATCAGCTTTTGGTGTGGATCACCAATGCTACCACCTTTCTCTTCCTTCCCCATGTATCCAAACTGGATGCCATGCTGGACTCCAGTAGCAAAGAAACCCTCCTGAGCCCATCTACATAGATTCAAATTCTCTCTCATGACATATACACATGTGAAAATGATGCATGTTGTTTAAGCTGAAATTTATTTTTCTCTTTTTAAATATTCAGTCATCTTAGGTGATTATAAGGCACATGTGAAAAAGAAACAAGACTACTTTATAATTCTTTATCCCTATTTTTTGTGATAATTCACCAAAGTAGACATAAAAGACATTCAAAAACAACATCTACTGACACTTAGAAAAATACAGTGGGTCCTAATGCATTATTTTACCTTCCAATATTTTATTTGACCATTCTATTTTATATTTATCCAAATTAGGTTTTTATCAGTTTAATCTCTATGTTTTCTATTTTTTTCTACCCTTTTTTGTATTCTCACAAGGCTTTCTCAGTTTTAGCCCTACATTTCTATAGCACAGAGAGACAAAGTTGAAATTCAAGGCAAAAACGCAAAAATAAAACATGCAATGCCTTTTAAGCAATTAAGTCGTGAGTCTCCAAAGATCAGTGTGATCTTCAAGCAAAATAAAACAAATCAAAATCAGAGAGGTGAAGAATTAAGAGTTAATAAGGAGTAAAGCTGTACATAGTGGAAGAATATATCCTCTTTGCATCTGGGATAGTTATATCTTCAATCATGATATACACTCAGGAAACATTATTATCTGTATGCTGTTCTCTATTCATACTCTGAATGTTGATAACCTAACATTGCAATGTAACTTTATGGGCCTTTGTATAATAAAAACTTATTCTCCCAATGATCAAGTTGAAATTTTAAAGTATGAAGTTTGATTGATAAATGACAGCAAACGTATTGTAAAAGATTTGCACATGAACCCAGTTCACTGATATGCTTTCATTTATCGAGCAGAACTGGACTGTGATCCAATCAGTGGGTAAAGACACTTACTGTCATGTCTGATGACATAAGTCTGTTGTTTAGGACACAAAAAGTGGAAGAAAAATAACTCATGGGGGGAAAAAAAACAAGAATGAAATGTAAAATAAAAAGAAAAATATAATGTCTCAGACAATTATCTCTGACAAATATTTTGGTTTTTATATTTGTTTTTTTTTTTTTTTCTTACTGAGATAGAGTTGTCTTCTGTAGCTTAAGATTTCATATGAAATTTATAATGCAACCCTTTTACCTAATGTTAGGAACAAAGAAAAGGAGAAGAGGAACTGTTCAAGCAGGAGGAAAAGGATGTCTACTATAATGCAGTGCATTCTCTATAAAACAGAGAAGATTTACTCATGAAATATCGACAGTGTGAGTATGTAAACAAAATCTGATAAAACAACACAAGTTGACAAGATAACTTGAATGGGGGAGCTACTTCAAGACACAACGTCTACTCTTTTTAATTAATCATTTTATTCATTTACATTTCAAATGATAGACCCCTTCCCGGTTTCCCTCCATAAACCTGCTTCTCACTCCCCTCTACCCCTCCCCTTTGCCCCTATGAGGGTGCTCCTTCACCACTCACCCACTAACACCTCACCACTCTAGCATCCCCCTAGGATGGGCATTGAGCATTCACAGGACTAATGGCCTCCCCTCCCACTGATGACAGATAAGGCCATTCTCTGCTAAATATGCTGCTGGATCCATGGGTCCCTCCATGTGTACTCCTGGTTGGTGGTTTAGTCCCTGGGAGCTCTGGTGGGTCTGATTGGTTGATATTGTTCTTCCTATGGGGTTTCAAAACCCTTCAGCTCCTTCAGTTCTTCCCCTAGCTCTTCAAATGGGGTCCCCTGGATCAGTTGGATGGTTAGCTGTGAGTATCTGCATCTGTATTAGTCAGGTGCTGGTAGAACCTCTCAAGGGATACCCGTACCAGGCTTCTGTGAGCAAGCACTTCTTGGCATCTGCGATAGTGTCAGAGTTTGGTGTCTGCAGATGGGATGGATCCCTAGGTGGGGCAGTCTCTGGATGGCCTTTCCTTTAGTCTCTGCTCCATCTTTTGTCTCTGTCTTTCATTTGGACAGGAACAACTCTGGGTTAAAAATTTTGAGATGGGTATATGGTCCCATCTTTCCACTGGGGGCTGTGCCTATCTATCGGAGGTGGTTTCTACATGTTCTATTATCCCCTTTGTTGAGTACTTTGGCAAAAGTCATCCTTGTTGGGTCCTGGGAGCGTCTTGCTTCCCAGGCATCTGTGACTTTTAAATGAATAGCTACAAAATAATTAACAATTGCTGAGAGGAAGAATAACACTCCTCTAAGGGCAAGTTTGATACATTATCCAATTCTAAGTGGTCCTTCCTAAATACATGTACCTAAAAGCAACACCAAATTTAATATATATTAAATATACATATTGAATATATATATGCACATATACATGTATATATAAATGCAAATAATATATCAATAATTTGAGAAAGAATAGGGGATATTTGAGGAATTGGAGGGAGAAAGGTGCAGATGTAAAGTATATAGATACAGTATTAATGTATAATATCCTTAACTTACAAAGTAATTTAAAAAAAAATATTTAAAAAGCACATTTATTCTAGGCGCTTCACAAAATAACCATTCAGGAAATTCAAAGTATAAAATGTTTACTTTTCCTAATATTTTAAAATTATTTTAAAATTTCCCCTGATAGTTTAGAAGTTTATATTATTTATCTATGGAAACAACAACATTCAAGAATGTAATATTACTTATTGTGCTAGACTTTCAATTAAACCAAATAGAGTAAGGTCAATTCAATATTGTAATTGGGAAAAGATCGTTTTATTCTTGGTTGCATTTGGCACCTTGCCTATGGGCCACATGCCAGATTTTTAAATACATGCAGCGCTTTTGCCTCCGGCACTGCTTTCCTTTTTGCTTTGTACTAAGGCCTCATATATTCTTTCTCAGGTTTGTAATTTGTTATTTTTCCTGAGCCAAATCCTCCCTGACTATGATTAGTAAGTTGATAAGACTGACATCAATCAAGTACCTGTTTTGGCATATTCGTAAAACGTTACATTCACAAAAAAGGAGACTGGATCTCTTCAAATTCCTTAGCTAGTATACAGTTTGTTAATTTAGGAAGCCATAGAAAATAATTTCTTATGAGTTAAGGCTCTCATGCTGCCTGATTTTGCATATCATTTCTAAATGTCATATAAAATATCAAATACATAAGTACATACATACAAGGATCATAGAATGTGATGCCTTCATATGCATATGGATTGTATAATCTTTTACTATATTTACCTTTGAAGCATTTACTGTTTAGGATATCTTATTGCAGGAGGAGGCTTCTCTGGAAAGGGATGAGCAAGACACTGATCTCTGAGTAAAACAGAACATTGTTAGGAGTCATTTTATCGATACATTTATTAATAAACAACCTATGGAGTTTTAGTTACATTTTATCATTGTAAAGGCATATCACAACTTATAAAAGAAAAAATAATTATGTGCTTGTTTATAGTTTCACAAGGTGAATCTATAACCATTTAGCAATGTATAGGGCAGCAGGCAGACAGGCATGGCCCTAGCACACTAGCTCAGAGCTTATGCCTGATTATAAAGTTGGAGGCAGAGAGAGGCACTAAAAGTTGGATGGGCTTTTGAATCGTCAAAGACTACTCTGATGACACACCTCCCCTGAAAGGGTCACACGTTCTCAACTAGTTCTACTAACAGTGGATCAAGCATTCAAATATATGAATTTATGGGACCATACTCATTCAAACCACCTGACACTGGTAAAATGTACATTGTGAAAATGGTCAGCCTGCCTAAAGTAAACTGGGGATTTAATGCAATAACATCAAAATCGTAAAATAATCACAATTCTTATGGAAGCACAGAGGATTTAAGATGGCCAAAACACTCCTGGGTAAAAATAGAGTTGTCATAAGTCAAGAGTCATAGTAATAAAAGCAGTGTGCTACTTGGCATACAAAATGAGTAAAGGAACAGAATTAAGGATCCAAATATAAAAACATGGTTTTACAGAATCCAACATTTTGGCAAAAGTGTGGAATAAAATACACATTAGAGAAAGACATCTTAGCAAATGGTGCTGGACCAACTGCATGGCTACATATACAAACCAGAACTACATCCCAGCACTGCACCTTACATGAACTCAGCTAGATATCTCGCTTGTGTATTTTGTTGGCCAATGTTCTAGAATCACCCTGATCATTCCAATAAAACATCAGCATCTGAAGAATTGACACATCAACTCTTCATATCTAAAACCATATCTTCTTATCTGAAATTAACCAAATCTGTGAAACAACAGAAACAGAACCAAATCATACTCAACAGAAGCAGGAGTGACTCCCCTATCAGACACAAGAGTGAAAATAAGTTGACATGACCAAATTATATTGTCAAAATATGAAAAAGTTTGAAAAGTCTAGGCAATATTCCTTCTGCCTCAAAAGCCACCAGTCCTATAGAAATGTAATCCAATGAGAATTAGCTAGATGAATTCTGGGAGGATAATTTTAATGAACAAACAAATGCTCATCAAATAAGTTGAAGATTCTAAAGAAGACAGAAGGATAGACTTCAATGAACTATAAAAGTATAGAAATAAACTCCTGAGTGACACAACACAAATGTACTAAATGAAATGACAAAGACATTTCACGATCTGAAAATTAAACTCACTACAGGGATATAAATTTAAAAGAAAACCCAAGGGGAGAGCCTCTAGAAAGTAACAAAGACCAGAGAGGTGAGAGACTCACAGGACTCAATGGGAGTGACCTTAGATGAAATACTCAACAGTGGGGAGAGGGAAGTCAAAGAGTCTACCTCTGGTAGATAGATAGGGCATCAAGAGGGGAGATGGTGTTACCAACCCACAGTAAAAATGTCTGACCCAGAATTGTTCCTGTTTAAAAGAACTACAGGAACAAAAATGAAGAAGAGACTGAATAAAAGGTGGACCGATGGCCTGCCCAACTTGGGGTCTATCTCAAGGGGAGGCACCAAGGCCTGCCACTATTACTGATGCTATGATGTGCTTACCCACAGGAGCCTGGCATGACTGTCCCCTGAGAGGCCCTACCAGTTTCTGACTGAGATAGGCATAGATACTTACACCCAACCATTGGATTGACATCTGTGGCCCCTAAGATTCAATTAGGGGGAGCATTGAAGAAGCTCAAGGGGAGAGCAACCCCAAAAGAAATCAGCAGCCTCAACTAACCTGGACCCCTGGCAGCTTCCAGAGACTGAGCCATCAACCAGGCAGTATATACAAGCTTATCCAAGACCCCAGGCTCATATATAGCTGAGGACTGCCTGGTCTGACCTCAGTAGGAGATGTGCCTAATTCTCCAGAGACTTTGGCCCCAGGGAATGGGGAGTGCTGGGGGTTGGAAATCATCCTCTCAGAGACAGGGATGAGGAAAAATGGGATGAGGAACAATGGCGGGAGGGTGGCAGGGAGGGAGTAACAATTGGATTGTAAATAAACAAAATAACAAAAAAAGAAAGAAACGAAAACCCAAACGGAAATGAAGAAGGAAATGAAAAATTCACAAACCTAATTCTGGACCAAAGCCCTCAACCTAAGATCAGGTATAAACCTACTACAGGAAAAGTTAGGTGAGTTAATTCAATTGATAGGCTCTGGCAAAACTTTCTGAGCAGGATTTTGATAGTTCTGAAATTAAGATCATCAACTGAAAACTGAAAGTTCATAAAACTAAAAGCAAACTCTATGGCAAAGGGCATATTATTGAGAAGATGTTGCCCACAGAAGAGAAAATAATATCTATATCTACCAGATATACTTCTGATAGAGCGTGTGTGTGTGTGTGTGTGTGTGTGTGTGTGTGTGTGTATGTGTACAAAGAATTCTAACACAGCACCAAGAAGAAAACTATCAATTAAAATGCTTTATAGAATTGAATAAAGAATTTCCAGAAGGAAAAATATAAATGACTATAACACATTTTTTTTAAATGTCCCACAATCTTACTCATTAGCAAAAGAGGCATTTTTTTTTTAAAAGAAGCAATTCTAAGACTGAGGCCCATAGAAATTATTTGACTTATCTAGTGTTATGTAATCTGCTAATGAGTCCTGCACTGGGTTCTAAGTCTCATTCCCCTTGAGACTTTTAAATACTGTTCTATTTCCATAACTGTCAGGGATGAAGCTTCCCATTTTTTTTCTCCTTTATTTCTCTACCATCTTGATGTTTTCAAAAAGTTTTAGTGCATTACATTTTAAAAGGAAATACAACATCTTGACTACTTTTCTCTGATTATCCATTAACATGGATTCTTCCAAAGCCATTCCTTAATCATATATTTTAAAATATTTAAATCTCATCCGAGTGTTTTGCTCACTCTTTAACATTTGAAGCAATGGTTGTTTTATACTGTATACAACAAAATTGTATAAGACTTAACATTTTTTTCTTACCTCTAATTCAGACCATTTGATTATTTCAACAGTCTTCCAGAGCATCTCTTTTCCTTAATATAAATAATTAAACTGTGTTTTATTGACATAGAGAAAAGGCTAAGTCAGGTTTATGAATCCTGCAGGTGATGCTATTTGTAATCCATTTAATACCCTTTGAGATATTATAGCAATACTCTATATTCTTTTTTGGGATTGTATACTTTATTTTTAAGACTGATAATCTTTTTACTCATCACTGATGACCAGAACTACCTACTTTATTTTTAGTCCTATGAATTAATTTGATTCATGACTCAGACTTCGATACTTGCTATAACTAATGGCCAATTATCTATGGGATTAATTTCAGATGTAATTTGTATACTACATCTTCCTGAAAGTTCAGACACAATGTAGATCTAACTTTTCCTTGTAGCTTGTTTTCTTACTATTTTTTAAAATCTTTTCCTTTCTAATGAGATCGCTGAGGGATCCTTCCTAAGCCCGTCACTTAGGCTGAATCCAAGGATACACATTTTCCTGTTTATTGTATAGGAGAGGACTGGGTCATTGAGCCAATTAGTTAGGATGTAATACTGGAAGCTATAACTTTTCCCAATTAAGAAGCACAGATATACAAACTGATAAGCAAATAAAGGATATATTTTCTCATTAAAATTTCAGAAAAGCAACAGAATTTATTAATGAAATATTTGATATTTAGTTTTTGAAATCCTGAACTACAAGAATAGTGACCAATGTGAAGTAATGCACAGAGATGACAGAAATATCACAGAAGACATTTCTCCATGATATGTATATTCTTTGGATTTTGTCTTTCTTATTTTTCCTACTAAAATATCCTTTTCCTAATTATATTGTTTATGAAGATATGTTTCTATACCCACTGGTAAGGATACAAATATATCTATACATATTAGCTTAGATATAAAGAATTTTTCATTATCTCATGTTTATCATATTATAATGTAAAAAGATAATAGACATTGTGTCTGAACTTGCAGGAAGATGTACTATACTAACCATACCTGAAATTAATCACATAGGCAATTGGCCATTAGTTATAGCAAGTATTGAAGTGTGTCTTGAACCAAATTAATTCTAATTCTTCACATGCTTCAAATTCACAATACATTAAAAAATTAGATATTTAACACTAAATATTTGTTGAAAAATTGAAATTATTTTCATATCTGGATTTATTATAATGTTTACTGTGAAGTTCTATAGTTATTTCGATTTTATTGTTTGAAATATCATACATACATACAATGGGTTTGGTATAATCATTCTCCACTTGGACCCTCTGACTGTACTCATAACCTCTCACATTTTTTTCTCAGACTCATATATTCAGTCTGAGACTTACAATCTTTCCTCCCTGGCTTCAATAATATTTTAATTATAAGCTTGAATATTATAATGGATTTAAGGTTGTCAACCATTTGGAAGCTTTGAAAGATGTGTGACTGATAAACATGTTCTTAGATTAGATTATAAAAGTTGATTTTCAATGGGACACTATTCAGTCATTAAGAACAAGGACATCGCAAGTTTTGCAGGCAAGTGGAAGGAATTGAAAATATCATGAGTTGAGGTAACTCAGACTCAAAAGGACACACATGGTAGTAAATTAATATTAGCCACAAAAGTACAGAATACCTAGGAGACAATCAACAGAATTCAAGAAGGTTAGCAAGCAGAAGAGCCCAAGTGAGATTGCTTTAATCCCACTTGGGAGGGAGAAGAAAACAATCACAGGAGGGGGAGGGAGGGAGAGACCTGGGTGGGAAAGGGGACAGGGAAGGGAAGAGGAAAACATGATCAGGTACTGGGTAAGGGGAACAGGACTGAAGCCATGAAGGCCAGCAGAATAAATGGAAATATGCAACCTGGGGGGTGGGAAGTGGGGGAACTCTCTAGAATGTACCAGAAACCTGGGAGGTGTGAGAAACTCAGGACTCAAAGGGAGGAACCTTAGATGAAATGCCCAATAGTGACGAGAGGAGACCCATAGAGTCTACCTCCAATGGAAAGACAGGCCATCAAATGGAGGGATGGGATTGCCATTCCAGAGTCAAAATCTCTGAACCAAAATTATGCCTGTCTAAGAGAACTGCAGGTACAAAAATGGAGAAGAGACTGGTGGCAAGGTGGTCCAGTGACAGGCCCAAATTGGGATCAATCTCAAGGGGACTGACAAAGGCCTGACACTATTATTAATGCTATGGTGTGCTTACAGACAGGAGCCTGACATGGTTGTCCTCTGAGAGGCTCAACAAACAGCTGACTGAGACAGATGCAGATAGTTACACCCAACCATTGTATTGAAGTCATGGACTCCTGTGATTCAATTAGGGAAAAGCTTGAAGTAGCTGAGGAAGAGGTTGTCCCCATGGGAAGACCAGCAGTCTCAACTAACCAGGACCCCTTTTATATCTCAAAACTTAGCTGCCAACCAGGCAGCATACACAAACTGGTTCAAGCCCCTTGACACATACAGCAGAAGACTGTCTAGTCTGTCCTCAATGAGAGAGGAGGTGCCTAACCCTCAAAAGACTTGAAGCCCTAGGGAGTGGGGAGGTCTGGCCTTTGGGTGTGGGGCATCCTCTTGAAGACTGGGGGGTTGGGGGGAGTAATAGAATGAGGAACTGTGAGAGGCTAGACCAGGAGAGGGTCAACAACTAGAATGTAGAAACATAAAAATAAAAGTAATTTAAAAAATAATGACTTTGTTGAAAAAAAAAAGTTTAAGAATAAGGATATAAAATTTTTCCCTCCAACAATGAAATAGAAGAATGTTCATCCAACTTCCCAATCTATCCACCCTAAAAGCAGGAAACTTAACGAATATGAGAAGCAGCATCGTCATGGACTAAAAGGTTTCTGTTGAAAAGTTGATCTGAGTTAGAAAAAGTCTAAGCAATGCCTAGTTCTTCCATCGTGTTATTTGAAGCCAATGCGAATTTGATTACATACATAATCAAATACAGATAAAGGTTCAGAAATACATGTAGACCCATAAATTCTACTACTTATATAAAGTGATTTTGGCATTTAAAAGTGATATGTTTTGCACAAAATAGAATTATTTGTAGTCACTCATTTTAACAAGTACATATTCATATTACATGAGTTTTTCAAGAATCAAAATTAATTCCATATTATATTAATTTTCAAATTTTATATAGCATATATATCAAACTAGTTAAGGAGAAATGATTCATTCTCACATCTTGAAATTGTAAGGTCAGGAAATGTTAAGTGTATTATTCTGTGTTCTATAAAGAAAAATTATTGTAAACAACACCTAAAGTGTAGAACTCTACAAGGGGGTTTATAAGTACCTCATAAAATTTAACACATTAAGTCATATATTATGAAGTCACACTGTTAAATGAAAGAAATCATGATCAAGCCTGATGGTATGTTCTTTCAAGGGAACATTAAATATTACAAATGTTCTTCATTGTCGCCAGAACTCTGAAAAGACAGAATACAAAATAAGTTAACTTAAGAAGATAAAACGCTAATGTCATCACTTTCCCACGTATCTAAATTATGCTGATGAGAAACTCTTAATTAGCATTTTGACCTTTAAGCAGATAATTCAGTGAAACTTTCATTAGTAGTAGATCAAGAAGAAACTGCAAATTAAAATGCAATTTTCTGATTTGTTACAAAGCTTGCTTATTGAATTCAAGGATATCTATATTTAATCACATATTCTTCATTGGCAATGAAATGTGCTCTCATTAGGACCATTCAGAAAAAAATTGAACAAAGGACATATAAATTACAAGGTTTAAGAATATAGGCTCACCTTTTCTACATTAATCAAAGAATTTAGTTATTAATTTTAAATGAACTAAAGTGAATGGAATATTCACTACATTTATTATTTCAATAATGTATTACAGTCTACTTTCAGTTAAACAGATATCATTTCTGAAATTAGAAATATAAGGTTTTAAATAAAATTGACTGTTCACATGAAAATGTTCTCTTGCTTTTTGCAGAGTATAAAGAAACAAGTTTATACTTGATGTTTTTTAGGAAAAGACCTAAAAACAGTCACTTCCAAATCTGACAAGTTCTGTTTTCACTGTTCTCAGTGTGTAATAATTTATTGTGTGTAAGCTAATTTATGCAATTTTAATTTAAATGGGCAAACAGAAGATTTTTGGAAAGCAGTAAAATGTGCATTCCTTTTGTACATGACCTTATAGCCCTTGAACAAGTGACAAGTTGATTGACTAATAACAATCTTAGTTCATGATTCCTCCCTCCAGAATCGAGTAATTTGAAAGGCCCTATGGCTGCACTTGCTGGTGTTATGTGTGACCTTTTCTTGAGGAATATATAAGCAATCGGCCAAAAATCCGAGTCCAGTAAGTACACATTGGTGACACCGTAAATTTATGACCATTGTTTTTAGGAAGGGAACAGATTGTGTGACTGATGCTACTGTTGATATTACCCTACTGAGAGCATGAGTATATATTTCACACATACCATAGCTTATATGTTGAAACTTGTACAACATAATACTATACTGAATACTAGATAAAATAAGATATTGATTACTTCATTAAAATATATATAATCATAAGCATGACAAAATACATGAAAAAAATTATAATATGCTTTTATTTTTATTGAGAATTTACCATGAGTAGAACTTCCAAGACTGGCAACTGTTTTGAGTGAGACAGTGTGTTTTCATAGGTTCAATGTCTTTCTGTAATGATTAATGGATTCCAACCTTCTATAAAAGTTTCATGTTTTCTCTTTAACTTTTACATGTTAATAGCATTTACCTTGAAAAATATCTTTTCAAATGAGAAAATTTTACAGTAACTTATTTTATAAGTAGAAATAGCACACTCTAACACAGCAATGAAAAGCATAGTAAATATATAACAATAACACAGTCATTTATGATAATTATCAGGTATTATATAGTATACTAAATGACTATTTCTTGAGGACACCAGGAGCTAATTAGTTTTGTTTATATCTCCATTACTGCACGCATAAGAGCAAAACACAGTACTCTCTTGTTATAATGGCTCTGTATTCAGTAAGTGCTATAATTTCACTAAGTGTGCTCTAAAGTTCCATGTGTAAAAGGTTGGATCACCAGCACATAGGATGAAAGAACCTTTAAGAAGATGTGGTAATTGAGGTGATATTAAACCTCTAACATGCTCCGATACGGGATATTAGAAGACTCATCTCCTTCTCTTTGTATTCTAATATCACTGAAGGAATCAGCTTTCCGGCCGCAAAGTATCTTGTAACAGGTCCAATGGCAGTAGACAAAGTGGCAACCAACTGAAACCCTGAAATCATTAATCAAAATAAACATTTTCTCCATTTATACTGGCTAATAGCAGTATATCCTGTCTCCCTGCACACATCATTCTGTCCCCCATTCCCTTCTGCATCCCTTTTTCCACCCACTTCCCTCCCTCCCTCTGCATCCCGTGACTATTTTTCCCCCTTCTAAGTGTGATTTAAGCATTCTCACTTGGATCTTTTTCTTGTTTAACTTTTGTGGGTCTGTATGGTGTATCATGGGGCTTTTGTACTTTATGGCTAATATCCATTTATCAGTTAGTACATACCATGTATTTTCTTTGGGACTGGGTTACCTTTTTTTTTTTTTTTTTTTCCTTTATTTTTGATACTTTATTTACATTTCCGATGATTCCCCTTTTCTTTGG
>CM052713.1:66026099-66059967 GCA_028551405.1 Uromys caudimaculatus | reverse complement strand
GTTCTCTTGTATTTCTTTAAGGGTGTTATTCATTTCTTTCTTAAAGTCTTCTATCATCATCATGAGAAATGATTTTAAATCTGTGTCTTGCTTTTCTGGTGTGTTGGGGTATCCAGGGCTTGCTGTGGTAGGAGAGCTGGGTTCTGATGGTGCAGAGTACTCCTGGTTTCTGTTCTTTATGTTCTTGCCCTTGCCTTTTGCCATCTTGTTGACTCTGTTGTTAGCTGATCTTACTCTGTCTGGTTGTGTCTTGCCCCTCCTGCAGGTCTCTGTGTCAGTACTCCTTGAAGACCAGCTCTATCTGAGAGGTGTTTGGGTTTGGAGAGCTGTGGTACCAGGTCTGATCTTGGTCCTGGAAGTTGCTGACCGTCAGTCTCTGTGGCTCGCGGAAAGCGGGCGGAGTCAGTGAGCTCTGGGGACACATTGCCCCTGCTAGGGGCTTTTCTGCGTTCCTGGGAGAGAGGATTTTCTCCCGGAGCTGCTTGTCTATGGAATCCTAGTGTCCCAGGCAGAAGTTTCCTGCCACAGCCTCCCGCCTTTGGGATCCAGGGGGGTTTCTAGGCCCGCCTACCTCGGTCCCTGTGTCTCGTGGGTTCGGGGCAGTACCTGGTGAGCTGTGGGGCGTGTCTTTGGCCCTCTCCTGGCTCTTGCGATCTGAGAGGGATCTTTGTCCCGGCGCTGATTAGCTGTGGAGCCCTGTGGCCCAAGCTGAGGTTTCCGGCCGCCTCATATAGGTACTGTTATATAGCCTGTCACTTCCAAACCCAGATTTTGTTTTCTTAAATGTTCAACAACATTTGGTTTTCATGTGCTGAAATCATACTTTCGATCTCTATTCATGTTGAAACCATTGATCTGCTTCTGAGTCATTATGCAGATGTTATATATGGAAGGGTACATAATTCTCTAATGTGTTCTCCTTTGAATAAGTCAACTTGTAAGTGAATGTATAATACATATATGTCTTTCTAGGTATGAGATACCACACGGAGTATGATATTAGCAAGTTCCATCCATTTACCTGCAAAATTCATGATGTCTTGGTTTTTAATAGCTGAATAGTATTCCATTGTGTAGATGTACCACATTTTCTATATCCATTCTTCAGTTGAAGGACAACTAGGTTGTTTCCAGTTTCAAGCTATTACGAATAAAGCTGCTATGAAGATAGTTGAGCAAGTGTCCCTGTGTAGAAGAGTATTCTCATACACCTCAGAATCACCTGATTTTCCCTGGACACTCTATACTGTGTCAAGGTTAATATCTAACCTGCATAAGTAATGTATGTGTATGCCTTTAGGCTGTTATGATATTTTTGCTACGATAGTCTTATGATATAGGTGGAATTTGTTAACTGCTGATGTCTTTAAGCTTATGATATTTAGTCAATATTGTTAACCCTATCAAGTACTTTTTGTGGTTCTATACGTATTTTGGGTCCACTTAGCTATCTTTTTATCCTGTAATTTGTTAATTTTGAATCACTTTTTTATATTTTCTGCTTTTTCCTTCTATATAAAATAATCTTTATGAAAGCTATATATTAAGTGTCAATCATTTTAACTATTGTAATTATAAGCTACAGGATTTTTACATTTATTATATTTTCTATCAAGGCATCATTGTATAGCTCAAGCAGATGTTAAGGCAAGGATTTCCCTGCCTTAGTTTCCCAAGTTCTGTGTTTACATGTGTTTAGTATCACATTAAGAACTTTATTTCTTTGTTATACTTGTTTGTTTTGTATATGTGTTTTATTTAAATAGTTATAGTGTTCATATGTGTTACCTGCATATCACTAAACTTTGTTATGATTATATCTTTTGTGACTGGGAGATATTCATTGGGAGTTTGCTTATTACTCAATCCTTACTAGTTTGTTAGATAACACTCATTTTGCTTGTACTTTATGATCTGCTTAGTCTGATATTGTCTCTTCATTTGGATGAGTAAACAATCTGAAGTGTAGACCATATATATATGTGTGTATTTACATATATATGTATGTATACTTATATATAACTCTCTCTATAAAACTATATATAATGCATATATATATATATATATATATATATAATTTAGCAACCACACACACCTAAATAAACACACACACACACACACACACACACACACACACATATATATATATATATATATATATATATATATATATATATATATATATATATAAATTTTTGAGACATAATCTCTAGTTCAGCTTAGCCTAGAATTCTGAGCCTTATAGCCATAAGCTGCCATACACCATCATCATTAGATTGATGAAAATACTTCTATGGCCAAGAAAACACATCCAAAATAACTTCAATTAACACAGGAAGAGTTAAATTAAATCACCATGTTTGAGGCATACGTCACATGTAAATCAAGGCCTAAAAATGAGGGAATTGATTGCATATAAAATAAGATAGGTGAGGAGAAATAAGCCTATAACCAGAAGAGAGGAGTATAAAATCTGTTGTACCTTTTGTCTGAGCAGGCATACTCACAGTCAGCAGATTTTTAGCCAACCCTGAAAGATCAAGGCAAACAAGCAATAGGAGTGTGAAAAGCATTCCGGAGGGCTCAGGTTTCCTGCTAACTGGAAATTCACTTTGCTCCTACAGCTCCCGTGTCTGACACTCTCTACTGCAGAACCTCTTCACACATCAGCTGCCCAAAAGGATGCTTGCACACCGCAAATTCTTAGCCCTGCAGCATTTGTATGTTCCACGTGGATTTTGTTCCATTATTTCTTTTAGTTTTTGAGGTTACAATATAATTACATCATTGCCACCTTCCCATTCTTCCCTGTAAGCTGTCCCATAATGGCCTCTTTTTCCATTAATTTTTTTACACACATGAATATATGTATAGGTATGTATGTACATATATATTCCTAAATACAAGAATACTCTACTGAGACTGTATAATGTTACTTGTATGTATGTGTTCAATATTGACCATTTGCTATAGGAAAATAAGTTAGTATGCTTTTCCCTAGAGGGAAATTTTCTCTTGCTTTCATTACTCTTTAGTCACATGGTTTATTTATGTAGGGTTAAGGGCTCTAGGGATTTCTATAGTCCACCTTAGCATGTCTGTTGTTGTTGAGGATGATTTTTAATAGATATATACAATTCTGGAATACATGGAAACCTTAAGTAAAATGTAATTGCACTATGAAGATGTAATTTGGAGCTAATTTTGTATATAATCCAATGTCATTTCCAAATATTCTACAAAATATTCTTTCAATTATTCCCCATCTTACCTGAAAATGATCCCATATGAGATCAGGTTATATTATTTTATTTTTGAAATTGCATGTATTTATTATAGAAGAAAAGGAGAAACATTTATCAATCATTTAGATAGTAGTCAAATTTGTCTATGAGTTCTGGGATTTGTGCAAAAAATTTTAATTCTGATCTGGGGTTTCTGCCTGGGCTGCAGATTATTCTAATAACATAATTACTTTGCAAGTATAGGGTTCTTGCTTTCATAGATGTGGAGAAGTCTAGCCCAAGATAATCAATTTGACATTAAAAATATAAAATTGAATATAATAATCATGTTTGATAATGGTCATTAAAGAAATCTTTGTCTAACTCTCTAATATTTTGTTCACTCTTGTTATCAATGTATATACATATATACTCACTTTCACAGTTGTGTGGAAATCACTAGTAATATTTATTTAATAAGGTCTGAAGGATTGAGGAAATTCAATATGTTATAGACCTCTTTCACTTGCCAGCTTTGAGATCTTGAAAAGAAGCCAAGGATCTATTTCTAAGGGCCAAATGAGTCCAAGGTTACGGAGATATGGCTCTGGTGTTATTAGACACACCAGGCTTTGACGGACACATTAGAGGGAAATGACATACCATAGACTTACTGCTCTTCTCAATACTTTGTAGCCTGAGATGTGAATCTAAACAGAGCAAATATCAGCAGAAGACCTGAGGACTAGAACATCCAGTGATTCCTACCCTACACACTCCAGAACAGGTACCTACACTCTCAGCAGGATTCAATTCAATTTCCCAACTATCTTCTCACCAAGAATCGAATTGCTGGCTCAGAAAATGATGAGTGAAACATACTTTTAAATGATATTTTATTTATTAACTAGTTGAAAGAGAAACTTAAATGAAGTCCAACTATATATTAATAAAAATCATTTATGCATATGTAAACTCATGACTTAATATTTATACACTCTATGTCTTAAAGTTAAAACTATGTTATCTTCTATGTTTGATGAATCGGGAAAACATGGCTAAATGTGATTTACTATCTTCCCAAGGCCATATGGGTAAAATAAGACTTGAATTCAGAAATAAATGTGCATAAACCACTCCTGGCTACACTTTTCAAGAATGTGACTACTCAGAAATTGTGTTTCATAACAAAATTATAAGAGAATTTTTAAGGTCTTGTAACACAGGTTTTATATAAATGAAAGTACATTGTATCAACAAATACACTATATGCATATGTGTATGTATATTCAGGTAATTCTTATTTCATATTTCTCTCTTCTATTAATATAAACATGGGAGTCTGGGAATAAAGTAAAATTAGCACAATGCTAGCCAAGGATATATAATTCTCTGAGCTTCTTGACTACAAAATACAACCATGCCAGCACAGAATCCCAGTATTCAGAGCTGCAGATAGAAGCATCAGAAGTTAAAGTTTATTCTTGACTGCATATTGATTTTGATACTATTGTGGGATACTTACAAGTCTGTCTCAAAAATCAAGCAAGTATTTAAAAAGCAAAAAGTAATTAATATTTAAAATAATCTTGAAGCTAATAGAAATAAGTTCACTATCAGAGTAAATTAAACTGATATAATTTGTCTAAAATATTGCACAACTTCTGCTCACATAATTTGATATCAAATAAATATCAGGATAGACATTTTAATGCTGATATCAGGAAACACAAACATTATTCAGATTCTGTCATGCACTAATGAGTATATTTAAAATAACTTATAGTAAACTTGTTATGGTGATTTGTGTCCTAAGTGAATGTTTTTATATTAAACAATAAAGGAGATGCCACTTAAACTAACTCATGATCATGAATTACTAAGCGCAATGTTATTTAGAAAAAACCACTGACAAACTTGCAGAAGTTGCATTTTAAGCATCATTGAAGATTGTATGTAGGGGAGAAAAGAGTTGACCTTCACTTGAATAAGTATCAAAGAAGAAATATCATCAAATATTTCAGCAATCTGACATTTCTTTCTTAAGAATTAAATTATTTGATATAATAATGCCAATACATTATGCATATGAATATTTAACATATGTGTGTTTATTCATATCTGTGCTAATACAAGTACAACAGACACATGCTGGAATTCTGCAGATAGTAACTTCAAAGACAAACTTTTTCAGAATTATGAGTATACCAAGACATCAACAAAAAGAGAAAAATGATGTGAGTCTGTAATGTCAGATATTTGAAGTTATTTTATACAAACTTTAGAGATCCCAAGATGAATTGAGCTTTTCTCAGTGAGTTGACTTCTCTTGGCTCTTCCTCTACACTAATGGTTATTAGAAGCACAATATAAATCATCAGCAGTACAAAGCAATGAGGGGACATATTACCAGAGAGCCCTCTTTAGTTTGTGGACATTTTTGTTTCTTCTTTCTTCTGATGAGAGATCATAAGGAATTCTGCTGAAGCCTAAATCATGCAGTTTCTCAGCAAGCTGAAAGTACCGAGCCAGACCTGGTAATCTCTTTTCCAAACAGACACTGTACAGCTCAGAAATCATGCAGTTTTTTAAAGCAGCAGGTTAAGGATGCTCACCTGCACTTGCCATCCATGGCCAACCTGATTTTATAAGAAAGCAGTTTTATTCAGGCCTTACATCATCTTATCCATCACTTAGAATCTAGAACCTCGATTATTCACATTCTTGGCAACTTCACCCACCAACACTCTGCAAAAAATATTTATAAGTTCAGAGTTTATGGACTCACTTTGTTTTATATATATAAATGGTAATCTATGCATCTTTTCACTTTTCTAATTATTTCTATATAATGCCATCTGCTATGCTGCTTTGGGGTTTTCTCTTCCTTATGTATGTTTGCTCATACCTTGTCTTGAAAGACAAGGGCAAAATATCTAGTAAATACATATTAGAACCTATATTTTTCTGTTTAGTCCATTGTAACTAATGTGTATTAAACTTAACAAAAATCAATATGTTTTCATTAGAACCTTGTTGCACTTAAGTATAAAACTCATTTTTATAGAATTACACATAAAATTTAAGTACGCGATAGTACGTAGTAAGCAAAAGTGAACACACTACATGATATTTTGGAATTTAAGATGATAAAAATTTTATTATTTATGTCTTTCCACACATATAGAAGCACACAATCATATGTGGTATATATATTTAGCACAAGCTTTATTTAAGGTGAATAACATGTATCCATTTAGATATTTCTTTATATTCTCTTCTATCTTTGAATTTCTCTAGTTCCTTTCTCATAATAATGCACAAAGATATGTGTTCTCAATTTTTAGCTATTTCTTCTGGTCTATGATACCTCATTTTATTCCATAGTAAATCATTTTTCAGGTGCATTATATCACACTTTCTTCATATAATTCTCTAATGTGTCTTTCATTCTCATTGAAACTTAATGAAGATAAGCAGCCTGGACAGGTACTAATGTGAATAATTTATTAAGACTCATTGCACTGCTTGAAAAAATAATTAATATTAAAGAATTGACTTTCGTTTTTTTCAAAATAGAACTGTTACTTTGACCTCCATTTAACACTGAATTCTGAAGATATTGCTAGTATTATAAGCACAATAAAAATTTCAGAGGTGGACAAGGAAAAGAATATTTTTTTAACCTGATTTTGGGTGCTTTTATGGAATATTGCTGATTGGAGAATCTATAAACAAATGTTTACATGGCTCATGGTTGTTAAACTGGAACCTTCCAGACTGAGGAAAATATATCTCAGGGACTTTATTGTTGTTGTTTTCAAATAATTGCAGAAGGCACAACATGATGGAAAATATGAGAAAGAAAAAGAAGAAGAGAAGAAAAACATAGGAAAAGAAAAGGGATAAGGGGAAAGAAGACAGAACATTCTGTATAATGCAGTGCTAAGTGAAAGACAAACTAGCCCTCTGATCAATAAGAATGCTAGTGATAAGTAAAACATTCTTGTAATAATGACTTTCTTCATCATGAGCATGTATACTATCACTTAATTACCTCCTAAGGTTTCCTCTCCTAACACTAGTAAAGTGAAAATTAATTTTAACATGAAACTCAGAGGGGTTATTAAAACTATAGCAATAATGTATCTCTATTCTGTAATCCTGACAAAATAATATTTCTGCCATATTTGAAGAACAGGCCTATGTTTTAAGTAGTCACATAAATATATTTGAATAAGAAAGAGCTATACACTTATCAATAAGCAAACAAAGTTCTGGTTGTTACATGAGATACAGAATTCAGATAAAACACACTCTGCTTTTGAATAACAAACCATGCCATAAAAACATGATTAAATTTTTAATAATGACTTTATTACATGATGTATACTGTATTCAGGAATCTACTAAGACTTTGATAATAGTTTTTGTTTCATGGTGAAATGGAAGAAGTTATTTAAATATCAACCAATAACTATTATGGTGCAATGTATATGAAGCAAATAAAGACTAAAGAATAATCATTAAATTTGTGGCTACACAGGCAAGAAGAGGAACACTGACATTCAGTTCTCAATATTAAAGAAAAAAATAAACAGTGAAAACAAGACAGACAGACATAGTCAAGCTTAAGGCAGCAGAAGAACAATGTGGAGAATGACTTACCTGAGCAATTCAAAGGCAAGCACATGTTCTGTCTTCTAAAACTTACATTAAAATCTTGACCCCAATATTGCAAACAGTGACTATAATTAGATAGTAATTTGAAGAGTTAATTAAGGTTAGATTCAATCACTGAAATGAGTCTTTGTGGTGGCTTGAATAGCAATGGCATCTATAGATTTACGTGCTTGCTTAGCCATAGGGTGGTATGGCCTTGTTGGAGTGGCTATGACTTTGTGTGGAAGTGTGTTGCTGTGGAGGAGACAGATTTGAGGTCTAATGTGTTCAAGCTATGCCCAGTGTGGTACAAGGTCTCCTTCTGCTGCCTATGGATCAAAATGTAGAACTCTTAGCCTCTTCTTCAGTGCCATGTTGGCCTGGATGTTGCCATTCTTCCTGCTGGGAAGATAATGGACTACACCTCTGAAACTGTAAGCCAGTCTCAAATAAAGATTGTCCTTTATGGTGATTGCTTTGGTCATAATGTCTATTCACAGCAATAGAAACCCAAGCTAAGAAAGTCATAGTAAAATTGTACTTATTTCTTTACACAAAGACAAGAATAAGACACAGACACTCTCAGACAAATGATCAATTCAAGCTAGAGTTTGCATTTTTTATCATCTTGAATGGGAAGACAGTATTAAGAAAAATAAGAAACAAAGCAACAAAAAATCCAAAAACAAATAAAAAAACCCCACAAAGCTTGTTGATTTCTGAGTTCCAACCTTTAAGTTTATGTTTGTTTTAGCTCAGGTTTCTATTGCTATGATAAAACACCATGACTCAAAGTGAATGAGAACTAAAAGGTTTCTTTTAGCTTGTAATTTGTTGCTCACATCCCATCCCTGAAAGAAATCATGGCAGAAACACAAGGCAGGAACTTGGAGGCAGCAACTAAAGCAAAAGGTATGTGTCCATTGTTTGCTCACTGACTTAATACAACTCTCATCCAGAAATAGTGCTTCCCAGAGTGAGCAGGGCTTACCCATATCAATGATGAGTCAAGAAAATACACTGCAGACTGTGTACAAACAATCTAAATGGAAGCATTGTCTCCATTGAGGTTCCTCTTCCAAGATAACATTACTTGTATCAAGTTGAAAGGACTTTCCTCACAACACTGTCATTTAAGGCAGTTTATTGTATATTATTATGATAGTTCTTGCGAAGGTATATAGCATATATTGCCGTTAAAAGCAAAAGTCAGCATTTCTGTAAGATGGCCTCACAACTTGACACACAGTTTGATGACATGAATTTGGTCCTCAAGGGTCTATAAATAGCTAGATATGGTGTAGGGTCTATAGGGTCATCTATAGGGTCTGTACTGTTGTGGTGAGGTGGGATGGGAAGACCTGAGAGCTGGCCCAAGACTGCAAGACCAGCTGGCATGGAATGAAAGAACAATAGAAATGCAGAGATTACAGTGAAACTTGGTCAACAAGATTGAAGGAGAGAATGGACCCCAAAAGTTCCCATCAGACCTCCCTAAATGTGTTAATGGCCACATGCTCATACTCATGAATATATCATACACATTTACAAACCCAGTAATAAAAGTTCTTGAAAAATCAAAGAGATACACACTGCATAAATTTGGGACCATCATCTAAAATTTGAATGCTTATAAAATACATGTGAATGCTACATATCTCATTAGCCTGTACATTAATTAAAGTGTCATTACTAACATTCTATAATGAACTGAATGAGGTGTAGCTACAGTTAGGGGGATATGAAAATATAATTTTTCAGATGGATAGTGTGGGGTATACATAAAACAGAATGTGCAGGTTCTGTACATGAGAAGTGAGCTGTAAAATGTGATCACTGAGAGTCAGGTCTGCCAGAATTGTACTGAGTTGGCAATACTACTATGGGAATAGTCAATTATATCTGCAACCCTTAGAAGATGGGTTGTTAACTGCTGAAGATGCCATTTTAGAGTGGATGGTTATTAAAATCTGAAGTATGCAATAATACCTTCCTTTTGGTTTCTATGATATAAGCATTTATTTTCTAAGACATAGGATTATCACTAACTGGAAAGAACTGTGGGATCAGAAGAAAGGAAAAGCTGAGCATTTGGAATATTTCCAAAATATGCAGTCAGTATAATCTAGACATCCAAATTATACCAGAATGGTCAATACAGATTCAAACAGAATCCCGCAGAAGAATACTGTTAAAAGAGGCTTATTTTAATTAGATATGTAGTAACACATGTATTATTTTACCAAATTAACAGAGCCATATTTAAAAAATATATTCATTGTCAACTCAGTCACAAGTTGATTTCCTAAACATTTATTTGTGTGGCATTAACACAAATAAATCTAGTTTGCATTCTGTTTGTGGTTTGCATTCTCAGACATCAACAGCACTGAAATGCTTATTTATTTCTCAGTGAAATAGAAATTAGTTATCTCTGGAGAAAAAGAGATAATTTTTGAATAGTAAGACTGTCATGTTAAACTGGGAGAGAACTAATTCCAGAGACCAAGATTTATAAGCTGCTCTCCTTGATAAGAACATTCCTGATCCATGTTAGAGATTCTTTTTGAAGTGGATGAAGACCATTTCAGGAATCCCAAACCGATCACAATGTATGGGAACTACTTACTAACTGTGAGTCTTTTTTTTTTCAAATCCCAGTTAATATAACCACAGCATAACTTCTACATTGAAATCTCAGGAAACATCACTGGAGAGAGAGAGAGAGAGAGTGAGAGAGAGAGAGAGAGAGAGAGAGAAGGCAAGGCACAGGAGGAGTTGCAGGAGGCAGGGAGGTTGGACATGATGTATTAAGTAATAATGTTTACAATCTCAAAAACTAAACTTGAGTGACTTAAGTAAACTTAGCTTAAGTAAACTTTCCAGCAGGTGCTGAAAAGATGACTCTGTGGTTTAAGATCACTTGTTTTTCTTGCAAATGACACAAGTTCATGTCCCAGTACCCAGATGATATTTCATAACCACTTAGAACTCTGCTTCATTGAAATATGACGCTCTCCACTCACCTCCAAGGTCACTAGGCGCACACTAGATGCATATACATACATGCAGACAAACATTCACATACATGAAAGAAAATAAATACATCTTTGAAATATATTTTAAATGTCATGACATCTTTCAAAAAAAAAAAACAAGAAAAAAGGAATCTTCATATTGAAAAATCACTAAATATGAATGGCCATGAGAACAAATAGAAATATCTTAGGAATATTATAAAAGAACTACCAAAGAATTCAGTTTTCAACTTGTATACACATCATTTTGAAAATCATATTTTAAAGTGATCTTGTTCATTGTTTCTATGTTCCACAGTACAGAATGTATGCCAAGTAATTATCATTTTGTAGTGTTTCTTTATGTCTCAGTGAGTAGAATATGTACATTTTCAAATGCAGGAATGATAATAAATGTATTCTCTTTGTCATTCCTCAAATGAGACTTTCTCTATATTTGTATTTCCTGCGGATCTGACTTTCCTGTTGCCTGAGAAGTAATACTTTTGCACAGAGTGGAGCATCACTGAGTTTTAATTTATGATTGCTACTTGGTGAATATTTCTCTTTATGTGAAAGAACAATGTCACTATCAGTAAAGGCAAAGGTAGGTATATGCTAAGCAATGCAGTCAGAAAAGAAATAATTTAATCCCCATGTGAAACGCTGGAGAGTCTTTCATTGCTCTCATGTCAGTTTTGTTTATTGCAAATGGATAGAGTGCACCTTCCATCCTCAGCATGACATTCTAAAAATGGACCACACTGGACAGCGGCGGGATATGTTTCACTCGCCATGTTTATAATCAATTAAAATAATGTTGATTCCAGGAGAAGGTGTAGAGAGTATGGGCTTGGTAGAAATATAAGTTCCTTCTTCAACTGCTGTACTTGGGGGGGGGGGGGTGATTTCTCTTACCACCAGCTTCTAAGTCTTACTGGAAAATAGCTGACATAGGTTCCGGACAATCTCCGCTAGCTTTGATACGTGACGTAAGCCTCATAGTCTGGAATGAACTACTTGATCTTTCCTTGTTATCCTTGAAAAATGAAACTTATTTTTACTCTTAGGAAATTGTCAGCTACTCTGTTGTTAAGACCAAGGACTAACTCAACTGATACTTATTTAAGAATTGCTTTTGACAAAAAGATACATATTTCTCAAGATCTTTAACCTTCATTCAGTGTCTGCTCATCCCTTGCAGTGGTGAATGCCAATGTGAAAGATAGAACCTCCTTGCTTATATTTGAGACAACTTAAGAGCCATTGTCAACACATCCAAAGTCAGAGTAGTTTGTTTCTATTCCTCTTTTCTATTTATTTTTTCACTTACTTTATTTTTTATTTTTTCCTTTTTTTATTTTTTTTTTAAAATTGGATATTTTCTTTATTTATGTTTCAAACGTTATCCCCTTTCCTGGTACGCCCCTAAACCCCCTTTCCCCTCTCTCTCCCCTTGCTTCTATGAGGGTGTTCCCCCATGCACCCACTCTTGCCTCCTCGACCTTGAATTCCCTTACACTGGGGAATTGAGCCTTCACAGGACCAAAGACCTCCCCTCCCATTGATGCCATACAAGACCACCCTCTGCTACATATGTGGCTGAAGCCATGGGTCCCTCCATGTGTACTCCTTGGTTGGTGGTTTAGTCTCTGGGAGCTCTGGGGGGTGGGTCTGTTTGGTTGATGTTGTTCTTCCAATGGGTTTGCAAAGCCCCTCAGCTCCTTTAGTCCTTTCTCTAACTCCTCCATTGGGGACCCAATGCTCAGTCCAATGGTTGGCTGCAAGCATCTTCGTATGTGTGGATGTATGCAGTCACCAAACTCTTTTCTATTTCTATTCCTTGATCTCTTAGATCTTGTAGAGTAGACAATTCTTTATAGTATCTCTGAAAATATTCAATCCAGTGGCTACTCCTCTAGAAAGCAATATAAAAGATAAATCATGAATAACACCAAATTAAATCAATCATTCAAAAACTCAGCATCCTTTTTTATAATTCTCTGAGTTTTACAGAAGACTTTTTGGTATAGATTTTGAGGTCTTTAAGATCTTTAGATGGTGAATATATTTTAGGGATTCTGGCATATAGATTGTAGAGAGAATACCTTCGGTCTGTATGGATGTGGCACCTGTCAATAATAAATCCGATGGCCTATGGCTTAGGCAAGAAATAGGAGGTGGGACATCCGGGAGGCAGAAAGAATTCTGGTCTAGAGACAAGTAGTAGATTCACCCAGAAAGATTAAATGAGACAGGTAACCAGCCGTATGGCAGATGTAGGTTAAAATAAATGGGTTCTTTTACTTTAATGATCTAGTCAGAGAAGAAAGAGCCTATCTATATGGCCAATGTATTTGTAATATATTTTGAATCTGAGTCTTATTTCTGGGAGCATAGGGTACTGGAAGACAGAACCAGATCTAACATGTACAATAGGTAGTCTTGAATTCATTGAAAAAGGGAAATCTCCATGTGTAAGGGCCTCAATGAAAGCCTACCATGAGATCCAGAGAAAAGGCACAAGAATTGTGTGCCCTGGAAACGAGCTTCTCACAAAGTCAAAGTATCACCAACCGAGGAGAGAGGATACTTATAAAAGAACCTGTCCAAAATTGATTCTATTAAACTATTCTGGTTCATTTTTAAATTATAATGTTATGGGAAATAAGTACAGGGAAATGTACTTCATATTTCTGTGTAAGGACAATGCTTACATAGTTGTCCAGTATCTTTACATTGTTTCCTAACAGCTGAATCTTTTGTCTTCAGGAACTATGTGCCCTAGTAACTAGGCACTAGGAAATAGGTGACAGCAGAGGTTAAGTGGACAGATCTGGCATAAAAATAAGATGATCAAATTTGCTTCAAAAATCTTTCTAAATACATTCTAGGAATATTTGTATTTTGCTTTTATAACAATATCAAGAGCATTATAAACACTTCAATGTCAATGTTCAATTCACTTAATGGTTTCAAAGAAATGAGAGGTAAGGCAAATAAAGCATGGATTTGACCAATTTAAAGTCATAATTCTTTATTCATTAAATAGATAAAGGGATGAGCTGTGGCTGAAAATGCAATGGTGATGAATTCTGCTGGATTAGGCACATCCTCTTCCACTGAGGCCAGACAAGGCAGTCCTGTTGTGATTCCACATTCAGGCTACAGCTTTAGAGACAATCCTGCTCAGTTGAGGACCAAAGAGAAGACTGAGCTCCATGTCTGCTACATATTTGCTGGTGGCCTCGGTCAAGCTCATATATGCTCTTTGCATGGTGGCTCAGTCTCTGAGACTTCCCAGAGTTCCAGGTTAGTTGACACTATTTGTCTTCTTATGGAGTTCCTATACCCTTCAGGATTTTCAATCCTTCCCTGAACACCAACATCCCATGTTTGGCTGTGAGTTTTCATATCAATTTCAGTCAGCTGCTAGGTAAAGCTTCTCAGAAGACAGTTATGCTAGTGTCCTGTCTGCAAGTATAACAGAATAGTGTTAATAGTGTCAGGGATTGATGCTTTCCCACGGGATGGGTCTCAAGTTACAACAAAGACTTGATGTACCAGGGAGGGGGATTGTCCCACCCTCTAAGAGGAAAAGAGGATGGTGGGTCGGGGAGGGACAATGTGATGGTAGAACCAGGAGGGCACAGAGTTTGGGATTTAAACAAATTAATTAATTAATTTTAAAAGTATTAGCTATATGTTGCTAGAGCAAGATGAAGACCAAGAAAATGGCTAGTAATTTTGTTGTCTTTTTTTAGTTTTCAGAAAAAAAAATATGAACTAGCTTTACAGCTTTTTTGTTTTTAGTAAAACTTTCCAAATTAATTAAAATGATTTTCTCAAAGAACCAGCTTTTGGTTTTGTGGATTCTTTGTACGGCTCTCTTTGTTTCTATTTGGTTGATTTCTGCCCTGAGTTTGACTATTTCCTGCCTTCTACTCCTCTTGGGTGTGTTTGCTTCTTTGCTCTAGAGCTCTCAGGTATGCTATTAAGTTGGTAGTGTAGGATCTCTCCAATTTCTTTACCAGGACAGTTAGTGCTATGAATTTTCCTCTTCGCACTGCTTTCATTGTGTCTCATAAGTTTGGGTATTCATTTTCATTGAATTACAGGAAATCTTTAATTTCTTTATTACTTTCCTGATCAAGTTATCATTGAGTAGAGAGTTGTTCAGTTTTCATGGGTATGTGAGTTTTCTGTTGTTTTTGTTGTTACTGAAGACCAGCCTTAGGCCATGGTGATCTGATAGAATGTATGGAATTATTTCAATCTTCTTGGATCAGTTGAGGCTTGTTTTGTGAACAATTATATGGTCAATTTTGAATAATGTACTAGGAGGTGCTGAGATGATTAAAAAACAAAAACTAGGAGAAATACATTGTCATAGTCGGTAATTATATACACATCTTCGGTTCCCTACAACTGCTTCATGTATGTTGTCGAAAGCCTCAGTGGTCTTTCTCCTTAGTGCTTGAAAGATGAGAAACCAGTCCTACACTGCAGTAGGAAAGGAGAGAGGATTAATAATGCCATCACTCCTGGTTGTATCTCTACATACCAGCTATCTCACTCTGCACAGTAACAGTCCCAGATAGAAAAGAAAACCAACATAAAAGGAAATGTCCAACAGTCTGTTTACTGACATATTTTCCTGTGTTACAGAATAGCAGCCTGAGAATTAAAATCAAATCCAAGGCATACAGCTGAGACTTACGTTTCATCTAACAACCTGCTTTTGTCTAACTAAATAATCCTACACTAAGCTGTGTTCTCTTACAGATAATATATGTGTGGATATCCATAAAGAAAGAGTTGATGTGTTTCCCTGTACAGTAAGGAATGTTCCAGTAGAGATGACAAAATTAACCTGTGTAGCACAGAAAATGAGTAAATGTCGTTTTTCCTGATGAAACACATTAAGACAAAGAGTTTCTGGATACATTTATGCAAAGTGGCAACAGATCTAGATTGGGGTATTCAATAGGTGAAAGGGGAAAAGAATTTTAGAGCAAACTGCAGAACAACAAGTAATAAAGTTAACCTCTGAAAACTTGTTTAGACAAGAAAATGACATGGATCAGGTAAAAGGTAATTTTTTTTTTTTTTTTTTTTTTTTTTTTACTATTGTTCTGGAAGTCAAAGCACACTTCTTTGCTTTATTTTCATATTAAGGAAACAGAACTGCATGCATATATTTTGAAGCGTATTTGTTCTTATTTCAAAAAAATTAAATAAATAACCATTGCTAAATAGATGGATAACTGGGTAAGAATGTTTGATGCATAAACATGAGACCAGATTTGATCTCTCAATCCAGGTGAAAATCCAGGCGTGACCCCAAGCATAGCTATAACTTCATTATGTTGGAAATGGAGGACATGAAGAACCCTGGGGCTAGTTGACCTGCCCATCTATGAGGCAGTGAGTTACACATTCATTGAGAGACTGGTAACTGGAATTGTGATGGTAGCTGAGTTCCATGGAATAGACCAAAAAAAAAAAAATTTACTGAGAAAAACAACATATTGAAATGAAAGAACAAGAAAAAGATGATTTATTAAGACAAGCTGACGTCCTTGGGTCCTCTCGGTTTTCTTGTCCTATCATTTTTCTTATGGTTTCATCCAGATTTTTGCTCCTCGCAGGTCTTTTGATCCTTCTCATCCTTTCCATGAGAGAGAAAGCAGTACTCTTAGGAAAATTATCTCTGCTTTCCTGACAATAAATGTGCATTTGTGTGCATGTGTGCGTATGTGCATGTGTGCGTGTGTGTGTGTGTGTGTGTGTGTGTGTGTGTGTCTGTGTGTCTGTGTGTCTGTGTGTGTGTGTTTGTGTGTGTGTTCAGTCATTGCCTGTCATAAGAGAAGGAGGACCAAATTAGGCACACATACAATGAAAGTGAAACTAGAAGCTGACTGATAGTTCAGGCAAATAGTCTTGGAGAGGATTAGAGTTTCTTTCTCAGCATCTATGCTGGGTAGCTGTCTACAGCTCTGCTTCTAAGTGTTTCTGTAGTCCGTGACCTCTGCTGACACTGGCATTCACATTACTATATTCATACAAAGATCCAATACACATAATCTCATATTTGATATGAGAGAACAAATTGAAAAAGCTAAATCAAAAATACTGTCTTCAAAATTAATCTTTTCCTCATATTTTTATTACTTATTTTATTTATTTAAATTTCAAATGTTTTCTTCCTTCTTGCTTTGCTCCATCCTATCCACCTCCCTTTAGCCTCTAAGAGAGTGATCCCCCACCCACATACCCAGTCCCATCTCACCCTTCTAACATCTCCCTTCTCTGGGGCGTCAAGCCTCCACAGGACCAAGTGCATCCCCTCCCACTGAGGCCAGACAAGGCAGTCCTCTGCTACATGTGTAGTAGGGGCCAGTGATCTTGTTCAGGTAGTGAAAGCACCCTTTCCCAGAGGATGCTGAACACTGATAAAAATATTTCCCATATGGTGCCTGGAAGCAGATGGCTTCAGAGACCCTTTGCTAGTTCTTATTTTTATATTTCATGCTTAACCTGAATTTACAAGTTTTCCTTTTGTTTTCTATTTCAGATTATTTGATTAAGAGTTGTTTTTAGAAGTCAACTAAAATATAAATGGGAGAGTTATTCCATAGCTACTAGACTGGCTAGGTTTATTTTTAAGGGTTGTTGCATTTCACAACACTGCCTCTGGAGTCTGTAAGTTGAGTGCACTGCAGGAAACTGAAGAAAACCATTTTTCCTTGGTCACCCCATGTGGAAATTGATACTTTTACAAGAAAGGGAAAACAAAGAATAGAAGAGACAGTAACAGTTTTAACTAATAATGTGTAAACAATATGAAGGGGAAGAAAAGAGGGTAAGTACAGCATGTGACATCGCTATCTTATGGAAAAATGATACACAGAGTGATATAAACAATGTTAGTACTGTCACTAAAAGAAACAGGGAAAATGGTGAAATTTAGCAGCATGTAAATTTTGGTAATTTTGGTAAATTTTGGTTTCAAATGAAGAAACAAGAAGAAAGAACCCATAACGTTGGGGGGAAATGGTAGGTGAGTCAAGAAGTGTTAGAATGCTGGAAATGGGAGCTTGATCACATCCAACCGTGCTATATATCTGTATGAATATTCAATAAAAAATTAACAAAAATATCTTTAAAGTGGAAATAATTTAGAAAAACATGTGAGCTGAGTACATCTGTTACTCTGTGTTTTGCCTATGATGTCGTGAGACCTAAGGCCTAACAGTCCTGTGACCATGTCTTCTCCACCCCAATAGACCACGTCCTGAGACTGTAAGGAGAAATAAACACAGAATGCTAATCAGGACTGACCTGCTTCCTCACCATTAAACAGCTATTATTGTAGGTAACAGCTCAGGAAAGATACATTTTGTACCCAAAGCAATAAATGAGCTTCTTGACGAGGCAAGTTTTCCCTGCATTCAATGTTTGCTAAGGTGATAACTGAAGTTTTCGCAGAATTCAGATGAAAGAATTTAAGTACTGCGTAAAATGCTATGTTGAGGCTGTCCCTATCCTCTTGTTATATTCGGAACACTAAAGAGAGATGCTCTGGAAGGAATGCAGATGTCCTGAGTCCTCCTCAACAAATCTCACCAATCAGAGTTTAAGTCATATCCTACTAGAAGAAACTAAAGTTCTGACCACTTCCAGACAAATATTACCAATCACTACCACGTTTCCTTTTCCAATGATAATTCTTCTATTAAAATTAAACTCATCTACGTTGTCTGGCCATAACTTATTTATCCCTAGTAAGAGCATAGACACTATTTGTAAAAATTACTTCCATACATACAGGGCTTTTGTATGTTTCAAAGCTTTGGTGTACTCTTCTATTGGAAAGCAGAATGCCATCAATTTGTATAACTTTTCTCCTGTTCATCTTTATTCTGTGAATTTACTTCATAGGCTCCGCTACTAAATTTTCAGTTTCAAAATATGCCATGGAATCTAATATCCCACTGCTGATAAGCAGTTTATAGTGGGAGTCACGATACGTATAACATTAATGTATAATATACCCCCAAACTTTTCTACTCCCTAAGTGCCATTAGATTTAAGTAACATGAATACTTTAGTGACATATTTTAGCGTGACATTTCTTGAATTATTCCCTAAGTTAAAATTGGAATTATATTTTCTCAATTCTTTCATGATCTACTCTGCAACATATTGTAAACAAAATTAACCTGTCATAAACGGGGAAATAATTTCTTTTCTATATTTGTGATAAAGGTCTTGCTCTTTCCTTCTACAAAGTGATATAATAAAATTGATGACTTTGTACTAATTACCATTAAAGTTTCTGTTACCTCAGATACTTTGGCTTGTTCAAGTCTTGGAGATTAGGGCTAGCCTAGGTTGTATTGAGATAGCTGTTGTAGAAATAGAAATTATGCTGGGCGGTGGTGACATATGCTGCTAATCCCAGCACCTGCGAGGCAGAGGCAGATAGATCTCTGATTTTGAGGCCAGCCTGGTCTAGTAAATGAGCCCAGGACACAAAGAAACCTTGTCTTTAAAAAAAAGAAAGTTGCAACTACTCTACTACCTACTATACCCTGTTACTACCCCTACTAGGTACGCAAATACATTTTTATTGATTGATTTTATTTTTTATCTTTGTGTGTGTGTGTGTGTGTGTTTATATCACACATGTGATTGTCACTGTGTGTGTGTTCACATATATATGTGTCCCCTGAAACTGGAGGTGACTGTGAATCACTCAGTATGGTTACAGGGCACCAGACTCCAGTTCTCTACAAGAATAGCAAGTGCTTTAATTGCCAAACTATCCCTAAAGCCCCAACAAAAGTATAATAATATTAGTGATGTTTCCTAGATTTTGTTTTTGAACATTTTGTATTTTCTTTTTATTTCCTCGACCAAAACTGTTATCAGTGTCTTCAGCTATAAAGCCTTGCATTCGATCTGGATGCTTGCCACATACTAAGACAATAGTATATAATATTTATAAAAATAGAAAAATAACAGCACTTATAGTTTTGTCTCAAGAGGGAAAATTCTCAATCTTCCTTCTTCTTGCCCATAGCAGTGTCAGAGTCATATAAAACATTAAACAGAAGCCATGAAACATGAACCACAGTATTTAGCCTTGATTTGCAGTTACCAGAAAATGGAGACATCATTCTCTTGGTTGCACTGGGTTTGGTTATGTTCAAATCCAACACATTAGATTTGAAACAGAGAATGGAAGTAAAAAAGTCATTGTTGAAAATATATCCTACATCAAAGGAAGCTGTTATAGACCTATTGAAAAGATATCTGTTATATTTTTAAAATAAATTACTTTTTAAAGTAAGTGGTTTTATTTTTTTTTTTTTTCTATACTCAGTGTTTCTTTGTCACTTCTTCTTTTGGAAGCGTCATGGAGAAGAGGTCAGGTCAAGATGAAAGATAAGCTGCAGAATCAGTGGAGAAGCTAAGATCTGAAGTGGAGAGGTTGTGTTCACAAACAGAAATTCAGTACTTTAGATTTTCTAAAGTAGAATCATTCATTTGAGGAAATTCTTTGTGTGAATCAAAAGCATGATAGCAATTCAAGTCACAATTAAGAAAGTCCATTTTTAAATGACTGAAACTTTCAGACTGGTTGTAGAAACCAAATGAACTGCAGCAGTGATTCAAAATTCTTCAGGGAAGAGAGGATACTTTTTCTATGAAATATGGAATAAAAGCTTTAGACAATGAAGGAGTACAGTTTCATCAACCCCAAAGAAGGAGTCTATGTAACAGATTGCAGGTTACTATTGATAATACAGTAAAAGGTATAAGAAGACCCATTCCTGCTCTATCACCATTTTTCTCTAATTTTATCATGTATATACATGTGCCATATATATACATGGTTACCATCTCCCAGTGAGTACCATAGGCGATATGCAAATATATCAATATTTGATTTTGATACAGTAAACACTGAATTAATAACATAAAGAGGTAATGACAGAGTATTTAATTTTAGATGCTAGATTATAATTTAAAATTCATTACTGAAACACTTCCCAGACCTAGTGTGTTGTTTTCTCTAGGAGAAGTCACCTACCATACTGAGAAGGACACAAGGATTTTATACTCAGTGTTGTGTTGCAATGAACACAGGCTTACTGCTCACAGCAGTAAGAGCTGGCTGGCTACTGGAGCCAGATCAACTTAGTGTTTCACATAGCAGCACTTATATGAATGTCCTTATGCACCCCAAGAGAAGTCTTTCAGTCATCCAGAGTCCTGAAATTTAGGTTTCAGGAATTGATGATAGTGCTGCATTTTGTAAAGGACTGCATTTGAAGTCATTTGCAGCAAGATAGCTAATACAGGCAATGTTAGAATATATTTGAAGGGTAAACCTGGATGGATATTTAATAAAAAGCAAAACTATCAGTGAACATATTAACTAAATGACTTAAAATGATATAGAAATTTGAAATGTAAGTTAATATTTATAGAGTCTAGAACTATGGGATTTCACAAAGAACATCAGTCACTGGTGATGGGCATGTCTTTAGATACATAATATACAAATATTATGAAAATATTTATATAGCACATATTTTTATTACTTTTAATTTTTTACAATCCAGTCGTTACCTGCACCAGGTTTGCCCTCCCACAGTTCCTCATCACATTCCTCCTCCCCTCTGTCTCCAAGAGGATGTATCCCTCCCATCAGGCCTCCCCACTCCCTGGGGCCTCAAGTCTCTCAAGGGTTAGGCACCTCTTCTCCCACTGAGAAGAGACCAGGCAATTCCCTGCTGTAATATGGGTCTGGGGCCTTGGACCAGGTCTTGTATGCTGCCTGCTTGGTGGCTCAGTGTCTGAGAGATCTCAGGGGTCCGGAGTAGTTGAGATTGCTGATCTTCCTATATAGCACATTTTGATACACACACACACACACACACACACACACACACACACACACACACACACACAATTACTTTCCTCATGCAGATTCAGCTATGCATAGTTTCCCAAACACTTTCAATGCACTACGTCATGCTACCCACTACACTGTGGACTTTGTCATTGAGAACATTGTCATTTCAACAGGTACTTTCATACAGAACTGACCAACCCTTAGAGATAAAGGGGCTCTTCTTGCTCGCTGTATAGATAGATAGATAGATAGATAGATAGATAGATAGATAGATAGATAGATAGATAGATAGAAAGTTGTGTTTGTCTCTTAGATACTTCAAGTCTTCTAATATTCCAGTCAAGTTGAGTAATGCAGAACACAGGTCTTTAGAGAATTTACTTTTGTAGGTTCATTTATCCTACCAGGAGAAAGAAAACATTATAATTCAAGATGTGTTACTTAATAAAAAGTGAAAAAAAAATCCCAACATTGTAGAATGAGATAGTTGTGCAGAGTGAATGGCACAAGAGTATGTCAATCAATTTTCACTTCTGTGAAAATTTTCTCTGAGAAATGATTTATGAGAAGGAAAGATTTTGACTCACCCTTCAGTGAGCACAGATCTGATAACTTGATATTAAAAATAATTTCGCTAGAAAAATCAGAGTGAAATATCTGACTATCGAATGAACTATTTTACATGACTTTGGAATATTTCCTCTGTATGTCAGTCCAATTTAATATATGTAGAATGTCAGTAATCTGTCATTACTCCATTTCCTTCATTACTGAGGGAACACTATAATGCAGGGGCAAAAGAATAAAGAAAAAAGTTAAATATCATTCTATTTTTTAATTGGTTATTTTATTTGTTTACATTTCAAATGTTGTCCCCCTTCCCAGTTTCTCCTCCAAAAAACCCCTACCCCTTCCCCTGTTCCCTGCTTGTATGAGGGTGCTTCTTTACCCACCTACCCACTCCTGCCTCACCTCCCTAGCATTCCCCTGCATTGGGGCATCAAGCCTCCACAGGACCAAGGGCCATCCTCTGCTGTATATGAAGCTGGAGCCATGGTCCTTCCATGTATTATTGGTTGTTGGTTTAGGCCCTGGGAGCTCTGGGTAGTCAGGTTAGTTAACATTGCTATTCTTCCTATGGGGTTGAAATCCCCTTCACCTTTGTCAGTCTCTCCTCTAAGAGGTGGCTCAGCAGTTAAGAGCACTACCTGCTCCTCCAGATGTCCTGAGTTCAATTCCCACAACTACATGGTGGCTCACAACCATCCATAATGGGATCCAATGCTCTTTTCTGGTGTGACTGAAGACAGGGACAGTGTACTCATATATATATATATAAATATATATCACTCTATAATATCAATCATTTACCTTTTTGAATGAACTTACTTGCCACTTACATAAATGTCATATTGCCCCTATGCAGTCCTCATCATTCTGCTGGACTGCCTACGACCCAATCCTGAGTTCTTCATCCATGATTTAATAATTTCCAGAAAGTTTTAGATTGGATTCAATAAATTTAGAAACTTCACATAAAATGCATGAGTAATTGTTAACATTTGACCTGATAACATATTTTGGTTTTGTTTTCGTATATGTGATTTGAGATAAGGGGGCAAAGTGATGATGTTTTCAAACAAAAAAACAGTGGCTAAGCAGAGGATATTCATTGTCTGAAGAAAAGCTAGAAACGCTAGGAAACTTTAACATCAAAAGTACATAAAGAGAGGTAGGGAAATATCCAAGGTCACCAAAGAGGACCAGAAACATAAAATATAGTAAGCTTAAACTGTGAGAGAAATAAAACGGTAAAATATATGTTCAGCTTCTTTAAACTGGAATGTTTATTGTGAAGTCCAACATAACTGTTATGGACCTTAACTTCTTCTGCAACCAATTATGTGTATTGCCAGCAGGAAAGTCACAGTTCTTTGTGGGTGTTGAACAGCACAGAGCTTTATTGACAATGTGAATGTGGTAACCAATTATGAACATGACAAAAATACCCTGAGGTCTTAAAAGAACAGTATTTATATAATTTTGCTATTGTAAATGAACAGATAATGGTTTGATATAAAAGAGATTAAATTCTGCATTCTTTATACAATTGTCACCTACAACTAAAGTAAGAGGGTGGTTTAATATCACTAACAAAAATATGAGTCTTCTTTATTCAATGAGTCATTTTCATACATTTACATATTAATTCATAAAATTATTCACCTCATACAAATAAAATCTATTAGAAGCTAGTCACTTAGTATTAAATGCATTTGAACATGATAATTTATCGTCATGGGAAATACATTAAAAAAACTTTAAAGAACAGAAGTGGTCTGCTAATATCTTTATTTTAAAGTGTTTTATTTAACCACATTTTAAATCTTCCAAACACCAATATTACACTAATCCAAAATGCAAATGATTTTGTGGAAAGAAATAGGAAAGACCTTCCTGAAAAGTGTATGCAAGTTGCCAAAGAAATATAAAAATAGAACCTAAGAAAGGTAACTGAGCACAGTAATAATTACAGATTGTTAATACCTGTTGTTTTCCCTCTCACAGTGAAATATAGTATTACCTGTGATACTTCAAAGTATTAAGTGTGGGTTACATTATCCAAAATTAAACTCCTGAAATAGAAACTCCAGGAGAGGGCAGGTCACTTTATAATGCAGTGCTTAACTCAAACACCATGGTGAGTTCTAAAGCTTGGATTCTCATCCTAATTCAGACATGAATAATGAGGGGTCAGGCATTTGATGGGTAATATTATTGAAGCTGCAAGTTTTCAATCTCAGTACTCAAATACACCATAGTAGTGAGTTTTCTATATCAAACAGCAGCCTGCATCAAGGAGGTAGATTGGAGAAATCTGCCTGGATTCCCATATCTGAAGCATCATGTTGAGTCTATAGGCTGGTACTTGGAACACTTAGGATGTTGCTCAGGAGATCCTTTCTAAACTTCCAAGGACAAATTACTTACCATTGATTCTTCTCGTACTCTGATACCTCTTGAGAAATCTAGTGACCATCTCTCAAGGGAAGAGAAGACAGAAAATGTATTCATGCAACTGATTTTTTCTTTCTGTAGATTTTAACCATAAACATTGCTCTCATAAGCCTGTTGAAGTGTTTGGGTACTCACTCTTTTTTGGCTTTAAAAGAAAACATTAACACATAATTATGCACAGAAATTCCTACATTTACATATCAAAATTCTCTTAGTAAAATTATATTTCCGGATACTTCTAAAGATCTCAAATTGTGTGTGGGCAAAACTTTCTTTTTCCATCACCATAAATTTGGCTCACAATTCATCTGTTTGGACTATGATTATATAGCTTTTAATATTAAATAGATACATAGATTGACAGATAAATACTGTATTCTTTTTTTTATTTTTTTATTTTTTATTTTTTTATACTTTATTTACATTTCCAATGTTTCCCCCTTTCTAGGACTCCTCTTTGGAGACCACCTATCCCGTCCCCCTCTCCCATCTCTATGAGGGAATTCCACCTCCCACCCACCCGCCCACCCACTCCCATATTCCTACCTTAACATTCCCCTTTACTGGGGCCTCTCCTCCCCCTGATGGCCAACAAGGCCCTCCTCTGCCACATATGTGTTCCGAACCATGGGTCCCTCCATGTATATTTTTTGGTTGGTCGTCCAGCCTCCAGGAAGACCAGGGTGGGGGGTCAGGCCAGTTGACACTGTTGCTCCCTCCATAGGGCTGCAGACTCCCACAGCTCCTTCAGTCCCTTCTCCAACTCCTCCATCTGGGTCCTCATTCTCAGTCCAGCGGTTACTGTGAAGTGAAACTTGGGTATTCCAAACGTTTGGTCTAATATCCACTTATCAGTGAGTACATACCATGTTCTTTCTTTTGTGACTGAGTTACCTCTCTCAGGATGATATTTTCAAGTTCCATCCATTTGCCTGCAAATTTCATAAAATCATTGTTTTTAATTGCTGAGTAGTACTCCATTGTGTAAATGTACCACATTTTCTGTATCCGTTCCTCTGATGAGGGACATCTGGGTTGTTTCCAGCTTCTGGCTATTATAAATATGGCTGCTATGAACATATGTTTAAATTAATTTGGTTCCATTTGCCATATTGTTCACATTGAAAAAGAAAAGGTGAAAGAAAAAAAATCTTAGTGTGAATATTTCAAATATAACTGTCTTATTTAGCATTTTGTTTTGTTATGAAAGTCTATTTTACAAATATACAGTAAATGAGAATAAAGGGCAAAGGACTAATTAAGGAGTTAAGGCTTAAGAGTGCAGCAAAGGGAGAGAAGTCACCCTTTGCCATTTTTTCAAGCTGTGCATTTTTAGAATGGTTGCTTGGGATTGAAAGTTAAATGGATCAAAAAAATCTATGCTTTGTTTCATAATCAGTATATGATATTTCTGACAAATCAAAAGGGATACTGAGTTGATAAATTATTAATTTAGCCCAGAATTTTAATTTTAGAATGCGAGCAAATCTTTGAACTCTTTATTAACATAATTAGACCTCTATATTTAAGCAATGTCTCAATTAAAATGTTAAATATTATGATTTATCATTGGAGAATCACTATGTTACACTGAGAATGGATTTAAATGACACTATTAAAATAATGTCACTTTAAAGGAGCCATGAATGATCTGACTCTCAGTACTTCCAAATATTTAAAATTAAGATAGAGTAAATCTTCGTTTTGCCATATTTCTCAATTAGTATTGATAGTTTGTGAATCATTAGTCTTGAGATGCATTGCTCTTTGCAACACTGACTACTTCAACAACAAAAATAACTATGCTTTCTGCACTTGAATTAGATTATCATTTTTTCTGGAGTTACTGATTTGATCTATCTATCTATCTATCTATCTATTATCTATCTACTATATATATGTATATATATTACATCTTTATATACATATATATATATATATTTATATCAATTGATAATTGGTATTTTATTTTCTGTCTATTTTGTAGATACACATATTCTTTGATATATATCTATATGTATGGCATAGTCTCCTGTGGCACAGGCAGTACAAGTCTCGACTTCTTGATCCCTTTGAATCCATCATCTCTATATTGCATTAGATTTTGGCACACACAACCATCTCAAATTCAATTGATATTTAACAATTTCTTAGTCAACAAAGTTAGGCCAAACTACACATCTGTGCAAGAAGTCATAGAAAATTATAGTTAATTCCCTCAATGTGAAAAGCTGATGCATAAATGTTACCAATGTCCCGTCCCTGCAGTGGTCTGGCATGACCTGAGCTCCTCCATTGTGGTCAGCCTCCTCCCCATGTACCTTCTCTTTACTACACATGCTTTATCCTCAGTGACGTGGTGTCATATTTAAATAGATCATGTTCCTTCTGTCTGACACATGAGATTGCATTTATCTAAATAGCTTTTACATTTTAGCTTGATAATCTTTTTAGTCTCTTAGGTACTTTATATATTTCATTGATGAAAACTCTTTCTTTGTTTGTTTGTTTGCTTGTTTGTTAACTTTTGTTATTGTTGTTCCTCAGAGCAGGCAGAACGCCTACCAACTAGAATTTTTTCCTTTTTTCTTTCTAAATACCATGGATTTTTTTCTCTAGTTTTTAGTTACAAGTTTAATTTCCCTCTATTTGCATCGTTTTTATCTATGTAAAGGTATAAGTACTATGAAAGCAGATGCTATAATTTGTTCAATCTTTATTACTAGGGAATAATGTTAACTGGAAAAATCCTTAATAAATATATTTTTTAAATAGCAAGATGGAAGTGTACCTGGGTGCTCATGTATTTAGTAAGTAGCTGATAGCACTACAGCAGGACCAAGAGTCCTTTCAAGATGCTATTCTTAACTAATGGCAATATTTACATGAATATGCATGTAATATAATAAAAATTGACAGATATCACATTTCCTATAATTTTGGTCATAGTAGCTGTCCCTGAGAATATGTGAACGCATGCACATATTTTGTATTTTCTTGATACCGTAACTTTTTATCATATCAAGACTTAACTATGTTTGGTTTTGATTAAGTTGGACAATAAATGTCCACCAAGACTAGAATATGTATTTAAAGACACAGTTAGAAATATACTAACTCCAGTACCACCAAAAATAAGCAAGAAAAGCTCAATATACAGAAGTACAAAATTGGAAAAAATACTTTTTATTATGTTCTTTTGAACTATAAAATTATGTATTTTCAATCATAGTGTATTTTAGAAATATCTTTTTGCAAAATTAAGAAGAAAGAAAATATCAATCATGACACAGAAATACACAGTGAGAGAGGCAGGGGAAAGAGAGAGCGAGAGCGAGAGCGAGAGCGAGAGAGAGAGAGAGAGAGAGAGAGATCAGGAAATTATTATAAATATTTTTACAAACATTTAAGATAAATGGCACTAAAATAAAGTTAATTTTCATTAATCTAAAATTGTCTAAATGCACTCTAAGTGAGCACTTTGCCTGGTTGTTCGCTTAGGGACAAAGGCTTTCATACTTTCAACATTTGTGATAATGTCTCAGTGTTTGTTTTAAGTAAAGGTATCACGTTTCTTGACTTTTACTCTTTCATAACTCTATGTTGTATAGATTTCCTCTGTGAAAATGAATATGCAAAGCAAGAACTACTGTATACAAGTCAGAACTTTTTCTGTCACACATGCTCAACTTTTTGACATTAAGTGAAGACAAGACTCTGACATTGTTACTTATGAGTTTTTTCTAAACAACTCTTAAAGAAACTTATCAAATATAATTAAATTTATATCTCATAATGCTTTGATTCTTATTATGGATTACTTTTGGTTTACATGCATATTTACCCTGGGGTGCATCTAGCTGCACAAGAAGGGTCGTGAGATGTGCACACATCCAAGGGTATGAAACATTTGGAATGAAAACATTAATGTACATAAAGTGCTTGCTTCAATGAGGGGAATTCTTCTAAACATTTTGCCATTATTTCAAAATGTTCTCATGCATTTCAGTCAAGCTTCAAATTCCCTATGTAGCTGAGAATGATTTTAAAATTCTGTTTCTCTCTCTGTTTGCTAAGTGTTAGGATCAAAGAGCAACACAACTCCTTGCTTCATGTTGGCAGAGGAGGGAACCTAGGGTTTTGCGCATGAAAGATGAGCACTCAAACAACTGAACTGTATCCTCAGTCTTCTAAATTTATTTAAATAAAAAAGGTCATATAAATTATTTCAATAAAATTGTCATACTTTAATAAATAAGACTTATTTAAATTTAATGCTCATAATATAAGTCAATTAGTTAATGAATATTTTAAACATTACCATGTTTTTAAAACTAGTCTCATAAATTGAGAAATTTTAAACACTTTTACAAAATATGTCCAACAAATTTAAAATAGTAATTTATTCCTTACAATCCTCATTAATGGATCTGCATAATTATGTATAAAATTTATAGCAATGTTTACAAAACTAAGGAGACTATAATTGTATTCTATCATATAACAAAAATGAAATATTAATTTTAAGACACTTAAGTAGTGTAATTCTAATCTTCTGGATCAAACCTGATAGCTTCCTTCCTGAGCCTATATCCCATGGTACTAGAAAATACAATACATACTATCAAGAGGGACGGAACTAATGATATGACCAAGTTGTTTCCTTTTTGTGTCATAACAAAAGCGAGCATAGCAAGATATCTATAAAGGTACAGCAAAGGCCTCATACATGCAGGTGGTAACAAACAGCCATATAATTGGTCTTCACATCTAGAAAAGATGGTAGAAATGATGCCTGGTTTCAGAAATGTAGCCAACCATCACAGGACTACTGAAGACATAAATCTTCACAAAGAGTATATTACCACCTCTTTTCTAGACTAATATAATTACTAACTAAATTCCAAATCTTTTCATTATACAAACAGGTAAGTGAAGCGCTCACCCTCCATCAAGGAAACCTCTCTTTACAGCAAATGGGGACTATCACAGAAAACGCAACTGGGCTCCATGCAGAGATGAACAGATATTTCAGAGCCCAGCCTCAATGGATATGTCACAACTCCTGCATCAGCTTCTGAGGGAATATCCCATAAATGGTACCAGAAAGATTATAAGAAGAAAAAGAACAGGAAATCTGCTGTGAAATGGTTTATCTATAAACAAGAGCAGAACAATGCTCATATTGATAGACTTGATAGTGGAGTCAGGAAAATCTCAGTAGTTGTGATCCCTGAACAAGAATCATCTGGCAGCTGATGAGTAATAAGAAAGGCACAGTCTTCCATTTTGTGGATGGGCGACCTAATTTATTGCCCAATACGAAATGGTGAGCATGAAACCATAGAGCACAAACACCAAATCAGTCTCAGTAGGTTGCATTTATATATTCACATATTATGCATAAATCAACACACATAATATATGTGTACTTGTCTCTCCCTTGATTTGGTGAAACATTTTCTGATAAAATACACCAAATGTGCACATTAAGTAAAAGATAAAAAAAAAATGAGCATTACTTTTATTTTTTTTTTTTGTCATTAAACATATATCTCTTTTTTTTCCTTTTTAAAATTTTTTTGATAATTTATTTACATTTCCAATGTTCCCCCTTTCTAGGTCTCCTCTTTGGAGACAACCTATCCTGTCCCCCTCCCCCATCTCCATGAGGGAATTCTACCTCCCACCCACCTGCCTGCCCATTCCCATATTCCCACCTTGACATTCCAATATACTGGGGCCTCTCCTCCCACTGATGGCCAACAAGGCCCTCCTCTGCCACATATGTGGTCCGAACCATGGGTCCCTCCATGTGTATTCTTTGGTTGATGGTCCAGCCTCCAGGAAGACCGGGGGAGGGGTTAGGTCAGTTAACACTGTTGCTCCCTCCATAGGGCTGCAGACTCCCTCAGCACCTTCAGTCCCTTCTCCAGCTCTTCCATCTGGGACCTCACCCTCAGTCCAGCTGTTACTGTAAAGTGAAACTTGGGTATTCCAAACGTTTCAGCTAATATCCACTTATCAGTGATACATACCATGTTCGTTCTTTAGTGATTGAGTTACCTCGCTCAGGATGATATTTTCAAGTTCCATCCATTTGCATGCAAATTTCATTAAATCATTGTTTTTAATAGCTGAGTAGTACTCCATTGTGTAAATGTACCACATTTTCAGTATCCATTCCTCTGCTGAGGGACATCTGGGTTGTTTCAAGCTTCTGGCTATTATAAATATGGCTGCTATGAACATAGTGGAGCATGTGTCTTTATTACATGTTGGAGCATCTTCTGGGTATATGCCCAGGAGTGGTATAGATGGATCCACAGGTAGTATTATGTCCATTTTTCTGAGGGTCCACCAAACTGATTTCCAGAACGGTTGTACCAGCTTGCAATCCCCCCAGCAATGGAGGAGTGTTCCTCTTTCTCCACATCCTCGCAAGCATCTGCTGTCACCTGAGTTTTTGATCTTAGCCATTCTGACTGGTGTGAGGTGGAATCCCAGACTTGTTTTGATTTGCATTTCCCTGATGACTAAGGATGTTGAGCATTTCTTTAGGTGTTACTCAGCCCTGCGAGTTTTCTCAGTTGAGAATTCTCTGTTTAGCTCTGTTCCCCATTTTTTGATGGAGTTATTTGGTTTTCTGGAGTCTAACTTCTTGAGTTCTTTGTGTATGTTGGATATTAGCCCTCTATCAGACGTAGGATTGGTAAAGATCTTTTCCCAATCTGTTGGTGGCCATTTTGTCCTATTGACAGTGTCCTTTGCCTTACAGAAGCTTTGCAATTTCATGAGGTCCCATTTGTCTATTCTTGATCTTAGAGCATAAGCCATTGTTGTTCTGTTCAGGAACCTTTCCCCTGTACCCAGGTGATTGAGAGTTTTCCCCACATTCTCTTCTATTAGATTCAGTGTATCTGGTTTTATGTGGATGTCTTTGATCCACTTGGACTTGAGCTTTGTACAAGGAGATAAGAACGGTTCAATTTGCATTCTTCTAAATGTAGACCGCCAGTTGAACCAGCACCATTTGTTGAAAATGCTGTCTTTTTTCCACTGAATGGTTTTGGTTTCTTTGTCGAAAATCAAGTGACCATAAGTTTGTGGGTTCATTTCTCGGTCTTCAATTCCATTCCATTGATCTACCTGCCTGTCGCTGTACCAATACCATGCAGTTTTAATCACTACTGCTCTGTAGTACAGCTTGAGGTCAGGAGTGCTGATTCCCCCAGATGTTCTTTTGTTGTTGAGAATAGTTTTTGCTATACTGGGTTTATTGTTGTTCCAAATGAATTTGAGAATTGCTCTTTCTAAGTCTAGGAAGAATTGAGTTGGAATTTTGATGGGGATTGCATTGAATCTGTAGATTGCTCTTAGCAGTATGGCCATTTTTACTATATTAATCCTGCCAATCCATGAGCGGGGAGAGCTTTCCAGCCTTCTGAGGTCTTCTTCGATTTCTTTCTTCAGAGACTTGAAGTTCTTTCATACAGATCTTTCACTTGTTTGGTTAGAGTCACACCAAGATACTTTATATTGTTTGTGACAATTGTGAAGGGTGTCATTTCCCTAATTTCTTCAAAGCCTGTTTATCCTTAGAGTATAGGAAGGTACTGATTTGTTTGAGTTAATTTTATATCCGGCCACTTTGCTGAAGTTGTTTATCAGCTGTAGTTCTCTGGTGGAGGTTTTCTGGTCACTTAAGTATACGATCATATCATCTGCAAAGAGTGATATTTTGATTTCTTTCTTTTCAATTTGTATCCCTTTGACCTCTTTTTGTTGTCTAATTGCTCTAGCTAGGAATTCAATTACTATATTGAATAGATAGGGAGAGAGAGGGCAGCCTTGTCTACTCCCTGATTTTAGTGGGATTGCTTCGAGTTTCTCTCCATTTAGTTTGATGTTGGCTACTGGTTTGCTGTATATTGCTTTTACTATGTTTAGGTATGGGACTTGAATTCCTGATCTTTCCAAGACTTTTATCGTGAAGGGATGCTGAATTTTATCAAATGCATTTTTAGCACCTAATGAAATGACCATGTGGCTTCTTTCTTTCAGTTTGTTTATGTAGTGGATTACATTGATGGATTTCTGGGTTTGAACCATCCCTGCATCCCTGGGATGAAGCCTACTTGATCATATTGAATGATTGTTTTGATGTGTTCTTGGATTTGGTTTGCGAGAATTTCATTGAGTATTTTTGCATCCATATTCATAAGGGAAATTGGTCTGAAGTTTTCTTTCTTTGTTGGGTCTTTGTGAGGTTTTGGTATCAGTGTAACTGTGGCCTCATAGAAGGAATTTGGTAGTGTTCCTTCTGTTTCTATTTTGTGGAGTAGATTGAAGAATATTGGTATTAGTTCTTCTTTGAAGGTCTGATAGAATTCTGCAGTGAACCCATCTGGTCCTGGGCTTTTTTGGTTGGGAGACTATTAATGACTGCTTCGATTTCCTTAGGCATTATGGAACTGTTTAGATGGTTTGTCTGATCCTGACTTAACTTTGTTATTTGGTATCTGTCTAGAAAATTGTCCATTTCAACCAGATTTTGCAGTTTGTTGAGTATAGGCTTTTGTAGTAGGATCTGATGATTTTTTGAATATCCTCAGAATCTGTTGTTATGTCTCCCTTCTCATTTCTAATTTTGTTAATTTGGATCCTGTCTTTGTGCCCTCTGGTTAGTCTGGCTAAGGATTTATCTATCTTGTTGATTTTCTCAAAGAACCAACTCTTGGATCCTGTCTCTGTGCCCTCTGGTTAGTCTGGCTAAGGATTTATCTATCTTGTTGATTTTCTCAAAGAACCAACTCTTTGTTTTGTTCATTCTTTGTATAGTTCTTTTTGTTTCTACTTGGTTGATTTCAGCCCTGACTTTGATTATTTCCTGCCTTCTACTCCTCTTGGGTGCATTAGCTTCTTTTTGTTCTAGGGATTTCAGGTGTGCTGTTAAGTTGCTAGTGTATGCACTCTCCAGTTTCCTTTTGGAGGCCCTCAAAGCTATGAGTTTTCCT
>CM052713.1:65944160-66025599 GCA_028551405.1 Uromys caudimaculatus | reverse complement strand
CTTCTTTTGAGTTTGTTGAAAGATTACTTTCTTGCTTTTTCTAGGGCGTAGTTTCCCTCTTTGAGTTGACGTTTACCATTCATTATCCTTTGTAGGGCTGGGTTTGTGGAAACATATTGTGTAAATTTGGTTTTGTCATGGAATATTTTGGTTTCGCCATCTATGGTGATTGAGAGTTTTGCGGGGTATAGCTGCCTGGGTTGGCAGTTGTGTTCTCTTAGGGTCTGTATGAGTTCTGCCCAGGATCTTCTAGCTTTCATAGTCTCTGGTGAGAAGTCAGGTGTAATTCTGATAGGTCTGCCTTTATATGTTACTTGACTTTTTCCCTTACTGCTTTTAATATTCTTTCTTTGTTTTGTGTATTTGGTGTTTTCACTATAATGTGATGGGATGAATTTCTTTTCTGGTCCAATCTGTTTGGAGTTCTGTAAGCTTCTTGTATATTTATGTTCATCTCTTTCTTTAGGTTAGGGAAGTTTTCCTCTATAATTTTGTTGAAGATATTACTGGTCCTTTCAGCTGGGAATCTTCACACTCTTCTATACCTATTATCCTTAGGTTCTGTCTTCTCATTGTGTCCTGGATTTCATGGATGTTTTGAGATAGAAACTGTTTGCATTTTGCATTTTCTTTTACTGTTGTGTCGATGTTATCTATGGTATCTTCTGCTCCTGAGATTCTCTCTTCTATCTCTTGTATTCTGTTGGTGATGCGTACATCAATGGTTCCTGATCTCTTTCCTATGTTTTCTAACTCCAGGGTTGTCTCCCTTTGTGATTTCTTTATTGTTTCTATTTCTGTTTTAGCTCCTGGAGAGTTTTGTGCATTTCCTTTGTCTGTTTGTGTTTTCTGGAAATTCTGCCTGATTGATTGTGTTTTCCTGTAATTCTTTAATGGATTTTTGTGTTTTCTCTTTAAAGGCTTCTAGTTGTTTATCTCTATTCTCTTGTATTTCTTTAAGGGTGTTATTCATTTCTTTCTTAATGTCTTCTATCATCATCATGAGAAATGATTTTAAATCTGAGTCTTGCTTTCTGGTGTGCTGGGGTAACCAGGGCTTGTTGTTGTGGGAGAGCTGGGTTCTGATGATGCCAAATACCCTTGGTTTCTGTTCCTTATGTTCTTACCCTTGTCTTTTGCCATCTTGTTAACTCTGATGTTAGCTGATCTTACTCTGTCTGGTTGTGGCTTGCCCCTCCTGCAGGCCTCTGTGTCAAGACTCCTTGAAGACCAACTCTCTTGGAGAAGTGTTTGGGTTTGGAGAGCTGTGACACAGGGTCCGCTCTGGGGTGCAGACAGAAATCAGAATGATCTTGTCCCCAGCTGCCCCTTGGTTCCTATGTCCTGATGGCTCTGCAAGGGTCCATCTTGATCCAGTGAGTTTGAACAGAAGTGGTGGCTTTGCCTGTGCTCAAAGGTGTGTCAGTACTCCTGGGATACCCGCTCTCTCCTGGAGCCCTGTGGTCCAGGCTGAGGTCACCAGGCACAGACCCCTGGTGACCCAGGCAGAGGTGTCCCCCCACAGATGGAACCGGAAGGTTCAGAGGTTTCCTGTCCCCGAGTTCTCCCCAGGCCCTGTTTCCCGCCATATCCAGGCGGGTCTCGGTGAGAGGTGTTGCTCCCCTTAACCCCACTCACGGCTTTTCCACACTCCTGGGAGGGTAGCTTTCTCCTGCTGCTCGTTGGCTATGGACTCCTGGTGGCCCAGGCAGAGGTCTCCACCCATAGGTGGAAACTTGAAGGTTCAGAGGCTTCCTGCCCCCGAGTTTTCAGGCCCTGAATCCCGCAGGTTATGGGCGGGTTTCTGTGAGTGGTGTTGCTCCCCTTAACCCCACTCACGGCTTTTCCATGCTCCTGGGAGGGTAGCTTTCTCCTGGCGCTCATTGGATATGGACTTCTGGTGGCCCAGGCAGAGATCTCCACCCACAGATGGAAACTGGCAAATGAGCATTTCTATTAGGTAAGAATTTAAAGTATATGCCCACAAGATTCATATAATCCATTTTAGGATTTGAGCCATACATGTGTAAAAATACTTTAAAATTACATATATACCCTTTGAATATCTGAGAGTTATTTTTCAACACTTGACTTCTGGCTTGATTAAAATCTCTAATTTTTCTGCAGTAATTAAAAATATAATTGTATAAATTGTTAATGTTAAAGATTAAGTGAATTTTTAATTGGATTATAGTGACCTGTAGTAAAATAAAAGGTGATCATGGACTTTCAGTCATTCAAGTAAAAAAATTAATTAGTCCAACAGACCAGCAATATTCAATCATGCATAAGTTGTATTAAATTTACAAGAGAAAATGAAAATGTTATAATAACAAAAATTAACAGGAAATTAAATAACAAAGAGGCTAAGCAGTTCTTATTGCCCTGGATTCCTACATGTATTCTGATTGTAACTGCCAGTTACAGAGTGAGCTCCATCAAATAAGTCACTCAGTATATTCAGAAAACAGACTATAAAGTGATAGGCTAGTCTAATGTGCATGATACATCCATGTTTGAAATTCAGAAACCAGACCTTGACAGGTGAATACAAAAGCTTTCAAGAAGACTAAGTAGCTAGATTATGTAAATTGTGACAATCTAGATTCACAAGTAACCCTGCCTCAGAAAATAAAATTGAGAGAATTTGAGAAGACCCTCAACATTAACCTCTGGTCTCTACGTACATAAGCACACAGGCCTACATGCTTTTGCACACCAGAAATGTATACAGATAAATGCAAAACAGATTCTATAACAATAAACAAGCAGAAATTACTAACTTGTAAAGGTTTATTTATTCTCTATGCTGAAAGGTGTTTTAGGGGAAAGGAGCCCTCACTCATTTTTCATGGGAATGTGAATAGGTACAGTCACTGCCAGTGTGGAGCATTCCCAAAAAGCAAAAAGTACTTGTAACATGTGACTCAGCCCTATCACTCCTTGTTATACAGCCGAAAGACAGCTCACTACTGTACAGGCACTTTTCAACCTTGCTCATTACTTCTATATTCTTAATACGTAGAAAATAGAACCAAACTAAATGCCCACCCACCATTGACTGGATAATAAAAATGTGGTGCATATACACTACGAAATACTATTCATCTGTAAAGAAAAAATGAAATCATACACTTTTAGAGTAGTCGGTTGAATATAGAAAACAGCATATTAAGTGAGGGAACCCAACCCCAGAAACATGAATGTCACATATACTCTGCTTTTGGATGTCCCTAGCTCCAATCCTTCAGATGTTAGGAAATATACTGGGTTAACTGCCCAAACCTGGGAAATAAGTATGGCTCCTTTCCAGGCTGGGGAATGTATAGGCAATGGGGTGGGGAAGAGCAGGGTGCAAGTGGTCTGAGCAGGGAAATGGAAAAGGGGGGCTCTAGTTAAAGAAGGTGAAGGAGATAAATATAGAAGTAGGGTAAATGACAATAAGGTATAGAGTGTAGTTACTAGTAACCAACATTAAGCCCCAGGCAGACTGCTCTAACAGCCCCTGCCCAGGTTCCCTCTAATTAGAATATGCTTTATCTAAATGGCTGGAGTCCTCTAAGCCTCTCTCAGCTAGCCTCTTCACTCCCAGCTCAACATCTCTAACTCTGCCCTGAGCTCAGTTTCTCAGTTATCTTTTCCTTGCTCAACACTCTAAATCTGCCCTCAGCTTAGTCGCTTTTCTAACCTCCTTCCTGCTACCCCAGGCCCAGTCAGAGAAGTAGCCAGTGGCTACTCTACCCAAGAACTCTCATGGCTAGTGTTTCTTTCCCCCTCCGAAGCATGGGGAATCCTTTCTGTCCTCCTGTGTCTGCTAGCCTGCCTTTGAGAACCAAGAAGTCCTGCCTATTCAGCCTAGCCATTGACTGTGAGCATCTTTATTGATCTTTAAAGAACTATGTGGGGAACAAGACCATCTACTAGCATAAATATATAATTTATGAGAAAGTTTCAAATCTATGCTAACAATGATCCTCACAAGAGCATCTAACAAAACACTTAAAATCAGACATGAAACCACTTTGGGTAGATAGTTATGGTTTCCTCAGACACCAAAAACATTACAGGCTATAGTTATTGTTCTTGGTTGCTCTCTAGGGGTGAGGCAGTACCTTTTGCTAAAGACACTATGTTCTACAGACAAAATGTCCACAGATTGCTGAGATGGAACTGACCAGGATGTCTCCCTCCTGAGGATTACCTTTCATGGTATCAGAACGTGCTGTGCTCCAAAATGAGGGAGGCAACCAACAGTCCTGTCTAGCTATGACTATAATCAACCACAATGACCAGCATACATAATAACCCTAAAGGTAAAACAGCAATTCATTGGAGGTGACCAACACCTGTTTAATTGGACTTAAGACCATCTCAACAGGAGGGAAATCCTGTCTTATACTAGAAACATAGTCAACTACCCAGGCCTAGTGACGTCATGGATTTAAAAGAAGAACCCACAGCCACTATTCACTATACCAAAAAAATCTGCAACTATTTTCTTAATGTTCCCACAGATATATTTAGTGCTCAACACCTCATCAAACAACCCTCTTGGTACAAAACACAGAGACCATTAAAGATAGCCACAATTAATTCAAATATGGAGCTATAGAGTTCAGTCTCAGTAGATGCGCATGTAAAATAGCTATCATACCTAAGATACACAGACTATTGCAAAAGAAAATGAATAAAAATAGTAAGAACCTGATTAGGAAGTTTTTTGTGACATTATGTCTTCTTGTAATATCAGATGTGCACCCATGTGACTGCCTATACATATACTGAATGAGAAAAACAATAGACATATAAAGTAGCCACTGAAAACCCAAGAGCCTGTAGATACATCTGTTCCCAGAGGATTTGCTCTTAGTTTAAAGTTACTAGTCTTTAGGCTCTGCTGTGAATTTTTATACAGATTCTTCTTCTGAAAACATAGAAAGTGATTATATTCTATAGAAACACATGGATGCCTCTTTTCTAAAAGAAGAATCTAAACCTTTTGTGATTCTTTATCTGTTCTCAAGATTAAAAAGTAATAATAATAAAATAGCAGAACCAGAGTCCCTACAGAGAGCTCTTGGTTTATGTGTTTGTGTAACTCTTTTCTCAGTATGAACTGTCTCCTTTACTGTCTCCTGCCGTACTGAATCTCATCATATCTTACTTTCACCATGCTTACAAATACTGTCATCAGAGAAAAGAGCCTTTGCTCTGGGGCCAAGCAAGTAAGGTGTCAATTATAGTGAGAAAAAGAAGAGATGTGACCTAGAATTTTAAACCCATTTTGCCTTTGTTATTTGGATAGATTCACTCAGTATGAAAAGAAGCCATGAGAAAAGAGCTACATGTGTTTTAATAATTTGTCATGTGTAGGAAATTTGTTACTAAGCATGACCTGTCACTAAAATGCAGTGGTCTTGGAAAATGCCTTAGAAAATTATATATTTAGCTAAAATGCTTTGAATTTTAGGAAAATAAGGACAAGAGAGGTAATTATTAAGACAATTTTTTTTGTTTTTGTTTTACTTTTGAGGAACACACTGAATTCAATATGCCTGTCTGCAGGCAAGGACAGAGTTTTCTTTATATGTGTCTGATTTTACTGTTTTGCTGTATTGAAAACTATTTATTGTAGGTGATGATCTCTGTATAAAAAGCCTACTCGAGAGCTAGGAGTGGTATACAAAAAATAATTACTCATGATTGGCAGTTCAAAATTCAGGAAAATGTAAGAACTCAGTTTAATTCACATTATATTTCTTTGACTGATTCAATTGTAAACAGAATGCAGAGAAACTGAAAGAATTACAAAAGATGATGACCCAAAATGCTCTTTCATTCAATGAAGGATATATTATTAGAACTATTCCTTTATTTTTTGAGATTATGATTTTATTACATTATTTTTCTCTTTCTTTTTCTCCTACCAAACATGGCAATATATAGCATATGCTCTCTTTCAAATTCATAGCCTCTATTTATGTTATTACACACAGACACACACACACAAAAAAACCACACCTACACCTACACCTACATCTACATTAATATCTACTTCTACATATACACATACACAGGTACCCCCCCCACATATATATACATATACATACGAATATATGTGTGTATATATACAGATAAACACACACATGTGTGTGTGTGTGTTTGTGTGTGTATTACTAAACTCAAATGGCTCACTGTGAAATGTCACTTGCATGTATAATTTCAGGCCTACCATCTTATACCCTACAATCAATTATTGTGTTACAACACATCAAATGTGCAGATGTGCAGTCCAGCCGCAACGACTCAATGTGTAAAACAACTCCAGAACTTAGACTTGGGGTTCATTGTAGAAGTAGGCATAAAAAAATGGTAAGAACCAGAAGATTGTTGGTTGGGCTTGCTGTGAGGTTCTATGCATTCATAATGTCAGATGCTACAGTCATAAATTCCACCAACTTGCCTACCTAAACATGAGCTGAACAGAGACAACAGTAGAGATGTTAGAGTAGACTGAGGAAAGTCAACCCCCCTCAATGGAGAACATATTTAAAGCAACAATTATGATAAAGCTTAGTGTGTTTTCTGTAAGGTCTGAATGACATAAACTGTCTATTGTCTAGAAGCAGCAGATTTTTTTGAATGTTAAATAAGATAAGATTGAATTATCAATGCATTGGTGAGACTATTCTAACTATATTCATGGTGTTGGAAGTAACTCCTCAATATCATCTAGTCATTAATACCATCCAGGTGTAGACTCTGCTGCTACAATAGTGATCTTCCTGTACACGCACACAAGCGCATCAATGTTATGGGTACAACCAAGCACATGTTTTCTTAGATTTAAGATCAGTTTCATGAGATGAAATACATAAATAACACTGATAAAATAGCCAAGAACCTGAAACTAGATAGATCATGGACCTATAGAAAACCCCCTAATATATTCTCCTAAAGGACCACAGACAAAAGTGACTCCTAATGAGACATTGTATGCATATTGGTGAGTGCATTAAGAAATGCTCATCAGCAAACTTCACACAGTACAATTAACACAGTGACCCACAATGGGTGATGCACAGAGACAGATAAAATTTCCAGCACTCAACCATATATGGGTTTTCTTCTTCAAGGTCTTCTCCTTGAGCATCAGTGATGGAGACAGGTGATAAGGCAGAACTATTGCAAGAACACGAGAGTCTGAATAAGTGCAAGGAAGATGTGTCTTCCAGACACAACAGTACTGTTATATACGTGTCCTTACCGAAACTGTGACAACATACACACAACTTATACAGTTTCAAACAAAAACAATAACCAGAAATAGAAGATGACCTAGATACAAAGATTCAGCCCTGATCAATAATCCATTTAGATATAATACTGATTTAGAGAGGAAAGAAAATCAGTTTTTGCCAATATAATATCACTGGGCATACCATCTAACATTAAGGGCAGGCCCCATGGCTAGGAGAGGTTGTACACACACAAAACAGAGTCCATGGCTCTGGTTTGGTGTGTGGGATTTGTTTCATTTTGTCTTATTATTTTTGTTTTATTGTTATTCTGTTTGTTTTGAGTTTCATTGTGTTTTTGTATTTAATTTTTTTAGAGAGTAGGAGAGAGTTCAGGAGATAGAGAGAAAGAACATAAGACTGTGTGAATAGAGAGGTGGAGAGGTTCTGTGAGAAATCGGGAAAGGGAAATAACTATCAAACTGTATTGTATAAAAATGTTTTAAATAGGAATAAATAAAATAAAGAAATGAAGTAATAAAACTGTTAGCACAAGGTTGTTTTAGGTTCAGAAGCTGGAAGAGAATAGAGGGCCATTATTTGCAGATAGACAGTCTTGTCGATGAGGGAGTCTGGAGAGGAAGACCGAAACTGGTCTTTGAAAATAAGAGTTAAAGGCATTGTCTCCACTAGACAATATGGTTTGAAATTTGTCCACATGGATCTAATTTTTCAAATAACTTCAGAAAAGATGTTAAGAAACATTTAAAAAAATGAAAGGGGAGCTGAATGGTTCCTGTTTCAGAGAAAGTTACAGTTTCTGAAGTAAAATCAAGAAAATAAGCAGACTTAACAGTAGAAGATGGCAAACAATTCCCTCTTGGGAAGGAAATAAATAGGAGAGCAAGAACAAAGATATGGTTCCTGAATTATAGATCTCAGGAAGCCAGCAGGCTTAAGTATGACTGTCAATAAGTAGTTACTTATGGGGAAAGGCTTTGATATGTGCAAGTTCTTATCTTAATACAGGCATATCTAGCCTGACTGCCTTTGTATCATCTTAGTTCTCTATTATTTTCCTTCAAAATCTGGCTTTAGGCTGATTTCTTTACATTTTTAATGTGGGATTTTTCTCAAAACAGTTGTGGTGACTCAAATCTGTATTCTGGGTAAACCTGAAATTTCAGGCATTTGAGCCAGGAGAATTGCTAGCAGTTTAGTTCATGGCTATCTAGGTCTATATATTGAGTTCTGGGTTGACTGGGCTTCAATGAGAGACACTGTCTTAAGGATCCAAAATGAACAACAAACCAACAAAGAAAAACCATAACAGCAGCAAGATTTCTTTTCTGCTTTTCACGAGAGGCCTGAAGCATGCTACTTACACTCACATCAGAAGGATTTTGGTCTATCTGTGATACAAAATAGTTGGGATGTATCTTATAGGTAAGGAAATTGTCAAGTATTCATGAGGCTCTAGTTTCAGGCCCCAGTACTGTGCGCGCGCACACACACACACACACACACACACACACACACACACATACACACACACCACAAATAGAGACAGCAAGAACAGAGAAACACAAACAAATATACAGAGATATATACACCACATATACACACACACAGCACAAACACAGACACACACACAACACACACACACAGACACACACACACACACACACACACACACATGAAAGACCACTGATCAAGCTATTTGTAAAGATGATTAGCATCCTATTTATGTCTTTTAGAATATGACAACATGCTTGTACTCTTATGTCACAAAGGTGGTCACCACCCTGAAAAGTAAACTCTGTATATATCAGAAAGTGGCCCGTTCCATTTGTATCACAGAAGAATGACATAGGCATGTGCTCATACATGCTGTGGCTATATGGGAATGATCTGGATACATCTGTCCCTTTTTTATTTGCTTACACTGTGCCTCCCATCTCTTATCACTGACAGACTACATGTTTAGGACAGTCTCTATCTAAATCTATGCCTATTTCTAGTTTTTGACTTTTTGAAGAGTTTGAAGTCTCATATTTTTTTTTTGGTTTATTAATAATTTTCATTTATTTTTATTAATTATATAATATACATTTCAAATGTCTCCCTTCCTGGTACCCCCTTGATGAGACCTCCACCCAATCACCCTTTGCCTCTAAGAAGGTACTCCTCTATCCACCCACTCATTCCCACCTCACCCCTCCAGCATCCTCCTTCTATGGGGCATCAAGCCACCACAGGCCCAAGCATATCCCCTCCGACTGAGGCCAGAAAAGGCAGTCTTCTGCTACACATATACTGGGGAAATGAATTAGACCATGTATGCTCTTTGGTTTATGGCTTAACCCTGGCAACTTTGAAGGGTCCAGTTAATTGATGTTGTTGTTCTTCCTGTGGTTTTGCAGCCCTCTTCAGTTCCTTCAGTCCTTCCCCTAACTCTTCCATGGGGATTGCTAGGCTCAGTCCAATGGTTGGCTCTAAGTATCTGCATCTGTCTCAGTCAGGTGTCGACAGACACTCAGAGGACAGTCATGCTAGGCTCCTAACTGTAAACCCATCTTGGAATCCACAATATATTGGGGTTTGGTGTCTTGCATGGTATGAATCCGAAGGTGGGGCAGATTCTGGATGACCTTTCTTTCTGTTGCTGCTCCATATTTTTGTCCCTGCATTGGACAGGAAAAATTCTATGTTAAAATTTTTGAGATGGGTAGGTGCCCTGTATCCCTCAACTGGCGGTCATGTCTATCTACTGGAGATGGTCTCTTCGGGTTCTATCTCCCTGCCGTTGGGCTTTTTGGCTAACTTCATCCCTGTTGGGCCCTGGGAGCCTCCTGCATCTCTGTGGTCTGAAACTTTCTAGTGGTTCTCCAGTTCCCCACCCCACACTGCTATGTATTTCTATTCATTCTCCTGGTCCTCTGGGCTTCTCTCCTGTGTCCTCCCACACACAATCCTGTTCCCCTTTTTCCCTTCCCCTCCCTTCTCCCACCCAGTTACCTCTCTCAACCTGCCTATGTTTATTTCCTTTCCCCTTCTATGTAGGATTGAAACATACTGGTCTAACTGGTGATCTGCTTGCAGAAGAATGCAAATAGATTCACATTTATCTCTTTGTACAAGGCTCAAGTCCGAGTGGATCAATGACCTTCACATAAAACTAGTGTATCTGGTTCATCTAATAGAAGAGAAAGTGGGGAAGAGCCTCAAATACCTTCTCAGGCTCTCAGACCAACAATTGACAAATAGAACCTCATGAAACTAAAAAGCTTCTGTAAGGCAAAGGACACTGTCAATAGGACAAAATGGCAACATGCAGATTGGGAGAAGATCTTCAGGAACCCTACACCTGATAGAGGGCTAATATCCTAAATATACAAAGAACTCAAGAAGTTAGACTCCAGAAACCCAAATAACCAATTTAAAAATGGGCGCAGAGCTAAACAGAGAATTCTCAACTGAGAAATCTAAAATGTCTGAGAAGTACTTAAAGCAATATTCTACATGTCCTTAATCGTCAGAGAAATGCAAATCAAAACAATCCTGAGATTCCACCTCACACCAATTAGAATAGCTAAGATCAAAAACTTAGGTGACAGAAGATCTGGCGAGGATGTAGAGAAAGAGGAATATGCTTCCATTGCTGGTGGGATGGCAAACTGGCATAACCACATTGGAAATCAGTTTGGCAGTTCCTCAGAAAATTGTAAATAGATCCATCTGAAGACCCAGCTATACCACTCCTGGGCATATACCCAATCGATGCTCTACCATATCACAAACACACAAGCCCCACTATGTTCATAGAAGTCTTATTTATAATAGCCAGAAGCTCGAAACAACCCAGATATCCCTCAACAAAATAATGGATACAGAAAATATAGTTCATTTATGCAATAGAATACTACCCAACTATTAAAAATGAGGACATCATGAATTTTGCATACACATGGATAGTACTTGAAAATATCATCCTGAGTGAGGTAACCCAGACCCAAAAGTACACACATGGTATATACTCACTGATAATTGGATATCAGCCAACAAGTTCAGAATACCCATGATACAACTCATAGATCACATGAGGCTTAACAAGAAGTCTCATACATTTTAAAGTAAGAGATCCTATGTATGAGAGAGCAGGTGTGGACTGGCAATACAGAGCAATTTTGCATGTGAATGTACAGACAAGCAAGGAGGTGAAGAGTCATAGAGACCAGGCATCTGAGAACAATGTGTCTAGTCTAAGCTTCACACCATATTCATTCTTCTAGGCTTCTGCTATGTAAGGATAGTTCATCTTCCATATTAAGTTTAAAAAAAGTCATACATTATTTATGCAAATGCTAATGGTTTATGTCAATTAATATTTCATTTATATCTTCCTTTTGACATGTATCTGATTCATTACAGGTCCATTGCTGCTAATTTACCATGTAGTAGAATTGCCAAACAGGTTAATTTTTCTGTGAATATGAACAATTTTAGCACTTCATTTTGCCAGTTTTTTTCTCCTCCCTAACACAGTAATAGCATTAATACAAGAGCTAGGGAACATTTTATCATGTCTCTTTTATGTGTTAAGTGATTCCAGGAACTGCCAAGTGCACCTGAAAGGACAGTGCTGTGTCAATTACCATAATCACAGTTCCCTCTTTCTCTCCCAGACATCTCCACTCAACTTCAGCCTAGTGCTGAATGTCTCTTGATTTTAAACCTTTTGAGAGAATCCCCAACTTCTCTTATGAATCAATTCTTTAAATTTTTTAAATATATTTTAACACGTGTAAAAGTCACCTTCTCTACTTCAAATATCATTTTTTAGGTAATGACTTTTAAATTTTTTTTTGTTTGTTTTTTTGTGTTTTGTTTTTCGAGACAGGGTTTCTCTGTGCAGCCCTGGCTGTCCTGGAACTCACTCTGTAGATCAGACTGGCCTCGAGCTGAGAAATCCACCTGCCTCTGCCTCCCAAGTGCTGGGATTAAAGGCATGTGCCACCACTGCTCGACTGACTTTTAAATTTTTAATTGTAAAATATCTTCTATGCTTTATATGACATTTTATATCCTGTTGACATAAATAGTTTGTAATATGACAGAAATTTTCCAACATATTTACAGGTGTCACCTTTACTACAACTTTTCCTGGTAAGAGTAATACCTATGCTTTATTTACCCACCGTAATATTATTTTTCTTCTTTAAATATTTTCAGAAAATTCATTTATAAAATATTGTCTGAACATTCCTACAGTATTGCCATCATTACTAAAAATTTGTGGCCTAAAACTTGAATCCAGATGAATTTTTGTATACACATAAATTTCTAAATACATGTGTAAATTAAGATCTCTGTAATGAAATTACTTTCTCTTTTTTATGTCCAATTTGTGTGTATGAGATACTTGATCTCCTGGAGGAAATACATTTTCTCAGTTTTCTTAATTATGCAGCTCCTGTCATTTTTATCTACATCTCCTTACATGTGTCCTTAAACCATTAATTTTTCCAAGGTCTTTCAGCTCCTCACTTGGACCCCTCACTTGGGTTATATCCTACATACCTCTCTCTGTGGTGAATTTTCTTTATTATTTATGTGCCAATCAGTAGAAACTAAAGATGTAGCTCACCACTCATGGTCATTAAAGTCATGGTCCTTTTAAAGAAAACAAGGAACCAACAAGGACTCTGTAGGTAGTTTTTCTTTCTTTTTTTTTTTTTTTCAGCAAATCTTTGGATTTATTTCTTAACTATTATTTACTGTGTCATTGCATAGACCCACATTCTTAATATCTAGTCGCCACAAGCATCTGTTGTATGCCCAGTACCCCTTTCCAATATTTTCTGTACAAAATTCTTTATACTTTCCACACTACACCAAAGGCAACACTTTTAAATCATCTAATATTTACAGGGATTCCTTATCTCAAGGTTGTAGGTTTTCTTGACCATTAGTCCAGAACCTCTTCTATTAATTATTACTAAGAACTGGTACAGTGATTTTAAATAATTCTATTACACTTTTTTGTGCTATACTTATATACTCATTGTTTATTCTGAAAAATTTTTTCTAAAAAAATATACTTTTGAATTGTATTGCTACCAAAAGAAATAGATATAAAATACTCTGTGTGTATGTGTGAGTGAGTGTGTGTGTGTGTGTGTGTGTGTGTGTGTGTGTGTGTGTGTGTGTTCTCTCACGCTTGCTTACGTATACATTTCCCACTTGGATTATGGATAAATGTTTAGAGGAACAATTACTTCAAATATCTTATCTGATTTTTGTATATGTGTACACTATATATGTGTAAACATTGGTAGAGTTCACAATGGTCCAGTGTCAGTACCAACAGTGCAATTATCCCGAAAGAGCTCTTTTATCTCATGTAACAAAAGAACACTCTAGTTATACGCAGTATAACAACTTCTAGGTTCAGAGTGCCATATTCTGACAATATGTGCCTGCATATATTTTAATATAAAATTGTATTTGATTATTAAATGAAATAAGTACCGGCATCTTACATTTTGAGGCTATTTAAGTATGTGAAAATAGAAGTAAACTAAACTCTACGGACACAGACAGTAAATGACAGTGAAGAAACAAATTCAATAGTTACGCTGAAAAAAAATCAGGGTCCTTGTTTGGTCTTTGTTTTTGTTAAAAAGACCATGACATTAATGGCCATGAATGTTGTACTAACTAAGCATTGTGATAACTAAGCATTGTCTACCAAATGCAAAAAGGTTGGTTACTAACGAGATATCTTTGTTCTTATTATTTTATCTACAATCACTTTTCAACACTGACAACCTTCACAAAGTTGTTCAGAGTTTGTATGAAGCCATTTGAATAGGGTGAAACAAAGGAATTAGTCCTCTGGTGTCAACATCAGTAGGCTAATATAAAAATGAAGCTGCTGATTTCAAGGATTCCCTTTCATTGATGAATATAAGTATCACTGCCATTTTTCTTAACTTTACCTTTGAAACACGGCCTTACGTAATCCAGACTTCCTTTGCATTTATTATATAGACAAGGGTGACTTTGAACTTCTGATCCTTCTTCCTTAACATGCTGAAAGTGAGGGTGTCTCCGCCATACATGCTTTATGAATTTATGAGGAGAGCACACAGAATCTTGTACTTCCTGCTTACCTAGTAAACACTTTATCTACTGTTTACAGCCCTAGATTCACTTCCAGACCATTTTCTTCTTTTGATGAAAGTAAAAATGCCTTCTTTCTCTCTATTATCTGCAGACGCCACAATAATAAAAGAAAATGCCAAAAAAGAATTAGGAGCAGGTACCAGTTCAGTAAAGTGTCTGTCACTGAAGCAAAATATTAATATCCACAGTGAAATGCCATTGACCAATCAAGGCTTCTCACTTGGATGTGCAAATAAACTCATATGGTAATAAGTATTAATTTATAACTACATTTTATTTTGGGTAGAATGAGATATAATTAAAATGCTAATTATCAATTTACATTACAGTTTAGAATATGGGAATTTATTCAGTTTTTAAAAATAATGCATTAGTAAATAATAAAAAATGTATATGATAGCAATCAGATGAAATGTAGGCATAAAAAATCAAATTATACTCTTTGGAACATTCATCATTATTTTAAGGCGGTTGATTTTTGTAGTGAGAGGCCAAGTACAGAATATGTAACTCAATTTTATGCTCTTACTGTATCATTGGTAACAGGGTTTGAGTTTTTAGTAATATTCAACAAGATTTGTTGAGAGAAATTTGGCATATCATTCCATTCATTAAATTCATTAAAAATGTTCTACCCTCCTCAACTTTGTTAAGAATGACAAAACAAAATAAACATTTTCTTTCAAAAGACAAAACCCAAAGATCTTAACACTCTTCTTCTGATATTTACCATGTCGTTTTGCTTAAACATATGCATTCACATCCATTCTTTGAAATATACACCTTCATTTATAAAAATCAGATACTCATATACACTTGAGAATGCTTGCGAACTTTAGTAGATGGTGAGGACTGAGTGAACAGGAATCTACACTCACATATTTTTTTTTCATTTAGAGTCCAAGAAAAAGAAAACCCCGAGGCTGTTGGAGAGCTGGGATCCGCCTGCCTGCTCTGAAGTGAGCTAATTGGCAACTCAACCTCTCAGCCTCTCCTTCAGCTTGTGGTGCCTTGTCTTAGGATGGCATGAGATGTTTTCTTCTTTCTGAATACAGAGACATTTTGTAATGCTTTATTAAAGACTGGCAGTCTGTAAATAAGACTTTGAAATATAATTCAATTTTATAGTAGCATTGTTCGTACATATTTTATATGGTATGTGTTTCGTTAATGAAATAGTCTTACCAGTATGTATAGGAAAGTATCAGTATGCATTAAAAACATACTATATTTATTTTATGTAGTAGCAAACAATTTATTATTACTTTATATACTTTATAGAATTTTCTGGAGTAAAAGAACTGCTTGCCTTGTGTACAAGCCTGACCTTGATTCAAGAAACTCATAAATTAGGTCAAAAATTGCTTTCCCATAAGGTAGCTTATAGGGACAGGAGGGTACAGGGGTCAAGGAGAGAGAGTGGAGATGTTTTGGAAATGCTATAATCCTATAATTCTTTGCATGCTATTAAGAATAAAATAAAACTTAAAACATTTCTCAGAAAAGAAAATTTGAATGAATATATTGAATGTCAGTCTGAGCTAAAGAAATACAAAATTATATTTTCCTTGTCTTTTGTTCATTCATAGTTATGTTTATGTACATATAATCATATTATATATATATTTAATATATGTATGATAATATAATGTTATATGTAGGTATATGAAAAACATACTTGCAAACATACAAACACACACACACAAATACACACACACACATATATATATGGCATCTGGTACCACTTATATATTTTAATCAACTGATAGTTATTTAGTTCCCAATTTGGGTTGTTAAACATGTGAAGAAGCTGAGACAATGCAAATGCCATGGGGACCTTGAACTGTCAACATAATACAAACTGGAATAACCGTGAAGATCAAACCTGGTCTGTGGGCTTCCCTATGTAAATTTGTTTTAAGTGATGATAAATATGATAGGCTCCAATCAACAATGTCTGATACAATAATTTTTGGGCAGGGGAGCCTAGCATATTTAAAAAGTGTGCTGAAGAAGCCACAGAGAACAATCTATTAATCGTTATAGCTCTATGGTCTCTGCTTCAGTTCCTGCTCCAGGTATTGGAGTGGCTTTTCTTGAGGATAGACTGAATCTCTAAGCCGCATAATACTTTTCCTTTCCTAGTTTGTTTTGGTCATGGTGATTCCCACAGCAACAGAGAGGAAAACAGCCACAAATTGGGTATTGGGAATATGGATGTGGCTGTCATGGATGAACCTGACCATGTTTATTTCATGCCATGGGCTATATTGGGGTCAAAGTTAGAGTATTTTGGAGCTATATTGGGGTCAAAGGTAGGGTATTTTGGAACTTGGAATTGGAAATTCCATTTTATGCTCAGAACTTAATGAGATTTTCTAGTTATTTCGACGACAATGGTGAAATATATACAGAAAATTGAGGCCTGACTTGTGAAGTTTCAGTGGTAAGTAGAAGGGTTCTGTAATGTTTCCATTATGGCCATTCTTGTTACCATAAGAATGTTTAATCCAAGACTCTACAGTCTTAACTTCCAGTTATCTGGGGCTGAAAAATAAGCTTTGACTTACAAGAGGTAACATCATTGGAGAGAAATTTTTGTATTTCTGGGGCAATAGAAGGTAGTTAGCTAAGGTTGAAAGATCAGCTCTGCTGAATAAGTAATCAGAATCATTGAGATGACGCCTCAGTGACAGCACACTGAAGCTGTAGTCAAGAAGGTACCTAGGAAATACCTCAAGTATATAGTCAAACATGGTGACATGTAAGGATTGTACATGTTGTGTTCATTTAGGTTTAATAAAAGCCTTAGGACTGAGGGAGCCATGGACAGAAGGTAAGACAGGGCATAACTGGATAGGGATAGAGATCTTGAAGAGGCAAGAACAGGCCATTGGTGCAGGTGCAAGGGAAACCTTAGGAGCTCTGAAACAGAAATTTGAGAACTCTGCATAAAACAGTGGCAGATATGAGGCAGAGCTAAACTGAACCTACCGGACAAGATAGTCAATCCACTTGAAGCCCAAATGCTAATGAAGGAGTCTAACATGTCAGACATTTAGCTATAAGATTGAAGCTACACTGAAGGATTTTGGTTTTGCTTTAGTCTGACTGTTTTGGTGCCCCTATTTCTAAATGATCTTAATTTTTCTTTAAGAAGAAGCTCCCTAGAGACCAATAGAGAAACATTCAACCCATCAAAATGCAGAGGGCAATGCAGAAGAGAGGACAGAAAGATTGTAAGGTGTCAGGTCAGAGTGTTGAGATATTTTCTGTGACGTTGTGGTTCCTAGTAGTGTCAGAAGCTACACTTGTAAATTTTCTTCAAAGTGACTGCCTTAATCTGAGCCAAACAAGTACAACGGTAGGCACACTAAAGTGTGTAGGGACAGGCCATGAGGCCTCAAAGTTGCACAGAGATTGTCACAATCTGTGCAGTAATGGTGGTTAAAAAATTGCTATGTGGGTAAGAGTTTAGCTATTTTTCTCAGGTACCACTGTTCAATGCCCATAAGCCACATAGTAGTTCATAACCTCTATAAATCTAGTTCTAGAGGATCTGACAGTTCCACATGGCCTCACCAATCATCCCAATACACTGCTTCCAGACATTCAAATAGGCAAAATTACACATAAAAAATATACACCTATATACATAAATATATTAAGAATTAAGTTGTGCTGCAACCCTTATGATGTTATTAATATGAGCTCTTGGAGGCAAATAAAAGAAAGGTTATGGTTTAAAGTGAAATATATTTTATGTAAAAGTTGGCACAAAGTTGAACAACCTTGCAAAAATGAACCTCAATTAAAGACTGATTCTACCAGGTAGGTTTGCGGATACTTTTCAGGTAATTGTCTTGACTGGAAGTTGATATAGGAGAGACCAGCCCACTATGAATATAGCCATTCTTAGGCAGGTCTGTGTAAGAATTATAGTTGAGAAAGCTCAAGAGAGCAAGCCAATAAGCAGCATTCATCTCTGGTCTATGCTTACCTGTAACCTGTAAGAAAAATAAAGCATTTTCTCCCAAGGTTGTTTTTGGGCATAATTTTATCATACCAATAGAGAAGAAATCTAAAGCTAAGTCAAATGGTAGATTTGCCCGACAACTATCCCCAAAACAGAAGTAGACTATTATTTTAAGTTCTGAGTGTTCAGAGACCAAAGAAAAATTAAAGTATTTCTGTAAAAAAAGAGATGAAAATTCTAAGAAAGGATGAAGGTGAATAAATATGAGTTTATGGGTTTATGAGATGAATTAATATTTTGTCAAAATTATGGAGATTCATATGATTTTGTGTAACAAATAATGTTATGCTTGCATTAGAGGCAAAGATCTTGTCATTGAAATAATTCAAGTCAGCTCCTTACTTGAAGTAAAAGAATTAGGAAAGAAATTGAGAACGAAACATTGAGATTTGTTTAAAACTAGATCTGATGAAAATGGGAGAACTAATATTTTTTCATGGCTCTAGTTTGAGGATCTAAGGATACATAAGAATCCAGGATACACAGGACCTAAGAACACATGACGCTGAGACACACAGGACCTATGGACAGATGGGTTCTAGGGATACACAAGACACAGGAAAACATGGGACCAAGGGACACATGGAACCCAGGCCCAAAGAAGACCCAAGACACAGGGACACACAGATCACAGGCATTCACAGGAGCCAGAAACACACATGTCCCAGGGCCACACATCACCCAGGGAAACACAGAACCAAGGGACAAGCAGAACCTAATCATTTCAATACCTAGGGACAAACAGGAGCCAGGGACACATCGGCATATAAAGGACCCAAGGATAAATAGGACCTATTTATTCAAACACAGGACCTAGAGATACACAGGACAGAGGGAAACAGAGAACTTGGGGACACAGGGCCTAAGTACATATAACACTCATGGATACACTGGTCTTTTATGTGTAAGGAAAATAGTGGAAATGAACAGGAATATTGCTTTCTAAGTGGTAAAGTTATCTCTCTTGGTCTTTCTGTCTCTCTGTGTGATATAAATTTGGTCAGTGATTTAGAAAGAGAAAGGCAAAGTGAGGGTAGAGCAGAAGTAAGAACAAAGGGACACTTCCGCAAAATATAACCCAGTTACAGTTCCAAGGGATGCATAAATATGCCATTGTTTCTGATAGAAGAATTTAAGTATTTGTTTTAAGAGTAATTCCTTTCATACAATGTAGTCATTCTTCAATTTGTCCTGCCTAGTGATTTAACACACTCCTAAATCTTCTCATTTGTATCAGTCACTGTTGATAAAGTAAGGTGATTAAGCATGTCCATAACAGCACATTTCCATCTTTTATAGATCAAACTTCTATGGAAGTCTATGAAAATCTTAAAATCCATGGGAATCTTTAAAAGTTAATAGTTGCATTCTTCCCTCTCTCAAAGACAAAAAAGAAGGAGAAGTCTCTCACAACATGACCAAAACATTTTTGTCTTGAAAGACTATAAGCACAGAGGCAACTTCCAAAGAAGGTTTTTAAAGTTTCTTTATTTTTTTTTTAAAAAAGTCCTATACTTCCTAACAGAACTGTGAAAGGACAGGAGAGCACTTGCTAAGACTCAATAGTTTATTCAGAGGTCATTTCCTTTAGGTTACAAAATTTTGCTGTTCATTTTAAGCATGATTTTTAAACTTTGTGATTTTACACTCAAATGAAAACTCCTTGCTCTGCTTGACATACCGATATCTTAAAATATCACACACTCTGTTCAGACTGTTAGTGCTGTTTCCTTCCTAGCCTCCTTTTGTCTATCATTTTCCCTTTTCCCTGAAGGCATTTCTTGAAATGTAGTGTATTGCTTTATATTCCTTCATAAAGCATGAAGTTTCAAAATCCTTTGTACCATGATCTCATTTCTTTGATTTTTCCCATCATACTAAAGCAATTTGTGCATGGCTGTAAAATATACATTTAAATAACTTCCTCTTCTCAAATTCTTTAGCTTAGACAATGTAATTGACCTCTACAAAACCAAGAAATCGTTCTGGCTTATTTTTAGCTCTACTTGTCACCATGTGCTGTTAAGGTAATTAAATGTCCTCTAGAGCCTGCCTCTAAAAACTATGAGTGAGGACTGACTTGAGTTCAAAGAGGTTAACATGAACATAGGCATATACCTAGCTCCTCCTCTTGGAGTGGATGAACATATGATTGCTAATCAATTTAATTAAGTTCAATAATTTTATAAATATTACAAAGGTAGCACAGTGGTCTTACCATTAAAAACTAATACTTTACATGAATTTCACTATTTTTTAAAATATTGATCATGGGTTCCAACAGTGAAGCAGCATAAGGAGGGTATACTGCTCTTCCTTAGGACAGAGGACGAGCCTCAATACCCAAGTCATTCAGTTTGCTTTTCCTACAGTTCCAGTGTCACTCAGTGCTTCTAGTGTCTATAGGTACTTGCGCTCTCATGTGCAGGTCAAGCACAGCTATTTATATATGTATAATTAAATATGGCCAAATAATTCTTTAAAATGAATAATATTGGAAATATATTTGGAAACCATGAAAAATCAATCAAAGCAAAAATAATCAATAAAAAGAGTACTTAGATTATATAATTATTTTATATTTAAAAGTTCAGAATGCCCAAGTTTCACTTAACAGTAACCGCTGGACTGAGAGTGAGGTCCCAGATGGAGGAGTTGGAGAAAGGTCTGAAGGAACCGAGGGAATTTGCAGCCCCATGGAGGGAGCAAGAGCGTCAATGGGCCTGACCCCCCTCCCCCGGTCGTCCTGGAGTTTGGACCACCAACCAAAGAATACACATCTATGGACCCATGGTTCGGACCGCATATGTGGCAGAGGATGACCTTGATGGCCATCCGGGAGAGAGGAGAGGCCCTTGGGCCTGAGGGTGTTAGAGGCCCCAGTAAAGGGGAATGTCAAGGTGGGAATATGGGGATGGGTGGGCAGGTGGGTGGGAGGTGGAATTCCCTCATAGAGGCGGGGATGGGTAGGGGATAGGGGGTTTCCAAACAGGAGACCCAGAAAAGGGGAAACATTGGAAATGTAAATAAAGTATCAAAAAAAAAAAAAAATCTAAACACTCAAACTTTATCAACCCCAAGAAAGACAATAAAGAACTATTCAAGTCTTAAAAAAACAAAAGCAAAAAACAAAACAACAAAAAAAAACAAACAAAAAACTGAATACAGTCTTAAATAATTATGTATCTATAGTTTAGAAATAAGTAAATTTTAAAGAGAATATATTTGAACATAATGAATATTTAAATGTTTTTTCTTTCTTTCCTCACATAATGATCGATAATGCAAAAATTAAATTTTGAAAAAAAGAAAAGTTTATAACATATTGGACGAATATTGGATTATAGTTTCTAAATTTCATAAAATAAAAGAATTACAGGTGTACATAACCAGTATAGTTTTCAACTTGCTCTCTATACACCAAAAAGAAAAAAAATTAATTAACTGTAAACTAGTTCCCAGCTGGTCTTTGAAATTAGAAGGAACTAAGGTTCGGGTTCATATTGCTTTAATGAACAATGATGTGTGAGATGAATCATAGCCTTCTCAACAGATTACATTAAGCATTTTGTAAAAGATGTGAGTGAGTTTCTATCTGAAACAAAAAAAGATGAAGATAATCTATAACTTTAGGACACATTACGAACACAGTGATGACTCTCTGAAGGAAGAGAACATTTTTGTTGCTTTTATAACAGATTTATTAGGACCTAAAAGTTAAGTTAATGCAAATTCATTTTTTAATAGTTGTTGTTCACAAGTCATCATGTGCTTTTCAGATTAAAGTAGAGACAGAAGAAACCCTATGTCCTATTATGAAAACTCCAGACAGGAATTATGTTTCATTATTCTGTTATGGATTTGAACAAATTCAAATTTCTGTGTTTAATGGTCTGATATTGGCTTCCTTTGTTAAATTCCTAATGAGTGTTTTCATGGACCACTCTATTCATGTTTTCTTTTTTCTTTCCTTCCTCAAAGACAGTGAAATGAGTTGCATCGCTCTCATGAAATGCTTCTCTCCCATCTGCACTTCTCATTATCCTCTTCTTTCTTCTCTTCTTCATTTTTCCTTCTCTGAGAATTAGGCAAGAAACATTTCTTCATGATATTGGGTTGAACCAATCATTATAGACTGCCTCCTCAAGGTGTGTCTCTGTACATGTGAGAACTCCATTATTGCCATTCAAGAGCTTATATCGATTCCAAATATTAGAATTTGAACATCTTGAGAGGTGTATACATTCTGTCTATCAAAATTTTTGACATCATTTCCTTTACCCAGAGAATTTTTGCAAAGGGCTGAGAAAATAGATTGACGAGTTTAAATAAGATAGTTGGTTTACTTCACTCTAGAGTCCAAGCTTTTGAGCATTAAATTTCAGAAAGTATGGTTCTTGTTTGTTGGCTTGTTTGTTTTTCAGACTCTTTTCTTGACTTACAAGTAACTAAACTCATGCTTTATCCAAACTGATAAATTTATATTCTCCATGAGTATTTCTCTATGGGTAAAACTTTCTTAGACACTAGTCTAATTGGATTAGGATCTATTCTGCTGCAATTAATCTCAGACAGTCCATTTCTTAGAAGGCCATATTTCTAAATATAATCCCTTTCTAAGATGCTACATGTTAGCGTTTTGATAGGAAGGCTGATGGTGAGCCAATGAAGTCCACAGTATCCAGTGGAGCTGAAAGCACACAGCAGGCGGATGAGACGATTCCATGCGTAAAAGACACTTGTTGCCAAGCATGATGCCCCGAGTTCAAACTTCAGATCTCTCATGATGGAACAGGAAACTGACTTCAACTAGATGTCCTAGGATAACTACATGCACACTGTGGCTTGCATGCTCATAGAAATACCCATCAACATGTACATGCGCACACACACAACACACACACACAAACAAAAACATAAAACACCCACAAATAAACAAATTAATAAGTAAATAAATAATATATAAATTCCAAGGACTTGATGGCCATCAGTGGGAGGAGAGGCCCTTGGGCCTGAGGATATTAGATGCCTCAGTGTAGGGGAATGCTAGGGAGGGAAGACGGGAGTGGTGGGGGAAGCACCCTCATAGAGGCAGGGGGAGAAGGTATGGAATAGGGGTCTTCTGAAGGGGAAAACATTTGAAACGTCTATAAAATAAATATCCAGAAATAAAAAAAAAAAGAAAAAAGAAAAAAAAACTATTTTGATAAAATAAAGTTTCAAAAAACTGATGACTTTAAGAATAATCACAAATAATCCTAATCAAATAAACATGGCAGTTCACAGTGCTGCATACTGTCCTACATGAAAAATCTCAGCCCAGTATGTAACATGTACAGTGCAAACTTCATACTAGAAGTATGCCATTATTTACCCCATAGATAATTATTTTAGTGTATATGTTGCCAAATTTTAACAACATGGTTTGTCTTGGAGAAAATGAACATATATAATAATAGTAATGTCTGATTATATATTATTTATGAATTTATAACTCTTATGTTTAGGCTCTATATATTTAAACTGGCCTTAAAACTCATGTATGTATGCACATGAACATGTACTTAGTAGTACGTATCGTACAACTAATGAAATATCTACGAAATGAAGTATACTAATGAAATAATCATATGATTTATGGAGTTTATTACATTATAGTGGTCACCATGATTTGGACCATCACATAGGGAGACTAGAAATGCCATTGCAATGAGATTATGGCACAATTTCTGTGAGCTTCATGCTAAGCAGATACAGAAAAGCAGCAGCAGCTCAATTAAAGAAAATAATTGCAAGAACTTTCTGGAAGAAGTAACACTAATGGAAATGTGGATCCAACCCCTTCTGAATCTCAGACTAAAGCTCTGCATTACTTCCTTGTTTAGAAATAGACTGAGTAGTACGTTCTGGTTAAACCTGAGGCAGTGGGTTGGATCCGGAAGCTAGAATAGTGAGGCCAAGTGTGGAAGATGGGAACATCCCCAGACAGCCAGGAAAACAGAGGTATAGTCAATTTCCTCCTCTTCAAAATATGTTGTGCTCTTCAAAATATTAGAACTGCACCTCAGAAGAAATGGTTCACCTTGTAATGCTGGCAAAATTCTCTGCAAATCCATCAGGGAAACAGCTGTATGCATGTTTTCCTAAATTACAGCCAGCAAACAAATTACCTATTGATAAAGATAGTAACTTGGAACGTTTAGTGAGTAACAAATTGTATCAACAAAATCAAACCATTGAAACTAATGGGGCTTGACAATGTGTCAATTGCTTTTTGTATTTTTTCCAGATTCTTTAAATAACTTACCGCTTTAAGGTACATGTTTTGGAAGTATTCATTTAGCTTTATTTTCCATTATAAAGGAAATCCCATGCAGAGACTTTAAGTGGCTCTCTAAAGAAAGCGTCTGTTGAGATTCATAGGTACATCCTGGACTCTGTCTATATACAGTTTACTACTAAAGCTGTATTTGAATTTGTAGACAGACTGCATTTTTCAGGAAGGAATGACAATGGAACAAGATCTCAAAGAATCTAAATGCAGAGAGCACAAAAGCGGTGTGAGAGATTAGATACGGAAAGCAGACAAAACAAGAATGGCAACTTCTAGGCTCAAAAATACTTCATATATTTCTATAAATCTATAATATATTTATATTTTATATTTGTGTCATTCTCATTTATAAAAGTGCCTATATTTATTTTTAATTTGAGTTTTTTTTCCTTTCTATATTTGACTTCAAATACCTCATGAGTAATTTTTAGTTTATGCCATCTTTGTAAATCAACATCCAATTATAAACATGGAAATTTCCAGAGAGTAGAAGCAAAACAAATTTAAAAGGGCAACTGTCCTAATATCTTTGATTCTAAATACATCTGATAAACAGTTTTGTGAAGTAAAGGGATGTAACCTTAAGAAATACCTTCTGGGGGGGGGGGGAGTCTGTAAAGCTTTGCTAAGCAGCCAACATCTGAAAGTGGAAAACCTCAGGAATTTGACAAAAATTAAAACAGTGTTCCTAAGGCATGTTAGTACATATTGACAGAAGTCATTACACAGCTATGAGTACACTTTTCAAATATTTAAACTCTCAAACACCTATCAACACATATCTTTACTCAGATGCACATTTTCTTATTTCACCTTACTCCTGCACACACATAATAAACAATTCACAACACCTGCTCTAAGGTCTGTTAGACTCCAGATGGTCTGTCCTAAGGTTTATGGTGCTGAACTCTCTGGATACAAATTGCACATGGCAAAAATCAAAATTCTCTTTTAAAATGGAAAATGTAATATATATTGTCCTACCGCCTTACAGCCCATGTCCTGCATTCCTATAAAACAAAATGGCCATCAGTCTGAAGAGTTCAAGACACTTCCATGTTTTAGAACAGAATCTCAGTTATGTTTCTTACCAATATCTCTCTAGGACATGCAAATCACAGTTTTCTTAGAAGTATATCGACATATCAAGTTCCTAAGAAAACTTTATTTAGAATCTGAGATTCCTAATGCTGTTGACAGAAAATATATTAAATAATGCTATTTCTATATATCTTCCAAATTCTATTTCTGTTTCATTAAAAATTAATATATATATTTTTATTTTAGTCATTATGCAATTAAGAGTTTCAACTGATATTTAATGCATTTTAATATTTTATTGCTACAAAGCTACTTAAGCTATATTTTATTACATGCTCTCAAACATAACCTTTACCATTACAAAATTGACAAAAGTCTTCCAGAAATAATTTTTTTATTTGAAATGACCTATTGCTATTTACTTTCCTAATGAATATAATGTGCATCTTACATCCATGTACCAAAATGCTCAAAGCCAGACTATTCAAATCATATGCTAAATCAATTTTATATCCATATTTTATTTTCCTAGTATTTCCAAACATTCCATTTCAAGACTATTTCCTGTATATTTAAATTTAATAAATTACTATTTAAATAATAATGCTTTGACAAGAAGAATGTACTTTGAGTCTTAAGCATTGTAGCATTTGTTTTTACTGTTCACTACTGGAAATTAAGTGACAAGCATGTGTGAGATTCATGTACACACTTGGAAACAAACTGGTCCTCTTCAAGAGCCATAGTACTCTCACTGCTTAAGTGCTCTTAATATCTTTCTCTCCGTGCACCTTTCTAATGTTCCTTTTTAAGGAATATTTTTCACGATCAAAGATATAACCTAAACTTAAAATATCTCTTTGTTAAAGTCTGATTATATTTGTGATCTTACAGATGACCTACAAAAGTCTAAATTAACACCCAGCAGAGTTACTCCTGTTAAATTTAAAATTCCTAATTGTTGACAAAATTATAATGAAAAATTGTTAAGTACTCTTGACAACAGCAGTCATGGATTTCAGTACATTAATTTGAGTTTGTTTTTTTTTTTTTCTTTCAGAAAATACTGTCCTCTCTGGCAATGTTTAATCAAATGGGGAATCAAAAGGTAATCCTAAAAGCATGTAGTTAGGCAGAGAAATAAACCAAGTCAAGTCCCTCTATTAACGGAGTTACAAGTGACATAACCAGACCACAGTATGGAATGATCCTTTGAATAGTCTGTAAAATTTTGTCTCACTGTTAGTTTTTCCCATTACATATTGCTTTAAAAAAGAATGAAAGGCATCAGAATAAGTAAAAGGGATTGTATTAATTGTTTTGCCCATTAGAACTGAGCATTTTAATTTTTCTGCTACTTTTATTAAATTACTGCTGTGATAGAAATGGTACATAATTGCTTTCCTAAATAAGGAAGTAACAACATGGGTTTCTCATCTAATGAAATATATTTGCTTGGACATAAATGTTTTCAAGAAGTTTTTATAATAAAAACAACTCAAAAATAATTGTGATTTTTCTTGCTTCTAAATTTTAAAGTCTTCTCAACTTTTTTCTTATTGTTATTAATTGAACCGTTTCAGAAATATATTTATTCAATCAACATACTTAATTTCTAGGTACATAGCTTTATTTTAGCAAGATGGGAACTGCTTTTTAAACGAAGCAAAAAAAAATGCACCAACATATTAAAATTGCATACGATTGATTTCACAGAAGTAGAGAGTGGAACGTTGCCTCTGGAATCTAGCAGAGTTACTCGGGGGAGAATATGAAGAAACTGATCAAAGAACATGAAAATATACCTTCAAGGGAGAATTGAGTCATAGTTTTATCTCAAGGACTTCATGGAAACATCTCTCCTACTGAGAATATGTAAGGCTTTCTATTTTAATAGCTTGGAGAAGTAGTGTTAAAAATTGTTCTAGTAAAGGGAAGGATTACTAGCTCCTATCAGTCTATTCCTCAATCTATAGATCTCCTATAGCCTTTGAAACATCACAGTATTGTAGGAGAGACATTTCCGTGGACTCTGTCTCTAGTCCCATAATATATGAACCAAGAGAAAGCAAAGAAAAGCATGAGGCACTAATAGTCAAAGACAATTCCAGAAAATTCCTAATTGGCAGAGGTGGAAGAATTTCTGCACTGCTACAGATATTGAATGTGTGGAATATAGAATGCTTAAATAGGACATGGAAGCTTCAGGATCTCTCTCCCATGTTTTTCCCTGTACATTTTTTTCTTTTTTTCTGTCTTCTCTTTATTTCTCTCTTTGTTTCTTTTTTTGTTTCTTTCTTTTCTTCTCTTCTCTTCTTTTCTCTTTCTTTCCTCCTTCATTCCCTCCCTCCTTTTTTTTTTAAAAGTTGTATGCATTACTATGAATGAATAACTATAAGCAAGACCTTTTATTTAGCTCTGTGGTCCTGATTAGGTCATTTAAAACCTGAAATAGTTTTAAAAAAATGTCTCCACTGCTGGTTATATCATCCAAATACCAGACTTAAAATTATGGTTTAATCCAGATTCATGACTGGTGTCTAAAGCAAGTGAAGTACATCTTCATAAGACCATGTATCTTTCACTTCTGCGATGTGACAAACACCAAACAAATAGTGTCAGAAATTAAATTATTTGACCTCATTTGATGTCAGAGAAGAGAACTGAAGAGTTGCTATGTGTGGGAATAAAATGTATGATCATAATACAAATGCCTTGCTCATTATTAAAATTAGACTGTAGGGAATATTTTCCATTTACAAATAAAATCATTAATCTAGGCTTGTTATATGAGCCCTATTGATCTTAAAAGGAATTTGATGAAGTAGCATAAAGTTATTAAATCCTGCTCTTATCATGAAGAAAAATAAGCTTGTGTGTGTGTTCTACTGATAGTGGGCTAAGGAATTAAATTTACTTGTGAAAGACAGCACATTATTTTCATGTTTCAATTACTTGGGAACGATTATCAGTTCTTTAGACAACTGATGCTTAACTAAACAATACATTGGCAACTTCTACAATCTATCTTCATAATTCGGCGAGTTGATTCCATTAATCACTGTGTTTCACTCAGAAGAATTCCTAAAGCCTTTTGTGAATGTGATATTAAGCTAAATATATCGACCACACACAGATTTATTGTTACTAGAGTCACAAGTGCTAGTCAAGAGATGTCTTTTTATCCTGGATTCTGGAAGGTGCAGCCACTCTATCGGCAATGTTGAGAATGTACTCAGGTTTTAATCACCTCAGCTCCTGGGAAGTACAGATGTGAAGAAGATGTCTGTCTAAAGCTCAGCCACTGCTTATTGGAAAGTCTAAGCCATCATCCTTCCATGACATAGGAAAACAACCATTCACTGCCTCAAAAAATGACTCAGAATAGAGATGATCTTTTCATTTGCTCTGCTCCATTTATTACTGCAACTTTTCCTAATTTATAGGCTAACTACTTTGTTAGTCTCCTGAGGTTCACTGAATTTCCTTCCCTATTCAGCCTTTTAAAATTGCTCAATTTAGGTTTTGATTCACAAATGTTAAGCCACTTTCAAAATATTATCAAAATCTGCATTTGTAATAGAAAATACATATTTTGTAAGCCAAAGCTACAGCAATTATAGCTATACACACATGGCTTTAATTTAATATTAGCAACATTTATATATGTCTATATATTTATTAATTATACATAATATATAAACATAAATATCACACACATATACACGGCAATATATATGTATATATTCCAAATTTTTTAATTCAACTTCATTAGTGGCCCTATTCTTTCTATTAGCATATATTTTCATCCTACAGCATATTTCCAAAATTCTAGTGAGTACATTTACTACTCAGCTACTCATGTGGATGTTTACTTCAAGTAATTAATCACCTGTAGACAGTGATAAATCAAGCTATTATTTTTTTGATTGGTAAGCGGAATTTTATAAGCACAACTCCTTATGGCTACAGATTGCTAAGATGTCTAAAGTTTCTTATGCATAGCATAGATTCTAAATGTGTATTTTATGGGTTTCTGTTGGTTAAATAGTTTTTTATTCTACTATGCACTTAAATTCCAAAAATAAAGTAAAATCTCTCTCTCTCTCTCTGCTTCTCTTTCTCTCTCTGTCTCTCTCTCCCTCCCTCTCTCTCAGTTCTCACTTATAGTCTCTGTCCCCAATCACCTTATTTGCTCTTTTCCTAAGGCCATGTACTTACTTGATTGACAAGCTGTAAGTCTCTGTCACCCAATCTGACTGGTTCTAATGATGAATTCTTCCAGGTTCCAGCACAAAGACCAGTATTTGGGCAAATATGGTAACAGACTTCCTAGTTTGAGATAATCTTAAGCTACACTGTGATTTCTGTAGATGCTGTAGCTAGGAGTGTGTTTCAAGACAACAAGCAAGATGATTCTCTGTGTCTACATTTAACAAATGTTAGTTTCTGTTCTCATGTGACAGCTGAGTTGACAGCATCATTTGGTGGTACCATATCCACAGTAGAGGGGAACCAACAATATATTTTTTGTCAGTTCCTCTTAAATTTGTCATTACAGCCCACACTACTTCTATTGTATTCTGGTTTATGATTTTAAAATATACACTACTTATAAAACAATATTATTTCCATGATTTACATCTTTCTTGCCCATTTTCCATTGATCTCAAAGGCAGTTTTGCTAGTTTTCTGGGATTTTAGATGTGGATTGAGTGAAATATTTCATTTGGCTAAATATTAGTATTTTTCTTGCATTGTTCACCTAAAATTGTTCTCCTTGAACATAATTTTAAACAGCTTTATTGTAAAATTTTTTTACCAGAATAAATACTAACATGGTGTTGTATAAAATTTAATAAAGTTTTAGGACACAAGGAGGTTAGATTAGCAATCATTCATGTTTAAATTTCAAGATGTCTTAGCACCTTTTGTCATCAACAGTAAAGCATACATGGAATAGTAAAATCTGGCATGCAAGCACACCTCAGACAAATCACGTGTGCTTTGTGCTTCACTGCTTGGCAAGAGGCAAATCTGTTTTCTACCCCCAATAACATGGTTACCTTGCACTTTTATCTTACAGTGTTCTAAAGGGATTTTTTCCCATGTTGTTGCACATGTCACTAGGTTATTACTTTGACTCAACAATTAATCATATATTCATCAGTATGTGATGAATCTTTGTTTCCAATCTTTTGTATCATTTATAACACCAAACTAAGTCTTTAAAGATGTATTTCTATTTATTTTGTCAATAGTTCCAATGAATACTTCTCCACGGGTTAACAAAGCTGCTCCTTATGTTACTCCTATCCTTGGTCAAGTGTGTGTTATTTGCTTAGAAACTTAAATGTAGCGTTCATGTTATTCTGTCTTCCCCCAGCACATAACCACAATCCCTGATGTTCCTTCTCAGCATCTTTTATTGTTAGCATCTTTCAATCTAGCAATTGCTTACCTAGTAGACATAGCTCTCAGCAAGTTATGACACTGCAGCTGCAACATTACGCTTACATTTGAAATTCCAAATCATAGTACTCTTCACCATTAGGTACCTTTCTCAATTTAGAGTCTACTACACAACAAATAGAAAGACTAAAGAATTCTCTTTATACTTACCCAGCATTGGTAGTCTACTGCATTTCACAGATATGAATGGATGTGGATCTCAAGTTGGACTGGTCTCTGGACAGTCTTTCCCTCACTCTCTTCTCCAATTTTGTCCCTGCAGTTCTTTTAGACAGGAACAATTCCAGGTCTGAAATTTTGACTGTGGCTTGGTCACCCGTCCCTCCACTTGAGGCCCTGTCTATCTATTGGATGTGGAATCTCCAAGTTCCCTCTCCTCGATGTTGAGCATTTTGACTATGGTCACCCCTTTGAATCCTGAGAGTCTCTCACCTCCCAGGTCCCTGGTGCTTTCTAGAGGGTCCCCATATCTCCCCCCCTCCAGAGTCTGCATATTTCCATTCATTTTTCTGGCACTCTGGGCTTCTCTCTTATTCCCCCCCCCCTTACCTGATCCTGTTCCTCTTTTCCCCTCTGTTTCCTCTTCTTCCACCCAGGTCCCTCCCTTTCTCTGCCTCCTGTGGTTAGTTTCCTTCCCCTTCTATGTATGATTGAAGCGCTCTCACTTGGGCTTTCCTGCTTGTTAAACTTCTTGCAGTCTGTGGGTTGTATCCTTGGTCTTCTGTAGTTGGTGGCTAATCTCCACTTGTCAGTGAGCACATATCATGCATGTCCTTTTGGGTGTCAGTTAACAAACTCAGGATAATATTTTCTAGTACCATATATTTGCCTACAAAATTCATGATGTCCTCATTTTAAATACCTGAATAGTATTCCATTGTATAAATGAACCACATTCCAATTCTATTGTTGAGGGACATCTGGGGTGTTTCCATCTTCTGCCTATTAAAAGTAAGACTTCTATGAACATAGTGGAACACATGTCCTTGGGTATGGTGGGGGCATCTTTTGAGCACGTGCCCAGGAGTGTTATAGCTGGGTTTCAGATAGAAACACCAAGGTCTGACACTATTACTGATGCTATGATGTGCTTACAGATAGGAGCCTAGCATGGCTGTCCTCTGAAGCAGTTGATAGTGACAGATGCAGATAATTACACCCTACCATTGAAATGAAATTGGGGCCCCTATGTTTGAATTAGGGGAAAGACAGAAGAAACTGAAGGAAGGGTGACCCCATAGGAAGGCCAGCAGCCTCAACTTATTTGAATCTGTGGGAGCTCCCAGAGACTGAACCTCCAACATGGCTGCATACACAGGGTGGTCAGAGGCAACATATAGAGCAGACGACTGTCTGGTCTGGCCTCAGTGGGAGAATTCTTGAGAGACCTGAGGCCTGAGGGATGGGGGACTGCCTGGAGGAACAGAGGGTGGCACCTTCTCCCAGGGAAGGGGGAGGGGGAATGGGATGAGGAACTGTGGGAGAACTATTAGGAGGGGGGCAATGGCAGGAATGAAAACTGATAAAATAATTTGTTTTTAAAAAAGGAAAACATGTCAACAAAGGTATATTCTTCTCAGAATTTAAATTAATAAAAATAATGAAATTAATGAAAGAAAAATAAACCCAAACAAACAAGTAAAATTAGAAGAAAATACAACTTTGATATAACCATTTCTTTTGATCAGGGATTGTTTTTAACACAAGGCAAATAAATCATCCTTGTGGTGTGAAACGCATAGTTACATCTTCATTTAAAATATTTATGCTTGGAACAATCTATAAATTGAACAGCTCTGAATATAGTGAATGTGATACACATTCACAGAAAATATGATTTCTTCTAATATTTTTACAATAAACAAAACCAATAAATTATATTCAGTTAAATTCTACTATACTTCTGGGGCTAAGGTTCACAAACATTTTGAGATGTGTTTCTTCAAAACCTCAGTGAGAATTGGCAGTCAATTGTTGCAGAGATTAAATCTTCATTTTGTGACATCTGGAAACACCTTCAATCAGGAAAGAGTGGGAGAAGAAAGGGCGGTCAGTTAAAAGAAACTTGTGTACAACAAGATTTTCTTCTGTTCTGAGAAAACTCTGTACATGATTCAAGTTCACATTGTGAAGAACAAACACTGAATTTCAAAAGCTTGATTCTATTGTGATTGAATAAAACTATTTTTTCCTCTACCTGAATATTTCTAAGAAATATTAATACACATCGAAAAGGTCAGAACTTGAGTCATTCATTTACTTCCTAACATAATATATTCTTTCATAGAGTAGACCTTACAGGGCAAGTGCTTTTCTCATTCCCTTTTAAAGACTTTATTTTGCTTAAACTTAATTGACAAATACAGTCACAATTGACAGAGTTGACAGAACGCTGAAATATAGTGGGCGTAGACACTTGACTTCTAATTTGTAAGCCTATTTTTAATAGTTTGATTTTTCAGTGTCCATACTGTATATTTTGCCTGTATATTTTTCTTGATTTCCCTATGAAACAATTTTTATAGCCCCACATATACATGTTTAAGTGTCGAAACACTGCTTGCATAATGTAGTTACATGAATCTTGATTCAACTTCTCTAAGCATCAATTTTCCTCCTTCACAGTCTGATACAAACCTTCGTTTAGATAACAGATGCATCCAATTTTAATTTTCAATTTGACACAATCTAGAATTGAATCACCTGGGAAGAGAATTTTAGTGAGGAAGTAGAACGATTATGTTGGCCTGTGGAGAGGACTTTAGAGGATTGTCTTTAATGCAATTAAGCTAATTGATGTAAGAAGACAACCTTTAAAACTTGGTCCCACTATTGTCTGGGTGTGTATCCTAGATGTATGGAGAAAGTGAGCTGAGCAAAGACTTTGTGCCCTCTGCTCTCTGTGGATGCCATTATCTGTTTCATGTTCTGGCTGCTATGACTTCCGCACAGTCTAGACATCAGACTGGAATGGTGATCTAAAACAAACCTACCTTGCTTTCTAACATGCTTTCATCTGCATAGCATAACAGCCACAGCAAACAAAAGTAGAAAAATCACCTAATTTGTCTCTTTTACCTGTGACAATTTTAAACATTCTGTCCAACTCTATTCCATATCTGTTAATCATCTATAAAATTTAAGCTTAGTGTGACAAATTTTTCTTACAGAAAATGTTCAAGTCCTTGGTCTTTTAACATAATTACCAGAATGAAATACCACATGTCTGACATTTGTCTGTAGATAATGCATACCTGTCAAGATTGGACGTTTAGAAATATCTTTTTCTGGTACAGGTTAATCTGCTTTAACACATGTTTTCTAGCCTTTACATTATATTTAACTTTATAAATAGCATACACAAGTTATCAAGAACAATGTGTCTACGAATCAAGGACAGTTACAGGGCATAGAAATAACATGGATGGTCAAAAAGCATTGTGAATATATTATCAAATCACCTTACATTAGATATTCGAAAAATAATAAACATAGAGTGATGGAAACTAAATCTCATGTCATTCTCTAAATCCATTAGTCACATATGTATCATCTGTTTTGAAAAAAAAAGAAACCTTAAAATTCCAGGTAATTTCACAAATAACAGCCACATCGCTGAAGTACCAAAAAATGATAAACAAATGCTACAATGATTAACACTGGGTGAAGAGTAGATATTGTCAGCTTATGAAGACAGGAAAGCTCAACTATATTCTGGTTGAGGTAGCAGGCTAGACAGTAAGGACAAGCCATTTAATAAATTATGTAAAACACTAGAAATTTGGATTGTCTTTGTCATAGGTAAAGTCCCTAAATCTTGTTGAAGTGTCATGCCTGACTCTCTCTTTCTGTCTCTGTCTCTGTCTGTCTCTGTCTGTCTCTGTTTCTGTCTCTGTCTCTGTCTCTCTCTGTCTCTCTGTCTCTGTCTCTCTCTCTCTCTTTCTCCTCTCTCTCTCTCTCTCTCTCTCTCTCTCTCTCTCTCTCTCTGTGTGTGTGTGTGTGTGTGTGTGTGTGTGTGTGTGAGTCAGTTATTAAACAAGAGACTAAGAGGTGAGGTTTTTAGCCTGAAACTTTGTTCTGAAGCACAGGCCTCTGTTTCAGTTTACCACTGTCAGAACTAATTGCCATGTTGATAAGAGGGCTACAATTGCCTGTAGGTGTTCTTATTGCAATTGCTTCTTCCTTGACTGAGAGGATTAAAAACTTGGCTTCCTTTCACCTCTCATGAGCTCAGAGATGGCTGATTTTCTGCCATTAACTCATTTTGGCTCTAAGTCATTTGTATTGTCTCTAGAAAGATCACACCAGCCATAGTCATATCTGAAAAACTCTATTGCACCATTCTGTCCATGAAAGAAGTGGAGTGTGAACCGTAGAGTTGGATGTCAAATCATGCTGCAGATTGTTTTTTTTTATTCACCAGAAATTAAAAATGTTGGTAGCAGAATACTCCCAGTAATGACTCTTAATTTAGAGTGAATTCTGGGTGTTAGTGAATGGGAAACAACTTTTTGGCTTTTATAAGAACATTTCTGGCTATATGATCTTCCAGTGAATATTGACTTAGTTCAACCAGACAGACAATGCATATTTCATCAAAGGGATGAAAATATATGTCTTTAAAAATATTAGTCTCCCTTATGTGCTGTATAATATGGAACACAAAATAAAAACAACTTTTCTATGTATATGCTTTCATGTGAAAAAATTTAAAACAATGAAAAGGTAAATATCAGTGAAAAATTGATTACATTAATATTAAATGGAACTTTTTACTTTTGTCTACAAAGCAATAGTCAACAAGAAGAGAAAAATGCTTTCTAACAATGGCTTTTTGTAGCCAAGCCACAGAACATGACAGTGGCAGGTGAATGAAACGAACCTCATGTTGGCTAGTTAGGAAAGATCCAGAGGTGCAAATGCAGATGAATTGCAATCAAAGGCTAGGCATTGTAATTGACTTTATTGCACCTGTGAGAATTCTGTGATGTATTCTGCAAACTATTGCCCAGGGTCTAATGGAGCTTAGACATCAAAAATCTGCAGCCTGCAGAAATGTCTCATTAGTAAAGAACACTTACTGCTTTTACAAAGGACATGGGTTTGGTTTCCAGTAGGAATACTGGATAGCTTTCAACTTCTAACTCCAGTTCTAATCGATATGCCTAGACACATTAACACACACACACACACACACACACACACACACACACACAGAGAGAGAGAGAGATCATATATAAACAAATAAATCTTTCATAAATAACTGAAAGCAGTCTAAAATGTCTGTGTGGGTGAAGTTTATATAGCATAAGTATATTTATAAAAGAAATGCAAGCAATTTTAAGAAATAAGTGGGATGAGACATATGAAAGCTGGTGAAGGACCACAATAACTACAGGAAAAATATAATTACCTGACAGTAATATGAAAAAAGCGAAAAATCAGCATTAATAAAACAAGATATATTTATTATGTGTGTACATTCACAAATATCCACATAAAAAGTAACATAATAAAATATTTTTGTCCACACTGGGTGATCACATACTATGTGATTGGCTTCAGAATCATTTCACGTTCTTTTTATGGTAGTCTTGGGAAGGGACCTTTATATATTGGTCAGTATTGCATTAATTTACTATACCAATTGTCACTAAGTAAACTCCCAGTGATCCCATTTGTGTTTCTTAGAGCTTCAAACCCACAAATATTCCATCCAACTCTTTAATTATCTTTAGCTCCATCTTATCTTTTGAGAAAACTATACACATACCCTTGAGCATGTCTTGCCTTCTGAACATGTCTTCTTCTCATTGCCTTCAGGGTTAAACGGATATTAAACTACCTCTAGTAAAATCTCCAGCTCTGCTTCATAAACTGGCAAGTACTACAATTTTTAGGTACCAAAGCCACACCCCCTGAGTTGACCAGATTTGATGTAGCAAAATCTAGGCTACTAAAAGTGATGTCATGGTATAATTTCTTTCTCTCTTCACTAATGAAACATTGCATCCTGTATTATTTTTTCAAATGTATGTTCTCTGAAATTCTAAAGCTAATACATATTCCACTTTTTTCTAAAATAGATCCTAGATTTTGTTTCATATCTTTCAATTTTACCAAGGGTATCTGGACTATCAGATTCTTGCTCTGGATGTATGTTCTGAATGCCAGATGGTACATGAATTATTACTCACAAACTTTTTCATAATTATTGTTATGAGGGAAACACAGAATAGATTAGCAAGTTGGTTTGAGAATGAAAACAATGTGAAATTATTTTTCAGAATGAGATATCTGAGTGGACCTTGAGACCCATCGGAGGATTACGGCATAATTAAGTATTGAATTAGAAGATCAGTTAGGAGAGACATACAGAAACTACTGAGTGATTTTCCAAAGAAAACTGTTTTCCTTTCAACCTGGAAGATAGCATCATTAAGTATGTGAGATAGCTTGATTTGGGAGAGTAGAAGATAGTTGTCATGAATAACACTATAAGGATGGGGTTCAGGAAGGAGAAGTAGACTCTTCACTACTCCCAAGAAAAAGACAAACAAAATATTCTATTAATATCTTCTCAGTATACAAAGAAGGTCCATGCCACATGAGTTAATTTTTTTCTCTATTTTTAACAAGGAGGAACAGGCAAGGTAAAGGGATTGGACATTTTAACAGTTGTGAGTGGGAGCAACATGACTGTGTCTCAGGGAATATGGCAGTAGGAGTTGGTCTGAATCCCAAAAAAGGAAATAGGGCTGCAGCCTGACAATTGTGCACTCATTCTCTACAGTTTAACATCTACAGCCAATCAATACATCTCTAGCTCGAAAATGCAGTGGAATGCTTTAGGACTAGCTGTTGTACCAGTGCTTTTTTGTATGATTCTAGCCTTTTCTACAGTGCTTGTTTTTCATGTCGCATGTACTGAAGGTTTACGTTTTTTTTTTTTTTTCTGTAATCATTTTATTTCATATTTATTGGTTATTTTATTTATTAACATTTCAAATGTTATCCCCCTTCCGAGTTTCCCTTCCACAAGTCCCCTATCCCCTCCTCCATCCCCCTGTCTCTATGAGGGTGCTGCCCCACCCACCCACCCACTCCTGCCTCAGCAGCCTAAGGTTCGCCTATCCTGGGTGATCAAGCCTCCGCAGGACCAAGGAGCACCTTTCCTAGTGATGCCAGAAAAGGCCATCCTCTGCTACATATCCAGATGGAGCGATGTGTACCCCCTATGTACTTTTGGTTGGTGGTTGAGGTTTGGGGAGTCTGGTTGGTTGATAGTGTTGTTCTTCTTATAAGGTTGCAAATCCCTTTAGCTCCTACAGTCCTTGCCCTAACTTCGCTGTTGGGGTCTACGTGCTTAGTCCAATGTTTGGCTGTGTACATCCACATCCGTATTGGTCCAACTCTGACAGAGCCTCTCAGGGGACAGCTATACAGGGCTCCTGTCAGGAAGCACTTCTTGTCATCAGCTATAGTGTTTGGGGTTGGTGTCAGCAGATGGGATAGAACCCTAGATGGGGCAGTCTCTGAATGGTCTTTCCTTCAATTTCTGCTCCACTCTTTGTCCCTGCAAGTCCTTATGACAGAAGAAATTATGGATAAATATTATTGAGGTGGGTGGCCCCATCTCACAACTGGGGGCTATGCCTATCTACTGGATATGGTCTCTACAAGTTCTATCTCCCCTTTGTTGAGTATTTCAGCTAAAGTCCTCTCTGTTGGGTCCTGGGAACCTCTTGGGTCCCTGACATCTGGGACTTTCTACTGGCTGCCTCTATTTCCCCCTCCCCATTCTTACACCCCTACTTTCAAATTCCTGACCCTCTGTATTTTTCCATCTCCTCCCATATCTGAACTGCCCCCCTTTTTCCCTCCCCGTCCACTCTCCCTCCCAGATACCTCTCTCCCTCTACTTCCCAGAGATTATTCACTTACCCCTACTGAGTAGTACTGTAGTACCCACACTTTGGTGTGATCTTCTTTCTTCTTGGGTTTCATATGGTGTGTGAGTTGTATCATGGGTATTCCAAGCTTCATTTTGGCTAATATCCACTTATCAGTGAGGATATATCATGTATCTTCTTTTGTAACTGGTTTACCTCACTCAAGATGACATTTTCAAATTCCATCCATTTGCCTGCAAGTTTCATGAAATCGTTTTTTATAGCTGAGTAGTATTCTATTGTGTAAGTGTACCACATTTTCTGTATCCATTCCTCTGTTGAGGGACATCTGAGTTGTTTCCATCTTCTGGCTATTATAAATAAGGCTGCTATGAACATAGTGGGGCATGTGTCCTTGTTATATGTTGGAGCATCTTTTGGGCATATGCCGAGGAGTGGTAGAGCTAGGTCCCCAGGTAGAACTATTTCCAATTTTCTGAGGAATCTCCAGACTGATTTCAAGAGTGGTTGTACCAGCTTGCAATTCCACCAGCAATGGAGGAGTGTTCCTCTTTCTCCACATTCTCTCCAGCATCTGCTGTCACCTGAGTTTTTGATCTTAGCCATTCTGACTGGTGTGAGGTGGAATCTCAGGGTTGTTTTCATTTGCCTGCTTTTGCCTGAGCTCTCATATGTGGCCCCCAAATAGTTTTCTCTTAGTATACCACACATGGTTGTAGAAGCTTTATTTTAAATGCTTGTTTTCTAGGATGATGCAAGCATCTTAGATTAGTATTTTAGTGTTATAAATGTTTCAATTTTTACCTACACTGCTTCCTGATATAAAATAATCTTTGTATTTTTATTAAATGGTGAAGGCAAGTGTGCAAGCTACCTGCCAGAAGTGGTCATGTCAGCTGCATAGATTTTCTCCCCTCTTCTAAAACAGGTAATTTCATCAAATTTAGGTTTTGTAACGTTATTTCATCATTTATTGCATCAGCATCAATTGGTCTTCTTTTTCCTTCCTCAATTTCTCTTGTCACTTGTCACTGTATCATTGTCACATCTCAATGGAACACATACAAATGTAATTATTTCATAAGTGATCCATAAATCAAGAACAAACTGTACTTATATTTTGGAGAGAGAAAATCTTGTGTATTGCATGTCAATTAAAAAGCCTCTTGCCTACAGGAAAGGGTAGAATAGAGGGTTGGACATCTGGGAGACAGAATTCTGGAGAGTGCAAGCCTGCGGAAATTCGTAATGGAAGATGTGACAAGATGAACACAGGATACCTGAGCACTGGTAAACAGCTACATGGCAGAGTTAATTAAAGTGATGATCTACTCAGAGAAGAGCCTAGCTATATGACCAAAATATTAATAAAGCTTTGAATCTGAGTCTTATTTCTGGAAACATGAGGCTGTGAAAAAACAGACATAACTTCTACAGTATTTTATTTTCCTTCTTTCTTAGCATTACTACTGAATTTATGATAAAATTTAAATTAATGTTTCTTAAGATACAATATTAAATGGAACAAATTGAGATTTGCTTGTATAGGAAGAGAAAAATACTAAGAATTTTTCACCTTTCTGGTAACAAAATAGTTTCAAGGTCATTCCCATATCACTGTATTCATTAGAGTCATGCATCTCTGATGAATCAAGTCTAGCATTTCAAAGTTGCCACGGCATTTCTATAAGTTTGGGAAGACACACTGTCTAGAAACTACCACTGTTAGTCAAGGGTGCAAAATGTTTACTCAAGCAGCTCTTCCAAGACCTGTTTTATAACCATTGGTTCTATTAATGTGTTAGTCAGGTAGCAAAGTATTTATGGGCTTGGCCATCACTGAACACGAACCTTCATCATCAGCTCTGAACCCTCCTCTTGTTTCCATGGTAACAAAAACCTTCAGAAAAGGCAAATATGATCATTTCCCTTTTTCAAAATATAAACTTTCATGTAAAAAGGAGAAAGGTAGAGAAACCAACAGCTTTACTAATAACTATTAAAAAAGAAATTCTTATTTTCTCTTTATTCTGCTATGTAATTCATTGGTACAAAAAATAAAGTTTGACTTCTCCCTTTGGTCTTTGGCAGTATTCTTATTTTTTCAAAAGATCCCATTGCTCCCATCTACTAGGAGTTAATGTCAATCTGCTTGTCAATAAATAGCCTAGAAAGGAGGCCATAGCTCAAGAAACATAATACATCTGAAAACATATTTAAAAAGATGTAACACACAACTATGTTCTTCTGGGGATTTGTTACAGATTCCATAATTCTCTCCCTTAGTGGGTTAACTCTTATTTTCACTAATTTTCTTAGTTTTATGTCCAAAGGCCTAAGTTTCTTTGATTTCTTTGCGTCTTTGCTTTTATAGTTGCCAAAATCCTGAACCTGCTTGTCTTGAGACCACAGTCATTTTTACATTCATAGAAAACTTCAGCATAATGCAGCCACTTGAAGAGTATTAATTCTGCCTCCTGTGTCTACAAAACATAGGACATCAAAAGAGAGCCCTGTGTTCTCATGGAACAAATGCATAAAAATTCCTGAAGGCTGGGCTCAGAGGGGGGGAGGCACATTTACTAAATAATTTTCGTATAGAATGGTTCAAATTTTGACAAGCATTATGTCTTCACCTTGTATCTTATTTCTGTCCTTACTCTTATCGTAACAAACCTGCTTACCCCTGATTATGCAAACAAACCATAAAATAACTTCCTAGATTCATGTGCCCCTTATTTTCCATTTCTGAAACAGGCCTCCTTCTGGCTCTTAAATGTAACATCTTTCAAATTAGGTGCTAACCTACAATGAGGCCTTCATCCCAACTCAACCTAAAGAACTTCAGAGTTATTTGGATTATTTTATCACATCTGTCATCTTTTTTTGTTTATTTGTTTTTTGGTTTTTTTTTTTGTTTTTTTTTTTGAGACAAGGTTTCTCTGTAGCCCTGGCTCTCCTGGAACTCACTCTGTAAACCAGGCTGGCCTCGAACTCCGAAATCTGCCAACCTCTGCCTCCCAAGTCACATCTGTCATTTTTGATGGAGTTATTTTTGCCTCATATTTGATTGTTTGTTCTGTTTTCTTCATGGAGCTAAAACCTAAGTTTCAAATAGGAAGGCACACTTTCCCCTTGTTCATCATTATTTCTATGGTATTGATCATCTGACAGGAAACTGATAAGAAGATGAACGAGTGAGGGTTAACCAATGGGGAAGACATGCTCACCCTACAGACATTCCATCCTGTTCTCACTTCTCAGAAAACAGAGGATCCATTTATTTGGATGATAATCATTGTAACAACAGATGCCAGATAATAAGTATTTTTCCATTTTTAAATGTATTGTAACAAAGATAAAAATGATGAATAATCAATGGATAGTTCTATTAAAAAGTTATTTAAAGCCTTTACAAATGATATTTAATTAGAAAGTTGTGAAAAAACACTGAGCATAGAGTTTAGATGAAATAGATATTAATAATCCATTGAGGTTATGTGTAGCATTCTTTAACTCTAAAATCTGCAACAAACAGCAAGCAGGTAGCTGACAAATAAAATCAAAGAACAAACATGAAGTAAAAATCAATATGCTAGACTATTTCTCCTTCACAAGCTGATGTAGAGTACAAGGAGATGCTAACGTGAAGCATTTTCTAGGATCTATGAACTCTCTGTGAATAGTATAGGGCATATTATTATGTAAATTGTTAAAGTCTTCTATAATTGAAAAAAATAGCATAAAATTAAGGCCTGTCATCAAGGCACACAAAAGTGAGATTTTGAGCTTATTACATGATCTCATTATAATGTCATGATTTTTATGGTCACCTGTATTTACAGAAGCATTGACAGATATTGCTAAATGTCCCATTTTTATATGCCACAGAATGCTACTTTTACCATAAAAATGCATTAAAGTTGGCTTAGAATGAAATATGTATCTCTTGCTGTATTTGTGCATTTCTGAGAGAATGCCTTCATGCTTCTATTTTTTTCAAAAACCTGCTAAAGAGGGAGTAATTCTCTACAAAGATTTTCAGTCTATCAGTCTGCGTTTACACGTGCAGTTCTTGTTAACTAAGCCATTATTCATTCTTTTTTTCATCCTCCTAGGTAGCAAATTCTTGACTTTGCATGAAGTGACAATGTATATACACAGCAAAATTATTTTACGTTTAACTCACCTTTGTATCATACCTGACTAAAGAAAAGTAGGGAAAAATATCTTTGAAGGTGATTTCCAGGAAGTCCCTGCAGAGTGGCTGAGTCAGCTACTAACTAGAAACTTCCCTTTTAAGCTTCATCTTCCTTTATCTGTCCTCTATTCACAGCCACTTGGCCTTCAGGATCCAAGGTTACAGCTCCACTATCTACTATTTAACCTTTTGCATATATAGCTCAGACTGAAAATGATGAATCAGATAGAAGGAAGGGCCAGAGTCTCTGATGGTTTGACAAAGTCACTATGCTCAGCCTAGAAATCTACCTTTTAATTCCCTTGAGGTGAGAAACAGAGTGAAAGTGTTTTATTTTATTCCAGCCAGAGGCAATTCTTCACTCTTCCAGCTGTTTATTGCCAAGGGGATATGACTAAATTCTTCCAACAAGTCATGAAACTAATAAAATTATTAATTAAATGGTTGATTTATATTTTGAAATATTCCCTTTATTAAACAAAATGTTCTTGTTTTTATTAATTTATCAGTCATCATAATTCCCACAATTACTTAAATAATATGAGCAATGTCAATCATACAAATTAAAAAAAATGTTTCCATTGACTGATAAAATAGTGTGCTGATCATACTATATTTTAAATCTTACTTCTATGTCTGATCTGACAATAAAGGACAAGAGGATCACAGACAAAAACAATTTATTAACATAAAAATATTTGGTTATAAAGTGTAGAATGTTGGTCTGGCACGAGTGTGTATTCAAATGCTAAATACTGGCCCCCAGGATCTGGTTGCCCCTTGCCCTACAATCTGTCCTGCATGCAAGATTTGCTGGAGAAATGGCACAGAACTTTTAGGAGTGGCCAACCAATGTTTGTTTAACTTAAGATACACACCACAGGACACAGAAGAAGCCGTGCTTGTTGGAGGTCTTTATTTGGGTCCCTCCCCTGGAAAATCTGGGAACCCAGCTGAAGAGAAAATGAACAAACGTAGACTTTACAGGGAATGGGGACACCAGGAATTCCTGCTCCATTGAATAAGCAAAGCAGGGCTAAAGTGGCAACCACATGGCCTGATTACGTCTGCACACATATTATGCTTGTTTACTTGATATTTTTGTGGGACTCCTAACAATGGGATTTGATGTGTCTCTGAGGACTCTTGCCTTGTCTGTATCTTGTTTTGTCCTATTTGGCTCCCAGCTGTTGCAGGATTGCTCTTTCTTAAGGGAAACAGAGCAGGAGTGGATCTGGGATAGAGAACAGATAGAATGGAGCTTGCAGGACTAGAGGGAGGTAAAACTGTGGTTGGAATGTACTGTATAAGAAAAGAAACTATTTGTACTATTATTACCACCACCACTACAACAACAACAACAACTCCTCCTTCTCCTCCTCTTCCTTCTCCTCCTCCTCCTCCTCTTCCTCCTCCTCCTCCTCCTCATCATCATCATCATCAATTCATTTTCTGTAGCTAGTTTGCTGTAATATTTTGTATACGGTAGTGGTTTCAATAAGAATGCCTCCTATAGGCTCATATGTTTGAATATTTGGTTCTCAGTTTGTTGATCAATTTGGGAAGGGATAGGAATGTGACCTTGTTGGAGAAAGAGTGTCTCAGGGGTTAGGTGCTGGGTGAGATTGGCAGGCAGGCTTTGAAGTGTCAAAAGGTGAAAGCATTCCCAATGTGCCTCTCCTTGACTCTTGAATACACATCAAGATACGTGCTCTCAGATGATCAGACTTCCACGACTTGGATCTACCATCATGGACACTAAACCTTGGAAATCATCAGGCATTAATACATACATACACACACACACACACACACACACACACACACACACACACACACACACACACACATACACAAACACACTTGTATGGATTAGATCCAACAATTTAGTGCCATAAAATTAATTTTATTTTAAATTTTGAATTATTGCTTTATCCCTTCCAAATTGTCCTTCAAAAATATAATGCCCTAGTTCAGCTCATGTTTAGGCAGCCAGGTGTGTGGCTTTGACACTGCCTACAGATGCAATAACACAGTAAACTCCCAGTGTCTCTGGCCCTTAAAATCTTTTAGCACACTTTTCTACAATGCTCTCTGAAGCCTTAGGTGTGGAAGAGTATTGGAAAATCTGAAAGGAGAACAGAAACAGAAAATAAGGTAACTATATTATATCACAAAACATAAATAAAATATTAAAAAATAAAGTAAGAAATTATTATTACTTTAAAAATATCCCATTCATTATATATAATCCAAACTGCAATCACATTGCTAGCTCATATTTTAGCCACTTCAAGTTTAATAGAAACTATTAAGACTAACTGATGTCTTATTGTAATTTTTTCTTTTTCTACTCAAAGATGAGAGAAATTATTATTTTAGATTATGTAAGATAAGTTACTTTCTATTCTGATAGTCATTTAAAAATAACAAATAAAAGGTTTATACTTAATATGATGTGTTAATATTCACTTATCCTTTTTCAGAGGAAGGACCATAGGAACCCACTTTTCAACAAGCAGTTCAATCTCTGTTATACAGCCTTAGCCTTATCTCTTCAAACATGTTTAGTGTCACATCACGGTGCAGAAAGCAATGATTTATATAGAAGTCAAATTTCTCCTTGGCATAATTATTACAAAACATTTCCAAGATTTTATGGTAATTTTAATAAGCAAATGTTACTGCATTATTTTTGCCTCCATATATGAATTGCCCTTCTCATTAAGATGTTGATAGAATTGGCATACCTGAAGGATTGTATAAATAATTAACCATGGTTTGATGGATGCCAAGTGTCAGAGAAGACCATGAAATACTTAGTGTTATTTAGCTAAGGGAGCCCACCATTTCTTTTTATTCCCTCTGTATTAATATATGAATTTAGATGTCTCTAGACTAATATCCAATGAATTTTATATAGCTTTGAGATATTATACATAGTCAGGAATTAATTCTGAATTTCATAAAATACATATTTATAAGCTCAGTGTCCTGGTCAGATCCACCCTGCCCTAGGGCAGTGAGGTAGGTTGCTGAAAGACTATGAAATACCTAAAATTTCCCTGAGAGATAAGACTTATTCATAGTTACAGAAGCACTTGGCTAAATGAAAGAGCCTACACATTTTTCTTTTCCTGAGTGAGTGAGGCCAGTGTTGACCTGCTAGGTGTACATCTCTTTTCCCATACACAGCTCTCTGTACTTGGTCACTGTGTGGACAAGTCCTCCTTAGGCCCTAGCATGTAAGCATTGCACCTGTCTATTCCTCACATGTATTTACAAGGAACAGCTTGTCTTTGGCCAACAACCAGAACATAACCACAATCCGAAACTCCGAATTTTAATTTCATCCAAAATCTGAGGTTAATTAAAACCTAAGCAATATTGTTATAAAAGATGTATCACAATGCCCAATTTGAAATTATATTAAAAACACATAGTATTAAAACTTCTTGCTATTGCACAAAGAGAGAAATATCACTCCATTGAGTGGAGTTCAGGATCCAGATAGGATCCCATATAACTGAAGTTACCTAGTTTTTCGCAAACACACCAAATATAAACTTCTGTGAAATCAGAAAATAGTTAACAAATGTTGATTTTTAAAACTGAATTTCAACATGAAGAAAGAATGAAACTAGCTCCTTCCTGCTCATCTTTCTAAAAACAACAACAACAACAATAATAACAACAACAACAACATCTCAACTCCAAGTTGACTAAGGAGCCCAACATAAGATATGTTTCTCTTAAACACAACAGAAAATAATGACTGCACTGGAACTTACAGGCAGAGACAATGCCTTCCTAAAGAGGGCTGTGGTAGTCGAGGAATTTAGAGCATCTGAACACTAGATTTCAAAGCTGTTGGCATTGTTGAGGGTGGTCTAGGTGAGGCTGGCTTCCTGCAGGAACTACTTGCTAGAGGCAGACTTTGAGAGTTTAAAGTCTCACCATGCCTTTGTTTTCTTCTCTCTGCTTCATGTTTGTGACTGAACATGTAAGCTGGCAGCTTCCTACTCATGCCATATGTGTGCCATGACTCAGAGTGATGATGTACTTTTATCCCTCTTGGTCCATAAGTCCAAATAAACTGTTTTCTACTAAATAATCTCTTTCTTCAATTGCCTCAATCATGGGGATGGTTAAACTTAACAGATACAATTAGAAAATTGCAAATGCATTTGTAATATAGCTCTGTACCAAACTCAACTCTGTATGAAAAAAACAAACAAACCAAAACAACAACAACAACAACAACAACAACAACAACAAAAACAAACAAACCTCAATATTAAGCCAAATACATGCGATCTGATAAAGAAGAAAGTAAGAAGTAGTCATGAAATTATTGGCACCAAGAGATTTTATAAACAGAATACCAACTGTACAGTCACTGAGAACAATGCTTAATAAATAAGATCTCATGAAAATGAAAAGCTTCTGTACAGTAAAGATACCATCATTCAAACAAAGCAGCAGGCTACTTAATGGGAAGAGAATTTTACTAACTTCAAATGTGATAGAGGGATAATAACTAAATAGTGTAAAAACCAAAGAAACGAACATCAAGAAAACAAATAACTCAATTAAAAATGGGTTATGTATATATAAACAGAGAATTGTTAAAGAGGAAACACAAATGGCTGTCAAGTTCTTAAAGAAATGTTCAGCTCATTTCTTTATTAGGGAATTGAAAATCATAACTACCTGAGATATTATTTTATAAAGGTCAGAATGTTTGAGAACAGTGAAATACATGACATTTCATTCTGGCAAGAATATGGAAAAGGAAACTCCCATCCATACCCACCACTGATGAAGTCCAAACCTGTGCAACTGTTATGAAAATCAATTTGGAAGTTGCTCAGGAGCCTGGGAAACAGCCTACCTTGATATCTAGCTGTAACACTCTTGGGTATATAACCAAATGACTTTACATCCTACTACAAAGAAACCTCCTCAGTCATATTCATTGCTTCTGCAATTTCTGCCTATTATTGGAAACTGTTATCTGTGTAAAAGCCTATCAATGGAAGAATAGATTTCAAAAAATGGTACGTTTGCATAATATATTACTTTACTGTTTAAATATATCATGAAATACATAGAAAAAAATGGATGGATCTAGGAAAAATTATTCTGACTGAGGTAAACCAAATCCATATCCAAATATGATATTTATTTGTTTATATGTAGATATTAGCTATTTGCTAAGTCTTCAGTTAGTGGGGTACAATTCTTATAATGACAGAAGTTTGGTATAGAGTAAGTGACTGGAGGAAATAATATTTCTCCTTAGGAAAGAGAAGTTGAATACTTAGTTATGGATGGATGGATGGATGGATTGATAGATAGAGGTGGCAAGAATTGAAGCTTCAAATGTGGAAAAAACTGAAAGGGCAAATGGAGGGGCATTTGAGTGGTTGTATGAAAGCCTAATATGTAAAAAGCTTGTGTATATATAATTATACATGAAAAATCTACCAAATACCATTTCCCACAAATAAATGAATCAGCCATTCTGGGAATGGGTTACACCCATCGAATTTTTGGCCAAGGGGGCCATGGACATTCCATAAAACTCACGATTATTCCTCGTCCATTGGTTGTGCTCCATGAACTGAGGGTGATGCTGTATTGACAAAGATGGTAACTACAGGACTCACTGAACAAGAACGAGTCTGGCTGGCATAAACTTCTTTTTATCTTTATGAAGTAGTGTTTATAGTACTGCAAAGTACTCTGCATGGTACTTAGGAGTGTGGTGGAACCAACCCAGCTACAAACTCTGCAGTCTATGATAGAGAATTGAATTAAATTTTGTATTAATGGAATGATTATCATAAAAGACACAAATACAGGAAAGAGTAATAGCACTGACAAACTTGCTAATAATATGAGCAATGCTTGACTTGAATAATTCTATCAACATGTTTTTCTTTGCTCATAGGCTACTTATTTATGCAAATTCATGGTGGTGGCTAATTTTAGTGTCATAGAAAAATGTGTACAAAATTATCAATCTACCCCACTACAGTACTTTATTTTATTTTACTCATCAAAAAGTATTTGGGTATAGGAGAATTATTTACTGGCTTTTGTATACCGATTAAAATACCTAATATGTTTGAGGCTATTGCCTAGACAAACTGCATCTGACTTTTATCACTTGTAATGCTTATTGGTGACAGTTTTTAGTCACTTAAAATTAATATGTTGATATTGATTCTTTAGTATCCCAGAATTGGAATCATTTGGGCAAAATTATTGAATTTGAGTAAGGCAACTAAATGGTTCTTGACTATATATTGTTTGTCTTTATCTTAGATAATTAAGAGATGTGTATACACATAGGGACAACAAATCTGAGAAGGAAAGTGGTCATCTGCAAAACAAACAGAAGAGTTAAGCTGACTGGGACCAAGATGTTGGACTTCTAGCTTCTACATTGTGAAAAAATAAGTTCTGTTCGTTAACCTACATGGTCTATTCTGTTTCTTAAGAGAGTTTTCAGAAACAAGTACCTCATCAAGCACATGATATTTTTCTTCCCTTCTAGCATGCAGACACATGATATACAGATTTAAAACACAACACTTTCCCGCAATTAATTTAAACAAAATTCCATAGAGGCATGAAAAAAATACATGCATAAGCATTGAAAGTGACAACAAATTGTGCTCAATGCTTTTTCAATTTACTTTTGCTCTGAGTCTATGCATCCCTATCTTCTATAGTGTAAGATATATGTGGATTATTTTTATTGCATATCAAAATGTCAACACAAATAATTTTTGCATAAACTTTTATTTTTAGGTGCTTTTAAGTTACAGGAGAAAACTTTGTCTGGATGTTCTACCCTATAACATCATAATAAATTTTTTCGAATACTCTCGTTTCAAAATATGAGCTTTTGTGTATTATTTAAAATAATATTAGCTTTTCTTGAGCTGTTCTACAACTCAGTTGGAGTTGTTTCACAAATCAGGACAATTTCTGTGAACATAGAAACATTATTTAGAGATTGATAAATCCATACTCACATCCTACTTTAGTTATTGTGAACCGGTTTATACATATTATAACTCTAAAATTTTAGCAAACAAAATGGCAAATATTTTATTGGTTTTAGCGCCACAACTAACCATTATTTTACAATGATACATATTCAGGTAAATTATGGGTCATGTATGATTCATGCTTTTGGCCAGATATGTGCTATATGTTTCATTTGGAAGATTTGAGAGGTCATTTTACTTTATTTTCAGTATTTTTGACCTTAATTGTGTGGGAACCCACTGTTGCTATTCACATATGTATACACAGTCACAAAACTTCAAGAATTGTTATAGCTTAAAATGTGTGTGTATGTGTGTGTGTGTGTGTGTGTGTGTGTGTGTGTGTGTGTGTACAGATGAAACTGTGGGTAATATGTGTATTCACATGGGTGGAAGCTACATGCACACATCTGTGTGGGGGCCTTTCAGGGATAGAGAACAACCTATGGTGTTATATACCAGAGGCAGTGGAGGGATGTTGCTTATGCTATTGCTTCCCATAATTTGCCCAGACTGCTTTCTTATAGAAATCAGGACCACCTTCTCAGAGGTAGCCCCAACCCACAATGGGTTAGTCACTTCTACATTAATTACTCATTAGGAAAATGCTCTACAGGGTGATTCACAGTTGGATCTTATGGAGGCAATTTCTAAATCATGGTTTCCTCCTCTCAAATAACTCAGCTTGCTCTCTCTCTCTCTCTCTCTCTCTCTCTTATTTCCTTCCCTCCTCCTCCTCTACCACAACCTCCTCCTCCTCTTCCTCCTCCTCCACCATATCCTCCTCCTCCTCCCTTCCTCCTCCTCCTCCCTTCCTCCTCCTCCTCCCTTCCTCCTCCTCCTCCTCCTCTTCTTCTTCTTCTTCCTCTTTTTCTTCTTCCTCTTCTTCTTCTTCTTCTTCTTCTTCTTCTTCTTCTTCTTCTTCTTCTTCTTCTTCTTCTTCTTCTTCTTCTTCTTCTTCTTCTTCTTCCTCTTCTTCTTCTTCTTCTTCTTCTTCTTCTTCTTCTTCTTCTTCTTCTTCTTCTTCTTCTTCTTCTTCTTCTTCATGTGTCTGTGTATATCTGTGTGTCTGTATCAGTGTCTGTTTTTGGCATGGATCTGCCTATTAGTTTAGTTTAAGATGATCAAAAAGTAAGCCCTAGGGATGCCTGTATCTACCTCTATCTCTTTATAACTGGAATTAGAAAAGCACATCATGGTGCTCAGGTAAATTTATGTGCATTGTAGGTATAAACTCAAGTCTAATCCATCTTCTCACATAGCCTAACACACACAAAATATTGTTTTGAAACAGTTTTTTTTTTCAAGGTGTGTTTGCTAAATTTATATCAAGTTGACACCAACTATATTCATATGAGAAGAGGAAACCATGATTTAGAATATAAGATCCCACTGCCAGCTTGTAGAGCATTTTCCTAATTAGTGATTAATGTGGGAGTGTCTAACTCTTTTTGAGTTGGAGCTACCCCTGGGAAAGTGGTCCTGAGTTCTATAAGAAAGCAGGCTGGGCAAGCCATGTGAAGCAATCCATAAGCACCACCCCTCCACTGCCTCTGTATCATCTGCATCACCATTTGAGTTCCTTCCATTCCTTTCACTCTTTTGATAATGAACAGTGATACGGAAGTATCAGCCAGATAAACCCTTTGCTCAACAACTTGACTTGTTTAGGTTGTTTCATCACAGCAATAGAAGCTCTAAGAAAAAAGGTAAATTTCTGAGTAGTTTTGGTAAAGAATTCCCATTTTTGACTTAAGGAGGAAGACTGAGCTAATTTTAAGGGACAGTACTTGAAAACACTGGTTACTGGGTGGCTGAGCACTTTGTCTATGTAGAAGACTAAATGATATCAGATAGAGTCCTGGGAGATGATTCAGTAATTCAGAGCTCTTACAGAAGACGTGAGATGTGTTTTCAAAACTCATGTAGTGCAGCTCACATCTGTCTGTAATTACTAGCTGTAGAGTATCAGAGATATCAGCGAGCTCTGGCTTCTTATCTCATGAATATATTTATACATACACACACACACACACACACACACACACACACACACACACACAAACACACAATTGGAAATAAGGAAAACACAACTTAAAAATAGGGGCAGATATTGAACCACTTTTGGCATTGAAATTTAGGGTAACATACAGAACAAGTATGTTTCCTATTTTATTTATGATCTTTAGCGAAGCATATTCATTTCACATGCAGACCTGGGCTGCTCTCATTCTTGGTCAGAGGAGCTAATTTTGCACTGAGCAATTCTCAGATGCATACCAGGTCTAAGTTCTGAGTATAAGAACCTGAGTACCCATTTTAGGTGAAACTATTGTATTAATCTATCCTCCCATCAAGGATCAGAAACTATCATCAGAAGCAACAGAAAAAAAAAAAAAAAAAAAAAACAATTACAAGCTCGATGGTGGAGATGAGTTCTATAGATAGAAATGTCTAGACTTGGTATGGCTACACTACTGGTGAACCCAAACTACCTGATTGTATCTGTAAGAGATCAATCTAAACAAAATTCTGGCTATGAGAGGTGCTAGTCAGGAGTCATCCCCTATTGATGAGCTTCTGGAAGTTAACAACTGCTAGGGAAAGAAGCATCATTATTTAATTTGTTTAACCTATAGGATTGTTTTATGTGTCTGCTGGTAAAATTTCCAAGCCCCAGTGCATGGCTTCATACTCATATCAACAACACTTATTTAACTTGGTGTGTTAGAAAAAAAAAAGTACATAGAAGAAGACATAAATTTGGGAGTTGGCCATGTTGTGCAAGATTTGGGCAGAGTTGGAATGGAACGAGTTTGTATCTGATTTACTGCATTTTATTGTATACATGTATGAAATTTTCAAGAATGAACAAAAAATACAAAAAGGATTTTAATCCTAATGACATATTTCATAAAATGGATTTTAAAAATAAAAATGAGAATAAAATTTATATTTATCTTAAGGGAAGATACATCTTTTCTTCATCAATAGAGTTTTTTAATGTTTTATTGATTCCTTGTAATTTTTACATCAAGCACCCCAAAGTCAGTCATCTCCCCATCCTCAGTATCCACCCTCCACCCTTACAACCTAATCCCCCCATAGAAAATAAAATAAAATAGAATAAAAGAATAATTTGTCATTGTAGCAATAGTGTGTCACAGTGTGTCACATAGTATACCCTTTTCTTCACACATCTTTACTTGCGGAGGTCCATTGCGATGAGCCATTGAACTGGTTTGAGGCCTCTGGATTTGGCTCAGTTATCTATATGGATCCTCACTAGAGTTCTGTGTCATGGAGATCCTGCAGCTTTGAGTCTGTAGGTTACGTCTTTTCATGGTCTCCAATAGGTCATATGGGATTTAGATGTTGGGCCTAGGAGGTAGCTAAGTTTGTCAGCCTGCCAGCTCTTCTTTGCCTGTACAACCAGGGCAAGCTCTCCAGCACTGCTCTAGCTAGCTCACCCAATGTTACAACCAAAATGAGAAGGGTCATCTCTCCTGCTCTCATGAACTGAGGGCCAGCTCTCCCACCTGCTCTTCCCCATTACACCCCACGGCAGATCAGGGGGAGATAGCATCCTGTAGAGTGATGGTGGTATGTGAAATCAGGAGAATTTCATCTTTGCATTTTTTAAATGAATGAATGTATAGTCATAACTAAAAATAATACATGAGATAATATTGGTTATCATTTTTTCCTTTTTGTTTATTTTTATTTTTGGGAGTTCTTTGTCTATACTAAATAAGATGCCAATATTGTCATGTTGACTAATATCTTTAATCTGAGCACTTGGGAGTCAGAAGCAAATTCATTCAGTATCTGTTAGCTGATGGCTAGCACAGTTGACATAGAAAGTTTCAGGTCAACCACGGGTACAGTTTTTCAATTACAATAAATAAATAATAAGAGTAATTTACAAAAAATATTCTAGGACCATTTACAATATATTAATATATATTAGTAATAATGACTACAAAATCCTTCATAATGTTTTAAGTAAGTTTACAAGTTTGTACTGGGCTGAAATGATAGCTGTCTCAGTATTTTGTAGGTCACAAGTTGTGCATAACATAAAGCATTTAGCTTTTTTTATGTTTACAGCTGAGACTCTGCCAAACTTCAATCCTAGTTTGGAATCCTCTACTAGTAACCATTCAATTGATTTTACCTTATGGTTATGACAATAGAAAAAGCTTCATCATGATCCTAGTGTTGTTTCTAATGTGTAATGCAGAAATAGCAATTGTATTCAAAAATACTCAAAATATTAATGTGTAAGTAAAAGTCAGAAAATAATTATTAGTGATATACCTTTCTTGTACCTTTCATAGCACTGAAGCTAAAAGCTAGCCAAGAGTGAACACACATTATGAGCAAATGTGAAATGTAATTCCCACCCGAATACCACCCAGCCTTGGCCTGCGAAGTCAAGGAAGGAAGCAAGGATATTTGGTAAGTGAAAGATAAGGAAATATAATTTTCCAGTTAAGTAAACGAGAAGAAATGAGAGGCACATTGCTATTTGGATAGAAGTGATATACACATTTTTTTTTCTATTCTTCAACATATGATATGGTGTTTGCACATTCTAGTTTACTCCTCTCCAAGGACTCACATTAACAAGTCATGTAACTATGAACAACTCATCTTAATAGCCTTATCTTTTTCTTCCAAAATGTAAGTGAGAGATTTCTAATAGGTAGTAATGTCGTCTTGCTGATATTCACCATGAACATCAAGACATACTTGGTGTTCAGAACAGAACACACAGCACTGTTTAAAACTGAAAGCAGTTAAATATGTTTCTTAAAAATCAAGGCATAGAGAAAATTTTTATTTTGTTCTCAAGTATCAAAGGGCTATTTGTTTCAAAGCTTTTCACTTATGGGTCAAGTTGTATTTATTATATACTTAATTTCAGAACTTATTTTACATTTATCTGGGACCTGAGCATAACAAGGAACAAATGAATTCCCATATTGTCCTAAAGGACTTGCAATTTCACCAGTCTTTCTTTTAACCTTAGTGACCTAGATGAAAATCTGCATTTTTATGATGGATATAGGGTTTAGAGCATTTATTTTGAGTTCATGGACATAAGGAGCGTAGGCTGAGTGTCAATCCTTTTTCAAAAGCTAATATATGGTGAGTTCTATATCCCATTGCGATTCTAATTAGGAGTAAGGGTAGTGAGAGAGAAATGTCATGTTCAACAGGTTCACGAAGGTTATCGATTCTCACATAAAACATAAATGAGCCTTAAGGTACACCTCGCTTCTGCCACAGAAAGGAGTAAGACAGGTATTGTTTGTAACTGAGAAGTTAGTCATTTTCTCAGGTCTAAATCTTCTATTTCTATGATTGTGGACCTTGCAGCTTATAGAATTATCATTAATGAATTCATAACGATTAGAACTCACTCAGTAAAGACTGCTACATCAATCAGAATGAAAAGGCTGAGAGAATATTTATATTCTGTCACTTTCACTATCTTCTTCCCTCCACTTTCTATAGAGGGTATTGATGAATGACACAGCAGCACACATCATGTTACAGATTAAAGTACGTCATTTTAATTTTTGAATAATATAAGTAAAATTATAGCACATACAAATGATGATCTAGGGGTGTTTTATTTGTTTAAGCAATTGGAACAAAATCACAGACTATATAAATTAAAATAAAGAAATGTATATGCTAAAGTGCTGCATTTTGTTAGTTAATAAACAAGGTATTAATAAGCTTGGTTTCTGTGGAAGCTTCACTCAGGCCTGTATAAGGTCACTCTTACAATGTCCTCACATGGCTATCTTAGTTCAGAAAAACTCCCATTAACCTCCTATTTATCTTCATAGGACACTTGCTTTATTGAATGTGAGCTCAGTGTTAAGGCATTACTTAACCTTAATTATCTCTTAGATGGCATGTGTCTAAGCCCAGTTACATTGAGATGGTGCTGTAAATCTATGTCTTAGGGTTTATATTACTGTGATGAAATGCCATGTCTAAGAGCAAGTTGATGAGGAAAGAGTTTATTTGGCTTACCCTTCCATACTATAGTCAATCACTGAAGGAAATCAGGGCAGGGAATCAAGCAAATCTGGAAGCTTGAGGCAAGAGTTGATGTAGACGCCATGTAGGGGTGCTGTTTGATGCCTTGTTCCCTATATTCTTTTCAACCTGCCTACGTATAGAAACCAGGACCAACACCCGAGGAATAGAAACATACTCAATAGTGGGTTGATCCCCATGAATCACTAATTTTGTCCTGCGTTCAAAACTGCATTTTCTCAACTGAAGTTTCTTCCTTTCAGATAACTGTAGTCTGTGTCAAGTTGACATAAATCTAGCTAGTACTGCATTTGAATACATTATTGGCATAATTCACTGAACAACAGTGTTGTTTCGTTTGGATTATATTTCTTTCTTATTACTAGTTGCACACATTGTTTAAAGTCATATGGAAACCTACTGTTCTTTAATGTTCATATACATATATTCATACTAAAATAAAAGAGTCAAATTGTAGTTGACATACACAGAACATTATGCTTATCACAGAAACCACAGTGAGTCAAATGAGTAGCTCAGTGCCTGATGTAGACACCTTCCCTTTACTCGTTGCTAAGTAGTGTCTTGGTGGCAAAGCACAAAAAATAAATGCTACTACTATTCTCTTGGATACACATCAGAACTGATGGTGATGTCCCTCTACTAAAGACAGAACACATACTGGATACAGGACATGAATGAACAGCGCTTAGTATTGGAAGGTGTTATATAGTCTCCAATGAGGAAAAGAAGCCTCCAATAGTCTTACCTACTTTGTTGCCCCATGAACTATAATAATGTCTACCATTAACAATGCAGGTCCATGGGTACCAGGGTGTCATGGACAATGGGAAAAGGCAGCTGCAACCTGATTGGATGTAAGCCTCACAACACGGAAGGAAACACATGCCTGTGCTGCTAAACTTTGACTTGGAAATGCACAGTCCAGGAGTATGAATCTACTACTATTATTCTGCTAAATGCATATACTATTGAACTATTTTTCAAATTTAAGACTTCAAGATATGTCTCAAGATTCCTGCCCTCTAGCATTCATATTAATATCATACTCACATTATAGGATAATATAATGCTTCCTGCTAACATGTGGTGTGAGTGTGTGACTTGATTCAAGACATCAGATTGAGATAAAGGTGAAGCTTACTTGCTGATGAAGTTGAGATTGCAAATTATGTTTGCTTATGAGTTAACTAAGAGAGTAACTTTTCTCATTTGGTTCATATTAACAAATAGGACAGTCTAAAAGGAGACACTTTCTAAAGTCAAAAGTTTCCTTTTTGCCACTGACTTTGGGTTAATATATTATGTGTTAGTGTAGTATTCTACTATCATTATTATTATGAGTAGCCATGATGTATGCAATACTACAATGAGTTTTGTATATATCAAAGAACTCCAGGCTGTTGTTTGCAGGACAATGTAGTCTTCTTCTGTAGCCACAAGTAACAGATTCAACACGGACATTAACAGTCTATAAACTCCTATGAGAATATAGTTAAAACACAGAGCGTCAAAACAACTAATAAGACCTCAAAGCAGATAACATGGTTTAAGACGTAACCAGAACTTTAATTTGTTTTACATTTATTTCTTATTCAATGTGTGTACTGTGTGTGTGTGTGTGTGTGTGTGTGTGCGTGTGTGTATGAATATGTGTATGTCTATGCATACGTCTCAGTGTCCCTATGGAGGTCAAAGAACAACTTGAAAGGATTGACATTCTGAGTACATCCTGGGTGTTCCCAGGATCAAATTCAGGTTGCCAGGCTTTATTTTAAGTGCATTTCAAAACAGAACAGTCTTGCTGGCCCCATAACTGAAATTTTGTCCAATACAATGAAAAATAATGTATGCACGCACACTCATATGTGTATTATCCATCATGACAGGTCATTCATTTTCTTGCAGTTTGACAGTCAATTCCTGACAGAATTTCCTAGCGTCTTGCTAAGCTAGATACCAGGACACGGTTTTTGCCTTCAAAAACCCTGTACTCTGGATACTGAAGACAACACTCAAGTCCCAAATATCCGAGTGTAGCTATAGTCACCTCTGGTGAGCTCCATCAATTATTATTTTCACAGAATGTAAATTAAAAAATTAAATAATCTTGTCCTAAATCTCAAAACCAAAAGTATTTATTAAGAATTATTATCTTATCAGAAATTCAACATTAATATTCTTTAACAAAGAAATGTCATTAGAATGGATCTTTCAGGTTTTAATGTTGACTTCTGAGACAAAATATAAAAGTACATTTTAATGTAATTTCCATAAACCTATTGTAAGCTAAATGTGTTCAGAATTTCACAACTTAAAAATCTCATATCTATTGATTTCTACCTTACAAATCTCATGCTGTTTCAAATCCTGTTAAGGAGTCCTATGTTTTAAAATCTAAATCCAAAACATTCAATTTTACTCAGCCCAGCTACTCGGTGACAGGAATCTTAGAAAGAGAATACTTTTATACTTGGGAGAGCTTTATGGTAAAGTCCTAGAAAGTCAAAATGAAAAGTGTTTGCTACATAGAAGTGTCACAATCACTAAGATTACATCACTTATGAAAAAACATACAAGGGCCATTTTCTATCAGATGAGAAAATGTCCCCAGTATCTGAATTAATTCCAAAAGCACAATGAATTGTTGTACTTGAACAATTCTGTCATAAAAGGATGGAAACATCAGACTGAAATCTATAGGCTCCATGATGAATGGATGCATCTGATGGAATAAGTACAACTTTAAAGTACAAATAATGAACCTCTATTAAAATAATGGATAACATCAATCAAATCACTGCAGCAAAGCCATAAACCTGTGGCATCATAATGGCCATGAGGGCACAAGCTTTATGAATTGAGTGTGGTGCAATACCATTTCTCCTTGAGACACCAGTAAATATATCCCCATGGAAGTGAATTGTGGATGTGACAAAGGTTCTGGACTATTCATTTAAGATAATGCTAGGTTCACATTGTGATAGCTACTAGTTCACTTTTAATCTCACTTAATCCTGAACTATGCTCCAGCTAAGACAAACTTCTTTCTGATAATTCTATGTGTCTAAAATGCTATAAAAATGAAAAGAGAAAGAGATAGAAAACATTAGGGAAACCCAATTCTCTCTTTAAAGTAGTTTTAGTGTATTCTATCTCAGTGTTTGCACTTGCTAAATTCACTTAAACCCTTATTCATTTAAACCATATTTGCAGCCTTTGCTCAGAGTTGTAACACTGTTTGCTATTCATATCTTTAATTTGAAAATTTTATTATTTCCAGCAAAATTCTGATGCATTCCAAAAAATTATCACTCACAATTAACTGATTCTTAATCTTCCTGAGAACAGATGGCAAAGTTAAACAGAGTTTGCATATTCAGAATCAAAAAGCAGGAATGTGATTGAAAATTCACACTGAAATATTTTAACAGGATAGCCACATTTCCAGACAAAGGCATTTATATTTCTTCATACTTTTTGAAATTTTCAGCATGTATCCATCCTCACATTAAGAGGTCTCATGTTTCACCCTGTTTGTGTTATAGTCAGTCATCTCACTGTCAGGTCAATCTGTTTTGCACTGGATTCTAATCTCCAAGTATTATTACATAAGCTTGTAAATGACATGTGTTTGAATGGCTTGCTGATAGTTATTTCATATTGATGAGTATGGATAAGCCAGACACAATCCTACATCTTTAAGAGAAAAAGTGGTCACTAGACTTGGCTTAGTAATTTACTTATCAGCATTTTGGTTGCTTTCATGATCTAAATAAATTTATAAAATCTTACTTCAACTTACTTCGCTAACATGTTCAAACTATTATATTTATATATAGCAAGCAGAATAACTTTCTAACCCATTTGAATTCCATTAAAGATTTTTAAAAATCCTGATTTTATATACAGACATGAAATATGACTATATATATCCACAAAGAGGTCAAGAATGTAGAAGAGAGCAAGGAAGAATGTATTAGCAAAAAGTACAAGAATATAGTACTGTTTGAAAGTAAGAAAGAGAAGGAGGAATCCTGAAATTATATTCTCAAAAATTAAAACATATGTTTTACAAGATGTCAAATATATCTTTACCTCTCTTATCTATGAAAATCTGTATTACATAAGCAGGTTATTGAAGGTGTGTTGGGTAAACTATCGTGGATTAACAACTGGGATCAATATAATCAAGATAGGCTTTAAAAGTTCAAGAGGAAGGCAAGACAACACAATGAGTGAGTCTAAGCACAGCCTGAGGAATATAGGAATACTCTCTCTCAAAAATCATTGAAAAGAAAAGGAGAGAGAGGGGGAGGAGAGGGAGAAAGAGAGAGAAAGACAGAGACACAGAGAGAGACAGAAAGAGACAGAGAGAGACAGAGACAGACACAGGGACACAGATACAAAGGGAGGAGGTACAGTATATTTAGCTCCAATTATATACTAACATTTGTCTTCCAGCAATAAAAGACATTGGCTATATGCAAACTAATTAATATACCCACTATTTATTTTAACCACAGGTGACATATAGAAACTGTATTTCATTGGATCATAAATGAAAATATTAAAACATGATGTTAACTCAGTAAAAGAGAAGGGTTTGTATTAGCAAAAAAATTACATTATGAATACAGCAAAGGGCAAAAATAACATGAATGTGACATTTAAAAAATATTAGAAAATATTCATCTGTCACAGGGGGAAGACAGGGTACTATCTATTGCTCTATTCTTTTCTATACACGATAAATTCACAGCTTCTGTACTTAAAATATCAGATATTGACAAGGTTTTTCATTCTACATTGACAGAATGGAAGGTAAGTTAGAAATAAGCTTGACTAGTATTGTCAGCACTTAAATGGAACTCTTGAAAAAAATGGGAGGTACTTCAAATTGTTTCGACACTGAGATAGAGTATTCCTCTATCCCTCAGGCTGTCCTTGGGCTCACTCATTGTGTACCTGAGGCTGACATCAAATGTATTATACTCCTGCTTCAGGCTCATTGTACTGAAATTGCAGGTATGCATCAAAAAAGCTGCTCAATATTTTGATATTTCTTCCTTAATCCTTTTTTTTTTATATAAAAGAGCAAATGAACATAGAAGAAAAGTAGGAACAAACAAAATTCTGGGAAGAAGGAAGAAAGATAAACAGAATGATGGTCACCAGGCAACCCTATTCTATTCAAACTAGTATGATTTGGGTAGTACAGGATTGGTGAGGTATACTGACTATAAAATGGATAGACTGGGTAAGAGAATGAAGTTTAGAAACACTCAAGTCATGCTATTTTGGGTTGTTTCTAGCTCTAAGCAAGGCACACAAGGAAATATGGGTTGTAACTACTCATTTGCATAAGTGATATATACTTTGTAAAATGCTAAGATAAAACATTATGCTATACTGTATAAAATGCTAAGATAAAACATTATAACAGAAAACTAGTGGCAAATTTTATGAAGCTTTAAAGTATCTTTATTGAAAGTTAAAAAAAACATTTTAAAAGTTATAATCTCTGATCTTTAAGGATTATTATGTTATATAAAAGGTTCTATGTTTGTAATGCTAATTCACAAAACCAATTATGCTACGATAGACCAAATATTTTTATTCATAAATATCATGAGCACATTTTTTAAATTAACTAATACTATTTTTAAAAATTATTTTTGCAGCAACCAATAGTATAAGACATAATTATCTCAAAATTTATATTTTATCAATTTCCCTACATATTGACCGTCTCATTTCTACTTCCAGCTCTTCCCTCTGCAGAACATTAAAGCAAACCATGCAGTCTTTCTCCTGATTGTGTCTCAGTGCAGGTATTCATTTATGTACTCAACCAATGAGCTTCTTTTCTGCCAACTGTTTGATTTGTATATTTGAATTCTGCCAGTAAAGAAATTGCAGTCAGCCAGGACAAATTTATTACTTTTTATCTCTCATGTATGATGCTGAAAGAAACCAAAAGAAGTTTAAACAAGAAAATTTAAAATATTTTCAAATAGAAAAATAATTGATCCTTCAGTCCTATTTTATTTTGAATTGAATTTTTCTTCTTTAATGTATTTATTTAATAATCTCTGATTTTATTAATTTTTTTCTTTGAAGGCATTAATTTTACTCAAAGCAGGAGTAACTGAGATCTACAGCATCCATACTTAGTCTACAATACTCCTTTTCACTCATCACTTTAATTGAAAAGTTCAAAAAGGTGTACTTATTAAATTTTGATTAATTAATTCAATGTATGTGTTTATGAAAATAAAATACTTAACTCATATTACCTGTTGACATGGCAATTATTTATGTATGATAATAAAAAAACATGAAAGAGAAGCAGTAAATCAGAGCAACCAAATGTACCTCCTAACAGCCTGTTGTTTTTGAACAACTTCTTCCCTTTCTGTTGATAGTCTTTCCCTGAAGTGTAAACATCGAATGGAATATCACTCAATATGGGGGTGCAATATAAGTTATAATAAACTATGGAGGATTTCTTCATTAATCATGTTTACAAGCAAATACGTATGAGTTTGGTATCAGGTAATACATAAGTAATTATAGTAGAGACAAATTAGAAAACACTTGCCAAGTGAAATATTCTTTCCATTAATTTCATATTTTCCACTAATATGATTATAACAATTGATTATATAACAGGCCTATTTTTGTGGTTGCCTCAGATACACATATTGAAATTCCAACTTTCAGAAATGATGAAATTTGGAGATGGTTATTGTCAAGAACCTATGGATAAATAAGACATGAGCAGGAAGCTCTCTCTGGGATCCATGCCTTTACAAGAACATAAAAAATCTTTTTTTCTGTGAGGAGATAGGAAGTGTATGAACCAGAAAGCAGTCCCTCTGGTGTGATCTTCATCTGAGTTAGAGGAAAATAAGCTCCTATTGCTTTAGCCTTCTAAGTGATCCATTTACAGTTGCTCAAACCAAGTCTCCTAGATAATTTTCTATGTTTGAGAACACTGTTTTGTCTGCTAGACACATGAAAAAAAGCCTCTATCTCTTTTGTAGATGGGTAAAAATGTGCAGATTTTTTAACACGAACCAGAAAAATTTCACACGAGAAGTAATTTTTTAAATAAAAGGTCTCTTTCAGTTATTTTTATATGGTAGATTAAAGTTTGTCCTATCTCCAAAATTTGTTGAGGTAAATGGGGCACAGAAATTGTACGAGGGGCCAATCAATGGCTGGTCCAACTTTAGACCCATGCCACCAGACAGAGGCCATGTCTGACATTACCTGGAGGGCCATGAACCAGAGACTGTATAACAGAGACCTAGGATAGAACCAAACACAACTGCAAGAAAAAATAGGCATGAACTGTTTCCTAATGATATTCTACAATAGTCATAATCCAGAGCCTAGCAAAATGGACATCAGTTTCTATCCGGCAAATGATAGAAACCAATGCGGAGACTCACAGCCAAGCATTACAAGAAACGAAGAAGGAGGTACGTAAGGGTCAGTGATGTCAAGGACACCGCAACAAAACAGCTTCATCTAACCTGGGCTCATTGGGTTAAAAAGACTGAAGCAAAACTCAGAGAGCCTGTATGGATCAGACCTAGACCCTCTGCTTATATGTTCTATGGCCTAGTTGTCTTACAGAATTCCTAACATTAGGAATGGGGGCTGCCTCTGAATTTTTGCCTGCTTTTGGGACTCTTTTCTTCCGACTAAGTTGTCTCTTTCACTCCCGATAGAAGGGTATGTGCCTAATCTTATTGAAACTTATGTTTGTTTGCTTGATATCCCTGAGTGACCTGCTCTTTTCTGAAGGGAAACAGAAGAAAAGTGGATCTGAGAGAGAGGGGAGTTGATGGTGGGGACAGGGAGGAGAGCACGGGACAGGGCACTGCAGTAGGGATCTATTACATGATAGAAGAATAAATAATTCAATTACTTAAAATTATCTGTAGTATAAGGTAATTTTTAAATCATTTTGTATCAGGAATTGTTCATTAATGATACCTTATACTTTGAGAAGGAGCAAGAATTACTGACTGTGCTGTACCATTTCTGTCAAGAATTTAAACCGTACAACTTTCATTGGGAATGAAAGTAAAGTGAATTAAGTGGGAAAGACCAATAACTAATGTATGGGAATCTAGAAACTAGCAAAGTCTATGACTGAGGTAAGACAGGAAGGACCCTGTTTCTATCTCCAAGGGACAAAAAGCTTTATTTGAGAAGCAAATTCAATTTGTTGCAGAAATAATTCACAACATGCAAAAGATACACCTATTGAGGCAGCACTGGTCAGGGAAGCTGGAAAGTGGCAGGTGAAGTGAAAAGCATCAGGTGCCTCAGTTTCCCCTCTAAATTAAAGATGCAGCAAAGAATCTTGAGGGGATGTTATAGTATTAAGCTTGGCATCGTAAGGTGGGGATTTATACTGATGAAGCAACTTATATACAGGGATTGTAGAAAAGAATGTGGATGGTTTTCCACCTATAAATATTATTTAACTTTTACTGATCTATATATAGGCTTGGTTATTTAATCAAATATAATGAAATTATAAAAGGATCATCAAGTCAAGAAGGAAAACAGCTAATAGAGACAAGGATTTGGGAAACATCTGCCAGGAAATGTAAAGAATGATGTATTTTTATATAAATATTGACCCTATTGGGAAAGCTATTGATCCACAAAAGGATATAGTTTGTTAGACTTTTATGTAGGAAGAGAAGAGGGGATAGGTTAGAAGGGGCATGTTTGAGTGAAAGACATTTACAAAATGCCCTCAATGTGTGTTCTATTTATTTTTAATGTATATGATTTTCAGAATCTTTGATGTATTAAAATAAGAATTCCATAAGACTATTCAAAGTCATTTTCTGAACATGCTATACTATTTCTCTCACAGGTAGCATATGTCTCTTTAAACATACTCTTAGTTTTGTAGACACAAAATCATTTATATTTTGCAATGGACTTGTCTATTTTGCTTAGAGTATATCAGTTGAAGGAAGTCATTCTTTACTAATGGAAGTATGAGAATATAGTGTATGAGAATTTGATTAGTATCAGCATTCAAATTGTTGAGTACATCTTGAGCACACTGGTGCCTGTTGTTCCTTCCAGAGGAAAACAAATCTGGCTTGAAAGATTCATATTGCACATAAATGTTAAGAAAGTACATTGCAAACATCAAGTGTCCATGGGTATGTGGGTTTATTTTCGGGTCTTCAATTCTATTCCACTGATTGACCCATCTGTACCAATACCATCTGTTTTTTGTTTTTTGTTTTGTTTTGTTTTGTTTTTTGTCACTATTGCTCTGTAGTATTACTTGAGGTCTAGAAAGGTGATTCCCAAAGAAATTCTTTTATTCTTTTATCGTGGGTTTTTTGTTTGCTTGTTTTGTTTTTCCTTATGAAAATGAGAACTGCTTTTTCCATTGTCTGTGGAGAATTGTGTTGGAATTTTGATGGACATTGCATTGAATCTATAGATTGCTTTTGGTAAGGTGGCCATTTTTCACTATGGTAATCCAAGTAATCAAGTGCATGGGAGATCTTTCCCTCTTCTAATATCTTCTTCAGCTTCTTTCTTCAGGCACTTGACGATCTTCTCCTACTGAACTTTTACTTGCTTGGATAAAGTTACACCAAGGTACACTATTTTATTTGTAGCTATTGTCAAGGTTTTGTTTCCATGATTTCTTTCTCAGCCCATTGGTCATTTATATAAAGGAAGTCTACTGATGTCTTTGAGTTAATTTTATATCCAAAATTTGCTGAAACAATTTTTTAGCTTCAGGAGTTCTCTGGTAGAATTTTGGGGGTCACTTATGTATACTGTCATATCATCTACAAATAGGAATGCCTTGACTTAATAACAGATTTTCATGGCAGTCAGTCAAAATATAGTAGTTTTTCCATGTTTTATGGGCTTGAACAACGCTGTAGCAATAACCAGTAGATAAAAAAATGGTGAAAGAGATGCTAATGATTAGTTTAATTCAATCAGGATCTATTATTTGGTGCTATGCTCATTGCTGCTTCAAACACAAGCATTGTAATAGGTTGGTATTAGTTTTGCTGTATTAGAGACTTGTTCTTCTGCCAAATTTTGCTATTATGTATACAACTATTATGCAACAGCTTTATCCCAGTTAAAATAGAAGTTTAAATAATATTATCTGTGCTCCAACCAAATTTTATTTAATCAAAATTCTGTTACCTGATGTGGTGCTTTGCATTTGATTTAATTGAAGTATATTTTAATATAAAGTTGTCTCTGTGGTAAAATCTGTCTGCTAGATTACAGATGGAGCAGCCAGATGAAGAGTGGCAGTCTGCCTTTGTTGGGTAAGATATATGAAATGCTGTAAATGTTGGTTTTATTTCCTCAGAGAAAGGGATGAGATGAAAACTGGACCCAAGCTTTATGAATACATGCACTGGGCTAAGCCCAGACCATTTCTACCTAACTATCTCTAAACCTAGTTCTGGAAGCTTCTAGCCATGTCCAATCTAAACTTTGGCAAGCCTAGACCTTGAAAGTTTCAGCTTCCATCCTCTGTCTTACAACTTAGACCTAAGGTTTTTCAGCCCCCGAGTATTGCAGCTGAGTAAACTTACCCTTTCTATCCCTTTTTGAACTGTGGCTGGGTGGTTCAATTAAACTTTTCTGTCTTAAATCCCTCTCCAAACTGATTGATTCAATCTGGCTTCTCTCAGCTTATTACTGAGTGGATGTGCTTGGAAAACTGCATCTGAGCTGCACTGACTTCTCAAACCAAAGGGAATTGAATGGGCCTACATGGCATGAACTCAACAGCATTCAACTGAACTACACCAAACTGAACTAAACTCTTTGCACCTCTCTCCCTGCACTGCCCATGAGTAGCCTTTCCTTCTTGTCTGTCCTCGTGACAATTGGGCAAACCCTATCTGTGTTATTCTCTCAAATCTTTCTCTGTCTCATCACTTTGTCTGCCCCTCAATGAGATATCATCGATTAGGATTAAAGGTGTGTGCCAAAGGCATATCTATAATCCAGCCAGAGTAATTTATGGCGTATTCTCGAGGCACATTTTTATTCCAAACCAATAATATAGATCTAGGGCTTTGAATGTGATCCTTTGTCAGAGTAGTCATGTTATTCTACTACAGAAATTCTTTTACAGAATACAATTTTTCATATTTAGATACTTCCAATCTGTGAAGACTTGTAAATGTGCTATGACTCTAGCCAAACCAGTACTTCTTGATGAAGGCGTAAGATCCAGAATTTATTTTCATAACAGTTTCAGATTATTCTAAATATTTTGTTGCTCTTTATTTGTTTTTTTCTATTGTCACCACTGTGTGGATATGAAGTCTGATGTCAGAAAAAAAAATCATGAGTATGGAATGTGGGTTATCTTTGATTATTGGAAATGTTAAATTCAGTAATTTGGTATGGAAATGATAGTTTATAATTTTGAATAACAGGCTTCTAATATTGCTAACCAAAATCTTTATAGCAAGTTTTGTTTTTTAAAAATCTGTAAATGAAGACAGACAATAGTGGAACACATCTTTAATTCTAGCACTTGAGAGACAAAGGAGGCAGATTGTTATAATAATATTATTTTTATATTTCCTCATACAGAGTTTGAAGACTGTTCAAATTAATTGCTGAAATGCAAGTCAGACTTCTTAGAATAGTGGTTCTCAACCTCTGGGTTCTTACACCTTTGAGGGGGTCACTTATCAGATATTCTGCACACCAGATATTAGCATTATGATCAATAACTAACAAAATTACAGTTATGAAATAGCAACAGAATAATTTTATGGTTGGGGGGTCACTACAACATGAGAAATTGGACTCTAGTGTTGCATCACGAGGAAGGTATAGAACCTCTGATCTCAAGTTTCTATCGTTAAAGATTCAAAGAACTGCACATACAAAATATTCAGAAAATTTCTGTGACTGTATTCTATAATGTAGACTCATTTTCCTGCCTTTATCCCTTCAATTATATGTTAGAGCAAAATTTTATATATCTATATTGTACCAGTTATTTTAGGCAACTAGGTGATGCCATAAAGTATATAGTAGGATGTAAGTAAACAATATAAGAATATTATATCATATTATACTACAGATGCTGCATATCTGAATCTGATTCTTTAGAGATATATAACTTACTTTAATTCATAAACTTATTATTTATTAGATCTTATATAGTTTATATGTTTTACAGTATTGGGTGATCAAATCCAGGACTTCATGAATATTAGACAAGTAAACTATACTTATGGTATATAAACTAAATCTCCAATAAATAAAGAAATAAATAAACATACATGTGCATTTTTAAAAGATAGAGAAAATATATTCAATATGTGTCTTTATAAACTTTTACGTCTGTCCAATAAACAATATCAAAAGAATAAATATTTTAAATACATTATACATATGCACATATGGTAAATAAATTAATGAATTACAACTTGAAAACTCATGGAATTTGTTTCTTTTTAATTCTTCATTTATTAATAATTCCATTTGTTTACATCTCAAATGATATCTCCCTCCACAAATCCCCATCCTGAATCTGCCCCCTACCCACTACACTTTGCTTCTATAAGGGTGCTTGCCCATCCACCCAGCATCTCCTGTCCCACTGCTCCAGCATCTCCCTATGCTGGGGTATAAAACCTCGACAGGAGCAAGGGCCCCCTTACCCATTGATGTCAGACAGGGCCATTCTCAGCTACATATGTATCTGGAACCATGGATCTCTTCCTGTACACTCCTAGATTTGTGGTCTAATCTCTGGGAGCACTGAGTCTAGTCATCCCACATTGTTCTTCCTATGGGGTTGCAATCCCCCTTTGTTCCTCCAGTCCTTCCACCCCCACTTGAGTCCCCAAGCTCAGTCTGATAGTTAGCTCTAAGCATCCACATCGGCATAGGTCAGTTGCTAGCAGAACCTCTCAAGGAACAGCCACACTAGGTTACTGCCAGCAAGCACCTCTTGGCAACAGCAACGGTGTCAGGGTTTGATGTCTGCAGATAGGATGGATACACAGGTGGGGCAGTCCCAGGATGGTCCTTGCTTCAGCCTCTGCTCCATATTTTGACAAATGGGATCTCATAAAATTGAAAAGCTTCTGTAAGGCATAGGACACTGTCAATAGGACAGAACAGCAACCAACAGATTGGGAAAAGATCTTTATCAACCCTACATCTGATAGAGGGCTAATATCCAAAATATATAAAGAACTCAAGAAATTAGACTCCAGAGAACCAAATAACTCTATTAAAAATGGGGTACAGTGCTAAACAAAGAATTCTCAACTGAGGAATACTGAATGGATGAGAAGTACCTAAAGAAATGTTCGACATCCTTAGTCATCAGGGAAATGAAAATCAAAACAACCCTGATATTCTACCTCACACCAGTCAGAATGGGTAAGATCAAAAACTCAGGTGACAGCAGATGATGGCAAGGATGTGGAGAAAGAGGAACACTCCTCCATTGCTGATGGGATTGCAAGCTGGTACAACCACTCTGGAAATCAGTTTGGCGGACCCTCAGAAATTGGACATAGTACTACCTGAGGACCCAGCTATACCTCTCCTGGTCATATACTCAAAAGATGCTCCAACACATAACAAGGACACATACTTCACTATGTTTATAGCAGCTTTATTTATAATATCCAGAAGCTAGAAATAACCCAGATGTCCTTTAACAGAAGAATGGATACAGAAAATGTGGTACATTTACACAATGGAATACTACTTAGCTGTTAAAAACAATTACTTCATGAAATTTGCAGGCAAATTCTTGGAACTAGAAAATATACTGAGTGAGATAACCCAGACACAAAAGAACACATAGGGTATGTGCTCACTGATAAGTGGATATTAGCCCAAAAGCTCACAATGCCCCTGATACAACCCACAGACTTTATGGAGCTTAAGAGGAAGGATGACCAGGGTGTGGATGCTTCAGTCCTGCACTGAAGGGGGAACAGGATGATCACAGGAGGTGGATGAAGGGGGAACCTGGAAGGGAGACAGGAGAAGGAGGAAATAAGGGGACAGAATCAGGTACTAGAGAGGATGGAAAAGAAATACAAAAAGACAGTAAAATTGAATAAAAAATATGTAGCTGTGGGGGATGAGGAACTTAGGGTAGCCACTGCAGGGTCCTAGATGTCAGGGAAGCAAAAGGTTCACAGAACCCAATGGGGATGACATTAGCTGAAATGTGCAGGGAAGGGGAGATAGAACCTATAGAGACTACCTCCAGTAGATAGGCATGGCCCCCAGAAGAGGGCTGGGACTACCTGTCCATCTCAAAGGTTTTAACCCAGAAATGTTCCTTTCCAAAGGAAAGACAGGGACAAAAAATGGAACAGAGAATTTTTTAAGTTTTAAAATGATATTTCTAGATTTATACTTTTGTTTGAGATTTATCTTATAATCCTACATTAGTGACAACCTAAAAGGTATATAAAATTTCTTTGTAATATTAGAGGATAAATAAATTTTATAAAGAGTGGCTAATGGATATTAACATATACATTTTGAAAATCTTAAGTTTAATCCTTAGTATATGTTTTCCATTAGGCAATTACAAACCTGAATCTATGCCTGTTTGTTTTTGCTTAACATAGTTTGTGTTTATATGTGTCTCGACACTATTTGGTATGATGTGTTAAAATGTCTAAGTAATATTCTATTCTTAGCCTAAATAAGCCTCTCTTATACTTAGGTTTTTGTATTTCACACAAAGATTATAATTCTCAAATGAATAGAATAAATAGTTTCTTAATTTTAGGTTAACTGTCAGAATAGTAATTCACTTGAAAATGCTTAGCCAGGCAGTGATGGCACACACCTTTAATCTTAGCACTCAGTAGGCACAGAAAGGGAGATCTATTTTTTTGAGGCCAGTCTGGTCTACAAAGGAAATTCTAAGATAGCTGGGGTTACACAGAGAATGTTCCCCAAAAGACATTACCTATATTAAGTTCTTTAAATAATATACTCACCCATTCAATACAGATACATTTTATATCGTGGTATTTAGTAAGAATAGAAAACAGTAAAGAAAATATGTTTATATAAGTTTAATTTTTTCTATTATTAAGTTTTATAGAATCCTAATAAACTACATGCTATTGTAATTTTAGGTCACTATAACAATAGCAATAAAATAAAGTGCCATTGCTTCCTTAAGGAACAAAACTTAGTTTGTATATCTATCACGAATTTAGAGAATAGTTTTGTACACATATGCGTTGTTCCTATGATTGTGGGAGTAGCGTTGGAGCCTCTGGACCTCATTTATGCAAATATCCATCTGGTGGTTCTTCTGTATCTGTTATAAAGCTCTGTATTGTAAGAGAACCTGGTAGCATAAGGAATATGCTTCCTTGAATTTATTCTCTTGTTCAACAATAGAAGCCAAGGAAGGGATTTTAGAAACACCAACTTTTGCCAGCCATTTGGACTACTTGTAAAAACCTTAAAGTTGTGATGGACATCTGAGATGGGAAGAACTTAAAGAAACAAGCTCTTAACATGTGGAGTTTTGTTGGTTATATACTGTATCAGAACTGCATTAATTTTGTAGCAACCCATTCTATTTCATGGGAATGAAATGTGTAATTGAACTATGAAGACTGTGTGCAATTTGCATGACTCAGGAATCCCATGAAAACACTATCTCTTGGTATATTTTGATCACATATGTAAAAACTATAAATATTCAAACATTTTCACACAGAGTAATTTTGTTATATATATAAATTATGAGCATCATTCACATATTATGTAGTCTATTCTTCCTGTCCTCTGTTGAATTTACTAGAGTAAAGCAGTTGTAGTTGAATACACATAATTTCCTTTAAAATATTCACCAGCAGATTTCTTCCTAGTAAGCTGATAATTCCTTTTTTTTTTTTTTTTTCTTTACCAGGATGATAGTAAAGTTTAGGAGCCCACTTTCAGATTGTGTCTGCTAATAATTTATCAAGAGCCACACTCTGATACACCCTAGTAATTTCTGCAGGTGTCTAGGGGCCTGTTTGGACATCTATTACAAAGGAGCAAATGCCAATAACCAGGTGTTCTGTCACTGTGGTTACTGCCGTTCCCCAGAGTCTTAAATTCTCCATTACACAACAGAGGTTGATTCAAGAAGTAGCTCAGAGATAAAATGTCCTGCCAAATTCCACATTGACTGTTTCACAGTAGTGATTAAATATTAGAAAAAGCCAAATTGTCAAGAAATTTTAAAACTGTAAAAAATATTTTTGAAAGAAATGAAGAGCCTTTAAGATACATATTTAAATAGAAAATTATAAGGAATGATTTAATCATACTTCATCATTCTTTTTCTCCTGATGTTCAGGCATAGAGCTAAACATAATATTTTGCTCTCACATACATTCTTTCATGAATCAGCTATCATTCTTATTATTATGCTTTAGTTGAAATAATAGCATGGTCTAAGTGCATTTGGTCATCCTAATGCAGGTTGTTAAGCAGTTAATTCAGTGTTGCTAAGGCATAAGTGTCTCAAACCCCTTCTGGAAGTTGGTAATTACATTTTGCTAAGTAACCTCTAGTTTTAACATTATCAAATAAGGTCATAGCGAGTCATAAGCATAATTCAGTTTTTAGTGGAAAAATATTGTTCAACTAAATATACTACTTTTAGTATTGGTGGTAATTAACCCCAGATGCTTACTTTATCAACACCTTTGTACAAAAACATGTATAAAACTATTTCAGGTAATCCTAGAATACTTTATCATTTAATTGCAAAATCTTGCACTAAGAGAGGCTCGATGCATTTACATGCTTATATGGTACAGAATAAAACAGGTATGAAGTGTCGAACTTTGATTATTCCTGGATAGAAATGTTCTTCAGGCTCAGATGTATGTCACTAAACAGAAGAAAGTTAAGAATATATGAGAAAGGAAAAACTAGGAAGAATAAGGCCTTCTGAAGAATTGCAGCTTTATAATGGTCTGCCAAATCTGTAATTAGCAGTGTATCCACTGCTCTACAGGCACTGTTAGCATACCTTGTTTTGACTATGTAAGGACAAAAGCTCCTTAAATTTTCCTGCTTCTGTTTTGGTGAACAATGTAGCACTGACTCATGCACTGAGTTTTCAGTGGGTGAAGAATAAATGAATTCTAAAGAGGAAAGGCAGAAGAAAAAAGAAGTCAATGTAGAAAGTAAAAACACTTGACAGTGATTAAATATTCTCAAGTATTTATTTATCGTGTTCATTTGAATAACTTCATTAATTTTATTGAAATTGTTTGTCTCTGAAGTAGAGATATCCTGGCTGATTCTCACAAATCATAGAGAAATAATAAAGAGATATAAAGGAGGAAATAGAATCAAATGTGGGTCTTCTGTGTAAATCGTCAATGAAGAAATGACATGAGCTAAGTAGGCTAGCCCAATGAGTATAAGTATCTACCAAATTTTATAATTTTGTGCTATTGACAAAATATTCTGAGATAGGCATTTTAGCTCATAGATTTTTTTTAATGTAAAATAGTCATTATAAAAGTATGTTAAGTCAATTGCCCACTTAGAGACCTTTATTGGTTCATTTTCTATAAACCCAGGGCTCAATACAATCACAGTTTCTGTTTAGATCAAAAGACAAGCATCTTATCATAGAACCAAAGGCTGCTGTTTTCATTACAGACAAGGAATAGTGCTAGGGCAGGCAAAAATGTCTATAAACCTTCCTAACATTTTTAATTTATTAAAAATCATATTTTTTTAAAATTACTTCTTCTCTGAGAGTTGTTAATTTATTTGTATTATTTTATTGTTTACAGTCAAGTCATTAGTTACAATATTCACCTCCGATCCCACTAATCCTAATTCACCCCTAGTCCTTACCTACAGAAAAACATCTGGGTCTTTACTTTTAATCTCTTCAAAGAAAGTTATGCTGCTCAAATATTACTAGATAAGTAGTGTTCAGTTGAAAAATGACCCACACACTAGTAGCTAGAGACTTGAGAGAAAACTGTATCTCTCTCATGAACTAAAAAGTTCAATAGTTGCTTAGAAATGGGCAAGACTTCATCTTCATTCTGGGTTTTGTCTGTCTTCAACTTTCACAGGTTTTGTGTATTCTGTCCCATGCCTGGTGAGCTCATATGTGCAACTGCCCTTTTGTGTCCAGATTATTATTTCACTGCCTCTGGGTGTTAACTTATTTCTTCAATCATCTGTGAGACTTGAGGTTTAGGATAGGCAATACATAAATTTCTTTTATGGCTGACCATTCTGTAGTCTTTTATTCTCTGTGCTTTGGCCAGTTGTGGATACCGGAGTTAATTTCTGTCTACTGCAAATAGAATCTTCTGATTTGAGGATTGTGAAATGCACTGATATATGTGTATAATAATTGACATCATCATTCTTGCAAATCCTTCATTGTCTGGAATTTCTGACAAAGTTGCTTCCTACTATTTATTTATTTATTTATTTATTTATTTATTTATTTATTTATTGTCAGATAGCATGAGCTGTAAGACTACCAGTTTCAGTGTTGGTACACAGTCCACTCTTTGTGAGTTATAGAACTATGTCTCTTCTGCACTGCTATAAGCTTTAGGCATCTTTATTCAACCAATAGTTTGAAGTTAAAGGGAAAAGTTACATAACATCATTTGATGTATGTAAGAATCTCCTTGTCCCTGGCACCAAAGAGAACTTGTAGGGCCAATATTTAGCATTACAACATATAGCAACAGACCAAACCTCAAAAATCCTGGAACACATGAAGTAAATAGTAGAGGGGTACATTAACAGAATACATATAATCCATGCATTATTAAGCCTTATAAAATGTTTCAAGAATCCATTATTATTTATAGATCAAATATGAGGCTCTTTACTTGAAACATTGCTCTTACAAACTCAAGATATCATGCCATTTGGGGAATTTTCCTTGTTATTAGAGGGAACGTGTGTTACAAATGTGAGAAATGGTACAGAGCTAAGAGTCAATGTGACCTATCAATGGTGAAACCTAGTAAGAGGTCAGTGGAAGCATTCCTTTTAAAAGGACTCAGTATAGTTCTTCTGTTGTGATGGTTATTCATCTGTGAGACAGATTTCTTTCCATGTCCTTGGATGATTACATTGATTGTATAATTGTGGTACAAATATTTACCCACTGTGGGTGGCAGCATTCCCTAAACGAGATCATAAATTAAGTGAAGAAATTGAGTATCAGCATTAATTCATCATTCTTTGTTTCCTGACTGTAAGTAAAACTCAAGCTCCAGCTGCAGTGAATTCCTTGTCATGATGGAGTGTACCCAAGAATTGTGAGCCAATATAAACCCTTTCTTTTTAACTTGATATTTTTCTGTGTGTCTTATCAAGTCCATAAGACAAATACCTGTGAGCCTGATTAATTATTCTTAGAATATTTTTATAAAATTATAAGATTGACAGGTGTCTACTCATAAATGATCTGTACCAAGCTTTCTACTTACAGTAGTAATACTGCTATAAGATCCTCTACAGAGATACCAGATAGGGGTGTCAGTACCTTAAGCTTCTGCTGGGACTTTGGTGACCTTATTTATATAGAAAACGGAGACTTTCTGACGAGCTATACTAGCTGTAAATCATGATTAATTTAGTTTTTAGTAGAAACTGCAAAGGGTGTGTAGACCTTTAAGTAGAAAGCATTAACCATTGTGTAGATGGCTCGTTTTTATTCTAACTGAATAAAAAGGAAACATCTGAGCTTGTCATGAAGTCAATAAGCACATGGCTGTATCTATTCACCTGATCAGTCATTATTTAAGGGAGATAGGTAATAAGAAGTAAAGTTAAATATATATATATGTGTGTGTGTGTGTGTGTGTGTGTGTGTGTGTGTGTGCTAAAACACTATGTTAAAGATAAACCCAGCAAAAAAATATTTAATAAATCTTTTTTATTAATTTATAACTGATATATGTGACATTTCCATTAATATTTATTACCAAGGTCATTTTTACTGTTGCCATATTGAGAGAATATTTAATTACTTCTCATGGGACATATCATTTCAATTGCTTGATTTTGAATCAAGAATAAGAGACTTTAAAAATCAATTGGCATATGATTTAGTTTTTCTATTCACATAAATAGCAGAAATAATTATGTTTAGGTACAGTTTTATGAATTATATTTTACAAAGTTCATTGGGCATGACTATATATCTCCATTTTACTTTGTCCCATATAATACTAAATATGGTTAAAATTCTATTAATAAAATTGAATCAGTGGCTGCTGAGATCATGCAATAAGACAAATCATTCTTCCACTTTCTATGCCAGAAACAATTTTTCCTGGAGCTTGTTCAAGTTATTTTATTTCCCTTTAATATTATGTTTCATGATTTTGCCTCTGTATTTATTGTATTTTGGTGACCTTTCTAAGCTAAAAGATATCACTATTGGCATTCTTGCATAACATTTTCCCTCTCTCATTAAAAACACTTATTACATTTTATTAAAGATGTAGATGAGCTACTTTAAACACTTCTTTATTTTCTTACAATATAATAAATGCTTAGATTTAAGCAATAACTCACCAAACAAGTAACATCTTGAATGTGTAGTGAGGAAGAAAATGTGTTATACTAGAAATGTAAAGTAAAGGACACTTTAAAACTGAGTGCCATAGGAGGAAAGAAAGGAATAAAGGTGACGGTTTCTCACTTGTCCACATTATCTTCTTCCATAAACACACACTCACACTTATTTCCCAAGCTCTGATTCTATACTCCTATGGAGATTTTGTAAGTATGAGAGAGGATTAACTCTCATCAGAGAAGCAAGAGAACATTACCAATGCTGATGTACAATCATTTACAAATATTTATTGTCTGTCACATACGTTGCTAGCTAAATTGCTAATGTTAGAATAGAAATTAAGAAAAAGATTCCCAAGAGTATCAGGATATGTGACTCAGATTATAGCACCACGAGTCTCACCCACAACAGTAAAGGGAGTAGAACAGCCAAAATATTCCAGTTAATACTTTCACATGAATCTAGGTTCTAATAAATCATTAGACATCTGAGGAATTAAATATAAAGAACGAAGAATGGGAATCTAATGAATGATATCTATGACAGAGCTAGCACACATATTTTGTTTATATCACAGTTGAACATAAATATAAGAATATTGTGTGCATGCATGCACACACAAACACACACACACACACACACACACACACACACACACACACACACACACACACAGTATTAGGATGCTATTCTCCAACACAGAATGGAAAGTGAGCAGACAGGTTAAATGATATATTTCGTTGAATTTCATTTTGAGAGTTACACCAAAGGCATCCTTCCATCCTGTATTTCAGAACATTAGCAAAAAGGCAAGAGGGGGTGGTAGGTAATAATTCTCTATCTTGATTGCAAACTTCTTGGATCGAGAGATATCCAGTGTGTCTGTGAGGGCATTCCCACTAAGGATTGTTCTCGGTGATTTGGCAGAGAAGTCACCATGGACCTTTGGCAGTGCTGAATCCAGATCAGAAGCTCACTCAGAATACAAAAGAGAGAAGGACTAATTTCCCCTAACATGGGGTTCTTTGCTTTTTATTTCTTGGAGATAATAGTCTATAATTGTAATCCTATGTCATGATGGGTTGAAATGGCTGAAATCAGGAGCCTGAATAATTTATTTTGAAAGTTGTTTAGGTTAGGAATTTGTTCACATCAATAAAATTGCTGACTATTTCAGAATATTGGTCCTAAAGATTTAGTTTTGCCAGTAAAGGAACACATATAAAATTGTGAGCAAAACAGGGGTTGTTATTGAGGATTATATAAAAGAAATGTCGAGCTTCGACTTTTGGACAGCTTAGAGCCGTTAAGGCTGATGAGAATCTTAAAAACAGGGTGAATGTGTTTCATATTATGTCCTAAACATGCTCCCAGGGTTGGCATTCAGATCTGACATATTGTGATTGAAGAAGACACCTGCATGCCAAGTTAATCTATCATGAATCTCAGTTTCCAAATAGGTTGGATTGAAAAATCTCTTAGAAGATTAGTACAATGCTTCTTAGTGTATTTATTAAAGTATATTTTGAGACAATGAACTGAAGTAAAGATGCATAGGAAATATTTGGATGTTAGGGGATTAATGTAAAGTAGTAGAAAACATTTAAAACTTGCTAACTTGTTAGTGGGTATAAGGATAAATATTTATAATATGGTTTGAAATTATGCTCTTTTGGTAAAGAGGCAGTTGTAGATTTTCGTCAATTTTTAGCACCAACTATGATTTTCATCTTGTTGAGATTGTCTGAAGTCCAATTATAGAATTCATGATTTTACCAGTGCAGAAAACAGAAAGCTATGACTGCCGAAATTGCAAAGCAGAAGATGTCATTTGATACCAGTCCTCTTTAGTACATCTGCAGCATAGTTTCAGAGGAATTATTGCTGGAGAGAGAAGGAAAATTTTGTAAGGGCCAGAGAAAGAGGAATTTGGCTGTCAGATACTGTCTCTTAGAAATGTCAGAGGAGCTATATTCATGAACTCTCATTAGTGTGACTTCCTTGGAAAAAAATAGAAAATGGACATGCTAGAGTGGAAGAGAAAAGCTCTCAAGCCTTTAACCCTAGGCAAAGAACTAGAGGCAACTGGTAAATGCTAAGACTAGAAGAAATGATCTTTCCTGGGACAGAGACCATCAATTTGTTAATTAATATCATCTGTCAGTCTTGATGTCATAATACATATATTCATACACACATATATATATACATACATACTTACATACATACATACATATGGACTGAGCAGGTTGTATCTATGTAACTTTGTAACAACTGTTAAAAAATAACTCATAAATTTAAGTGAGAGAAAGAAAAATGCATGTGAAGAACTGAAAGTCAAGGTCGAGATTGAAAGGGATATACATATATATATATGTGTGTGTGTATAATTATATATACATATATATGTGTGTATAATCATATATATATATATATATATATATATATATATATATTAACATATGCTTTCTTGGTCTTTGTTTCCTACAATCCACTAATTGAGTCATCCTGTACCTCTGAAATGTCATTGAAACCTGATGAGAAAGTAATATTTTTGAGGCTTTGTCACAAATAAAAACTCTTGCTGTGGTGTCCCCTTACTGCTGTAAAGGCTAGGTCTTCTCTCACAATGAAAATAATTAAAACTATTTAGACATATCTGACTTTAATTTTTTTCAAGTGATAGGTTATACTTTAAATATAATTTAACTTTAAATTAAACATGAGTTTGGAATCTTACTTACTTAAGATTCACAGCACACTGATATATGAGGCAGGAGGTTTGCAATGATTTCAAACCAGTGTGGGCTATATAGTATTAGGCGCGTAAGGACTACACTGCAAGTCCTAGCATAATTTTTTCAAAAAAATAAAGATAAAAATAAGTACACACAACACCAAATTTCTTTAAGTCTTTGAGCATAAGAATGCACATAGCATCATTATTCTTTACAGTAAAAAATTAAAAAATTGAACCATTTATAGCAGTTTTTGCGAAGAAACACTGGTAATTTTCAAATGCTTTCATTTTCAGCTATTAATCATCATGGTTTATGAGACTTCATCATGTTATACATACATTATTCATACCCAATAAATCTTAATTATAATGTCATTAATGATTTAATTAAAGGAAAGTAGTTGGTCATAAGGCATAGAACTAGAAGCTCTCGATAGCCAACAAGCGCCGGAGAAAGATAAACTCCCAGGAGCTTGGAAGGGCCGTGAGTGGGGTTGAGGAGAGCAGCACCTCTCACCCAGACCTGCCCGGATCTGCCTGGATCCAGGGCCTGAGAACTCTGGGACAGAAAAACCCCGAAACTTCCGGTTTTCACCTGTGGGTGGAGACCTCTGCCTGGGCCACTAGGATTCAGTAGCCAAGAGCGCCAGAGAGGGGTGGCCTCCCAGGAGCTTGGAAAGGCCATGAGTGGGGTTAAGGGGAGCAATACCTCTCACCCAGACCTGCCTGGATCTGCCAGGATCCAGGGCCTGAGAACCTGGGGACAGAAAAACTGTGAACCTTCCGGTTTTCAACTGTGGGTGGAGACCTCTGCCTGGGCCACCAGGAGTCAATAGCCAACAAGCACCGGAGAAAGATAATCTTCCAGGAGCTTGGAAGGGCCGTGAGTGGGGTTGAGTGGAGCAGCATCTCTCACCCAGACCTGCCCGGATCGGCCGGGATCCGGGGCCTGAGAACCTGGGGACAGAAAAACTCTGTAACTTCTGGTTTTCACCTGTGGGTGGAGACCTCTGCATGGGCCATGAGGGGCCTGTGCCTGGGGAACTCAGCCTGGGCCACAAGACTCCAAGAGAGATCGGGGATCCCAGGAGTGCTGACACACCTTTGAGCACAGGCAAAACCACCACTTCTATTCAAACTCACTGGATCAAGAGGGACCCTTACAGAGACTTCAGGGCATAGGAACCAAGGGACAGCTGGGGACAAGATCCTTCTGATTCCATTCTGCACCCCAGAGCTGACCCTGTGCAACAGTTCTCCAAACCCAAACACCTCTCAGAGAAAGCTGGTCTTCAAGGAGTACTGACACGGAGGCCTGCAGGAGGGGCAAGCCACAACCAGACAGACTAAGATCAGCTAACATCAGAGTCAACAAGATGGCAAAAGGCAAGGGTAAGAACATAAAGAACAGAAACCGAGAGTACTCTGCACCATCAGAACCCAGCTCTCCCACCACAGCAAGCCCTGGATACCCCAACACACCAGAAAAG
>CM052713.1:65933304-65943660 GCA_028551405.1 Uromys caudimaculatus | reverse complement strand
AGTTGCCATTAAACATGGAACCCAAGTACCCACTGAGTCCTGTCTAGATATTGACATTATACTATGTCTGAAAGGTAGTATGATGTGCATGTGCGTGCCTCTGTGTGTGTGTGTGTGTGTGTGTGTGTGTGTGTGTGTGTGATTTTTCTCAGACTCCTCATTATACATAGACATTCTGCAGAAGACAATGTAAGCCTGGATCATGACAGGGTCTTTGTTCACTCATTCATTTGTGTGTTCGTTGTTGTTATTTTATATTTTTTATTTTTATTGTCATGTTTATATTGAATTCTTGGTCCATGATTTCAGACATTCATGCAAATATAATGAGCTTTGCTTTTCTTTTATTCTCATTGAGCTTATCAAGCAAAGTGACTACTGTGAGCGGCCCAGTCTATCACAAACATGGCATGCCATAGCTTTCCAACAATGCAGCAACATCGCTCATACACAGTTATTACTGCTCATTTCTCTCACATCCAACTAAATGTGTTAGTGCTCTTGCATCCATATTTCCCCTTCTCACTTGTTAATACCCTAGTGGCTTGTGATAAGAAAAAAACGTTAAAATCACAATAGAAATATTCTTATTTAGGGTTGCATAGTCTAAAATATTTTGCTTGTTTTTTTTTTAACTATTTCTAATATTTATGAAATAAAGCAGTCCAATTTAATATCCAATGACACATATATTACTAAAAAATACTTGGCCGTGTAATGTCATGCAAATGTTTCTGTTATGAAGAATGTGCTACAATATAATATATGATCTAAATTTAAAATGCCAGCTATGAATCAATAATAATAAACACTGCTAATTGTTTATAAAGAATATTAAAGGTAATAAAATTAAACCACTTTGTCTTATTTAAAAATTTGATATTCTTATGAGCTGCATAAGCAAAGGTTATTGATTAGTAGACCAAAACAAACCATGAAATAAATCCCAGGTCTGGCATCAGAAATGAGCAGTTATTTTACCTCCTTTTTTCAATTCACTTTCATGTATCACCCAATCTATCTCTGTACATCCTGGGAAAATGACCTATTGCTTTGATCATGATCAGATTCATTTAAAAATTAATGAATATAACTAACCACACCCATTGTAAGAGCTATATTTTCATTTCAAATTCAAACTATTCACACACACACACACGCACACACACACACACACACACACACACACACACACATAACTTGATCTTGCTGTTTTTCAAACTGAACAGCAACCACCAACTTCTTTCGTTGCCAGCAACCAGTGACTTTCTTTGACTACATTGCAATGTCCACATGTTGCAATCAACTGAGTATATGGAGAAGAATAGAAGAATCATGTGGAACATTCGTGGATCGGGACAGATTACATACAAATCAATGGGTGTGCTAATCATATGTCAAGTATGGAAGAATGTTTTTTTATCTGAATTTTTCACTTTGGTAGATTTTGTTAGAGTTTTCACTATTCTAGAACTCATTTTGATCAATTTTCTCTTGCCTTTTCTTTAAGGCACATCAAGCATTTGCATACACTTGAGAAGCAATTTGAGTTCAGAATCCCCTTCGTCTGAGATAGTCCTTTCCTTACATTTCCATATTCGTCCATTCCACACGTACCCTGAGAAGGTATAATAAGCAACTCACCTATATAGACCTGTTTTCAATGCATAAGCTTAGTTTTCATAGAAACAGTCTTGTTTATTTCCATAGTCCAATCTTCAAAATTTTAAGTGGTGTGTAATTAAATTATGTAAGCTGAAAAAAAACCAAATCATCTGGTGTAAAAAGTTTTAGAAGAAACACACCTGATGTTTGGTACACATAATACTGAAACACAGAGAAGAGAAAGGGAAAGAGAAAGCAGTCTGACTGACAAAGGCATACAACATACACAGACTTCAGCGAATATGTTTATCTGAGAAACTAGAAGCATTGCTCAATCTGGTGAGTTTATGAAATGGAGATCCTTTAAAATAACTTTTACTATAGTCTTAGTTCTTTTGTAGTGTAGATAGTTTTCTTCTAAAAATTTAAGACTTCTTTGTATGGGAGGAGAACGTGGGAAGAGGCACCTTTGTTGTCTTCTTCTAAATGTGTAATTGAGCACTTATTTAATTCTCATAATGCTACCATGAGCTAATCATTGAACTGATGGGTCTGAAATCAACATTGCTTTTAAATACAGGACAGTGTGTTTGTTTGCATGAATCCAGAACTGACAAATGCAGTGGATCCTAAATGTTCATAAATGAGGAGACAATACAGCAAGGGGTGGCAAGTGATTTTGGTGTGTTGTATTTGTTTGTTTAGAATGCTCTGCATGTATTATGAGAACTTTTGCAAAGGCCATGATTAATGAGTATATATTCAAACAAAAATAAAGAACTGAGAAATACTACAAGCCTCAATTTTCTCCATAGCCAAGGAAAGTGAATATAGTACATTTTGAATGGATATCATTCAGGGAAATGAGGGCCTATGAACTTTGTTCATGGAGAAAACATGGACTTTCTGATGTATTTTAATTCTTTTCTATTTTTCAATATTCCTAAAAGCAAAAGCTTATAAAACATCAAAAGTTTTAAATTGTGTATGTGCTTACCCACATAAGTCTCATTGTGTTTAAATTTTTGCTTTTGGTTACCACTGTGGAATATATCATAAGCACTAATAGTAACACATGATTTCTCTTTAATTATATTTATTTCATAGTCAGTATAATTATTCAGTATAATTATTTAGATCATTCCTTTTCTCTACTGTCTTAAGAGTTCATTGATTTATGAAACATGTCTTAGTATATGAACTTCTATATTCATGATTTATAAAAAGCATCTTCATGCAATGTTTTTGTTTGTATTAAATTTCATTTTGTGAGGTAGTGATTTTAAATAACTTTAATATTTTGATACTCCCTTCTTTAATTGGACAGTTATTTCAGGATTAAGACATTTAACTTGATTCACTTCATTCTTATTGCTCATAATCTGAGCAGTACTCTTCATAAATAATATTTGTATTATTTCATTGTGATTTTGATTAGTTTAGATTATTAGAATTTTAGCAATAGATATTTTGAACTGTTAATGCTTATATCTAGTTTGACCTACTTGCTCTACTGTCAGCTTTGATGTTTTGTTTGTCAAAGCTATTTGGTTGAATAACCAAAAAATCTTCATGACTCATTTTGTCTCCAACCATGACTTTAGAAGTACTCATAGTACATGAATTATTAGTTCTTTATCATGGATATAATACACAAACACACACATATATACAGTCACACACATGTACACAAACTCACACACATGCTATAACTTGTGTGTGAGTGAAAGAAACAAAATAATATTCTATGTTTGTAAAAGTTAATGCAGGATAATATTATTCAAATTTAAATATTCAGTCAAAGGTAATAAATCTGACTATATTGCCAACAAGTTCACCATGTGTTCATTTAATTTAGGTGAATAGCTCACATATTGGATGGTACAACCGTAGTCAATACTACAGTGAAACGAGATGAGCTCATTCCAGGAAAGATTATCTGTGTATTGCAGGGTCTCCCTGTGTTAATTGCTATAATATTTTAAAAGCCATGGTCAGTAATTTTCATTTGATATAAGTGGCCATTTGGCAACATGATAATACAATAAGACCATGAGTAATGGGATCAAAAGGACACTTGCCTTTGTCGACTATCACTTCATATTTAATACACATTAAATAGACTATTAGTCAGGCAACCTTGTAAAGAGGCCGTGGCACTATTCCTAGCTATTGAAAATAATTTAACTAGACTGCAGTAGGACGATTAAAAGAAAGTATTATATATAAGAAAATGTATGGATGTAGAGTTATGGGGATTTTGTGATGATAAAGGTAAAGATTAAGTCTTGGTAACATGATGAAGTACCTAGTCTTTCTAATTGTGAAGATCAACTCTGTCTACTAATAGAGTTTGGTTAACATCATAAATGGTATAGATCATATGAACAAAAGTGATCATGGTAAAATATGTATCTTACATTTATAAACAATGTATTTCAACCTTAGAGTCATATGTAAAAGGAATCCAACAACAGCTGTCAGGACACCGCCACATACTCATTTATTTAATGAATACTTTCATTGAATGAGTGATAGTAACTGGAAAACCCATCAACGGATTTAGAAACAATGCCTGATTGAGTCATTTTAGTTATTTCTGAATTCTCATAAATGTTTAAAACCATAACTACATCTAATTATATGTACAGTGGTCAGAACTTCTGACTGTAACAATTTTCTTGGACATTTAATGTTTTTTTGCTATGATACTATATAGTATAAAAGTACATGCTTCTGAGAAGAAAACCAAGTCAAATTGTAAGTGAAAAATACATTAAGCCAGAAGTTGACTCTATAGAGAATCCATCTGATAGAAAAGCTGAGAGAAAAATGATTGTATTGTTCACGTTATATACATGGTGATAGACGTCATATTAGAAGCTTGGAGTTTCTGCTGCTCTGTGATCATTTGGATTTTAATAGAAAGTCAGAACATTGACATTAAGGTAGATAAATCAGTGAAAGACTTAATTGTGGAAATTCGTAACTGTTCTTGACAATGGAATGTAGTATTGTGATAGAAGTTGACTAGAGTTTTACAGACATTAAACTGAAGTAGTGTTTTGTTTTGGTGTGGTGATTTGAATAAAAATAGCTTCTGCAAACTCATATTTGAATGATTAGCCCCAGAGTTAGTGAGAAAAATATCACTGCAAATAGACTTAAATAGACTTTCAGGTTTTAAAAGCGCGCTCTCTCTCTCTCTTCTCTCTCTCTCTCACTCTTGCTCTCGCTCTTGCTCTCAAATAAGGAACTAAAGTTAGTTCCCAGCTATGGCTTCAGAACCATGCTTGCCTGACTGCCACTATGCTCTCCAACACAATGACCATGAACTTACACTCTGAAGCTGTAAGCCCCCAATAAACTCTTCTAAACTCTTCTGTAAGTTGCTTTATGAATAATATCTCTTCAGAGCAAAAAATATATGTACTAATACAGATGCAATATTTGAGAATGAAAGTGTAGAAAAAATCAACTACAACAGCAGCAACAACAATGCCGTATAGGAAGGACTATTTATCAAAAATAGTTAAGAGAGTTTGTGATGCGTGTTCTTATACATTCATCCTGTTTCCAAAGAAGAAAGAATAATTCATCAAGAATAAGCAAAGAGAAAAAGGGACTACTTTTGTAGGTTTCAAGGTATATAATTTAATGCATATACATATATGCATCTGTGTATGTGTGTGTGTGTGTGTGCGTTTTCATGTTTTGAAGTTAAAATATAATTACATTATTTTTCTTTCCTATCTCTTTGGGCCATTTGCTCTATCATAGAATATACTGACTATTCACATTATATTAATAATTATCAAATTAAAATTTACAGGTGATAAATTCTGAGTATGGAAGCTTGTGAACCAAAGTGATGTGGTGATTAATGAGAATGTCTCCACTTTGTGCTTCAGGAGTTTTGCCAGCATTAGGAGATGAAGAAACGTCTACCAATTAAGGTTACAATTCCAATAAACCATACTTTATTTACTCTCAGATTGTTGCAAACAGTGCCTGGTATAGATATGTATTAAAAATAACTATAAATCTATATGATATGGAAAAATAACTATGTATCCTATATTTTATGTAAAAACTTTAGGCTGGTGAGACATAAACATATATGTTATAGAATCAGTTTCCTAAAGTGTTCAATTTTGAGGCTTAATATTTCTGTGTGATGAATAGACATAGTATTCTTCAGAAATTATCAACCTAATAACATTTGTTTACTCCTCAATAAAGTATTAAAAAGTAATAAACACCATTTTCCATCAACAAAATCCACTTTTAAGTACCAAGCTAAAATTGTGTCTAGCCCAAAAATTAAAAATCAAGCCATTTATTTTAAATCAGGCATTTATTTTGGCAATTAACGGGAAAGTAAAACCAAATAGAAACTATCTATGAGATTTGATCTTTATTTCCTCTACGATATTTCAATTGATTTGTCATTTGTCTGAGATACTAGATTACACACCCATTGGAGAAAGTTATGACAGTCAAGGTGCAGAGGTCTTTAATTTTTGGCTATGAGTTTTTATTGCCTAGCATATAATTCTAAGAAATAAAGCCACATACTAAGACTTAACATTAGAGCAAAAGGAAGTCCCATATTTTCATGATGCTGAATATAATATGAGCCCAGAATACAATTTAAATCTTTGGACAGCTGTCTCATATTTTAAGAAATTAAAATCTCCAAAATTAACTTTAAGAAGAATACAGTCATCTGTTATACACATCTTGTGTGACATCTGTAAAGAGCAAGAAAATACTCAATCACCAGCCTAGGAATGGCCAATAATGACTTCACTACACTTTTCAGGCTGTCAGAATGCTGTATAATTTCTGTGCTCACACCTAGTATGAACTACTGAAAATTAATATTTGTATCATAATTGTCCTATTTTCTCATTTCTTCATATAGACTAATGTGGAAATGGTCAAATAGCTCAAAGATTGTTAATTTCAAAAGGAAATTTCTTTAGATATTTTAACACTATGCATTTCACCTTATAGTCTATAGCATTATTTCATTCTAAAGAAATAATGGTTACCCCCTCCCCCTCTGTGTGCAACTTAAAATAGATATTGCTATATTTTATGCTTGCAAGATAGGGGTTCTTCAGTGGCATAGCCTACCATTTTTATGTGAGGTTTTTGTCTGATTTTTCTATGCCATTCTAATAAGTGAAGGTAGTTGTCTTATCATTGTGCACAGTGTTAAAACTAGGTACCTGGTTACTGTAGTCACGCAAGAAATTCTCAAGTAAAGCTAAACCCATAACGTCTCAACACCTTAATTCTCTAAACACAAACTTAGAGAGGAAGAAACCAATAGACTGCCAAAATGGACAGAAAAAGCCCACCAAACAACACAAAGAATTGCAGACTCCTACGGAATGCTGAGAGCAGGAGAAACAATGAAAAACCAAGTCATGATCCTGAAGGAGAGCAGAGGGTAGAGAGGAAACAAAGTGAAGGGAGAAATTGTAGTTCAGAAATAAAAGAAATAATTAAAAACAACCCAATTAAAAACATTGCCAGTTGAAAACCAAATAAAGGAAAAGAAATGAAGAAAACACATAGATTTCCATAAAGTAAGGCAATTTTTTTCTTAGAGAACACTTATTTTATTTGAAATAGGTAATTCAAGTTTACAAGGTTTATTCTTCTATATTGTAGGTACCCCAATATTTCTCCCAGTATGTCTCTCATTCTTTTAGGAGTGTTTATAACTCCTAAACCACCATCGATTGTCCTTTCCTGATTACGTGCAAACATGAAAAGGGTGATAACAATTTGAGTAACCCAAAGTTTATGTGCCAATCCAAGGTTGCTGACCCAAAGTGTTTTGTGTTTGTTGCCCAAAGTCATTTTTTGGTTTATTAAAAGCCATATCTTTTGAAGGACATGAGAAGGATTGTGCGCTACTTCATTATTTAAGTTACTCTGAAGCATAGACCTGAAGTTACCTCTTTAACCTTATAGACAGAAAGGCTGCAACATGCCTTACAGAGAAAACACTTCAGCTCACTGACTTTCTTCAGACATGAATTTACATTAAGCTTATCAGAAAATTGAATATTCATAAATTCATATATACTGAATAATGTATCTTTAAATAGAGGCATACTTAAAAAATCATATCAAACAGAATTTATAGATTAATAAAAATATGATCAAGCCTTTCTTTTACTTTGACCTTGTATTTTACCTGGAAAACTAGTTATTTGCTTTCAAATCAATGTCTTCTATTAACTTTCTAGAACATGGAAGGAAAAATTCCCTGTACTTGGTAATAAAACACTAAATAACTAACTGTATCACAATTGATATACAGACTTTTCAAGATCCGTTGAAATGAACTAGGCTCCATTTCTCAGTTACAGTACAATTTGGTAGGGAAAACAGTACTTCCTATGCATCTTACAGGATAAAGCTGGGATGGACATACGCAGCTAGAGACACAACCGCTCTGCGACATGATGCAGTGACTTGTAACTGAAGTGACATCCCAAAGTTTCTGGAAAAGCTCCTAGTCAATAGAGTCCTTCCTGATTCGCCAGTTAATTGTCTACAACTATCTGTGCAGTTATATGTGTGTATGGGCATGCATCTCTGCATTAGGTATTTAATGACATAAATTCTGAAACATGAGATTAGTTTATTTATTGAAAACGTTTAAAAATCACCTTACTGTGCAGTATCCTAATAATAACTGGTATCATAGCATGGAAATTAATGACATTTTAAATTATGTCATTATTTCTACCTAATATACCCATCATGTTCATGTCTCCATTACATGGCATTTCAGTAATAGTACAAACTCCAATACTACCAGGAAGACTTCACAAAATATGCTTTGTATTGTTGCATTGTGTCTATATGCTTATTATTATAAATTTTATGTATCTAGAATATTTCATATTTAAAACTTTTCTCCAAACTTTTTCCTGCCTTGCTATAGTGCTGACTTCTTTCTGTGTTACATATTTTAAATGCAGCAGATTGATTGAATCATGAAAACTGTAATTATAAATACATCTTATATACTCTTGAAACTCATGCTAATGTTAATTAATTTATGTTAATGTTATATTGGAAAAAACTAACTATTCTTTTATTTATCACAATATGCTATTTAGATATTAAAGTTTTATTAATATTTACAGGTTGACAAGCTGTACCTCATTAAGCAAATATATAATTGTGTATTTTGCTAAGGAAGTAATTGGTAAATGTATTTGGCAAGTATATATTAAAGAATCTTTAGAAAATAATTACCAAATACTAGGGTTGGTCACTTATTTTTTTTTACCTAGCATCTTGCATTTATTTTGAAAATTCATAAGGAATATTATTTTTGCTTACCTGAAGTTACATATAATATGCATGTGTGTATGTTTGTGTGTGTGTGTGTGTGTGTGTGTGTGTGTGTATGTGTGTGTGTGTGTATGTGTGTGTGTATGTGTGCATTTTAAGGGCCTGAATCTATAGAGGTGGTTTTTCAGTTTTCTCTAAGATCTGAAAGCTTAAAAACATTATTTTGCCTGACAAATAATTGAAAGGGAAATTCCAAGGGGATTTTGGTTCAGAATGTCTCCCACATGAAGATATATACTGCATCTTAGTCTTCTCTTATAATTGATACACATAATGTAACCTTAATCAATCATGTGTAGATGAGTTATTTTTTCAGTTAACAGGCATCTGTCAATGAATGTAATGAAAATTATATTAAAAATATTATTGCCGTAAAAATTAACTATGTTCATGTAACAGATATAAGATCTCAAGTTACTATTTCTGTCCTTTCAAAGGTGACTCAAATTTAGAACACTTCCAGGAAATGGAGGGATGCGCTTAAGGCCCTGACCTTTGACATTTCTGACTAAAACACACTAAGTGCTGCTTCAGTGAACTGAGTTTCCTTCACTACTCCAAACTCTTCAATTATATTTAGAGTCCTTTGAGATTTTTTTTTCAGTACATTCTGGAGAATAAGTTGTAAAATGTTTAACAATGATTTGACTCATAGACATGGTGTTATTTAAAGGTTGTGACAACTGTGTTACTTTATAAAAGAAAAAAAAAAAACCCTGACAATTCTCCTTTTTATATAGTATAGAAGTATAAATAATATAACCATATTATAACTGTGTTAAGAGAAATAAGTTCTAGCCACTATGGATGTTAGCACATTCCAGATATAAATTTCGTTAATTTTATAAACAGGTTCAACATTTTATTATAAATTAAATACTAATTGATCTGATGGAATTAGTGTTTCGCTTGATTGGTTTAGAAGTACAACTAAATAATTATGCCTTAAGAGAGAACATCTGTGGTCCTATAAAATATATATTTTGTTTTTTTTTTTCCTCACATAAGACTGATCCTAGATGCTTATAAGTATCAATTACACACAACTTCGTGAAGGAACATCTTGTCAAGTGATTGTCACATAAAATCTCTTTTACTCAAGTTAATGAGCTTTAAAATCAGTCAATAACATTTTTTTTTTGTGTGGAAAATGTGCCTCTGTTTGTGTGTAATTTACATTGTTGATACAGTGATTTGGGGAGAGTAGGTCACTAATTGTAAGATACATGGACCTACTGAGAGTGACTGTACACATCACCAAAAACACTACTTGAGAGACCTGGAAAAATCACGGTGTAGAAGTGCATCTGATCGCTAAGTAAATTGTGTGTGATAGATTTTTCATTGATGACAGGAGCTATG
>CM052713.1:65838304-65930804 GCA_028551405.1 Uromys caudimaculatus | reverse complement strand
TCTATGCAGAACAATATTTGCTAAGGTTATTTCTAAAGTGTGCCTGAAAGTCTTTAATGAATAATGTTAAGGGGAGAGTATCACTCACTCATTTCCAGTCACTCTTCCTGTGTCTTTGAGACATAGTCTGTTGCAGGATGCCTCTTAGTCAGTGCCACCACTTCATTTATACCTTTCCAATAACTCATCAAATGCTACACCTCGTAGGGGACAGAGGCATAAGGGAAATCTAGAATTTCTTTTTCAAATAGCCCTTTCAAAAATGTGTGTAGCAGAGGGGGATGGGGAACTGTGGGTAGCCACCAGAAAGTCCCAGATGCCAGGGACCCACGAGGTTCTCAGGACCAAATAGGGATGATATTAGCCAAAATACCCAACTCAGGGGAGGAAGAACCTGTAGAGACTATATCCAGGTGTTAGGCTCGGCCTCCAGGTTAAGGGATTGGGCCATCTACTCATCTCCAAAATTTTAACCCAGAATTGTTCCTGTCTCAAGTAAATACGGAGAAAAAGAGTGGAGCAGAGATTGAAGGAAAGGCCATCCAGAGTTTGCCTCACCTGGGGATCCATCCCATATTCAGTCACCAAACCCAGACACTATTGTGGATGCCCAGAAGTGCTTGCTGACAGGAGCCTGATATCGCTGTCTCCTGAGAGGCTCTGCCAGAGCCTGACAAATACAGAGGTGAATGCTCGCAGTCAACCATTGAACTGAGTACGGGATCCCCAATGGAGGAGTTAGAGAAAGGACTGAAGGAGCTGAAGGGGTTTGCAACCCCGTAGGAAGAACAATACTATCAACCAACCAGACACCTCAGAGCTCCCAGAGACTAAATCACCAACAAAAGAGTACACATGGAGGGCCCCATGGCTCCAGCCCCATATAGAGCAGAGGATGGCCTTGTAGGGCATCAGTGGCAGGAAAGTCCCTTGGTCCTGTGAAGGCTCGATGGATGCTCCAGCGTAGGCGAATGCCAGGGCAGTGAGGTGGGAGTAGGTGGGTGGGTGGGGGAGCACCCTTATAGAAACAGGGGGAAGGGAGATGGAATAGGGGGTTAGTGAAGGGGAAACCGGGAAAGGGGCTAACATCTGAAATGTAAATAAATAAAATATCCAATAAAAAAAGGAACAATTCCTAAATTTACCTCATGTTTCAAATGTTAGGCAAATACATAGATATAGGTACATATATACTGACATATTTACTGTGTTTTTAAATATTTATTTTATTTTCAATTATATATAAATATCTATGCATGTGCAAGGTATGTGCGTGTGAGTATATTCATCTGTAGGTCAGAGCCTTTTGATCCCCTGCAGCTGGAGTTCGTGTTGGCTGTGAGCCACCTAATGTCTATGCTGCTAACTGAATTCAATTGCTCTGTAAGCGCTGCATGTGATCTTAAACACTGAGCCATATCTCCAGTTCTCATGTACTCTTTTAATGTAAATCTTGGAAATTTTGGTGAAGGAAATTACATTTGAAACAAGTTACAGTCCATGTTACACGGCAAACATAATGTGATCTGAATTGCCACTTTATGATAATTTAAAGGAGAAATGGGCAAGTTCTATTTAACTGCCCAGACAAACTAACATACTGAAGGTTTCTTATTCATTTTCAGGTAAGCACTGTTGTTTTTTTCCCCAGCAGCTTACATCTCCTCTTCAATATTCAATCCAAAGATTGAATTATAAGATGTTTTATTCCAGGTTGGGAGAAAGCTAGGAAAGGAGAAACCTAAAGTAGAGAAATTCTATGTAGAGAAACCTCTAGGGAGTGAGGGAAAGAGCAAGGGAGGAGGGAGGAGAAAGAAAGAGCAGGGGATACTTGTGTATTGATTAAGGTTGGGCATTCAATGTCCAAACTCCAACTAGAAGATGGTTAGAGCTGTAGAAGATGCAAACATTTATTTCTGGTAAATACCTTAATCTTTGGCTGTTTCATCTCATTCATTAGTGAATTTAAGCTAAAATCATATGAAGAAAATTAATGACCTGAAATTATAATGCAGCAGTACTTCTAAAAGTTCCTTTGAAGTGTTAATAGCACTGAAATAGATACAAAAATGCAATTTAACATGTCAGTCTGACCCAGACTCACCATTTTTCGTTTTGTAATTTGATCCAGAGAAGCTGTATTTTGCAAGATGCAATGTTGTATGATAAACCACAATAATAACCATGATTTTAAAAGAATACATAGTATCTAGGGAAGGGGCAACAGATTATCGAAGGAAACCACATATACACAATACTTCCTAGAAAACTTTGAAATGACATGATCACCATTAGTTTAAAGTTCTCAGGTTTAGATAGTAATGAAATTCGGTTTAAATAATAATGGACTAATATGGTATTCTAAGACAGTAGAATGTTTTATTGTATCCTTTATAAATTTTCTTCCAAATACAATGTTCACAAGCCTTTCCAACAATAATCAGTGGAGATATTGATAGGAATACATTGAATATACCGAACAATTTCATTATGATCTTTCCACTGCCTTTATGATTATCTTATTAGTGCATATTCTTTGTGTAAAACAATGGGATTCCTGGTGACCTGTGTATACGTTCCAGGAGGTGCTGACTTCTTTCCAGCTTTGGGAGCAGTTATTCAGGTCTGCGACATTAGAATAAAGACCACATGTACACATGCAATGAACATTGAAAAGACTTTTTAAGATCCAGATTAGGACTACTATACTGAAGAGCCACCATCCACATTACCCTGCCAAGATGGAAATACTAGATATTTTAAGAAGCAATATTAAATAGGTATGGTTACAGACGCCTCTAATCTCACATGCCAGCATGAGAACTGAGAAGTTGAGGAGTAGTTGGGGTAATATATTAAAACCATGCCCACAACAAAATAAAACAAAAGAAACCGATTAACGAATACTAAAATTCAGCCATCCTACGGAGCTAAAATGAGCTTAACACGCATATGTGCGATGTGATAGTTTTTGTTTAATCTTATTATATTTCATTTCAGTGTTCTTCCATAGAGTGACACTAAGGATATCAACGACTCCTGGAGAAGTCTCATGCTCAGGAGTAGTTGACCAACATATAATGGACTCCACATAATTTTTTGGTGTGTGATTTTATTGGGTAAAAGTTTGTTTGGTTTTTTTAGGGGGTGTTGTTTTGTGAAGGGGGTATTTTGTTTTGGGGAGGAGTGCTGTTTTATCTTGTTTTGTTGGTTTTGGAGATTTTGTTCTGGCATGAAGTTTTTTGTTTTGTTTTTTGTTTTGTTTTGTTTTGTTTTTTTAATGAAAGAACTTAAATTTGAGAGGATAGGAAAATGGAGAGGATCTGGAAGGATTTGGGAGGAGAATCAAATGATCAAAATATATTTAAATTTAAAAATATTTTAAAGAGTAAAATAAAATACTCTAGTACAAAAATAATATTAATCCTACCTATCACAGCATAGTTTCTTATTGCAGTAACCCCAATACTTTCGCAGGGATCAAATTCAAGCTGTGCATTATATGTCTGCTTATCAATTTATCCAGCAATCATACTATATTGCTGATGTAGCTTCTTTTCCTCCTCTTGATGTAATAAAGGCTGTTACTGGAAGGTTTTAAGAAACCAGAGATCACCAAGACAGTCCATGCTGAACATGGTTTTTTGTTTTGTTTTGTTTTGTTTTTCAGTGATGGTGCAAGTTGAAGCAGTTGTGATTAAAGCAAGGCTTACTAAAGCAGAAGTTGTGGTTGTAAAAGCCCCCAAATTCCAGCATCTTTCCAGACGGAATGAAATTTCCTTACAGTATCCAGAAAGTGAGCAAATTAGGTTGCTGCCTTAGAGAGAGTCACCCTCCGCTGATCACTAAGAGAGAAGCTATTCAAGCACAATCTCTTAAGAGTAGAGACTGACAGCTGTCAATGCTAGAGTCAAAGGTCCACAACAGCTTGAAGTTCTTGAAGAAAAGAAAACATTAAAGGGCATTTAAGTTAAAGACCTTTCATTAAGTTTCTTTGTTATAGAAGAGGGAGAGTCCTCTTTCCCTGGGGCACTAGATAGGTGTTAAATGTGAATGTGTAATCAAATAAGCTAAGAAATTACAACTGTTAATAATCTGTGCTTTTGTATTTTTTATTATTGCAAGCACAGCCAGGTATTCATTTTCTTGTACAATAAGTTAATATTGTTTATAAAAAGACAGTTCAACTTCCTAATTAACAACTGATGGACTACCTTGACCATGTTGCTTCCCTTAAGCACAGTGACCATCAATCAAACAGCAAGCAAGCTTATCCTTATGCCATCCATTTTGGAGATTCCATGAATGCCTCAAAGATATTCAGGGAGATCACAGCTTCACAGCCTGGCTCCTGAAGATGCAACCTCAGCCAGCATTGTTTCATACAGGTTGTCCTGGTATTTTTGCTAACACAATTGCTAGCGAACCAATATCTGCCAACCATTTCAAATGGCCAACATGAGAACTATCAGAGCATTTGTTTTGTTCATGCTGTAAACTGCAGACACAAACTTTCATTAGCATGCTAGGTTTGCTGTCATTGTGCAAAACACTTCTGGCTGGATAAATAGAAAGTTTTACAAAGGCAATTGGCTAGTGAAAAGCTCAAGGTCTATACTGTTTTACAGAATTACATCCAGTAAAAAACTTCTCTTATGTGTCTTTTTCTTACTTATTTTTCATAGTGTATGCTGAGCTGATAAATTATAGAAAGAAATAGTACAAAAATCACCAAAGACAGATGCAGTATCCCCTGAGCTGGTAGAGGGCCATTATGAGAGAGGAGCAAAATAACTATCTGACAGCAGAAAAGGAAGCTGGGTCGTTTAAGCAGTCAAAGGTAAAAACATATGAGTGACTAAAGCTAAGGAAGGGGAGAAAGCTATAAGGAATGCTAGAAGAGAAAGTGAGTGTTGCCATGTTTGGAAGACTTCTAAGGTGTTATAAAGGTTTCAAGCCAATGGACACTTGAACGGGTAACTATATCACTGGTTGTTGTCGAAGGCTGCTGAATCCCAATACACAGCTTGCCTAGAGGTCCCACTGACCACTGCTACCAAACCTAACTAATCCTGAATTTTTTTACTTAATATTTTATTTACATTTCAAATATTTTAATCTTTCCATGTCTCCTCTTTGGAACCCCCCTAACCAATCCCCCTCCCCCTACCTCTGTGAGGGTATTCCCCCACCCACCCATGACTCTCGTCTTCCGTCCTTGGCATTCCCCTTTACTGGGGCATTAAACACCCTCAGGCCCAAGGGCCTCTTCTCCTACTGATGGCCAACAAGGCCCTCCTCTGTCACATATGTGGCCAGCACCATGGATCCCTCAATGTGTATTCTTTGGTTGGTGATCCAGTCTCCGGGAGCATCGGGGGTCAGGCCAGTTGACACTGTTGCTTGTAGCTTAAGAACCCTGCTCCCCAAAGTCTATGGGAAAGCTGTTACATGAGCGGACAGGATCTGATACTGTTTCTCCCTGTCCTCTGCAATAGCTAGGTGTTCTCCAAGGCCATCGGGAACTAAAGCTGTGAAAACGATCTCTTGAAGACTTTACCCATGCCTATCTATTTTTTTTTTTTTAAATGTTGGTAAGGTAGATGATCCAGGCACTTGAGTCATAACAAAAGCATTTAAAATCCTTATCTCATCCGAGGACCAGTTAGACATTTTCTGCCTCACTTCAACTGAAAAGGTTTCCTATGTACCCAAGGAGACATTGTGTTGTCCACTCGTGGTTTATAAAGAACATGGCTATCCTCTCTAAAGGGAAGACTGGAGCATTAATGAAGAATTTCCTGTAACTTAGACTGCTCTGATTTGTGACATTTGGTGACCTGTACTGGGTGAAGTGTGATGATTATGAGTTCTTCTCTTTTCACTGTACAATTCTTAGAACTACCTGAGATTAAGTTGAATACTCCTGGCAGCAAAACAGCTGGTGTTTGTGTTTAAGTCTAGGCTCAACAACATAGCTTTAATTTTTTTTTCTATTTGTAGAAGTCTCTGAGACCACTTGAATGTTAAGGACAATTGTGTAGATGTTGCCGGTAATGTATAATTGTTCAGAATACTTTATTAGGCTAGAAGAATTAATGTCATTTAAAACTAAACAAAAATAAACAAACAAAAAAACTTTTGTTGCTAGGTCCATAGTTTGTTTGTTCTAAAGGATTGTTCCTGGGTAAACAGAAACCTACAGGGAATTTCCTTTGATCCATCCACAAAGGTCAAGTACCTCAGGCAAGGACAACTAATTCTAGGTTAAGTCTAATAAACGTTTATCATATTAAGGAGCCCCACCCGGATTACTGTCCATAAGATCTGGTTGCTTTTTCCACATTTTGATTCTCTCTGCCCGATTTTGAGAGACAAACCTGGCAGTTAGATCCTCAATAGACCTTCCTTTATACCCACCACATGATCTAATTTTGTCATTTTACTGCTCCTTACATACAGACAGCAATGAGAATTACTCTCTTATGGTTTGTGAGGTCAGATTAGGAAATGTTAATCTAAGATAAGAGTTAATCAAGAAGGACCGTTTCTTAGGAGGAAGTCATACCCTTGTCTGAAACATGAATTTGATCCCTGAAACCCTGAAACCTATTGAAGGAGGGACCTAATTCTTATCAAATACACTTTCACCTCTGCAGAAAAATTGTGGCACATATGTTTCTCTTTATCCCACAAATACATAAATGTTAAAAAAAAATTAAATGCCACTCATAGGCTAACAAAAATACCACAGGACATTGAGAAAATGTCAAACAACTATGGTCTAAATTCCAATTTAGAATTACTCTTTTTAAAAACAATAAAATAAAAAATAAATGTGGTAAATAGGAAGAGAATTTTCCTTGAGTTGTTTTTCTCTGTCAAGTGTCTGAGAATCCAAAGAACATTACCATGAAGTTGTTATCTTGTCTGAATTTCTGAATTTCTGAGTATGAAGACTTGATTGACCTTGACCTAAGAGAAATTCATGATGGGGAGAAGTAGGCAAGCAGCCAACATTTATTATGGCTTGTTAGCCTCGTAGAATAGACAGATACTATTTACTTCTCATAAGACTTAACATCTTTATGACTATTAGGGAAAACTCTTGGATTGTATCATTAAGTTTGACAGACTTCTATCCAATAACAACTCTGAGGCTAACGTCCCAGAAGAGAGTCTTCCACTGTGCTGCAGCCCAGCAACCTGACTTGTAACTAACAGAACCTGTAAAGGCATTAATTTTAGACTTTATTCTCTTTGTGACTACAAAAACTCATATAAACTCTTCCACACTGGAACATGCCATTAAAGGTAACATGAACTTATGTTCCTACCTATTTTTGTTGGCTGGGATGAAACTAATTTCTTCTTTTCTTTAAAGCAGAATTGCTATTACATGTGACATTTCTCCTGGTCTATAGAATTTTGTGAGCTCATTTTTGCAATTATTTAGCCTTTTATTCAAACTGCAGGTATATATTTTTTCTCAGTTTTTGTTATTTATCTGTATGGGAAAGTTTTCTTGATGTAATGCTTATATAATGGTTACCGTTTGCTGGATTCTCATGATCTAGATTTACTCTTAAGCAAATTATGTGTCTAAACCTCAAGAATGGAGCTTTCTCATCTACTCTAGACCTTATTATAAAGCTCAAAGTGTTGCTTAAGGCCAGTATACTGTCTCTCCAGCTATATCCGAGGTATACTGTGAAGTCCTATATATGGCCAAGTTACATTACTCTTCAGAAACAGATGGCAATACCTTGGTTCTGAGCACTGCCGGATTTGGAACCTATATCCTGGACTTTATCCATGGTCCAGTGGACAGAGATTTCTAAGGTGCTATGGTGAAAGCTTGATACCAATACATGTTTGCTTCACAGAGTAATATTTCTCACAGGCTTCTTGTTCTGCGCCTGATCCTGCTTGGAAGTATTTGACAGATAGCTGTAAAAATGTCTTGTAGAGCATTGGCAGACCTCCCTTAATTCAGAGACATCTTGGAATTCTGAGCTGTCGTTATACATATAGAATTTGTTTATAATTCAGCTAGTTTAACAGTATTTACACTTTTGTTTTATAAGTTGTTAACATCTTAGAAGATTTGTTACCTCTGTGTGCCTATGAGATTGCTAGACAATAGGTTTGTGGGTCTATGGCTCTGTATACTTCTGTGGATCTTAGGATATGTGGGTATGTGGCTTTGTGAGTGTGGATTTGTGGGTCAATAGGATTGTAGACCTGTCATAGTAACTTTTCTCTATGTAGATCTTTCAAAACGTCAGACAATTCATTTGTCCTTTCTCCATCTTGATCATATGAATTGTGATTCTCATTTTTTGGATGGTATCTTGCCAGAGGGCCTTTATAATATTAGCTATATAGTTTGGTAGAATGTGATGTCTAAATATAGTTTCAATAACGATCTGGTAGCTAATATAAGTTATTTAGTATGATGAAACTCAACAAATAAAAACTCAGTACCAAGAATTGGTTAGCTTTTCTGCAGTTGTGTTGCAGTAAGGTAATATAAACCCTTAAATATACCAAAATATTGCCAATGCTCTCTGTTACCAAACAGAAGTTGCTCTACAGTCTAGATATTATATTGCTGGGAGTTGCTGGGCATGCTGTTGGCAAAGACAAATAGTCATCAATCATTCCTAGCTGTGATCTTTATGAATAATAATAAAGACTGACAAGACATGCCCACTGATACAATAGAGTAATGCATATCATTGGAGTGACCAACTTCTTTCTGATTGAATATAAGACCCGCTGGAAGTTGAAATCTATGTTTAGCATGACTGTTAAAGCATGCACCTGTTTATAGACAGGTCATCAGACTTGCATAAAAATCTAATGTTATTAATATTTTAAGTGTGCAGAGTCGTAAATTAACTTCAAATGACTTAGCTTGAAAACCATACATTTTGCCTCTCAACCTTCACCAGAGAAAACTCTCTTTGTGGTAAATGACAGGCAACACAGAGATCCAGAGCCAACAAGATGCAGAGAAACAGAGTATAGAATGTTCAGCGATAAATGGGATACCTATATTACATGCCCACCTTCCAAGGACCAGAGACCATTAGGGAAAGAAGGCAGAATGATTTAAGGGTCAAAGACAGTTAATGACATCAAGGTAATAGAATTTTCTGGGTATAGCAGGGCAGCTGCATATAAGAATTCATAGCAAAAAAGAAAACATGTAAAAGAAAGCTCATGTCATGCTAGACAAAATTTCATCCCAGAAAGACTAAGTCAACATAAGTACTCACTTCTGGTTAAGAAACGATTGTCAATTAATAGCTACTAGAAAACAGGGAGTCCAATTGTATTTTGAAGTGTATGAACTCTGGCAGGTTGATCACACTGCAATAAAATGTCACATAGACAAGAGTGTATGGGCAATATCAACTCTGAAAATGGATTTACAACAAACTAACCCAAGAATATGAGTAGTTGGATGCTTAGGGAAGAGAAGGGATCTAGGTGTTGTTGTGGGAGAGCATAAATATGAACAAAACACATTCTATGAAACCCCTACATTTTTATATAATAATTAATAATCTAGTGATGTTCATCATTGTTTAATAAATTGACTGGTTAAGATAATTTTTAAAATTGTTTCCTCAAATCTAAGATTCAAGAAAAATTCAGTCTTTATAAATAACGTGTTATGGGGAGGCTTTATTCTGAAACTGAAAACAAGAGAATGGTATTATGGGTGATTCACTGAAACCGTCATACATGTGACATGGATCAACGTTTTCCTACTGAATATGCTGTATGGTTAAACATTTAACTAGTTCAACTGTTCTTTCAATAAATGGGGAGTTGTCCCTTTGTTCTGTTTTAAGGAAACTACTTTTTTCATAAAAATATCAGCAAACTAACCCAAGATTACTCATTATATTTTAGTTTTAAGCAAGTCTGGCATGTGTAGGTATGTATATGTCCATATTTCCCTGTACATGCTCATTCTCATAAATATACATGTGAATGAATGTGGAGAGCAGAATTCTATTCTGGGTCTTCTTTGATTGCTGTCCACTTTCTTTTCCTATGTATTTATTTATTATAGATTTTTAAAACAGGTTCTTTTACTGAACCTGAAGGGCACAAATTGTGTTAGACACATTGGCCTAATGAGCTCCAGGGATCTGTTTGGTCTGTGCCCCAGCATAACCAGGACAGGGGCTACAAGCTTGAGATACTGTACCATGTTTATAAATGTGGGTTCAGGAAGTCAAAACTCAGATCCTTGTGCTTATTGCTCACTTTTCTGACAGAACTCTTTCCTTAGCCTCCAAGACTGGCTTTGCTGTCATATTTTAATCCAATTTTATATAACAGTGCAATTCTCATAATTAGTTTTGAAAATGTTTATTTTCTCTAAATGTGTGCTATCCCTTCTATACACTAATGTCCCCTCAACATTAAACATTTTGGTCTTTTTAAATGAAACTAAATGCTAACTTCACATATTTTTAAATGCAGTCTATGAACTAGTATTACTTAAGAGATAGCATAAAAGCAAGAATTCACATATGGAAGGCAAATAGGTCAGCTTTGATGAGCAGAGTAAAAACCATGAGAGCTTTGGGGAAAAACATCAAATAGGATAATTATCAATGTTATAACACTATAAATGACATTTTTATGTAAGGAACTTCTATAAATTGGATCAAGATAACCCTTTTGGTTATTGAGATGTGTAAGTGGAACTGTTTGGGAGAAATTCTTGCTTTTTATTCTGCACCTCTGCTTTATTTCTCCATTATGATGATTTTATAGTGAACATGCCTGCTTGTAAAGTGATTTTAGCAAATGTTTAAAAGTATCTTCCGGGCTGAGTGTATTAAGTTTTATATAAGCCATGTTTTCAATGTTCAGCTTTATTGCAGCTATGTCCGTGGACCCTATAGTGTTTATGTAAGCTGCAGGCTACTACCGTCATCTTTAGAGCATCTAGCCAACTGCTTTTATGTCTTTAAGATACTCTTACAGCTAAAATAACACTGGCAATAAGCACATGGGGAAATAAAGACACATTTCAGCAATGGACTTCCTGAAAATTCTGCAGATCTGATGGTTGAATAGGCCCATAAGTGCTTTGTAGTTTTGCACGTAATCAAGACTTGGATTTCTGCTGAAATTTTTATCCTTAGAATGAGGTTATTTTCAAGAAGGGAATGGAACACGCTTTGATAAAACTCTATATGGGAAGGATTCAATCATTATGAGAGTACTTGGACTTTGATTCTTCTTTTGGAGTGAAAAGAGCCTGGTTAATTTAAATGGTTTTAGTTTGGTGAAATTTTTGAATCGATTTTATGGGTTCTTCTTAGAATTCAAATGCAGTAAAAGTAATGTGCAATTTCTCACTTTTTTTCATTTTTCTTCCTCGAAGCACTTAAAGCTATTGCTATTCTATAAGCAGTCATCAAAATTTAAATTATCAGTATTCTGATTTTAAAGTAAAAGTTCTTGGAAGTAAAAAAGCACATAAAATAATCATAATAAACCTAAGTACAAATTAAAATTTAGAAGGTCCAGTTAAAGAATTGTGTACAGTTTTTGATTTATAATTCTTTCTATATATCTATGCATTTTACTTGTATTTAGGTAAATTTATTTCTAATTGATAACATAAAGTTATAAATACAATGCTTAGCCTTATTCTCACTTAGTGTTTTTATTTCATCCAAAATACCAACACTATGGAAGACAATTCTTGTACTTATAAAACTTTTAGATATAAATACAAAGATACTGTCTTGATTTCTTATTTACTAGCCAGTGCAATAATATATATATGTGTGTATATGTGTGTATGTGTGTGTGTGTGTGTATGTGTGTGTGTGTGTGTGTGTGTATGTGTGTGTATACATGTATATGTGTACATACATGTATATACATACATATACATCTATATACATACATGTATATACATATAGATGTATATATTTATATATGCATCAATAGCTGAGAATGTATCAGCTGATAGACATTTTATTTCACATTGTGAAGAGCAGCATTAAAATTATTTATGTATTTTTAAATATTTAGATAATTTAATATGTAGTATTCTAGCTTTAAATTCCTGTTACCCTCTTATAACTGTGATTTCGGCAATCTGTCAGGAAACAAGACAGGAAAATACATAAAAATTAGAACAAATAGGATGACCAAATTGTTGGTCTGTGTGCTGGGATACTTCCTCAGGGATATCTGGCCCGCGCAAATGCGAGGGTTCCAGCAAAGGGAAGAGCGCAAGCGGGAACAGAGTCTCCTCTACCTTGGTTTCCTCAATTGCCTGACTTCTCAGAGTCAGGCCCGTCCTGAGCCCACAAGAGGCCGACTAGCCAGCGAGGAGTGCAGGAAACTTCTGGTGGCCTTTGGGAGAGCAGACCTCTTCCCAAGCAGCAGTGTTACAGCTCTTATGATAGAAGCTCTCAGATGACGGAGTAGTTCTCACACCTTTATTCCCGCTGGATGGGGATCTCTCCTATACAGGTTGGGGCGGTCTAATATACTGTTTGGGAGGGGTCAGGGGTTTGACAACAGGTACTTCCCATTGGCTGGGTCTGAGAGTTTAAGGGCACCTTATCTGCATGTGGGAGGGCTTGGTGTTACTCCAACGTGACATGACAGGCCTCTCTGTAGAGATTGTGGATGCTGTAGTTGTTTTTGCAGGAGTCTTCTGGGAACGTTGGCAAAAACATTTTCTGGTCCCTTGTGTATTATTCCACTGGGTTTCCCAGAGTTTTCAACCTGTGCTCAACCGGGTGCCAGATTGCCTGCCACAGACCACTGCCCCACAACCAAATATGAATTTTTAAGTATGTAGAGTATAAATACTTCTAGGATCAACCTATATCTGTAAGATCCAATTCACACTCTGAATAATTTCTTTATAATTTCTTTTTCTTTCTTTCTTTTTTTTTTTTGGTTTTTCGAGACAGGGTTTCTCTGTGTAGCCCTGGCTGTCCTGGAACTCACTCTGTAGACCAGGCTGGCCTCGAACTCAGAAATCCGCCTGCCTCTGCCTCCCAAGTGCTGGAATTAAAGGCGTGTGCCACCACTGCCCTGCTCTTTATAGTTTCTTAATGATAAAAAAGTTCACACTAGCAAAAATGTGTTAGGCAGACATACTTATATTAAAAGTATAATATATATAAAAATTGATTATATATTTTACATATTTTTATTATGAGTTTTTAAAGATTAATTTTTGAATATGTGTGTATGTGTAAGCATGTGTTTACAAAACAGATGTAACATCCAGTCATACAAAACTATTAAAAGCATCACTAGTTGAATTTTTCCAAATATGTCTTTTTATTTTGTCTGTACTTCCTCATATCCCATTCCAATCAGAAAACATTGTAAAGGGTTAATACTTGCCCCTGAAAGAGGTTTATCACTTTAAATCAAATGCATAAAGGTATAACATAGAAGAAATATATAAATCATAATAAATCATAAAACAAAACAAACAGAGGAACAAAGCATTTCAGTTGTGACCTGGCCTCCTACAAAAGACAGGCTTATTTTAGCATAATACTCTTTATCCAACACACTGAAGCTTCATTGCCTATTCAGGACAGCATCACCTCGGACAGAACTGAAACCTTTTTTTCATCCTTTCTTTGACTGTCTAAAGGTGAGAAAGAAGAAAGCCAACCAATGGACAATTCTGAAGATAAAAGAATAAAAAAAAAAATATGTAAAATATCAAAAGAGTAGAAGGAAACATGTAAAAAGAGTAGGCAGTGTGCATGATGAACTTTTGTAGGGAAAGTGATAACTCATTTGAACCCCACTATTTCACAGCCTGGACTATGTGTATTCTAATTTTACTATATCTAATATTTATTATAATTATACTGTATCTATTGTGATACAGGATGGTGGCCCCTTATATTATAAGAAATACATAAGTTTAGATGTACTAAATATATTCACACAGCTTTTTAAAATGTGACTTGCCCATTAAGGTGGCCTTCCCATTGTGGAGATCCTAGAGTCTAGCAGATGCATTGGTCAAGTTTCTTTTCTTCCCTGACCTCCTTCCTGACCCATTCTATTGCCACTCGCCTTTTCCTCTTGCTTACTCTCAACTCCCCTCTTTCTTCTTTTTCTATTTGTTGCATTTTGGAGTTTAGTAACATAGGGTTATTATTTTAAACTAGTACAAAATATACTAAGTTAATATATGACAGAAACACATGCATACACATGTTCATACACAGAAGCAAAAAAAGAAAAGAAATTTCTAAGAACTACAAAATGTAGGTTATTGGTCGTTTGGTTTGGTTTTTCAAGGTGGGGTTTCTCTGTGTAGACCTGGCTGGTTTTAAGTTTGCTCTTGTAGACCAGACTATACCCATGCCTTTTAAATTAAAGGCATGTATCACCACAGCAGGCATCAACTACAAACCTGTATCTACTCAGTTCCAAGCTCTACCCACATATCTTCAAACTTTAAAGATGACTGAATGCAGACATGTGTGTAAAAGTCAAGTCAGCCTAGACTTCTAAGTTGTATGTTATTTTTCCAGTTTCATTTAACTCTTTTTCTCTTTATGTATGTTTGGTTGATTACAGTGGTTGGGTGAAAACCCAGTGTGTGTTCAATGCTGGGAAACTGATCTAAACTAAATAACCTTCCTTGTCCTCATTTCCCTCAAGGTAAAGTCAAATCATAGTCATTTTTATAATCATATTCCTTTTTCCCTCCTCATAGAAGTAGCCGGTCTTTACTCATATTATTTCTGCCTACTTCATATTGATATATTTTTTCAATCTTTTCAATAATTCACTAGGTATACTCTCAGCTCTATATGATTTTCCTCATAATTCTTTTGTAAATCACTCCAAATATTATATTTCTAACTAAAAATATAAACACCTGCAATAGTCAATTAAGGCTCACCATATCATTCATTATATATGGAACAAAAGCCTTGGACATATTATGAAAATGGTTAATATTCTTGCAAGAATATATTGCAATGAAACTGGTGAAACTTCAGAAATGTGAGAAAGGAGGGCTATGAGAGGACCTCACAAAAAAGAATTCATGAGAACCAGATCATTTTACAGGTTTGGGTGGTCCTGAAGCATTTCAGGCAGGGATGTGACACAGAGAAACGTATCTGGATCATACATCTTTCATACTTGGTAATAGTAAGCTAGGATGCCAAGCAGTCAAACAAGCAAGACAAGATACAGTAGGTCTGGCGGAAAAAGGATGTTAGTTTAATTAGAAAGATAGTCCAGGGAGTAATAGAAATAGGTGATCCAATTTTGTTAGAAAGATTTCCTTAAATTCAAAACATGCATTTATATTTTTGAACTCTTGCAAAATGCATGAACCTATTGCGATAAAGAAAATAGATGTACTTGATCATTTGATAATAAAGAATCTTTAATGTTGTAGCAGTTACTTTTTAGTGTGCTTCTGCATCTTGAGAATCACCTCACCAAGTATATATTCCTGTGTTTCCACGGACACTGAAGTCTTACACTGAAATGTTATTATGTGAAATAAAATGTCACTCTCTTCCATTGTCTGATTCACCCCTACTTGGTTCCCTGACTCAATTACAATACCCAATGTTCTGCTATGGGTTTTTGATGTTTCGAATAAAGAAGTCTTTACAAACATCAATATTTTGGATGGCATTTTACTTGACATCCTCAACATTTTACACCAGAATGAAGTAACAGGTAAGCAACGTGATGGGGAGAAAGGAGATATTGATTTTTTGGAAAATGGTGACAATGACACAAGAGTCAGAAAGAAATATCTAATGTGTCTTGAATTAGTCTCCCTAGACTTAATGCCTTAGGAAAATGAATTCAAAACCTAAGACGTCAATTCACAATCACATCTCTATTAATATTTTTCATATTCACTGTATTAAGGATCTTGGAATGAACAGGATCGATAGGATGAGTATTATGAGGGAATTTATTTGAATTATATTAGATTTCCTATTATATATTATATATTTAATAATAACAACAATAACTTGTTGTTATTATTATTATGCCTACCCCAGTGTGGCCCTGGTGATCTGGTAGTGGGGACAGAGTAACATGGTTCCTGCCCTTGGAACAGGACTCCAGTGTGATCCTCCACTTGTGTTGATGGCTGCTGTAGGTATGAGGCTTGTTTACATAATAATATTTTCACATTCCTCAGGAGAACGGTCTCCCTGTTAACATTAATGACTCCATGATAATTTGAGACAGCATGAGTTCATGAGGAAAATTTATGGCTAAGGGCTCAGCAAAATGGTAAACATTGGGACCTTCTGGACAGCCCTTAAGGCTATGGGAAAGAGCTCTAAATACATGAGTCTGAAATATATAATTCCTCAACTATGCAAAAATATAAGGATATAATATGAATTTTGAGGGGTTTCATCAATCTAAAGGAACAAAGGTAGCTACACTATGAAGCAGGTTGTCAGAAAGATAAAAAGACCAGCAGATAAAAAGGCAGGCAGATTCCCAAGTTCAAGGTCAGTTTAGGACAGAGAGATTGTTAGGCCATGTGTGGTAGAAATGGTAATTTCACAGCAGGGTCCCACTACACTAGCTTATAGTCTGTGCTTAACACAGGCAGACAGATCTCTGAATTCTTTTGCAAGGTTAAAAATAATGTATACTTGCTCTTTCTTAAGAATCAAATGGCTGAGGTCATCGGATGCTGATTCATAAGATAATCAAAAGGGAAGCTGGAATAAATGACTGGATTAATATGTTAAATAAAAGACTGGACCTGTGTTCTGCAGATGAGCCATCCAGAGACATTTTTTTTAGAATATAAAAAGAGAACAGCTTGGAAAACTGAACACATACACACACTCGTGCACGCAGGACACAGACAGAGAGAACACAGTTTTTCAGCTCGGATCCATGATTTGATTTCAAGTCATTCTTTTTGCCACTGCCGGACAGCCCTTCTCTCGGAACCCCTCTCTAGGCTGAGGCTGGTCCTTGGCAATATTACAATGATGAATTATTTATCAGATGCAGTCAGGGTAGGCTAATACTGGCTGTCTTCTCATTGGAGAAACTAAGAAACATATACACCCTGCCCTTGAGGCTGGATGCCCTAATAGTCCCAGTCTGATGCTGAAAGCCTGAGGAATTCCTAGAGAGCCACTGGTATTCAGTCCATGTTCAAAAGTCAAGGAAGCTGAAGTCTGTGAATGATGGCAGCAGCCGAAGCAGCTACACCGGAAGCACTAGAGACAACAGCACTAGTGACACAGAGCTGATGCACTCAGGACAGAGTGATAACTTCTCAGTGAAGTATGAGGACAAGGAGCCTGAAACACAGTGTTCCTAGTAAACATTTTATCTTGGCTACTACCTCTTAGCTGATCCCACATCCAGTCAAGATGCTAGCCATAGTCAACCACGACACTGAACTCCTAGAGACTCTATGGTGATGGCAAAAAATACCTGGATTTTGGAGCATCACTGGCACTGGAAATTTTGAGAATACCCATTGATGAGCATTACAAGTTCTCATTGTTTCAAGAAGGAACACTGAGGCATATTCTTAAAAATTCAGCATCAGTTGTTAGGAATCCACTGTTTATTGTTCTGAAAATGAAGTATTTCTGGCTAAGAAGACTGTGAAAATGAAAGATACTTTTCTCAAAACATTAACATAGATCTATTTCAGGACCCAATTTTCTTTTTAAAACATTTTTATCAGCACGGATACTATACATAATTGGTGTTATGATAACATTTTCATAAACACAAATAAATTATGTTTATGATTTTAAATCCCTTTTTATGTACTTTTATTCTTTCATTCTGAAACCAATTGGTTGAGAGAGAGAGAGAGAGAGAGAGAGAGAGGCAAAAGATGAAGTAGAGAAGAAGAGAAAGGATAGCATTGAATTGTGATTTTTATTATTTAAATTTTTGACAGTTCCATACAAAATGTATGTATACATGTATACAAAACATTGATTTCTTTCACTTCTACCTTTTCTCTTCTTTCCTCCCCTCTCTACCTCATCTCTTAACTATTAAAATATTCTTCCTACTCAGGACTTCTTCTTGTGTTTCTCTTAGGTTGAAAAGGACCATCTGTATGACCAAGAGATCATAACTTGAGAATACATTGAGAATGGTTGGTTGGCTCCCATCATCCCAAAGTCCATCACCAACTGATAGTTGAGAATTAAAAAGAGAGTTCCCAAGAGCCCCTCCCTTATCCATGACTGACTGATAGGAACCTCTTGTCTGACCAGTGAAAGCAATCTTAGCTGCTGAGTTCATGCTTTTATTAGCTGTGTTGTGTCTAGCAGATGGGATTTCACTGCCATCCCCCCTACCTTCTTGCTGAGTGAGTTCTTTCAATAATTGCACAATGGTTCCAGAGTTTTAGAGGAGGGGATATAAATTACTTATAAATAAATCCTTAATAATCACTTATTGTCATAATCCTATGAAGAAATTAGTCTCTGTATTTATACATTGCTTACTGTCAGAGAAAGAGGCTTTCTCTGAGTAGAAGCGAGATTAGCCTTGTTTTAAGGTAGAAACATAGATACTTCATATATAAGTTGAACTTATATTTGTTTGCAAAACAACAGTAGTAATTTTTTCTCATAGGGTTTATGACTTCCTATGGGATTGGTCGTTGATCAGGAATGAGTTTCCTACCATAGGGCAGACCTCAAATCTAAACGGAGAGTGGTATGTCTGACAAGGCACTCTAACACATGTGGGGACAGCTTTCCTGGACGGGTCATGTGGTAGTTTATAGGATTCACTTCCACATGAGACTGTCAATGCCGTTTGTCCCTCACAGCCTCTAAAACACCTTCCAGAACCTGATAACTAGCCAGCAGGGATGCTTATATCTCAATTTCAACTTGGTTTTCCTATCTCTTGCAGAAATAGACTATGGTTTCTTCAGTAATAGAGTCTTTTCATCTAGTTCTGATAGGTGACAAAGCAAAAAGGCAAAAGCTGGCATTGCTTTTTTGAAGTTTTTGAGGTCTCTGTGACCATCAATTCCTATAAAAACCTGGTATTGAGTTTTCACTTATATAATAATCAAAGAAAAGAAGGCTAATCAACTTAAGAGTAGGGGCTGGTTTGAGGACACTGAATGTGAGAAAGCCTGTAGCAAGGAAGGCATCAGACTGGTGTAATCATATTTCAATTGGAAGCATTTTAAAAAGTGTATCTCCGTATAACATGTCAACATTTTATATTACAAAAGACATAATTAAGTTAAGGCACTAACATGGTGAGAACAATCAAATCATAAAAGTGAATCCTCAATGAAATTGTGCACCAAAATAAGGTCCAGTTGGCTTTGCAGGAAGAAGAAAATTGTATGACTACAGGGGTAAGAATTCAAATGATGACATAAAAATCAAAGAAAGTTAGTAACTACCACAATCCAGAACAGAAAAGAATGGGTATTTCCATTGAATATTTACATAGAACTATTTACAGACCAGTACTGAAAACATGATGTGTGTATGCACACTCCAAAATCACAAAAATGAATGGCACTTATTTGAAAAAAATTAAGTTCTATATTAAACCACAAATTAGTAATTTGACACAGAACTTAGAAGAAAATAGTAGATGGGCTCTGAAATACTGTGGTGACAGATTGGTGGGTGGATGAGGAGGGAGAGAGTGAACACAAAGAACATTGTATATTATTAAAATATTAAATACTAACTACTTTTGAGTATGTGTACATTCTACTCAATTTATTAATATTATAATAAATAGAGCTATGTAAGATTAAAACATATTCATAAAACATAAGGAAATAAATCTATCGATTACAGATGAAATAATATGCATCATATTTCTCACTTTAGAATTATAGATTTTGATTCTAACTAATCAAATAATCTAAGGATAGATTTTATAACTATACATGTTATCACTAAGATTAAATATCCATGCCTTTCAGCTACAATAATTCAGAGTTCATGAATTTATAACACTATCATAGTGTCAATGCAATAATTATGTTTCTAGTGGATAATGCACTACCTATATCTCCCTCAATTAAGTTAAGCTGAATGAGTTGGAATAAAAGTAAATAAATATACTGCATATATTTTTTTATTTATCATGTTTTCAGAGTCAAATTAGCAGCCCATTATATATTTGTTCAAAATAATTAGTAAAATAGTACTCAAATATCATCTCTAAATCAACCAAGAAATATGTTGATTCTAGTAGTAAATTTTTAATTATTTTCATTGTACTCTTAATTAGAAGACATTTTTACAATGTACTTTTTTTATACACACACACACATACAAACACATATATGTATATGTGTATATATACATACATATGGGTAACCTTGCTTCAGCAGAATAACAGACTTAGATACAGACACAAGAATGGTGTCCCAGAAAAGGTGTTCCCTGCTCCTGAACCACCTTTTTTGGGGTAAGTACAACTACCATGCCTTACCAAAATCTTCTCTTTACAATATATGGAAATAATAACAGAAGCCCACAACAGGTCAGAAGAAGCCCAGTCCAAATATCTATATTTACTTCATAGTTTCTAGATTTTTTTTAGTTCAGGGAACTTAAGGGATGAGGAAAGGAAAAGATTGTAAGAGCCAGAATATAAAGAAGTCTTCTGTAAAACAGTCTCTCCCAGAAGTGGCAAAATAAACAACACAGAGACAATGCCAATATTAAGAGACAAGATGAGGTGGGAAATCTCAACTGAGCCAACTCTTAGAAAACAAACTTCAGGCTGGTAAGTAATGACTGCTGAAAGAAGGAGACTTAGCCTACTCAATGAATAAACAAGCCTCCTGGTGGCTGTCTAATACAAAGAGTTCGACCCTGGAACCATATACACAAAGACAAAAACAGATTCATTACTGTTTTATCTGATGATTTGTATAATTATGTGTTGATACTTATACATAAATATACTTCTCTCTATGTCTTTATTTCTTTACCACCATCTATCAGTATACAATCTATCCATCTATCTTTCATATATATATATATATATCTGTCGTCTGTCTGTCTGTCTATATGTCTATAAGTCTGTTTATTCTATCTACCTATCAACCTATTTGTTATCTATTAATCACCTATTATCTGTCTGTCATCTATCATCTATATCAAACTGCTATGTAAAGAAATAAAAGGCTATCAAATTGAGAGTGAGATGAGAACAAGCTGAAGAGAAAAGACACAAAGACTTAGGATGGGTGATGGTAGGAAATACAGTGTGAAAGTGACCATAGGAATTTAAATCATAGTAAACACAGTACAAAATTACACCCCTTCGTTTTTCCACATCAACCTGATGGGAAGATGGAATTCAGAATTTTCACAAAATTTTACAATAATTAGATATACTACTAATGAGATTTTGGCAAAAACATTCTGTATATGAGAAAATTCCAGGACTCATTTATTTAATATTAAAGGTTAAGAGGATCATAGATGATGCACCAGGAAAAAATTCTATCCTTTTCCATATATGACTTTATAATTTTCTTATCACATTAATATCTTGAACATTTTCTACAATCAGTATTTTATTAAGTAATGCTAGTGTAAGGAATGCATTTAAGGAAAACAAAATAACTTTAGGTTTAAAATATGATACTCAAAAAATTAAATGTTACCTTCAGTGACACATGGGTACTATTGAGGAAACAGATGAAATATATACCCTTTTATCTAAAAAGAAAAAAAAATTGCACCTAGGCTATGTATTATGAATTCCAAATGAATAAACTATTTTCTTGGCTCTTGTACATTTTCCTCAGTCACTTTTACACATGAATCCAAAGGAGTATAAGTTTGCCAAAGGTTAATTAAAGTTATAAAAAATTACAGTCCAGAGGCTTTGCTATGAATTTATTTAGTATAATTATAATTTAATTAAATTTGATACCTTGTGGAGGTTTGAACTGTGTTCCTTTCACCCAATAAAAATATAACCAATTTTAATTATCTAATAATATGAACATACATTGGAAATTGCTTTTTCGTGGTTTCAAATACGATAAAGATTACAGTAAGACATCGCACTATATTTATGTGTTGCTTTTATTTGTTTGTTTGTTTTGAGTATGTAATTTAATTATGTCATTTTCCATTCCCTTTATTCCCTCTAATCCATTCCATTTGCCCCTCCCACTTCCTTTCAAATGCACTTCCTTTTTTATTGTTATTGCATTATATTAATTTAATATACAGATATATTTTTAAATGTACCCTATTTAGTACTTATAAAACATGCATGTTTTTTTTTTATTTAAAAAAAAAAAAGTAATAGAGAGTTAAGATGTGTGGTGAGAGTCACCTTTTGAACGTTTTCTTTCCTCAATTTAGGTGTTTTGAATAACATATCTGTTATCCTATAAAATGCAGTACCTTCAGGATCACATGGTAGTCACTAAAGTATAGGACAGTGATCATATCCATTTAATTCTCTGAAGTCTTAGAATTGAAATTGATGTGCTGTCTTTCCTGTGATATACTTATCCATCAAGTTGTTTGACTATGACCAGAATCAGAAAGAAGGAATATTTTACAGCACATATAGACAGAATACATGACATGTAATGAACTGAGTACTCAATTCAATTTACCTAACTGGGTAAGAAAGAAGATGTCACTCTTGATTTAGCTTTTCTTTATACTCATCAATCAAATTTTTATGTCTATTCCAAACTACACCCCACAATGTAAGAGTAGAATATTTCTAGAAATAGTAATACTTCTACAACTTCAAATTTGAACAAGCTATATGAAATCTTTATAGTTTCATTCTCCTCTTTTAATTTTTGAATAATTAATTATGTTGTAACAATGTAAATAACTATTGTGACTGTCAATAATAACTTAAATGGCTTAATCCTGCACCTTAGTCTTAGGAGAAAAGAAACAATATCACAGTAGGTCAAATCTATATTCTAACAAATTAACCTTTTTGTTCCCTACGTAGTAGTTATGGTTTGCAAAACATGCTAACAAATGTTATAGTTGTGGTATTAGAACTTTGTAGACTTTAAAAAGAAACTACAAAGTATTCAAAGGAACGCCATATTAAACCTCATGTGTCTGACAGAAATTGAGGAGTAGAGCTAGAAAAGAAAATAGAAAAAAAATCGTACAATACAATATTCTTTAAAATCAGAGCTAATAAACAGACTTCTTTCTGATAATGATAAATAAGTAAATTAATTATGTAATTAGATATTTGTGTAATTACGTATTTCCCCTTTGCATTGTATACATGGTATAGAGATTCAATTTTCATAAATTCACATATGAGTACTTTAATGGTGTGTATGGTTAAGGGAAAGTTCATGCCACACAGCATCTGAGAAGTTTGGAGCACATATATTTTATTCCTTCTAATTTTATGGGAGTTCTAGTGATCTGTTTTAGGTTGATTGATGACTACTCTTAGCTAGAAACAAAACGTTTAGTTTAATAATAACTTTTGGGAAGAATTGTTAGCAATGGTTAAGTTCTAAGGTTCAGTGTCTCCAGGTTCATGGTATTTTATTCTAGAATAAAATAAAACTGCACTCAGATTAAGAAATGCTATGGTAACTCTACATAAACAGCAATAGAGCCTGTTAACACATTGTCAGGAGTGAGAGTAGCACATATGATGGTAACCTCATTTATTGTTTGATTGCTTCCTTTTGTGATACTTAGGAAAATACTTTGGTTGGTAAGGTATAGTGGAAGTGGTTCTCTTTTGCTGGAAAAACATGGATTATGTCAACAGCTTTTTCCTCTTTCTGGTCATTCCCTTTATGTGCCAGATTTTAAGTATTTGGGTATCCAAACACACACAGGAAATTTTCATTCAAAGGACAACGTTTGCCTGATTTTGTATCCATAAGCCTTAACCTGAGTCAGGTTGTATCAGTTCCTCAAGTTCATATCTGGGCACTGCATTGGTATGATTGAATGTACTTTGTTTAGATTTGATTGTCGTTAAGTGGAAGAGAAAAGACCATCCTCCATTCTGCAGAGAAAATATGTCTAAATCTTAGTTGAGATGGGAGTCCTAGGTTGCTTGCATGTTTCTAGGTGCACTATAAGTTGGAGGGATACACATATTCATAGCATATGCCATCAAATATATCAAATTATCAAGTTTGTGCATGGATCCAATATGGAGCCCAAAGCTACTGAACGATTCTCTAGATTTGCCCACTGCAAAATGACATTTAAAAGTTGTTCATTATGTACTAATATTCCCTTATAACATTAAAACATGATTGTTATACATTCGCCAAATTCACTAAACATTCTTTGAAAACTAAATTATACTATTAATTTTAGATTTTGTAAAGCATTTTATAAACGAACGCATCTAGTCAATATATAAAAACAAAACATGGCAGGCATTTTCAGAAGTTGTAAATTATGATTTATCTCAGTTTATAGCAATATTACTCATATTTAGTTTAACCACAGGGCCAAGAGGCTGCTTTTGTAACATTGAACACACAAGTGCATTATTTTTCATTGAAATATTGAAAAATGTAATGAATGGACTCTTCAACAAAATGACTACGAAGAAAATTATGTTTCTGCAAATTGTTCTAAAGACATCATCCACAATTGCAAGAAATGTCTCCGTGTTGTTGTAATAGCAATTGTTTAGTTATTTATTCATGAGGAGGATTTTATAAGTATAGCTGATGTTTTTGTGCCAGTGTAAATATTGGAATAAAATGAAAATTCAGGCTTACTCTTTGTTCTAAAGGAATAGTGACCAACAACAAAGAAAATGTTGGTATATGGTGATGCACATTACAGCAGGTCAAACAAAAGTTTAAGTAATACAAAGTAGATCCAGAGTGAGTGGTTAGCCTAATGGTCACTATTCATGACTCTTAGCAGTACCTTCTTTGCTGAATATTTTACTTGGTATCTCAATGAATAGTGAAATATAGAAAAGATTCCTGAGATTTGTTAAAGACTTCTGACATTTAAAGACGCTGTTGTGTAAATGTCTATAACATTATGTGTTTTAATGGCCTGAGAGAAGAGTGTCTTTGACAAAGTTTTTCTTGCCAAGCATAAATCAATTTGAGACAGGGTAGAGAATAATAATAGGAATGATCCTACATAGACTTGGCATTGGAGAAAACTACTCACAGAAACTAATGGGGTGGAGTCGCACCTTAGTCAGTATTCTCTAACGTAACAGAGCTTATAGAATGAATCTTTCTCTTTCTCTCTCTCTCCCTCTCTCTCTCTCTCTCTCTCTCTCTCTCTCTCTCTCTCTCTCTCATATATATATATATATATATATATATATGTGTGTGTGTGTGTGTGTGTGTGTGTATGAGATTTATTAGAATATATATAATATGAGATTTATTAATATATATATATATGGGATTTATTAGAATGACTTATAATAGGCTGTGATCCAGCTAATACAGTAAAAGCTGCCTATGAACAAAAATTCAAGAGTTGTTAGTTCTCCGAGGCTGGATATCTCAGCCCATTTTCAGTATATGCTAGAATCCTAAAGAAGCAGGCTCTAATAAGAGTGAAAAAAAAAAAATAGACTTTCTAGCAAGGAAAAAAGCAAGCAGACAGAGAATGAAGCTTCCTTCTATCATGTCCTTTATATAGGTTTATATCAGAAGGGGTGGCCCAGATTAGAGATGGATCTTCCCACCTCAGAATTCTAGCTTAATTATGTCCCTTCCCACCACAATTATGTAGAATCAAAGTGTATCTTTATACTTTAAATTATTTAACAATGTAAAAAACACTTGTGAGTATCAAGTTAGTAACCAAAATAGACATTAAAAGTAGGGATATTTGTTTGAAATGAAAATATAAAGTCAAAGGAAGGTGTTTAATTTTCTGATTGACTATAGACTTGTTAATTGTCTGGCAGACTTAATATTATTAACTGAAGACAATAGTCATAGAAAAATAACAGTAAGTAAAATTTGAATTTGAAAATGTTGATATCACTAGAAAAATGTCTATCAATATTTTGAATAACTATAGGTATTTAAAGAAGTGAGAGGCACCTCACCCTCAAGAGAAAGGAGAACCCAGCAGTGGGGGGGGTCTGGTGAGGTGGAGGGGGAGGGGTGGGGGAGGGCACATCGTCATAGAGATGGGGGTTGGAGGTATGAGATGTGGACCAGGAGGGGGATAGAATCTGGAGTGTAAAAAGGAGATTAAATAAAATTTAAAAAAAGAAGTAAATTAATTCTAAATATTTAAGTATAGGTTTGAACTAATATTTAAAATTTGATACCAGTTTAGTGAGAAGGATAATTTGTATGTCAATTTCATTGGACTTGAGTTTCTAGTAAAACACATCTGGATGTCCACAGATTTCTGGAAAGGCTTGACATTTGCATCACTACACTGAGTAAACAGAGTAGTATTGTGGAGTTGGAGAGGTAACTTGGTGAGTATGTGCTCTCAATAATGAGAGTCAGAATGTTTATCCAGGAGTCTCACCATGCAGTTCACACGTGCCTATGACTTCCTTCCAATGGATCTGAAATCCTTTTCTTGCCTTCCTGGGCACCTGAAACCACATGTGTATACAGTGACAAAAACCCACATATAATTTTAAAATAAATTATGACTGTAGACAGATATCATTCAACTTAGCTCTGTAACGTGAAAAAAGGAAAGGTAAGAGAAACTGTGTATTGAAAATGGAAAATCAACTTTTTTTTTCCCCAGCAAACATCAATTTCCTTCTCCTTACGACTTTGAACTCACACTGATTATACCGTTGGATTTCCATCTTTATGACTGCATATAATACAATTATTAGCTATCAAAATATTAAGTCAAAGGCTATAATGTGTGTGTGTGTGTGTGTGTGTGTGTGTGTGTGTGTGTGTGTGCGAATATGCATGTTTCTTTATCTTTCTGCATTTTTTAGAAACTATGTTTTATTTTGTTACTTAAACCACCATCCCTCCATGCATTGCTTCAGCTACTTTGGGTCATACACTAAAGCTTTCTTTTAATGTTTGCTGCAAGAATTCACCAGAAGGAAATGAAACTTCCAGGGAGTAAACCACTAGCCACAAGGTACACATGGGGGGGGGGACCCATGACTTCAGTTGTGTATGTATCAGATGATTGCCTTATACAGCATCAAGGGGAAGAGAGGCCCTTGGTCTTGTGGGGGCTTGATGTCCCAGAGTAGGGGAATGCTAGGGTGCTGAGACAGGAATAGGTGGGCGGGTGGGGGAGCACCCTCATTGAGGCAGGGGTGGGGGTAGGGGTAAGGGGTTTGTGGAGGGGAAACTGAGAAGGCAGTTAACATTTGAAATGGATATAAATTAACCAATAAAAATGAAGTTCAACCAAATTACATCCTCCTTTGGAGATTTGGACAAGTAAAGGTGTGATATCAAGTGTTTTCTCAGTCTCAGGATGTTTGCTGTGTTTTTTATTCAGGTTTGTCTAGAGGAACAAAACTGATAGTATATATATATATATATACATAACTTTTCTCAGTGAGACCCACAACTGGGTGATTGCTGGCCTGTCCAGTCAGTCTGGGGCCAGCCACACTTCTGGGACTCCTGGTCCTATTTGGATTATAGACAATGTGTTCCTATTCAAGGTGGCTCTTTTTTATGGCTCCCTCTCTGAAGGAAATTGCATCAGTCCCTTTACAGAGAGTCATTGGACTACCAACTCTATCCCTCACGGGGACCAGCACATAATTTTGCCTACACTGGGCATTCCTGTGTGAGACTTCATTTTTTCTTTCTGACCTGGTTCTAAAGCAACACTTTCTTTACTAAATTAAATTCTTCAGAGATTAACTGTACTCTCTCCCCTGTTGGGTTCCTGCGGACTTGGATACTATCATGTTCCTTTCGCAACCACCACTAATCTGGGTCCCTGTAAATGCCACTGATGGCTGCACTAGAGAACTAGCTGTTTCTGATCTCTCATTATTGTTGCTGTAATGGGGGGGAGGACTCACGGCTACAGCCTTGCAAAATTCAGTTCATCTGCACTTAATAATAGCTTGGCTCTTAAGGCCTCTGTTTTAGATAAATAGTTGCAGGTAAAGGGGGTCTTGCAGCAGGCTAGTGTTAAATTTACACCATCAAGTGGGACTTTTACAGCATGATGTTCAGCATCTGTGGCATCTTGCTCAAGTTACTTGTGCTCTATGTTATCCCACTATCTGCTTAACACAAAATCAAACACACCTTAATAGTATGACAACACTAAATTTACAGCATAGCTATGTAAGTGACACATAGAATTTCTCATTTCTTTTTCTCTTACATCGGCTACATCAAAATATTTTCTAAATTAATGCTACTCGTAGCTTTGGACCAGTTGGCTGGATTCTTTAAAGATGTAGGGTCAAAGCTACTCCAGTTTGTTTCTTTTGTAAACCTTTTCATTTGTGGTACTATTGTTTGAGGCAGATTAGTGTTTTTTATAATCTGGGTCATTAGACATATTAGGGCTCAGCAGCTCCACCCGGAATCCCTTTAATTAAAAATACTCAGCCTTTTAAAAAAAGAAAGAAGGTGGACCTGCGGGGTCAGGGGGATGAAGCTGGGGGAGGAAGGAGTGGGATGGAGAGGTAAGCGCCAATCGGAATTGCTTGAGGAATCCTGATCCAGTGGTACACAGCATGAAATTTAAGTGCATCCAGGAAAATGAGTGAGACAAAACCAAGGACCAGAACCCAGGGCTATGGCCACTTCCTCTGCCTCCAGGAAATCGTCCTGGGTAACGGATCCTCTCCCCTACAGAATCACCAGCAAGACATTTAGATTCAATAGGACAGCATGTGTAATGCTCCTTTGGCCATTGATTATGAAACCATACCCATTGTATATAACTTGTATATAAGTTATTATACTGAATGGTAAAAGTTAGATGTGCACCTCAACGGCGAGTCTAATTTCCCGGGCATCTTTGTGCGATCCACTTCTGCTTTCCCCACTTTTTTTCTGCTCCGGGTTCCAACACAGTTGGGCCTTTCCCACTTTTGAAGCAATCTGTATTGGGATTCTTCTATGCTAACCATCTTCACTGAAGTAGAATCAGGGTGCTGCTGGGAGCTGACATGTCTCACTGACCCAAATAGCCTTTTAATAATAAAACATCTTTAAATGCCCGATCTGCTCAATTTTGAAAATATCTTACTGAAATTAACTAGACTAATATCAAACATGACAAAGAGTTTGATTATCTGCCAGCTAACTTGCATTTCTTAATTATCTTAAACAATTTGTAATAGCAACTTTCATGAACTAGCATTCATATTGTATTTTTAAAAAATTGCATATGTTCAATATCTATCTTAAAAACGAATTGAAACATATATAAATGATATATTGTAATAAAATATAATCTTAATCTGTATCAATATACAAAGATCTATACCAATATAAATTTTTGACTACTAGTAGCTCTATATTTTAAGAGTAGATTCAATAATCTACCCCTTATTCCTATATCTTTTCTTTTCTTTTTTGTTCCTGTCTCTCCCCTTTCCCCTTAACATTAGATAAGGAAGAAAGAAGGACAGAGGGAAGAAAAGGAAAGAAATTCCTGAGTTTAACCTCCTGTATGTTGTTTCCTCTCTGACCAAGATCTTTAACAACTTTTAACCAACCCCCCTTTAATGGCGATCATCACCCAGTGAATGACCACAAACTACCCACCTGCCTTTTGGAAATAGGGCCTCAATCTCTTAGCATTGCTTCCTGCTGTTTGAGCATAATGTTTTTTTCCTTTTGGGAAGCCAAGGACAATCTGGATATTGGCCAGTCTTTAAACATCAATGGGAGGGGAGAGAGGCTTGATGCCTTAATGTAGGGGGAAGCTAGAGCGGTGAGGCAGGAGTGGAAGGATGGGTGAAGGAGCACCCTCATAGAGGCAAAGGGGAGGAGAAAGAGGGGATATGGGATGGGTTGTGAAGGGGTAACAGAAAAATAGCGCTATCATTTGAAATGCAAATGAATAAAATGAAAAATTAAAAAACCAAAAGCTAGCTGTATCCAGCGTCTTTGTGTTGAGAAAGTTCAGACTTAAATGACATCCTGACTGAAATAGTAAACAAAGCTGGACCAATTGGGGCCATATGGGGCCAGCAGCTTTCTTTGAAGCCGTCCTGGAAGCAAGTTTTGATGAAACAGCTATTAAGGCAGTGTGTGGTTGGATCAAGCAGGATCCTGGAATATCAGCGTCTCAGCATCCTTCTCAGAATCCCTGAGGATGAAGCTTGTCATGACTTCTGAAACTTCATTTGTGTTTGCAAGCATATGAACTTTCACAGATAATTTACATTTCTGCATTGACATATGTATGGAATGTGCAGTGTGCACAATTTAGCCAAAGTTGACTTTCTGCTCTGTTCAAGCAGCTAAGGCATCTGCCTTTCTTTATAAGTTAGTTTGGATTGGATAACCAAAGTATAATAACTTTTTAATCTATGCCATTTGAAAGGATAGAATGACAAATCCTGAGGATTTAGTAGCCAAAAAGATTTGTTAGCTGATGTGCTGGCTGCTGACATTTTCATGTCTCAGCCAGTCACAGAGCTGTTCCCATGTAAAAGGATCATCAATACAAGTCATCTGTTTTCTGGACCTTCATGATTTCTTTGCGTTTGTCTGTAGTATCTTCAGCAGGTATCCTCCAGTCAAATCTGATTTTTATAAATTTGGATGGAATCTACAGTTTTTCTTCTCCTGTTACAACAAGGTCAAAACCTCTTTTCAAAACCAACATATTTCCTTCCCTCCATTCTGAAGTTAGGGCACCCTTAACATAAAGAGACTGATTTAGCTCAGCAGTATAGTGATTTGAGTATGTTTGACCCATGTGAAGTGGCACTGTTAGGAGGTGTGGCCTTGTTGGAGTAGGTATGGTGTTGTTGGAGGAACAGAAGAAGTCTGTCACTGTGGTGGTGGGCTTTGAGGTCTCCTCCTATGCTCAGGCTCCACCTACTGGGAAGATGAGTCTCTTCCTAGTAACCTTCAGATCAAATCTTGGATAAGCCAACACCATGTCTGCCTACATGCTGCCAAGATTTCCACCATGACGATAAGAAACTGAACACCTGAAAATGAGATTGTGCTGAATCTATAGATTGTTGCTGGTAGTATTTTTTACTTTTAATTCTATTGATCCATGAGCATGAGGGATCTTTTCATCTTCTGATATCTTCTTCAATTTATTCTTAAAAAACTTGAAGTTTTTAATCATATGTGTCTTTGGCTTGCTTGATTATAGTTACCACAGATATTTTATAGTATTTGAAAGGTGTTGAAAATATAGTATTGTAAAAGGTGTTGTGTCCCTGATTTGTTTCTTAGTTTGTCAATTGTATATAGAAAGGCTAGTGATTTTTTTTTAAGTTAGTCTTGTAAACAGCCACTTTGCTTAAAGCTTTTATCAGCTGTAGGAGTCCCCTGGTGTAATTTCTAGTACCACTTATATTATTATTAATATAATTTATTATCTGTACGTAAATGTAGTTTTACTCCTCCCTTTCCAATTTGAGACCCTTGATCTTTTTCAATATTCTTATTCCTATAGCTGAAACTTCAAGTACTACATGAAGTAGATATGGACAAAAAAAAGACAACCTTTGCTTCTTTCTGATTTTAGCGAAGTTGTTTGAATTTCTCTCACTTTATTTTGATGTTGGCTGTGGGCTTTACTTAAATTGCCTTTATTATGTTGATGTATGTCTCTTGTCTTCTTAGTCTTTTTAGGACTATTATAATAAAGGCGTGGTTGTATTTTCTCAAAGGCCTATTCTGCACGTAATGAGGTAATACATGTACATTTTCCTTTCAGCTTGCTTATCCAGAATAATACCTGTACTTATTTTAATATATTGAACCATCCATGGTTCTCTGGGATGAAGCCTACTTACCATGGTGGGTGATCTTTTTCACGTGTTAATGAATTCATATTGCAAGTATTTATAGAATATTTTTGCATATGTTCATAAGTAAATTTGATCTGTTATGTCTTCGTTGAGCCTGTATGTGGTTTGGGGATCAGGGTAACTGTGGCCTCATTAAGATGAATTAAGTAATGTTCCTTCTATTTTTATTTTGCAGAATAATTTGAAGAATATTAATATTAACTCTCCTGTGAAAAATTGTAGAGTGTTTCTTTTACAAAGCTGGCTGCCCTTGGGTTTGAGGCATAGATGTTAAGATTTGAAATGTTTTAGTGGTTATTTTTTTTCTTCCTGAGTATGTAGTGTCCTTCCCTATAGCTCTTGATTCGTTTTAGTTTAAGTCTGTTGCAGGAAGTATTAAAAAAGAAAACCAGCACATTCCTGTGCTCAGGCCTGCAACTGGTGGGCCACAGCAGACCTCCCACCAGGTGATCTCATTCCCTCAGCCTGCCAAATCTCCAGAGCTGAGTCCCTTGGTGGATCTCTGCAGCCAGGCTCACACACTAACTGCCTCCCCCCCCGCCCCCCGGTCAGCCATCTCAACACCCAATTACATGGTAGAATTAAAACTTTTAAGCATATAGTTAACCAATCAGATTTATGTATCAATAAAAACACAATTTACAAGATGCTAATACAACAATTTCAGAACCAATTCACAATGATAAAAGCTGCCCACCTAGATTAGACAATTTATTCCAAACTTCTAACCTTTATGATAACATAACCACTACCTACCATGCTATCTATCACGACTGCTGCCATCTTCCTTCTCTTCTCTTAAGATGCTCACTCCTGTGCAACTCTTAGCTACGCCTCTCTGTTTCCTGTCCAATCACAGGGCTCCTGATGCCCTAATGTAATTGGACAGGAAAAATCCTGCAACAAAATCTATTTCTAAGATATTAAAATGGCTACATCAGTTTACTTGTTACATTCATTTGCTTGGAATGTCCCTTTTCAATTCTTTACCCCCAAATAATATCTGTCCTTGATGTTGAGGGGGAATTCTTGGATGCAGCAGAATGATCAATCCTATTTTCCCATCAATTCTATTAGTCTGTGTCTTTTTGTAGAGAAATTGAGGCCATGGATATAACAGGATATCAATGAGTAGTGATTGTTCATTCCTGTAATTTTGTTGGAGGTGGTGGTAGTGGTGGTATGTGTGTGTGAGTGTGTGTTTGCTTCTCTTCATTTGATTTTTCGAGTGCAAGAATATTTATTCTCTGTTTTCATGGGCTTAATTAACCATCTTCAGTTGTTGTTTTCCTTCTACCACTTTCTGTAGCTTTATTTCTAGACAGATTTAAATTTGATGTTAACATAGAATATTTTATGTTCTCCTTCTATGGTGATTGGAAATTTGGCTGAGGATAGTTGTCTGTACTGACATCTCTGGTCTCTTAGAGTCATCTGTCAGGGTCCTTCTGTCTTTTAGTGTCTCCACTGAGAAATTAGATGTAATTATATCAGACCTGTTTTTATGATTTTTTTAAATGTATTTTCACAATTTTTTGTTAATTATTTAAAACTCCAGATTTTATTCCCCTCCTGGTCCACCCTCCAACTGTTCCACATCCTATACTTCCTCCCTACCTCCCTGTTTCCACAAGGATATCCCCATCCCCCACCTCCACCCCACCAGACCTCTATACCCACTAGGGCCTCCAGTCTCTTGAGGGTTAGGTGCATCCTCTCTGACTGAACCCAGACCTGGTTGTCCTCCACTGCATATGTACCAGGGGCCCTATATCAGCAGGTGTATGCTGCCTGGTTGGTGGTCCAGTATCAGAGAGATCTCTGGGGTCCAGGTTAATTGAGACTGCTGGTCCTCTCATAGGGCTGCCCTCCTCTCCAGCCTCTTCCAGCTTTTCCCTAATTCAACCACATGAGTCAGCAGCTTCTGTCCATTGGTTGGGTGTAAATATCTGCATCTGTCTCTTTCAGCTGCTTGCTGGGTCTTTCAGAGAGCAGTCATGATAGGTCAGGTTTTTTGAGTGCTCCATAGCCTCAATAATAGTGTCAGGTTTTGGGACCTCACCTTGAGCTGAACCCCACTTTGGGCCTGTCGCTGGACCTTCTTTTCCTCAGGCTCCTCTCCATTTCCATCCCTGCAGTTCTTTCAGACAGGAACAATTATAGGTCAGAGTTTTGACTGTGGAATGGCAACCCCCGCTCCCTCACTTGATGCCCTTTCTGCTGGAGGTGGGCTCTACAAGTTCCCTCTCCTCAATGTACGGTGTTTCATCTAAGATTTCTCTCTTTGAGTCCGGAGAATCTCTTATCTCCAAGGTCTCTGGTACATTCTAGAGGATTCCCTCAACCTCCCACCTTCTGAGGATGCATGTTTCCCTTCTTTCTGCTGGCCCTCAAGGATTTCAGTCCTTTTCCCCCACCTAGTACCCGATCATGTTCCCCACCCCCATCCCATTTCCCTCCTAGGTCCCTCTCCCCTCTTTGTGTTTGCTTTCTTCTCCCTCCCAAGTGGGACTGAGGCATCCTCACTTGGGACCTTCAGCTTGTTGATCTTTTTGAGTTCTGTGAGCTGTATGTTAGATGTAATTCTAAAAGATCTTCTTATATGTTACTTGGTCTTCTACATTTGCAGCTTTTAGTATTTTTCTTTGTTCTGTATGATTAGTATTTTGATTATTATGTGGAAAGAAGATTCTCCTTTTTGGTTCAATCTACGTGGTGTTCTGTATTCCTCTTGTACATTAGGAAATTTACGAAAAATTTCTTCTGTGATTTTGTTGAAAAAAAAAAATGTCTTGGCCTTAAGACTGAGCTCGTTGACCTAGAAGGGGAGCTGGCAGAAGGACTGGAGGAGCAGAGAAGGATTGCAACCCCACTGGAAGAACAACATCAGTTGGCTAGACCACCCAGGGCTCCCAGAGACTAGACCACCAACCAAGGTGTATACAGGGAGGGCTCCATGGCTCCAGATACATACATAGCAGAGAATGGCTTTATCTGGCATCAATGGGAGGGGAGGTCCTTGGTCTTGTGGAGGTTTGATGTCCCAGCATAGGCGGATGTTCGAGCAACTGGACAGGAGATGGTGGATGAGTAGGGGAGCACCCTCAGAGAGGCAAAAAGGAGGGGGAGGGGGAGAGGGTGGTAGGATGGGGGATTATGGAGGGGTAACAAGGAAGGGGGATATCATTTGAGATGTAAATGAATGGAATGAATATATGTATGAATGTATGTGTGTGTGTGTGTGTGTGTGTGTGTGTGTGTGTGTGTGTATATATCCATCCATGGGGGGGAATGACTTCCTATTTTCCTATTTAAGAGTGTGTGCTTACAAGTCTATTACTCTGTACATTGTCCAGCTTTGAGATTTTGTGTTAATTATTGTGGTGGATTGATATACTTGGCCCCTGGGAAAGAGCACTATTAGTAGATGTGGCTTTGTTGGAGTAGAAGTGACCTTGTTGGAGGAAGTGTATTACTGTGTAGGTGGACTTTGAAATCTCCTAGTGCTCACGTTGCACTCCGTGCAGACAAAAGCCTCCTCCCAGCTGCCTGCAGAAGAGTCTTCTTCAGGCTGCCTTAGTTCAGGATGTAGAACTCTGGCTCCTTCAGCATCAAGTTGCCCTGGATGCAACCATGCTTCCCACCATGACGATAATGGACGGAAGCTCTGAAATTGTAAGGCATATTCAATGAAATATTTTCTTTTATAAGTGTTGCCTTGGTCATGGTGTCAATTCACAGCAATGAAACCCTAACTAAGGCACTTATCATCAACTGCAAATTGAGGTTCTCTGATGAGGACTAAGTGATGCTCTGATGTGGGCACAGCAATATTTATCAGTAGGACTCACTTATTGCTGTTTTCCTGTATCAGAATAAAAATAGTAGGTTTTCCCCTATGGTCTATGATTGATTGATCAAGTGTCAAGTTCTCGACCAATTGAGCAGTATCAGATATGTGTTCCACCTGATGGAATGGATCCTAAATCCAATCAAAAAGTGATGTTACTCTCATAACATTTGTGACAATATTTTAGCAGTATATATTAAAGGCAGTGTACTGTTTTAGGTCTCGGGTTTGTATCTGGCAAACCCAATAATATTGGTATAAAAAAGAAAACAAATTATAATGATAAAATGTCTCCTAATTATTTTCTGCTATACACACATTTCCTTGTTCAGCTATCATCAGAGTAACTTCCTCCTACAGCAGATAGAAACAAATATAGAGACTCACAGCCTGAAATTACACAGAAAATGAGAGAAGGTGAAAAACTCAACCCTAAATGAGACATTTCTTTCACATTTCTACCCTCACGGCTCAGAGAACCTCAAAAAGAGGAGGCAGAGAGAATGTTAGAGACAGAGATGATAGAGGACACCAAGAAAACGAAGCCTTATAAGTCATCATGAGAAATGGTCATATGTTCTCTAGAAACTGAAGCATCAAACATTGCGTCACCTTGGGTCTATACCAGGTCACTTCTGGTTTAGCGCTTTTAATGGATTCCCGAGTGTGCACACAAGGAAGTCTCTGATTACTGAGCCCTCTCCCTCTCTTGGGTGCTTTTTGTTCTCTTGTTTTGCCTTGTACAAATTCAATGCAATACATTTGTTTTATCTTATCATATTACATTTGATCGTGATATATATATATATATACATATGTGTATATATATATACACATATATGTAATATATAACTATATATTATATGTAGAATGAATGAATGAATGAATGAAAACAGACACCAGGGAACAGATTAATAACCAATTATCATTGTTTCCTGCTGAAAAGGAGAAATCAATTATCATTAGTGGAGTGACTCTGGGTATTTCTACCATTCTAGAGTAGGCCTCATATTCAAGAGTATTTGAACAACATATAAAGGAATCCACAGTGTTTTTCTATGTACTTTTATTTGGTTACAGTTTGGTAGGTCTGTTCATTTTCTTTTGGGTGTTGTTTTCTTGTTTGGGGGACTTTTATTGTATTGGGTTTTGGTTTATGTTTTGTCAAAGAACTTGACATGGCCGAGTAGGGAGGGAATATCTGGATGGACACGGTAGGAGGAAGAATAGGATCAAAATACATTTAAATTAAAAATTGTTGAAATTAATAAAATGTATTTTATTAAAACATAGACATTTATAGTTCATTAGTCAATTTAGAATTAAATTTGGGATATACTTCCTTGGTTATTATTTTACTCTTTAGTTGTTTGATAATTATTCAGTATCTCATTTTAAATGCATCAGTGTTTTTTAAGTTTTAATATTTTTGTTGCGCCAACTTTCATACAACCAACTTAACTTTTATAAGATAGTATTCAGACAGTCTCATTAGAAATTCCATTTCTCTTTACTCAAATGTCAAATGGCCCCTTGATTATCAGAATTGACCATGCCTGTCCATCTTTTTCATTTTTATTTTCCTATTCAGAATTAAGGAGAGAATTCAAAGGTCATCCTGCTTTCTCATATCTGAAAACAATCCCTGGCAGTCTCTTTCTAGCCTAGAAAAAATGTCACCAAGTCTGCTTATCTGAAAGTATGCCAGTTAAGCATTTCCAGGTTTACTCTATTCTCTTAATATGATTTAAATTAATTAGAGTTTACAGTGATATTCTTGTCCTCCAATCTAGTTTCTTCTTCAACACTATTTAAACAAAAGGCCTTTCTAAGCCAGAAGGCAGTCAGTAAATTAAATCTATAACCCACTATAACTAAAAACAATAAAATGGTTTATTCAATGGTTAAACAAAAATTTAACTTGCAATATATATATTTAATCTGTAATTGAAAATTCATTTGATTAAATGTAGCATTACATAGGCAATGTCAATAGTGAAAAAGATAATATTAACTTAATTAATCTTTTACATTTACTCATTACCTATTTTAAATATGACTGTATATTTTGATATCTACACCAAGTTTTTCTAAAGCTGTATTTTAAATTTCAGTTCACTTCCCTATAACAGAAAATAATAATTTGATCTATCTCTAGTTTAATTAAAACAGATAGAAGCATGTAGATAAAGAAAGTATACTAATAAAAATTATGGGCTTCAGTTTTTTTAATTTTCTCACTAATATGACTAATACCTGACATGAAGCAATTTGAGGGCATTAGAGTTCACTTTGGCTGACATAAATATGGTTCAACCAAGTGAGAAGGGCATGCACTCAGCCAAGAAGCAAAGAACAGACAGAAGTGGGCCCTGCCAATCAAACCCCAGGTCCTACTACACTTCCCCCCAGTATTTTACCATCTCAGTAAATCTCTGCTTTCAAAAGTTCCATAATCCTCCCAAATAATTCCATTATTTGTAAACAAAGAATGCAAGCATATGAACCCATAAGGAAATTTCACATTGAGACAAACCAGAACTCTTCCAGATTTTTGGAAGATGTTGAAACCATGAGTACAAAACCAGGTGGTCATTTTTGTTACACGGATATTTTCAGGAATAACAGAAACTTGCTACAGAAGAAAATTCTTTTCTGATTCAAAGTTATAACACATAAAACACATTTTATTACAGAAAACTCTCAGTTCTGTAGTACCTTTATAGATATTAGTTGCTTATTTCAATTGAATAATGCAATGAAGTATAATATAATGTACTTAAGAAATATTCCACAAGGAAAAAGTTTTATCTACAGGTAAAACCCATTGGATATGCAAATCAATAACAGTTGGTATTACAATTTTTAAATTTGTTTTTATATCTTAAATATTATTCCTTAATCTTTATGAGATTATAATTTTAGAAATCATGGATATACTATCATCTTGATGTGAACTACCAACTCCAAGAGCACATTGGTTCCCACACAATATGCCATAAAATAAAATCCAATTCAAGGAAATAAAATAATTCTTATTAAATAACATAATAATGTATTTCACAAAATTGTAGAAAATAGTACAATTTTAAAATGTATTAAGACTACATATTACATAGACTCAAGTGGGGGAGGGGCTGTTATCCCACAGTCAAAACCCTGACCCATAAATGTTCCTGTCTGATAGAATTGCAGGGACAAATATGGAAGAGGAGCCTGAGGAAAAGGGGAATCCAGTGACAGGCCCAAAGTGGGATCCAGTTCATGGCGAGGCCCAAGGTTTGACACTGTCACTGAGGCTATGGAGCACTCACAAAAAGGGACGTCTCATGACTGCCCTGAAAGATCCAATAAGCAGCAGAAAGAGTCAGATGTAGATATTTGCACCCAACCAATGGACAGAAGCTGCTGAACTGTATGGTTGAATTAGAGAAAGGTTGAAAGCAGGTGAGGAGGAGGGAGATTCCGTAGGAGGACCAGCAGTCTCACTTAACCTGGATCCCCGAGATCTCTCAAACCCTGGACCATCAACCAGGCAGTGTACACCAGCTGATATGAGGCCCCTCCAACACATGTACAGCAGAGGACTGCCAAGTCTGAGTTTAGTCAGAGATGATGCACCTAACTCTAAAGAGCCTGGAGGCACCAGGGAGTTTAGAGGTTTGGTGGGGTGGGGGTACAGGGTGGGCCATGGGGTGAGAAGGAGGTATGGAATGGGGAACAGTCCATACGGAAGGGTGGACCAGGAGTGGGATTAAATCTGGAGTGAAGAAAAAAAAAGATTAATTTTTTTTTTTGAAGAGAGTATAGGAGGGGAATTTATACAGACATAGGAGGCATAGATACAGTTCATATTCTTCACCAATTTATATAAAATTCTCTTTTTGCTATATTTTGATAGTGTTGTAGTCTCTGTGAATATTAGTATAAGTATCAGACAGGTGAATAATTCCCTCTGGCTTCTAAGCTGCCTTTTTCAGGTTAAGTTGTGTGGTTTGGACTGATAAAAATAAGAGTGTGTGAACTGTCTTTGCTAACTAAAAGACAGTACTAATTAAGACAGTCCCAAAGACTCTACCTATATGACATGCCTTCAAGCACGTCAAATTTACTTTTGCTTGAACAGATGATAGGTGCCAAGGACATATTTTTGTGTGTTCTTAGTAGCTGTGAGAGAATTTCTGTGATCTCTTCCGAAATTCATCAGTAATACTCCATTGATTGCTCATGAATTTCTTGGAGAATCACCAATGTAATTTCTTCTTTAAAATCCAGTGTCGTTTCAGAATGTTTTTCATTTAAAAATATGCATTAATTTATATTTTGTAGTTTTTCTGCATGTATGTATGTTTACCACGTGTGTGCTTGGTATCTGTGGAGGAAAGAAGACAGTTTCAGATTCCCATGAGCTGGAATTACAGACATTTGTAAGTCACCAAATGGGCGATAGGAGTCAAACCCAGCACCTCTCCAGCAGCATCAAGTGGTCTTCACCATTTAGCTATCACACAATCCTAAAACATTTTCATGACAAGTACTTATTTACTCTGAACTCTGTATAAAGTTGGATGTCAAAGTTCTTTTCTCTTGGAGATAATAATACAAACATATTTTAAAATAGTGAACTCTGGCCCCTGTTATTGTCCCACAAACAGTAAACTACTTAGCAAATGTCTTAATAAATATCAATTTTTAAGTAAGTTTAAATCAGATTCATAACTTTATATGAAAGATAAATCACAAATTGAATTTTAAATTATAGTCTTTCTACCCAGTTAAGAAAAAATGTGATTTTTATATATTTAATAACTAGAAAGAATATTCAATATATATAATATATAGATTCTGGTTCTTAGAAAAATATAATAATCTTACATAGAAAAAATAAAATTTCAGTCAAATGTTCATTGTCTGCTAGTAGAGCTGGTAATTTTGTGTTTATGTATGAGAGAGCCAATAGTGTATTCATGATTTCACACATAAATATATGCATTTGGCACAGAATTTTGAAGATTCTACAATATCACTTTAACTGATGGAGAAATTTAAAATCTACTTACTTTCATCGGTATTAAATTTACCTTTTAGGGAAAACTATGTAGATGTATATAATTTCTAAAATAATATTAAATCTTTTTGGAATTATAATTATTGCTAAGACAAAAAACATGTTATACATTTTAAAATGTAAACATTAAAATGTATTAAGATATTTTCTTTCAATTGTTATCTTCAATTGTAATCTAGATTATAAGCTATATAACCTTGCTATTTGTTTAAAGTATTCTTTTTAAATGGCACGATCAGTCTACTTCGTGGGAGGAGTGCATGTCCGAATTAGCAGATTTCAGCTGTACTTCTGACATATTTAGCATTATATTTTGAGTTACATCATTATTTGTTAGAGAGTTTATTAAAAGACAAATTATCCCAGAATTGTTTATTCCGAATCATTCTGATGGTACCCAGGTTTTTTTTCCTGACAAATGTGTGAGTGATACTCCTGTTTTCAGGTACAATTGATCTGAAGTCATATTTTAAGACTCTGTGATAGGCCATCCATCCCTACAGAAGTACCTTGCCTTTCTGTGTAAATGACTTGATTATTATACTAGTGGATAACATTCATTGAGAATATTTAGTAAAATTTTGCCTAAAATGTGATATATTTATTATAATACAATGATAAAGGCAAACAATTTGATCAACATTACACTTGACAATACAGAAATTGTATCATTCTGAAACATTTAGAGTTCCTTGGAATAATTTAATATGCTTGATAATTTGAATCCTGGATTTCAATAACAAGGTTAAAGAGCCATGTTTTTATGTTTCTAATAGCTTATTGAAAAGTTTAATGACTGGAGAACAAACTTTCAATACTAATTTCCTAAAGTAAAACATGAGAAGCTGATAGAATTGAGTCCCTATTATTAGTTATGTGACTCTGAGAGGATTTACCTGTAGAGAGAACAGCCTAAAACCTCTACCACACTAATAATCAAAGTTTTATCATAGCTAAAAGCATAATTAAAAGCTATATCATAATAATTTTGTTTGTAATTGTTAACTGATGGGATGTATTCCAGGTCATAGAGTTTTAATTTTAAAGGAATGCATTGTGATAATTGTTTCAGTCCTATCAACTTTCATTTCCTTTGGTCCAAAACAAAGATTTTTTTTTAACAAACATTATTATGCATAGTTTATCCAACATCTTGGGAATATATTTTTAAAATATGTTATGTTTTTATTATTTGCAAAATCTTACATTTGGTATAGTAATGCCAGCTCTTCCATCTGCTATTTGATAAATAGAAAAACATAGTAACTTGATTCAATATTCACTAACAATTTGTTAACCTCAATGAGATTGAAGTATCAAAATTAAAATTTGTTATTTAAATAAGTACTCATAGAGAATGTTATCCTTTTTTTTTACAATTTAACTGAAATTCTGTTATGCTTGACTCTTGTTTCTCCAACAAGATGTGTATCTTATTAGTGAGTATCTCTCACCAATATTCCTACTTAGGCACATGGAAAAGTGTACACAAATCTCCTATGTCCCAATACCAAACTCAGGTGAGTATCAAGGGTTTCATCCTCATGTTCTAGCCAGTGCTAGCTACTGCTATGAATACTTTTCTTTGTCATTTTTTATTTTGCTACATTTGTGCTGCTGTTCTACTTTGATCAATAACACTTTCCAAAGAGATTACTTTCTGCAATCTCTCTTTCAGTACCCTACAACTTTTTTCTAGATTCTATTTCAGTTGAAGGTCTATATTTGGGATTTTAAAGAAAAATGATTATTTCTACAATGGTATAATGTTGTTATTTTCAAGGACATGACATACTTCACAAAGTATATTGTTATTTTATCATCATGAGTTCAGACTATTTCCTGGTGAGAATAATTGAATAGGTCTGTCTAAAATGTTAAATATGTGAATGGTTTTATCATATTTTTTCTAGAATTTCCTTATAGACTATTGATTCAAATGATTGTTTTTAAGAGAAAATGATTATAAATTAGGTGTCTTTCAATAATATCATTTCTGATAAATAAAATGCATGATGCCATCAAACATTTCAAAGTCAGTATTTAAACCACTTGGATTAAATGTGGATAATTTGTAATCTTCCTACAACATCTACATCCCTCCTATTTCAAGTTAGAATAACACCTGTTTACTGGTGTTACCAGTCTGACAATTATGTGATGTCAGGAATGGGAACTGTTTAAGCCTAGCAGTGAGTATCATCATTTGTGCAGATATCAGAAAACACATTTATACTATACAATTACAGGTTATGAAATATCAAGATTGCTATATATTTCATGTTTATAACATAATTTCTCAGACTATAGTTGGATGAAAAAAAAGTTTAAATTTCTAACACCTTAGAGGTTAGTGCATGTATTTTTCCCTTTGTGGCATACATAATGCCCAATGAAGTCTTCCAAACATTGAAAGACTTTATTCATTTTTCTTATCCCAGTGAAAGAGATACATTCATTAGCTTACACCTTTCTTGCTATCGATGTGATTGAGGAAACATCACTAAAGATTCTTATTTTTCTTCAGTCATGTTTATGTGAGGATCTCCCACAGAGCCAGAAGAGCTGAGGAAGAACTCATGTGGAAGATAAGAGGACTAAGCTTTAAAATAACCAAAGATCCTGAAAAGTTATTTAGAACAATTGTGAAACACTCATAAATGTTTGTGGTATTGAACAAGTACCCCAAGAAACCAAAACTACCACTACCACCATCACCATCACCACCACCACTACCAACAACAACAACAAACAACAATGAATTTTCCAGGGGCTATAGATTTGTCATATAAAACATTATGGAGGAAGTGTGTGTAAATATTAATGACTACAAGGCCACGCAAGGTGAAAGAGGAGTTGTGAAACCAATGAAAACTTTGTCAACAAGAGAAGCTTCTCAAAGACTGTGTGCCCACTTAACTTTGTAAAAGAAGACACTGAAAACATCAAATATCCCTGAGGAGATTATTTTGAACAATATGGGAAAACTGAAATGGTTGAAATTATGACTGAAAGAGAATGTTGGGCAAAGGCATAATTTGTTGTAATCCGAGACAAACCACAACTATATGGATAAGATTGACATTTAGAAACACGGTATTGTGAATGGTCAGAACTATGAAGTAAGACTAGCTCATGGAATCAAGAGATGGTTCATACTTCATCCAAGCAAAGAGCTTAAAGTCATTCCAGAATTGTTGGTAGTGGTCATGGAGGCGGTTTTAGTGGCAAAGGTCATTTTGGTTATGGAGAAAATTTCAGTGTCTTCGGCAGCATAGGTCATGGGGAATTCAGGGGCACTGGAGATGGTTATTTTGCAATTGTTAATGATCAAAGCAATTTGGGAGGTACCGGGAGCTACAATGATTTTGGCAGTTATAACAATCAAGTTTGAAATATTTGACATTTTGGAGTCTGAATTCCCCGTCCTGATAGAAATAGAGGGTAGTCCTTTGCTAAACTGTGAAACCAAGTTATATATAATGGTTCCAGCAGAAACTGTAGCTATGCCAATGGCATAAGGTTTTACTCTCAGGAAACAAAGCATTGCAAGGTGGAGGACAACAAGAGAATTGACTGGGAACTACAGGTGAAAACAGATTTTTGAGAACACCAAATGCAGTGGTGACCAGGCTGGCCACTTCAAAGAGGACATGCTAATGTGTGTGTCCAAAACACCCCAGGACTATATTTATGACCAATTATATAACAGATTATTTTAGTTTCTGTTCTGTGGAAAGTGTAAAGAATCTCCCAAAAGGGTCCAAAGTACACTCTATCATCAGCCATGATGTTGATTTCTAAATGTAATAGTTTCACAATGGCACTGAATAAATGCATTTTTAAAAAACAGTTACATAAAGTTAGTGTACTCTGAAATTATTTTGGCATACTTACCTAATAGTATGAAGTTAGAATTCCTTTAGGGTGTTGCCAGGTTCTATTTGTAGTTTCTTTTTTCCATTTTTTTAAAAATAAATTTCTTTTTTCTTATCTCATACGATACATTCCAGCTGCTGCTTCTCCTCTTCCAATCCTCTCCATCTTCTTTCTCCTCCAGGTCTCCTGCTTCTCTGTCTCCCTTCAGAAAAGAGTAGATCTCCCAGTGATATCCACCAAACTCAGCATAGAAAGATGCAATCAAACTAGGCATATACCCTATATCAAGGCAACCCAGTAGGAAGAAAAAAAGTCCCACAGTCCCGTCAAGATCAAGCAAAAGAGTCAGAAGCACCCTCGACTCCCACCATTAGAAGGCTAACAAAAAATACCGAGTTAAATAACCACAGCATGTATTCAGAGGGTCTGAAGCAGAACCATGCAAGCTCTGTGATTCAGTCTCTGTGAGCCCCAATGGCCCTGTTCAGTTACTTCTATTCCGTGTTCTCCTCCTCTCCTCCACCCCTATGGCTTCTACAATCCTTCCTCCCCTCTTCTGTGCAGTCCCAGAGCACCACCTAATGATTGCCTCTGGATATTTGTATCTTCTCTAATCATCTCTGGGAGGAAGCCTTCGATGACAGATGAAGACTGGACTAGACATCAATCCACTGACAGTTCAGATAACCAGGGTTGACCCAAACGAGAAATTGAAATCATTCCTAAGCATCTTCTGCTATATCCATTTGGAGTTAGGTCTGGATGAATGGAGTAGCCAGTCTCTACAGAAACCTAGGTGCAATTAAATTGCCAGTTATTTTTGATTCGATATGTATTTCATCATTGAAAGGTTCATCTGAGAAAAGACACAAAATTTCTTTATAATAATAGGTTTTGGCACATCCTCTGTAAAATCAAAATTGAATTATGGTACCAGATAATATAATAGATGAAAATGAAGCATGTGTACCATCTATTGTTCTTTGTGAACAAGAAATTACTTAGATTGTTTTCTTAAAAAAAAAAAAGTATAAAATGAAGGACTTAAAAAAGAGTATGTGGGTCCCAATTTGGGCCCGTCACTGGACCTCCTTTCTCTCAATCTCTTCTCCATTTTTGTCCCTGTAGTTCTTTTAGACAGGAACAATTCTAGGTAAGAGTTTTTGACTCTGGAATGGCAATTCCATCCCTCCACTTGATGCCCTGTCTTTCTACTGGAGGTAGCCTTTATGAATTCTCTCTCCCCACTGTTGAGTCCCAAGGAATAGGGAGGTGTGGAGGTGTGGGGACACCCTCATGGAGATGAGGGAGGAGGAATAGGATGAGGAACTGTCAGAGGCTAAAATGGGAGGAGGATAATGACTAGATAGTACAAAAAGATTAAAGATAATAAAAAAGAGTATGTGTAGTAATGAAAGTTATTACATGTAAGATGTGTTGTCAAAATTAAAATCCCTCTATCAAGCTTTCTATATAACTCATTTCCCTTTCACATCATATGAATGTTTGTGAGGTAGACTTCTTTAAAAGAACAGAAGTCCTCATGGAACTATCTTGTAATTATTATAGTACCCATTCACCAAACAAACTTTTTCTTTAAATTTTATTAAACATATTTGAAAATGCCTTCTCTAATATTGTATATTGTACCCACAGGAAATTTAGTTGAAATATTTTTTGAATAGTAATCCAATTAAAGTAAAATATGTTCTGTAGCGTAAGAAATAGCATTGCTTAATCATCATAGGAATACTTTATTACAACAGCTCTGAGCATTGTGTAAGACTCTAAAAGTACATTTTTACAGTTGCAAACATAAGCACAAGTAATCAGCCAAAATATTTGAACTTTTCTGTATAAAGTTTGGGGATTTTTATGTTGTTAATCTTCCCATGCTGCAAGAAGCTAAGTTTATTTTTGTACTTGAAATACATAAATCTAATGCTTAGGTAGTAACAAACTCAAGAGATTATCATTCCTATTCATAAAATTTCATTTCCTAAAATGTAAAGGGACAAGCCATCAGATACAACTTTAGATTTATCTTTCATAAGAATTTTATATTCCGCTGAACACACTGTGCAATATTTCAGTTTGATTTATAAATTTAAGGCTTTTTTAATTTTAAAAAGTCATTTAAATATCGAATTGATATTTTCTTCCATTTTTAAAACATTTTGTTATATGAGTATATTTTGACCATTTGCATCACTTATCTCTCAGCTCATCTCCTGTCCGCACCAACACCCTACTCACTCAATATCATGACATATCTCTTTTCTTCATTTATGAAGTGTAGTTTGTGTCATCCATGTACTCTTGGGTACAAGGTCTACCATTTTGTTTTGTCAACCTACTAGGGGATACACTGTTACAAAAAAAATAACAAACAAACAGAAAACCCTAAGTCTATAAATACCGGAAAATATAAATTATCAGCAATTCTTCTGCTAACTTTGGGAATCCAAGTGCATCAACATTGGAGCTTTGTATGGCATAAGTTTGCTTAGAATTTTTATATGCTGTCACAACTGCTATGGCTTCATATGTGCAACTGTTTTGTTATTCCAGGAAAATATTGTTTCCTTATCGACTACCTATTACATGGTTATGATTGATTGTAAATCTTCCCACACCCTCTTCTATGATGACACCATGGAACTGAGGAGAAGGGTTAGGTATATATGTCTCATTGAGGCATAAATAATACAGTTTCTTAGTCTCTGCACACTGACCAAATGTATACCTTTATGTTGATTACAATCTACTACAGGGGAAAATAGACCAGATATAGGTTAAGGTATTCACTAATCTATGAACACAGCAATAGGTTGCTCAAAATCAGTTTGCTACAATGTCCATTTAGGAGATGGGTTGTGCTAGAATCCACTCAGAATATGTGAACTATCTAGCAATATGTTATAGACTGAATATTAATTGTGTAAGATATGGATATCATATTGCTTTCTCCTATCACACAACCATCATTCTTACCCAAGAGGGAACATTGTATTAGGGAAGGCATTACTATATATCCCAGAGTTCAAACCTGGGTCGATTGATGACTTGTGTTATACATCATATCTTCCTAAGCTACGGGTGCTAGCTGGTACAGATAAAGCATCAAAGTCAGCACATTTTTTTCTCCATATTTTGTAATTAAGGAAGTGATATTATTGTCAATGAGGGTGTTCACACAAACGTTAGGAGTGTTACCAAGAAAAATATCAATTGCTCGAAATATGAATTTCCATGGGAATCATTTACCAATAACTCTGAAAAAGGTAATCCGTTCCTGGTGTGGGATTTCTTATTACTTAGCCTGCTGTTTTGGTAGTACTAAAGTCATCTTAAAATTTTCCGCTTCAAATTAAGAAATATTTGATAGGTTTCTGCATAATATGCTTACATAAAGTTGGATCACCTGATTCATAAAAACGCAGTGGTTTTTGGTTGCAGGATATTCATCTGTTTATCAATCACTTGATCCTTCATATAATTCCATGATCATTATTTCATTGGTACTATGACCACTCTGTGTTCTAAAGGTAAATTTGTCATGTGTCTAAATATATGATAATTATGTTAAATTACATTATTAAAAATCTTCACTTCTTTATTATTAGCAGATGTCTAATTGAGGAAAAATAACTTCTACTTAAAGGGTTATTTATTTTGTTTATATTATCATGTTCGATGGTTGTAAGTAAAATTTTATTATTTGTAAATATCATCTTTTAATATGAAAGATGGTAACTCTTTTGTTCTCCTCCTTCCCCCAGATAGCACAATCTTCTCTGATAATTTTATGTTGTTCATATATCATTAAAGTATTTTTACTTAGGTTTCTGGCACTACATATTCCAGGAGAAAGATTTCATAAAGGAAACTTTATACAGCTAGGTCATCAAATTGATATCCCTGTAACTTGTTTTAAATGGGTTATTGGAGACTTCAACTCCATCACTTTCTTGGGTGTGATCCTAGGAGACAAATTATTATAGATTTTAAAGGAAATGCTATCACCATATCAGCACTGTTTTTAAACCTAAGTAATTTTTGTCATTTCTTTCTTTCCTTCAGATAGTATACATCTGATCTCCCACAATGAAAGGTCATGAAACCCTGTCTTCCTAATGCAGTTGAGAATAGTAATTTTAAGTATGGCCTCTGTCAAACAAAATTATTTGTTAAAGACATTTCTAGGAAATTTTATTGCAATATGTTTATATATACAAGTAAGGTCAGTCAGTGAAATTGAAATAATTTCATTCTGATTCATAAAGTCATCACAGGATAAGGAAATAATAAAACAAAGTAACTATCAAACATAAATTGTAACATGACTTCAGATAGAGGACCTTTAAAATTTGGGGGGCATGACATAAGAGAATTAATTTAATTTTTTTCTATTAATGTGTAACATAAAATTACATTTAAAAATCTTTTAAATAAGGCAGCTGAAAGGTTATTATCATCAATATGTTTACAATCATATATAGCATTATACTTGTGCAACTGCTCTGTATAGATTCACACAGTGAGAAGAAAGTCTAACAGGAGTCATAAACACACAGAAAACTTAGGTTAATGAGGTTACACAAATATTAAAAGAACCTGGGAAGGAAGGCACATAGGAGAAGCATACTGGACAAGGAGACTAAGCATTTCATTTTCCTAAGTGGATATGTTTGCACTGGGAGATTTGCAGTGATATAGCTGCCTTTACTTCACTCACGATTCTGTAAGCAATTTTGATTATTCACTGATTCACCATCCTGGACTTGTTTGGAATAATTTCTTTGGTATATTGTTATACCTTCAGTCTGCTGTGAACAAAAATATTCTAAGAAAATGTACCTAACAACATTGCCTGAAAAATAATTTAGTGAAATATTTTGCCATTATAGAATGAATTAAAAATATTGGAGAAATTATATTAAAGAAGATGTTCAGATCACCTAACTGAATAAAGCTCATTTCTTAGGTTAATATAAAGCACATTAGAAATGTAAATATATATATATTTTTTTTTCGGTTCTTCAAGACAAGGTTTCTTTGTGTATCCCTGGCTATCCTGGAACTCACTCTGTAGACCAGGCTGGCCTCGAACTCAGAAATCCACCCGCATCTGCCTCCCAAGTGCTGGGATTAAAGGTGTGCGCCACCACTGCCCAGCAAGAAATGTAAATTTTTTGTAGCTGTTGTTCTATTGAAGTGGGTGTCTAACCAATCACAGTTGTAACAGTTTTGTTCCCCAATTTGCTATGCAATGTAGATGGCAAGTAAGAGCAAATTTCACATTTTAGATCATCAAAAACGTTTGCACATCATATTATAATTCAGCTCTCATGTGACTTATATTCAGATTAAAGTCCAAAACAAATCTGAGCCCAGAATACTCTCATATAGCTTTCAAAACTAGAAGAAAACAGAAGGTTATGCATAAATATTTAAACGTAATTTTTTCCAAATATGTATTTCTTGTTAAAAGGTTGGTAAATAGATCTGCATAAATTAAAAATTAATCAGAAGTACAGTAAACTTTTGACTTCCGTTTATCTCATAACATAATAAGTTTCCACATTGCAGCATTCACAGTGCCTTAAAAGTTTATATCATGCAGTGAAACATAATTGGGAGATGGAAATTGAACATACTATTGATTTTCAAATCATTTTCAACTCTATATATTGGAAGGCAAGTTTACTCCATACAAAATATTAAAATTCAAATAACGTTTCTAATACTTTAGCAATGATAGAGAAGTTCCCATGTATCTTTCTGTTTATTATTTAAGAAGCATATGTGTTAAAATCACTGCATCATTAAAATATGCATATATTTATTGGTTGTGGGGTGATGCTTTGCTAAATGAACACATGCTATCAATGTATAGCTCAATTATTTTTATTTTATAGCTAAAGCAAAGGTTCAAAAGGATCACCTTTAAACTTAAATATTTGAATCTCCTATACATCCAAGATGTTTGAATACTGTTAAAGCTGAAAACCCATAAGTCTCTGCTTTCTGACTTTTACATTTTCTTGCTGAAAACATGAAGTCTATATAGTTTGGGAAAGCAGCTCTTGGCTTCCTTAAGAAGAACCTTCCTCTGACAGATCATAATTCCCACATTGTTTTAGGCATTGACCCTGTACCACAGTGCTGAACATCACAGAGCTAAGCAGGAGTACATACATATTAGGTACTACTGTGGTTAAGATTGCACTGATACTCTGGTATCAGGTGTCCCAAGGAAATAACATTCTTTCCTTCATGAGTCTCTCCAAAGATTAAGTAGACACAATTTCTTAGTTATTAAAGTAATATAAAATTCATTTTGCTTATTATGGTAGTTATTAGGGTAGTTCAAGTCAATATTCCTAACTAAAAAATAATTTAATCTAGATACATATTTCTGAGTAATAAACAATATTTATTTCAGCATTGTTTTTGAATGTGTCAGCTCTAAGAATAATGAACAGAACAAATCAAAATAATATCTTTTCATCACTGTATCATTAAAATACCAAGAAATGTAAAATTTCCATAGAAAAATTTAGTAGTACAGAAAAGCAAGTCTCCATACCTCATAAAAAGCAACCAATAATAATCATAATAACAAGTTAATTTTAAGGACTGAACAGTTAATATTATTGTATTGCGGTATCTCTTAGTACATAATAATCCTGTATTACCTTAAAAATTGTTTCAGTATCAATCAAACCTGCATAGTACTTCTCAAATAATCATTTTTATGACACTGACTAATACATTATACTAGCTATATGTATTTTATTTTATTTGTTAATTTATAATAAAGTTAGTGATTCTTCAATTTTTACTACTCCAGCATACAATGAATTTTCTTGCAGGGAAAAATACATGTGTTTTCTCATCTTTAACAAAGGCATTCATAATAGTCTAAATATAATAACATACCTCTGTTTTGTTAACAACTATTAGTTTTGTCTAGATTTTCAAATATTTGTGTTGTCAATTTTAAAGCAATTTAATGTATAGCAGAAACATGAATATTATTTGTGTATTTGTATTTATTTCAATTTACTAGTTACATTACAAATTCTTATCAAAATGTTAATTTTAATATTAAACTGTGTTAGTCATTAGTCTCTAGAGGAACATGAAAAAGAGAATGAATATCTATTGTAAGAGAACATATATCATTGGCTTACAGGATATGGGCTCAGTAGTCTAACATTAACTGCATGCTGGATGAGATGAGAACTTCATATGAGTCCTGAAGTGTAGATAGCTCAAAAGTTAAGATTTGCTGCTGTAACAGCATTGGAAAACTTTTGGAAAATATGTTGGAAAGATAAAGAAGCTGAGCTCCATTGGTTGTCAGGATGCAAAGTAGATTCAAGGAGTGAAGATAGACAGGCAAAAACAACATTGCTTTCCCTCAAATTTTCTTGTAGCTGGACTATCATTTTCAGGATGTGTTATCCACAGTAGGGGAAGGGTCTTCCGTTCTCCAGAGAGTACACCTCACAGTCCCATCCAGAAGCATGTCTTTAAGTTAATTCCTCATTTAGTAGAAAAACAGAGATTATCCATCACACTAAGATTCTAAAACTAAGGTATAATTTGGGACATGTGTGCTGTTTGTTTCAAAAGTTAACAAAATAGATAAATTAAAAGACATTTTTTTTTTAGATCTCTCAGACACTGAACCACCAACCAGGCAGCATACCTAGCTGATCCAACCCCCCTCCACCCATCGACACATATACAGCAGAAACAGATACTGCCTGGTCTGGCATCAGTGAGATAAAACATGCCTAACCCTCAAGAGACTTGAGGCCCCAGGGAGTGGAGAGGCCTGGCTGGGGATGGAGGGTGGAGAGTGGGGGTTGGGGACAGCCTCTTGAAGACTGAAGAATGGGTATGAGGAACTGTCAGAAGGCAGACTGGGGGGGGGGGGGATGACTGGATTATAAAAAATTAAAGTAATAATAATAATAATAAAATTAAATCTGTTAATTAGGATACCATTATATAGAGACCTAATTTTATGAAACCACACATAAACACATACTCAGATTTAGACCAACAGATTCCAAAAGGCTAACAATAGATTTTCCCCCAGTAAGTAAAATTAGAGACAACTATAAAATACATTCTTTACAAAAAGTTTGGTGATCAAATTATTGTATTTACACCAAATTTTGGGATATTTGTTCAAAATCATTAAAAAAAATAATAAAATGTAGTTGCAGCCTTTGTGAATTTATCAGTATTGAGAATATTTGAAGTTAGCTATAAATATAAAATGATTTAAATCATTTAAGATGAATAATAGTTTTTATTTTAACCATTTTTTAAATTTCTGTTTCCTTTTAATAATTCATTCTCAAAATTTCTTCATAAATGAGTGAACATGCTTGAGAATGTGATAAAATAATTGTCAATTATTGATAAACAATAAAGATATTTGTTTATCAGAACAAAACTGTTTTAACTGTGCCCATATAGTCTGGCTTCATTTAATTGACATACTTAGTGAAATTGAATAATAATATTTAAATAGAAAAAATCTTTTAATTTTTGTATATTATATGAGTAAAGACTTATATTAGACATAATTATATATAATAAAACAATTACATAAATAAGTTATCAGGTTTAAAAATGCAATTATAAAATAAAGTCCTTAGCAGGCTAAAGTAGTCTCACTCTGATCATTTTTATGACTGAAACTTCTTCCTTTGATTTTATTACTGGCATAAAAGATTCATATCCCTAACAGAATATCCCAACCAAGAAAATAAGAATGTTGAAGGGTTCTGCCATGAAGAAAAAAAACCCTTAATTTCTTAAACTCTTTGCTTTTCCAGGTTTTCTGCAAATGGAATAAAATGAAGAAATCTCAATTTACTATTATTTTACCCTTTTAGTGGCTTTCAATCTTGAAACTTATCAAATATGACTCATATACCCCATCAACCACTGATCTTTACTGAAGGCAGAAAGCATAACATATTTAAAATAATTTCCAAGAGCTGCTAATGTTAAAATCCTATGTTATTTGGTACAATTCTTGCTAAGTGACCTTATCTAGTTTTAATGATGATAAGAATATCAAATATCTGTCACATATGAAAACTAAGAGTAACCAAGTTCAACTATTCGATGTCTTTGGGTTTAAAATGGGCATGAGTTTGCTTATAAGATCAAATGTAAGAAAACATTAAATATCCTGTTCCTTTACAATTTTAGATACAAAATAAACTGAAGACTATGTCCTTAGCCACATGAAAAATGAAAATCGTAAATGTGGTGTAGAATTTTTACACTTTATTTATTAGTACCTACCAAGAAGTACATCTTAGAAAAATTTGCTACTTTATTTAAACTACTGAAAAAATAACTTTAAATGTAAAATCTTTCTTCAGAGACTTGAATTTTTTGTCATAGAGATCTTTTACTTGCTTGGTTAGAGTTACACCAAGACCCTGACATTCCACCTTATACTAATCAGAATGGCTAGGTACAGAGAGCTTCCTGGCCTGGAGAGGGTAGTGGCGGGGTCACAGAGCCAGACTCTGTTGTGGCTTTAAAGGTTGAGGATCTCTGGACATTCTAGCTCTCTAACTATACTGAAATGCTGATGATAACTTCTAAAAAGTCCAAAAAATTTTCTTGCTCTTTCTGAGGGTAAAAAGCTGCTGGTTTGGGTGATTGACACCTGTAGCCTAACAGTGGAGGATTAAGTAATGTGGCCTTTGTTCTATCTCAGCAGGAACTGTGAGGCTCTAATTTTCAGCTTGCTAGTCAGAAGTCGCAGGAAGACATAAGGACACTTTGAGAAGTGATTATAGTATTTATCACTAAGTTGTAAAAAATTTCCTATGAATGCTATATAAGGGGAAAAGTGGAAAGATCCTAAGGGGGGGGGGGATTCTACTGTAATCAGGGAAAGGAAAATTTTTTTCTCTCTTTTCACATCTCTTTGTCCTCAGTACTTATACATCTTTAAGAATACATGATCACATGTTACAAAGGTCATCACAAGTTCACACAAAAAATCAAAACATAAATTGAAATAGAAGTTTACAACAGAGAATGTTTACATGAATATCCATTAGGAGTAATTATCTGGCTAAACATCCATTTCCTGTCATGGCTTCACAGGTTCGTAGAAGGTTGAAAACTATAATGAAGTTATTAGTGAAGTTTTGTATACATGAACCCAGTCAATATTTATCTTCTGTCCTAGCACCTATAATAAATCATTAGTTCTGTTTTTATGACCTATCGTTAATTGTTTTACAACCTCTTGGAATGTGCTCTGAGTAGTAGAAAATTTTGTTACTATCTAGGAGCAATTATCTCGAGACACAGGGGAGACTGGCAGAGTTCTCATGGCAGTTTTTACTATCAGAAGAGGACCTGATAGCAGTTCCACTATATAAGAGCTTAATAATCACTTATATAATTTTTAGGAATTTTTATAGGATCATCATTAATATTAAGAAGTCATCTATTTGTATATATAGCATCACTACAAGACAATACATCTTCATAGATCTGCAGAGATCTGCTCAAAAGGAGTGGGCTAATACCTAGTGATTGTTATATATGTTTAATAACAACAGGAAAAGCATATTAATTGCTGTCATCTTTCCTAAAATGAAGTCTCTTAGGCTTTGCTGATAAGAGCAAATCTGTCACAAATTAATTCAAAGCAGACCATTTCAGGACGATCACCTACTAAATATTAGCTTGTCCTATTATGAATCCTGACAGCTAAGATCAAAAACTCAGGAGACAGCAGATGCTTGTGAGGATGTGGGGAACAGCCCTCCATTACTGGTGCGATTACAAGCTGGTACAACCAATTTGAAAATCAATCTTGTGGTTCCTCAGAAAATTGGTACCTGAAGACTCAGGTATACCACTATTGGGCATATACCAAAAAAGATGTTCCAACATATCACAAAGACATGTGCCTACTATATTCATAGCAGCCTTATTTGTAATAACCAAAGCTGGAAACAACCCAGATGTACCTCAAGGGAAAAATGGATACAGAAAATGTAGTTCATTTACACATGAACTGGAATAGTAGTAACTTATCTACTAAAAATAATAATTTCACGAATATTGTAGCAAATGGATGGAACTAGAAAATATCAGCCTGAATGAGGTAACCCAGACCCAAAAGGACATGCATGGTATGTACTCACTGATGAGTGGATATCAGCCAAAAAACGTACAGAATACCCATGATACAACTCACAGACCATATAAAGCTTAACAAGAAAGAAAGCCAAAGTGTGGATGCTTCAATCCCACTTTGAAGGGGGAACAAAATAATCACAAGAGGCAGAGGGAGGGAGGGACATGGGTAGGAGAGTAGATGGGGAAGGGACAAAAGGGAAGCAGGATTAGGTATGGGAAGAGACAGAAGTCCAGAGGACCAGGACAATGAATAGAAATATGTAGCAGTGGGGGGTGGGGAACAAGGGGAACCACTAGTAAATACCAGACACCAGGGATACACGAGGCTCCAAAAGTCAATAGGGATGACACTAGCCAAACTATCCAACAGTCGGGAGATAGAATCTGAAGAGACCGCCTCCAGTAGATAGTCATGGCCCCTAGTTGAGAGATGGGACCACATACATATCTCAAAATCTTTAACCCAAAATTGTTCCTGTCTAAGGGAAACATGGGGACAAAAATGGAGCAGAGACTGAAGGAAAGGCTATCCAGAGACTTCCCCACCTTGGGATCTAACCCATCCTCAGACACAAACCCCAACACTATTGCTGATGCCAAGAAGTACTTGCAGACAGGAGCCTGATATAACTGTCCTCTGAGAAGCTCTGCCAGCACCTGACCAATACAGATGGAGATACTTACAGCAAACCATTGGATTGAGCCTGGGGACCCCAATGGAAGGGTTAGTGGAAGGATTGAAGGAAATGAAGAGGATTGCAACCCCATAGGAAAAACAACAGTATCGACTGGATTGCTCAGAGCTTCCAGAAACTAAACCACCAACAATATGTAGCAGAGGATGGCCTTATCTGAGATCAATTGAAGGGGACATGCTTGTTGCTCCAGCGAATGTGGACGTTAGTGGGGTTAGGCAGAAGTGGGTGGTTGGGTGGTTAGGGGATCACCCTCTTGGAGGTAAAGGCGAGGGATATCGAGTAGGGGGATTGCAGAGAGTAGACTGGGAAGAAAAGCAACATTTGAAGTGTAAATAAAATAATTAATTAAAAAATTTTCATTCCAGCGTTGAGATGATATATATATATATATATATATATATATATATATATCATGTTCATACCCATAGATCTGAGCTGCTCTAAACCTTGGTAGGAAAAGTTTCTTTTTCAGAGGACAGTCAGCACAGAAATGTATAATAGTCAAAGTGCTAAGAGTGAGAAACTGAGTACTTCCCCCTATGTGGGCCTCTTCATACACAATAAACATTGTGGAAAAGGAGCTAAAAAGAATACAAGAACTGTTAAATGAGGAAGAATGTTATTAAATGCTGTCTTCTGGACATGCCATGGCTATTGTACTAAAAAACTCATAGTGAGTATAGTTACTTGCACAGGATAGAGTCAGACAGACAAAATTCTTCAGAGATTGTGGAAGTGCTCTACAGGCTCTACCACTAGCTGTGGATCTGTTGAAAGTTGATAGCTGCTGGAGGAGAGAGAATTGTTTGTTTGTTTGTTTGTTTGTTTTTAAGGTGTTTACATTAGTAGGTTTTCCGTGCTCTAGTGGATGTCCCCACATCATGCACAGATGGTTAGCATTGGCCTCAGTAAATTGTCAAAAAGAAAAATAGAAAAAAGCATGTGAAGGTAAGATGTCAGAGAATAGAAAGAGTTAGAGGGAAATGGGAAATGGATAGGATTGTGTTTTATTGTGTACATGCATGAAAATCTCAAGAGTAAAGAAAACATATAATAAAAATTGTTTTCTATGCTGAACATTGAATTCTATAATTAACACCATGAAAATAAGGAAGAGTGGTAGAGTTCATAAGGATAAAAGTAAAACAATGGAGACACCCAGATTCTCAAAACTCTTACATTCCATGAGTTCTGAAATTATAAGAAGATACTCAATGCCTAAGGCACAGAGAACAATATAGTTCTGTTTGAAGACTTAGGAAATAAGATGGTTATCTGACATCTGTCCATCTTGTACAGACTGATTCTAAAAATGAGTGAAGATATATCGAGAAAGAATATTTAACCTCCATTTATAGACTAGGTAGAAGTCTACATGAAACACTGAAGAAAATGAAACCAGAGCAAAAATTTCCCCAAAACACTTTTAAAGAAAATGAAGAAAATATCAAAGAAGACAAGGGAAGATTGTTGTTTGCTTTGGTTTGTTTCTTTAAGTGCTAGGCCTTGCAGAGCAGGTTGTCTCTGTCATAGCTACCAATCTCTGACACTGTAGTATGAAATTAATTATAGATGGATATAATTTAATAGGAATAACTGTATACTAATAAAACTTTATTTACAAAAAGAAATAAAAGTAAAATATTCTGATTTTTATTTATATCAGTTCTGAGATCATGAATACAAAAAGAACAAATACTTCACACTCAGGTATGCTCTCAGGCAAGTTTTAATCCATCAGTTGAACACTTAGGAAGAGATTCCTAATGAAAGATTATCTACATTGGTTCAGCCAGTGTTAAGTCTGAAGAGACTAATGTTAATTAAGTTAATTGACATAGAAACACTAAACTCTACTTTGGCTGTACAGTTCTCTAGGTAACTAGAGTTGGACTATAGACAAGTGTAAAATTTGCATTGAGCACAAACAAACAAGCAAACATTGATTCATTCATTTCTCTTTGCTCTTCATTGAAGGTGTGATGTATCTGGCTGCTACAGGCTTTTGCCATTGTGACTTTTCCACAGTGATGGATTGTAACCTCAAATTCTTAGCTAAAAGTCCCTGTCTATACTAAGCTGAATTTCGGTAGAGTATTTTATCGTATCAACAGAAATGGAACTCAGTCAGTAAGCCATCATTCTTTCAACTGACTTATATCCATTGTACAAGAATCTAAATTTCAAAAAATTGTTAAGATACACTTATAAGGTGTAGTTATACTTTAATTCCAAAAATAAATTAAAAAGATATGCTTGTAAGTCAAATGATTATTTTATTTTTCTATATATTTACATTTGTCAATAATTATACTGTACCATGATGTTCTTTAAGTACCAAAAATAATTGGGGATTCTAATTATTTTTCGATCTCTGAAAATAAAACAAATGGGAATTAAAATACTTATCTTTAAATGTTAATTTTTATATAAAATCAATATAAGATAATGAAGCAACTTTTCTATTTTCTAGTGTGTGCATCAAATTAATTACTTTACTCGAACTGTACTATCCACCTTGGCTGATCATTTAAAAACATGTTATTTTCACTATACTTTACCCTCACACTACATTCTAAGGTAGTGTTAGAAATTTAGAATTAGCAGTGTCTGACACATTTATAAGCACTGTCTTAAAAGAGAATGTTTTCCTCCCAATGCAATAAGATCCACAGAATATGCTCTAATGAATGATTGTGGAAAAGAACTAGTTTCCCCTTTCATAAGTCAGAAATGTACATGAGCTTACGACTTATCATAAACAATTATTTTGATCCACATGAATTACTGAAAGTAGCCATTTAGAGTGGACAGTTTCACTCATCTTCCACTTCCCAATGTTTGTACTGGTGTACTTTTAAAATTCCTAATTTTCTTCTCACAGTAGACTAACAATATTGCTATCTCTTAATGTTTCTTAACTGAATCCAAATGTATATTAGATAACACTGAGATAGGTTCATCTATTCTAATCTTTTTACATCCATTGCCTATTCATCCTTGATAATACAAATAAAATTATCATAAAATTAGTCAATAACAGAAAGAGATTAGCTTTTCCTACAGGTAATCTTTGCAGCTTTGTACAGCCTTAATTGACTATCTCTTTTTTTAAATTAATTATTTATTTTTTGATACTTTATTTACATTTCCAATGTTTCCCCTTTTCCAGGTCTCCTCTTTGGAAACTTCCTATTCCCTCTCCCTCCCCCACTTCTATGAGGGTATTTCATCTCCCACCCACCCACCCACCCACCCACTCCCGTACTGCCACCATGACATTCCCCTTTACTGCGGCCTCTAACACCCTCAGGCCCAAGAGCCTCTCCTCCCCCTGATGGCCAACAAGGCCCTCCTCTGCCACATATGTGGTCCGAACCATGGGTCCCTCGATGCATATTCTTTGGTTGATGGTCCAGCCTCCAGGAGGACTGGGGGAGCCGGGCCAGTTGACACTGTTGCTCCTTCCATGGGACTGCAAATTCCCTCAGCTCCTTCAGTCCCTTCTCCAACTCCTCCATCTGGGACCTCACTCTCAGTCCAGCAGTTATTGTAAAGTGAAACTTGGGTATTCCGAACTTTTGGGCTAATATCCACTTATCAGTGAGTACATACCATGTTCGTTCTTTTGTGACTGAGTTACCTCACTCAGGATGATATTTTCAAGTTACATCCATTTGTCTGCAAATTTCATTAAGTCATTGTTTTTAATAGCTGAGTAGTACTCCATTGTGTAAATGTACCACATTTTCTGTATCCATTCTTCTGCTGATGGACATCTGGGTTGTTTTCAGCTTCTGGCTATTATAAATATGGCTGCTATGAACATAGTGGAGCATGTGTCTTTATTACAGGTTGGAGCATCTTTTGGGTATATGCCCAGAAGTGATATAGCTGGGTCCTCAGCTATGGCTTATGCTCTAAGATCAAGAATTGACAAATGGGACCTCATGAAATTGCAAAACTTCTCGAAAGCAAAGGACACTGTCAATAGGACAAAACGGCAACCAACAGATTGGAAAAGAATCTTAACCAATCCTACGTCCAATAGAGGGCTAATATCCAATATTTGCAAAGAACTCAAGAAGTTAGACTCCAGAAAACCAAATAACCTTCTCAAAGAATGGGAAACATAGCTAAACAGAGAATTCTCAGCTGAGGAAATTCGTAGGGCTGAGAAGCATCTAAAGAAATGTTCAACATCCTTAGTCATCAGGGAAACTCAAATCAAAACAAGTCTGAGATTCCACCTCACACCAGTCAAAATGGCTAAGATCAAAACCTCAGGTGACAGCAGATGTTGGCGAGGATGTGGAGAAAGAGGAATACTCCTCCATTGTTAGTGGGATTGCAAGCTGGTACAACCACACTGGAAATCAGTTTGGCGGACCCTCAGAAAAATGGACTCTCTTTTTATGAGTTCATTTCATTCATCTGGTTTCAAGTTTTCAATAGTATGTTTCTTGTAGATATATTTTGAGTCATAAAGACAAACATACTTAATTGTCAGCACATACTACTATAATATTGATTGTCTATAGTCAAGGACTGAGTTACACAAAATCATCTGAGGACAATATTCCATTGAAACAAACACAGGAACGCTCAAAAAAATTATTTTCCTGGATAGGTGCTTCCAAATGTAATAGAATGTAACAGGTTTTAATGTAGTAAGCAAAAGGACAAAAGGTTATTTCCTCTTAAGTTGTTTGTTCATTTTCAAGATCCTGACTTCACTTTTGATGAACTCTATTATAGTTATATATTATACTACATTATTTTATCATTATTTATATTAACTAATATAGAGAAAGTTATATTAATACTCAGGTGAAATATATATTACCTTATATTTGAATTTTGAGAATAGCAAAACATATTTTGATGTTAATTATTCTTAAGCCAATTTGTTTTATTATTAAATTCTAAATTGTTGCATATGCTTATTAAAAGTTTATAAAATACTCTATGTTAAAAGTAAAATTGGAAAAGAATAACCATTGCATCCTAATCAGAATTATACTTTGAAAATTGGACATAAAATTTCAAATGAAACCAGATATTAACAAAATGTTACTAATCAATGGATATTTAATATTTAATTAATATTTTTATTAACGAGGTGAAAAGATGCAAATATAATCTATATATGATCAAAATAGGATTCAAGTAGTCCTTCCACAAGAGCAGCAAGGACCCTTAGCCTATGATCCATCTCTTTAGCCTCATATTTAAGGTTTCAGAAAGGCTGGTTATGATTCTGAACATAGATAACATATAGTTCTTATCCATATATGGACCCTGTCTGGATATATTTTGTAAATGTGTGTGTGTGTGTGTGTGTGTGTGTGTGTGTGTGTGTGTGTGTGTGTGTGTGTGTGTATGTGTGATCTCACATGCATGCAAGCCTAATCATACCACTTCTTTTCATATGACTTAATTATGAATTGCTTACTTTTGAAAGAAACCTTAAAGTATCCTCATGTGGTCGTAATCCAAGTATTTGTCAAATAGTGATTAAACCCTCTGTTGAGTTTGTCATTCCAACTCTATTTAGACACATACAGAGAAAATGTATGGGAAAGAACATGGCATCTACTTACTCCTAAATATTTTCAGAAATTTTGAACTACTCTGTCTCTAATTCCTTTATGAAGATGATCAGAAACTATGGGTGATCCCAGGCGATCTTGTGCTCCAAATGTAGGATATATACTGAAGTAAATGGAAGTGCTAATGCCTGCCAAAAGGATGCTGAGAGGTTATGGTCAGACACAGAAAGAGAAAAACCATAGAAGTTTCTGGAAGTAGCAGATGGTTCTTTGTATTTCAGAACTTATAAGAGGTCAACAACTGACTAGAAAACATGTCCAACAAACTTGGAACACACTTGTGAATGCAAAAAAAAAAAAAAAAACTTGAGTAAGTAAAAACATGCAACCTTAAGATGGTGTGGTAAACATCCTGTTTTATATATTTAGACTTTATTATTTTTGTGATTCAGTACTTAGAATAATACTGGATATGGTAAAAATTGGTTATTTGTTAATAGGAATTCATTAGGTGTGTAACTGTGCCGTTAGTTACTGAGAACTGTTTATCTATAACTATTTATTGACAAGAGCTGAATTTACAAACAGGAAGTTTTCTGGAAAATAAAAGCAATACATTGGAGGGGTTTTGCGGTGTTTTCCTTCTCCACAGAGTTCTATCTTTTGTAAAATTCCTGACTTAAATACATATATGCCAAAGTACAAGCAACATATATTCTACCACTGAGTTTATAGTGGATAATGGCTTGTTTATAATGCAATATCTATGTCATAGAATAAAATTTAAAATAAAATAGGAGAAAACAATAATTATCATGTTTAATTATAGTATGGTATTGAATTTCTGTCATTTTTGTTGTAGAAATGAATAAAATTGCATCCTTGACATAGCATGAACAATATATGTCTTAGCATCTTTACTTTGGATATATGAATATAGACAAAAGTCTATTTGTACATCATTTAGAAAAAAATTATATAGCTGTGTGGGGAACAGCATTAGGTAAATGTGAAAATATTCCTGAATTGTGAAAACACCTGTTCTTTATTAGATTTTACATTTTAAATTGGAAATACTTTAGCATACCCCAATCATTTGCTATATTTTAGTACATATTGTATTTTAACATATTGGATAACCCTAGTTTCTTGAAGAATGCAATTTTCCACAAGACATACTGAAGTGCTGAAGGTACACAAATTCTCTTCCACATTTAGTTTCTTTTGATAACAGAGCCTAACTTGTGCTTGATTATGACCAGGGAGAACTCAAATACTGTCATTTTGAGTGACAAGGTAAACATTGAAAAGATTGGAAATTTGATAAGGGTGAAATAAAATATGGGTCTTGGCATCATTTCATTATTATAAAATTGACTTCAAAGAGATTGATGCTTTTAGGTATTATTTTAAGTTATGTCAATTATATTTCTGATTACAATTTTATGAGAATATATTTATTACTATGGGTTATTTTTAATGAAAACTTGCTCTACTCCTCACAGATTCTAAATTAATTTTAACTTTTAATTATTTAGACATTTAAAACAGTGACAGTTCTCAACAAAACATAATGTTCTTGTGTCAAGCCTGAGGCAAATGGGGTAAGGAGACTTTTTTATTCTCTTCCCATAAGTAATACACCAGTAAATCCCTGTGGTAGGCACTTGATTATTACTGTCTCCCAGATGATGAATTTCATAAAGAGAAGTATTTCCTGTGAAACCACATTAAAATCCCATGGTAGAAATGTCTCTGAAATTTCTGATCCAAATGTTTGTGCCATTAAATGTTAAACTAATTCTATCTTTGATATCCAAGCAAACTATTTATAAAAATAGAAACTCCTAGCTTTGTCTTTGATACGACACATGCATGCATATACAAATAAAAATCAGTAAGATACAAATACTCAGCACATTTTGATAAATTTCTCTAGTTTACTCTTCTGTATAAATAGTTTAGCCGAGATATATAACTATAGTGCTACCATTGCTTAGCACAGTCGGTCACATTCATTCATAATTATCTTTAACACATTTTTATGTTAATTGTGACAAACTTAAAACATTTTTCTTACAGTGCTTTTAATACATAGACTCTTTATAAAGTACTCAAAGACACATTGATACCAAGTTTTGCTAAGAACTATGCTTCTCAAGCATTTTGAATGAGTTTATAGTGATGATCACTGGCAAATTTTGTAAAGGTGGATTGTAATGGTAAATTTCTAGATATTTTCTGGTGAACACTGGGACTTAATGATTTCTAAAAGTGATGTTATAAAATCATTATAATGTTTGTGCTTAGTTTGTTTGGGAATGTATATTGGGTAAAAATTGAATATATGTGATCACACTTTAAATTTCTGGCAAACACAGAAATGTCGGACTATCCCACACCCTTCCTAAGAGCATGAAGATAAGCAGTAGAGGCACACCATTTTCAAAAGAATGTTCTTAAATTTTAATGGTAACAATAGTAGAAAACCAAAAAGGAGAAATAAAGTATATAACTGGATATTAACCAAAAATTTCAGAATATACATGATATATCCCACAAACCCAAAGAAGGAAAGCCCTAGTGAAGATGTTTGGCCAAGGGCCATGCAGGAGGAACAACAAATGGCTTTTGAACACATGGAATGCAGCCCACAGGTTACCACAGCCACATGGGTGAGCCTTGGTGTGTCACGGCCCAGAGGGCTATGTGTTCTGAGAACTTTATGGTGTTTTAGAGTTCTGCTCTGGTTGCTGCACTCACATCGCTTTTAATTAAAGAATTGTATGAAAACTATAAAGGGCTTCTGCTCCTCACTGGGCGGAATTTCTGGCACTCCAAATAGTGATACTTGATCTTTTTCAGGTATTGTTGGTGGAGCAGATTATGATTCAACCACTTCCCTAGGAAAGAATTTAGAGATGTAGATTGTCCACAATGACTACCGCTCTCAGAAGACATTTAGAAAAATAAAATTGTTAGTGAAGCTGGGTTGAGATGTTCTTACTATTGGCTGTGATGTAAAAAAAACTTCTTAGGGAACAATATGAATTTCAAAAAGGCACATTTTTATTAGTTAAACTACGGACCTTTTATGGTCAGGGAACAAGAACAGTGGCATCGCTGGCTGACTTGACTGTCACTGGGGTTGGACTGGTGATTGTTATTTTATATTCATTTTTTGCCTTCAGCTTCCTGATATGGCTTATTAAGAATTGCTGGGTAGCTATGTATTTTGATGATTAAAGACAGATATGGCTGATTTTTATATAAAGATTAAGGTTTGTGATTCTTTTAAGATTTTTACAAGATTAGTTTTAAAAGTAAATGTTAAAATAATTGTTCCTTTCTTTGTAGCTGCAAATTGTTGCTTGACAGTAAGAGCAACTGGCTGAGAAAACCACTTTGCTTACTTACACATTGTTAATACATAACAAGTTGTTTGGTTACGAATATACATAGGTTTTGAGGAATAATATGTTTGTGGCTTTTGGGTTTTGGTTTTTTTTTTCCTGTAATACATAATGGAATTTCTAGTAAAGGTACTAGAAAACACATTTGTATTTTATAATTTTTTCAGTAGAAGAAAACTACAATATAATCACATTGTAACTATATACTGATTGAAAGATTTTACTGATTTATCCAAGCTATGGAAGAAATAATAAAGAATGGGTGACTGTATCATTGTTACTTCCATCCATCAACTATATGTGTGTAAAGTTTGTGTGTGTGGTGGGTTGTTCCTTTCAGCCATCACCTGTGTATGTTCGGGTAAGATTTGTGCAAATAGGGGCTGGAGCATTGTTACTTCCATCCATCAACTGTGTGCATCTTTGTATACATGTAAAGCTTGTGCGTATTTATGTATGTATGTGTGAAATGTTTGGATCCTGCTTGTTGGAGTTTTGCTCTGACCATTCTATGTGTGAATGAATATGCATGTCTGTCTGTAGGTCTTTATGTATATGTGCATGTGTGTATGTATGTATGTATGCATGTATGTTTGTGTGTATTAAGTTATTGGACTCTATCTTTGTCTCATTCACTCAGTGTGAGTGTGTGTGTGTGTGTTTGTGTGTGTGTGTGTGTGTGTGTGAATTTTCTCTTTCCTTCTCTATCTCACTGGCCACAAGGAGTTAACTTCTTCAATTGCTGGCTGCCTTTGGTAGGTATCTGGATAGCCCCCCCCCATCAGCTGCTTTCAAAGGTGACCCCTCGGGGCCGCTGGCCTCAGTTTACCCTCTGGTGCCAAAGCTGGTATTTGGCAATGCTTGAATCCCACTTAGAAAGGGGAACAAAATAGTCATGGGAGGCAGAGGGAGGGAGGAAACTGAGTGGAAGAGGGGACAGCTAATGGAATTAGGGGGGCATGATCAGGTATCAGAGAGAGAGGAGAGGGTCCCGAGGAGAATAAATGGGAATATGCAGCTAATAGGGGTGGGGTGTGGGGAGATTCTCTAGAAAGTCCCAGAGACCCAAGATGAGGAAGGTTCCCAGGAGTCTGTAGGTGACCTTAGCTGAAATGCCTCAAAGTGGGGATATGGAACCTGAAGAGAACACCTCTAGTAGCCAGACAAAACACCCAGTAGAGCAATGGGGACACCAATCCACTTACAAAACTTTTGACCTAAAATTTGTCCTATCTAAAAGAAATGCAGGGACAAAGATGGAGCAGAGACTAAGTGTGGGGCAGTTATCTGTGTCAGGCAAAATAATGCCCGGTTGAGCATAGGCTAGAAGCCCTGGGAGACCCAGTGAAAAATTCCACAAACAGAGGACACCATGGACCAGAATTCATGCTTCTGGCCAATGTTCCCGGGAGATTCTCCATAACTATCATGACCCCTGTATAGAGAGAGGCCTGGCGTGTGAAACTTGTGTCATGGGCAAAACAAATGAGGCACCAAATAGGGTCCCCAAGCTGGCCAATGGAAAGAATCAACTACCAAGCCCTCCTCCTCCTCTCAGAACTATAAATAGAACACATTGACCCGAGTAGCTCTCTCTCTCTCCCCTCCTTCTCCACCCGCCTGCCCCGGGAGCTCTGCCTGCCATCCAGAACGAATAAAGATAAAAACTATTTTGGCGTAAGAACTTTTGTCTAAGGGAGCTGTGACTCTTGGGTTTAATGGCGGGGGTGCAGAGCGGCAAACGCTCTGATGATCTGAGCACAATAGAGCCGGTGAGTGCCTGCGGCTGATCTCTATCCGCGCCCCCTCCCCACATCTTAGTGGTGAGCCTGGCTGCGGTTAGTGTTACTTGACCCCAGTGTCTCACCCCTGCGGCGTCAGGTTCTGTGGATGCTACAGTGAGCTTTGAAGGCTAGGGCTCTTGGACCCAACCCTGGAGCCCGGGGACTCGGCCATGCCTATGCTTCCCCCAACGGGAGAGAGTACGGCAACTAAGGGAGTGAATAACCATTGACCAGCCCATTTTGAGAACCAACCCATGGGCAGACACTAATCCCTCACATTATTAATGATGCCATTCTGTGCTTGGAAACAAGAGCCTAGCATATTAGCCCTCTGAGAGATTCAACCCAGCAGCTGACTGAGACAGATGCAGATACCCATAGACAAACATTGAATGTAGGTCTGGGACCCCTGTGGAGGGGTTAGGGGAAGGAAGGAAGGTCCTCAAGGAGACGCCTACTCCACAGGAAGATCAATATTTCTAACTAACCTGGACCTCTGGAAGCTCTCAGAGATTGAACCACTAACAAAAGAGCATACATAGGCTGGTCTGAGGCCCCCAGCAAGTACGTAGCAGAGGGCTGCTATGTCTGACCTCAGAGCAAGAAGATGTGCCTAATCCTGCAGAGACATCATGCACTAGATTGGGAAAGGGGGATATAGAGGGAGGGGGCCTACTCTTCCAGAGAGAAAGGGTAGAAGTGATGGGGAAGGAACTCTTCAAGGGGGCAGAGAATTTGGGATGTAAGTAAGTAAATAAATAAATAAATAAATAAATAAATAAATAAATAAATGGAGTAGAATTTAAAGAATTTAAAGTTTATTTTAGTAAAATGAATTTGCCAATATTTAGACTTCTAAGAATTGTATATGTAACCAGCCATGCCACTACTATTTTGAAAGTAGTAATTAAATTCTATTAAACTTTTACTAATATATACTTAATAATCCTTTGCTCAATTATTCCCATAGATTGGATTTTAACAAAAGAGTTAATATTCAGATCTCAATGTAAAGTTGGAGTGTTTTTAGTGGCATTATTTTAATTTAAAAATATTTCTAAAGGTAGTACCTTAAAATCGGGGTGGCTGGCATGTGGCATAAAACAATCACAAGTTAGCAGGCAAACAGAATATTTCTCACAAAATCAGAATAAATCATGAATAAATATGTCAAGTAAATGTTAACCAAAATCTCTATAACTCGTATTAGTTTTGTTTATGAAATTAATAGTTTTTTACTGTCTATTTTTTATCAGTGTATGAAATGCTAAGAAAAGTTCTATCAATGGCTACTTAAGACAGTGTTGTAGCATTATACTAGTAAGAAATAGACTTAATTTTTCTAGCCTGGGTGAAGAGTGTGTCTTATTCTACTCGGTCTGCTCTGTTCAGCTTTCTACATAAACTTCTTTGTTTTTGCGTTTTACATTCTCTCAATACTTATTCTGCCTTCTCTCTCTCTCTCTCTCTCTCTCTCTCTCTCTCTCTCTCTCTCTCTCTCTCTCTCTTTCTCTCTCTTCCTCTCAGTTGAAAGCCATAGTGTATTTGCAGCAGACCCATGCAGGCTGTATGGAAGCTGCTTTACTTTCTGTGAGAGTTCATATAAGCTTTGCTCATAATAATTTAGAGTACATTGTTTTCTTGGTGTCCTCCGTTGATTATGGCTCTTACAGTCCGTCTCCCTCTGGTGTGATGGGCTTCACTGATCTCTGAGCAAGGGATTTGATTGAACATCTCACTTAGTTCTGAGTTCCAAGGCCTTTCACTCTCTGTGTAATGTCTGACTTGGGTTTTATGTATGCTATTGTCTGTCTTCTTCCTTATTAATCTTTCCACACTTGCTCATTATTTACCTAATGACTTTTAAGGGTTTTGTATCACCAGGAACTTCTTTTTTTCCTTAAGCCTCTTCCTATGTCTTGGTTTGTACAACAATATCTCCTAAGGTGTTTTGATTCTTACATAGCCAAATTTATACTATGGACTTGACTTTTCTCTGTTTAAACTTAGCAGCATTGTTTAAAATCTAGGGAGTGTTATTTAAGGATACTATAGACACAGAAAATTTTAAGTCAGTAGCTGGGGTTATGCTATACCTTCATATGAATTTTAAATGCTGTGATCTCTATCACTCTCCCTCTTCTCTTTATAATTACCAGTTATTATTTTAAATAGGTAATTTTATTCAGTTCTAGTCCTGCTATCATGTGTAGATTGATTAAATAATTTACAACTTTTCAATTAAAAAATCATGCCTTAATTGAACTTTTTAGATTCTAGTATAAATATTCATACCACATATTTTTTTAAAATTCTTTAGAATGATTATATACAAATGCTCGAAATACTGCAAGAAGTTACATCATGTCTAGTGACAGACATTTTCAAGGAGTAACAATTTTAGAAAAAGTTTGTAACATCAATTTTAAAAATTCTTTATAATTTATTTGTATATTTTTTATATTTTGTATATTTTTAAATGGATTTATTCTAGATTTTTGTTTTTTTCCCTTTTATTGAAAATAGATTCTTTCCTCACATAAAATATCTTGATTACAGATTCCACTCCATATTCTTCTCTCATTTCTTGCTCACCTCCTCTCCCATATTGATCCAATACCTTTCTGACTCATTAAAGAGGAATAGGCTCCTAAGAGATAAGGACAAAATATAACCAAGTGACATATAAGGTAAAATGAAAGCTGATACATTGAAGTTGGACATGACAAACCAACAGCAGGAAATGAACCCAAGAAAAGACACAAGAATCAGAGACTAATTCATCTACCCACTCAACCATCCCATAAAACCGCTAACTGATAGCCATAATATATATTCAGCAGACCTGGTGCTGACCCCCATACACCCGATGGATGCTGCTTCACTCTCTGTGAGTTCATATAAGCTTTGCTATGTTAAGTTAGAGTACCTTGTTTTCTTGGTGTCCTCCATTCATTCTGGCTCTTACACTCTTTCCGCCTATGGCATGATGGGGTTCCCTGTGCTTTGAGGGGAGGGATTTGATTGAAACATCTCACTTAGTTCTGAGTATTCCAAGATCTGTCACTCTCTGTGTAATATCTGACAGTGGGTTTTCATATATGCTACTATTTGCTGTAGGAATAACTTCTATTGATGATGACTGAACTAAGGTATGAGTGTAACAGAATATTATTAGGAATCATTTCATCATTATGTTTTTGTTTATTCCTTTGTTTTTTAAGACCAGCAGTATTTGGTATTACCTTAGGATCCAGGGTTAACTAGTCACTGGTTCTTGGTCACCCAAGCAATGTTGGGTATAAGTTCCATCTCACAGAGTCTGGCTTAAATTAAATTAGTTATTAGTTGGTTACTACCATAAGCTTTGTGCCACCAGTGCACTAGCATGTATTTCATGCAAGATACTATTGTACGTCAAGAATTTGTGGCTGGCTTGGTGTTTATGTTTATCTTTTATTAGTATGCAGAGTACCTTCCTGTGCAAAGGAAACCAAAGCACAGGGGTGAAGGCTCTTAGTAGGTATGAGTTCAATTCTCAACATTCGATGAGTTGTGTAGGTGTTGTTTTCAGCAATGGGGCCTCGCTGTCAGTACACAAAGAACAACATACAGTCTTGGCAATAGCCTGAGCTGTTTGGGGATTTCTGTGGGACTTCCTTGACCAAAACCACAATTAGATGGAACAGAATCCTGGTACTGGAAACTTTGTATGCAAGATATGGCCAGTTGTGACTCTGTCTTCCCCTTTATTTGGTGATTTCATTTAAATCACTGCTGTATATGAATATATTTTAAGAATGTTTCTATATAACCCCTCAAATATCCCTGACTTTTAGCTGTCTCTCTATTCCCTTCATCGCCCCTTCTCTCCTCCTCTTCTCTTGACTTTCATGTTACTTAATTACATAATTATCTATTCTATTTTGATTTTCTAATGACATCCATCAACACCCTCTGATTTCTTATTCTATACCTCTCCTATAAGGTTCTAGAGGTTGTAGATTGTTTATCACTGAATAATAGCCAATATCCCTGTATATGCTAACACATAGCTTATTTGTCTTTCTATGTCTGGAATATCTCACTCAGCATGAATTTGTGTTTGCTCGGTCTATTCGACTGTACATTTCATGATGTCATTAGTTTTAACAGCTGAGTAATAGACCATTATGTAAATATACCACATTGTATATGTTCTATTGAGGGATATCTTTTTCCCAGTTTCTGCCTATTGCAATAACAATTTTTCATTATTTTCCTTTTATTCAAAATAGAGACTTTACTCACACAATGCATTCTGATTGCAGTTCTCCTCCCTTTACTCCTTCCAGGTCCTCCCATGTCCTCCCCCTCAAGAAGCAGTTTCTTTCTGTTTCTCAGTAGCAAAGAAGAGGCATAGATGATGTTCCTTCCATTGTTTCTGTTTTCCAGGAATTCTGTATGGGATTTATTCGTTGCCAATTTATGGACCTCTATCATCTTCATATAGGCAGTTTTAACTGTGTGTGTCTTTGTGTGTGTGTGTGTATGTGTGTGTGTGTGTGTGTGTGTATCTGTGTGTCTGTGTGTGTGAGTATGTGTGTGTATGTGTGTGTGTATGTGTGTGTGTGTGTGTGTGTGCGTGTGTGTGTGTGTGTGTGATCTTTGTTGGAATATTCAAAGATTTGTGCCATAGGATAGCAATGCTATAGCGTGTACATTATGTGCATGTTGTTACTGATTTTGTTTATATGTTGGTCTCTAGGTATCTGGGATTGAGATAATTATATGTCTAGGTTCTGATTTCTGGATTTATCTTTGTTGAGTGACTTTTTCACTCCTTGGGTTTTTTTTTTTCTTCTTATTTTGGTTTGTTTGTTTTTGTTTTTGTTTTTCCTTTCTGTGTTTTTAAAGGATGTAATGCCTGTGTATTGCCCAGTTACATTTTTTTTTTTTTTTGAGTTGATAGTTGTGGCCACTGGGAGTAGCAAAAAATATTTATTCCTTTGTATTAGTGCTGCCATTTAGGAATGGAGATAGGCTAGGGGATTGGGGTTCACTGGAGGGAAGAGAACAGAGTATTCAACCAGGGCCTATTTATTTCATTTTATTGTAATAGGGGGAGACAATGAAGAGGGGTCACCCCAGGAGATCTACTATAGTACTGGGGATGAAACTGAACAGACATAAGTTAGCAGAGGGGCCCTGTTAGGGTCGGGGCTGGGCAAAAGCAGCCACTGGAAAGAAAGAGTTACAAATGGAAGGTCTCTGGGAATCAAGAAACATGTGGGCAGAGGAGGAAGGAAGAATGAAGCAGGTATTCTGTTGCAGAAATATGGAAGGGGTTAGGGGGTTGGATCTGGAGGAATAAGAAGAGAGGTATAGACCTACCTCAGCCTACTTTATTGCTTTCTTATTCTAGTATTTTCTTTTTTTATATTTCAATTTTAGATTTATCTTTCTAATGTGATTTGTTTTTAAATGAAATGACTTCTGAAAAAACACAGAAAAGTACAAAAGTTAGATGCAAACTTATCTATGGCTAAACTGTTTTAAGAAGCAAAACAGGGAGGCAGAGTCAGGTGGATTTCTGAGTTCTAGGCCAGCCTGGTCTACAGAGTGAGTTCCAGGACAGCCAGGGCTACACAGAGAAACCCTGTCTCAAAAAACCAAAAAAAAAAAAGGAAGCAAAACATTTAACATGTCCTTTTGTGTCATTTTTACTCCAGCAGATGCTAAGCAGAAGCACATAGTTTGAGGCCAACCTGGTCTATATAATGAGTTCTAAATCAGACAACATTGTATCTGAGACACACTCACAGATAAACAGAAAGTAAAAAACAACTAAAACAGAGGTTCAAACTTCTATGGCTAATACCTCATTTACAATCCATTTAGTCTGACCATGCTATTGGAGAAATTCATCATTTGTGGATTTATTTTACATTATCATTCTGTAATTTTCAAAATCAAAACTCCCCAAAGGGTATAAATACTTCCTTAGAGATGTAGTAGTAAAACTTACATAGGACCTTTAGATCCACATAAGGGAATGGGTGAGTTTGGAGAAAATCATGTAAAACTATTTTTTTAAAATATAAGTACATTTACAAGACAATAAATATTTTGAAAAAAGGCAATTTCCTCAGAGAATATGTATTAATAAACTATTTCTTTAGTTTTGAATATTTTTTTTTACTTCTCATTTATCATTTAAAATGAGAAAGATTGAAGAATAACCATGTCAGGAAATTTAGATCATTCTCATTTTTATATCATTTCTGTTAACATTGTGCTATGTTTCAGGTATAAACACAGCTATCCTTTTGTTTAAATGCACCATATTTATAAAGTTATTTTGTCATTATAAAAAACGTCAATACTGCCCAAAACAAAATAAGGCACTGTAGAACTTAAAATGAAAGCATGTCTTGAATATATATTAATTCATTCCAAGAATATTGAATGAGATCCAAAGAGTTCTATGAGTATCATTTAGAATAAATTGGTATATATTAAAACAAATATACTTCAAATATACATAAAACATTTCGGCATATATAAATTCACCATACTGTCAGACTTATACATTTAGTAAGAAAAATATTAATTGTTACATTTTACAATCTCATGAGCAAAGTATGACTTCACATAAATATTGAATGTTTATATTTAGCTCAGTAGGAAAAAATATGCTTTATTGATAGCTAAAGATTACTATGACATGTTTACTGCTCAACAGTGAGACCAATTTGAGGCTGATAGAAATGCAAACTTCTCTGCAAGGACACATTATTCATAGAGTGTGTTGATATTTGTAGACTCACTATAATTTACTTTACATGCTGGTGAAAACCAAGAGTTCATCTATCACCTGCTTAATTGTGTGTGGAAACATTCAGGCCTAAGGAGTGTTGAAAAAGTAACATCAATACAGGGACAGCCAGCAAGCTGTTCCTAGGCAGTGTCTCCATAGACCTGTGCTTCTTCCTTCATAGAAGGATGAAATCACACTGGCTGTGGACACGTGGGAAAATAGCATGACAGAGTGATCATAGTGACAATAAGATGCTTCTGTGCTGGAATACAATGAGCATTGTCTGTCTTTAGTTTTTGTGCATAAATTAAAATCTCATCGCTTACTAATTAGTTACACTACTTAGGTTATTTCACCTCTCTGCCCCTTAGGATATTTACTTCTAAAATCTATTTACTAATCAGATATATCTCAGATTTTATTATGCTAGCTGGAGCCATATTTTTTGTTATTTAATCAAAATTGGAATTTTCCTTATTCAAAACATAAAGAGTAGTAATGATTGCTTTCACAAGTATGTGATACATGTCATTTTCTTTTTCTGAGATTCTCTTTCTTTTAATTTATCTAGTTTGGAAAATGTTTAAGCAATTTGTAGTTGATGACGAATCAGTAATGTGCACTGTTGACCATAGGGTATATGAGGAAAACTTCTAGCATGCTAAAACAATCAAACCTCTTCACCAATCAACGTAGCAATAATATTTGTAATATCTCATTAATCTATAGGACTAGTGTATTTAATTTAACCTCCCTAAAGTTGATAAAACAGATGAAAAAATTTTAAAAATTATAGAAAGGTGACATTTCTCCACATTCTAATCTTCAAAACACTAATGGATCATCACATATTCCAAGGAACCTTATTTTATTTACATAATTAGCACTGAGAAATACTTAAAACCATGTTCTGCTGTTTTAAGCAGTATAATTCTTTTATTTAAATATTTATTAAGCATATTTGTCTTTTTACCTTAAGCTTTTTCACTTTTGTTTTAAATATCTCCAACGAAAACATCCCATGTTCGTTTTTATGTGGCCAACTCTGCCTAGAGCATCTGATTTTCTCCTAATCCTTTACCATTTGATTTGCTGCCAAGTTGTTGTTCTCTTTGAGGTAAAATTTAAAGGCTGTTTCTAGCCACTTCTAAGTCGTTTCATTTGATCAAAGAACAGAATTTGTTTGAATAATATGAAAGTCATACTTGGAGCCGAGATTCACGTTCTTTTAAGTTACCCTTGCAATTATTCTGTACTTCTGCCTATACTGAATTCGCATCGTACTCTCACAGGCTTTGTGTTTTTCCCTCATTCAGCACTGCAATTCAAACTGCAGTGATCAATGGAATCTTTCTCATATCCTTATAAAAATGTTTATTAGATGTTAAAAATATTCATGACCTTTTAAAAGAGTAGAAAACCCAATCCCTGACACTATTAATGATACTCTGATATGTTTGCAGACAGAGGCCTAGCATACCTATCCTCTGAGATTATCCACCCAGAGACTGACTGAAACAGATGCAGAGGTCCACAGCCAAACATGAGATGGAGCTCAGGGAATCTTGTGGAAGAGAGTTCCAGGAAGTACTGAGGAACCGGGAGGGGCTAAGGACTTTACAAGAATACCAACAATGTCAACTAACCTGGACTTTTGGGGGCTCCCAGAGACTGAACCACTAACCCAACAGCATACAACAGCTGGACCTATGCCCCCTGCATATATGTAGCAGATGTGCAGCTTGTTTTCATGCCGGTCTGCCAACAACTGGAAAGCGGGCTTACCCTGACTCTGGTGCCTGCCTGTGAATACTGTCCCCTGAGTTGCCTTGTCTGGCCGCTGGGGGAGGGGATGTATACAGTTCTGTAGTGACTTGATGTGTTAGGGTGGGTTGGTACCTAGGGGGAACTTGCCCTTTCTCAGAGGTGAAGAGGAAGGGTCTTGTGAGAGAAGACCAGGAGGGAGAGGGGAATGGGGTGATGTGATTAGGATATACAGTGAAAAAAGAAGATATGCGCTAAAGATATGTAACTAAATACACCGGAGAAAGTATTCAGAGGACTTGCAAGCATTTGTCTGTATTTGTTCTGTCTCTGTTCTCTGACTATATGACCAAGATGCATTATTTAGGGACCCAAGATATTAGTTTTACGGACGATGGTCATGGAGTCTGTCAGGCAGTGAAAGAGATCTTGTTCCACAGTGTTTCAGCCTTTAGGATCTCTTGACTCAAATTTCTATAGAATGGTAGAGGGAAGTGATGGCTCTTTCAGTCCTGAATGATTGTGTTCTTCAGGGTTAAAAGTGTACATATTAAGTGTCAGTCATAAGGTAGGAAATGCTATCCAATATTTTTAAAACTGAACAGAGCCTTGAGAAATATCATTGCTGTTCTCACAGTGATATCTTTTACTTACTCCATACTTTGATGGAGAAAAAATATAACAAGCTTCATTTTGATTCACAAATGTTGCTTTTATTCTAAATGGCTCATGTGAGGGGAATACAACTGGACACAAGATCTATGCAAATTCACTTGCGTCCTCAGAGAAGGCAAATGAGGCTTAGCTCTTAAATTCCCTAATCAGGCTCCCTGTGTGAGAAGGCTGAGAAAAGAGGTGTCTGCAGCTGAATCACATTTGAGAAGGGAGACAAAAGGGTTTGGTTGCCTCACAGCTCCCAGCATTCCAGAACCTGCATATGAAAGTGTGCACAACTGCCAAGCAAGTGAAAGCTCCCAATGAAAGAGAAGCTTTTACTGGCAGGAGGGCGCACAGGGCGTAGAGCGCACCTCCAACTTTTCTGTTGGAGGTCTTGACCCCATTCACCAACCTTTAAACCACTGATTACTTTCTTTTCCTTCATCCTCCAGAACTGGACTACAGAGAAACGAAAAAGGCATGGAATTTAAAGTGAGACTTGAGATTATTTTTGTTTGTTTCGTTTTATTTTGTTTTTAATTCACCATTATTAGTTAAAAAATAAAATGAAACAAAATCCTCAAAACCCCACAATAAATGGAATCTAAACATCTGAAATAAAGACAGGGTTTATCTCATGCTTGTATAAAGCTATCCCTGTGGCCTCATTCTTAAGACTGACTCTGGTTCCAAATGGCAGAGAACAGCTAGAGATAAGTTGTTTGTCAACTGATTCATTAGGATATTACATTAAGATATTATTTATCTCTGTAAACAGAGAAAAGAAAAGTAAGGACAAAGACAAATTAGTAAGAACACATTTTCAAATGTGATCTATAACTAAGTTTCAAAAACCAGAACCTTACATTTGGAAAATTTGCATGGAAACTTTTTCTAGCTCTTTCTTTCAGTTGAACCTGCCCAGACTGTGAAGGTTTGGAAACACTGCAGAAGAGTAAGAATCTCTTCCCCTAGTTAAAAAGCAAAAATCAACCAACCAACCAACAAACAAGCAAGCAAACAACAAAAAAAAGAGTATTTAAATCCTAAGGCAGTGTTGATATGGTATTAGCTACTTTTTAGGCAGAAGTTGAATGGGAGACAGAATAGGTACAATAAACCTATAAAATTTTTTGTATATACAGATGCAGGTTAGTGTACAAAAAGAATCTGTTTCTGACATTATTCTTTTTGTGCTAGATTTTGAAACACAATTTTTCACTGTTAAATTCATGACCTGTGTGGCCAAAGTTTATTTCTTATATGTCCTGCTATGCTGAATTCAAGAAATGGAAATGAACATTGACTGAATGAATGTTCTCCAAACCCTACAAAACTTAATTCCAGCTTGTATAACCATTTAAAATAAAACACCATTGTAAGATTAGAGTTTTATATCTGTTATTCTGCTTAGATAAGCCATTTCATTTAACTATGTCATAACATATCTCACAAAAAATATTGTCATGATTAAAAAAAAGAAAAACAACAATAACAGAAAAACAAAAAACAAAACAGCAACTTTCAATAGAGCCAGTTAAGCAGCACTGGGAAACAATATCTCTTTTCACACTTCTTCACTCAAATTACTGCTATGACTTTTCCTTTAATGCCAAGGCTGGGCTCAACCATCTCAGAAGTGGCAACAAAAGAGCCAACAAATAGATATCACCCATTAGTATATTCACATGAACTTAAATTCTGTAAATTTATCACTCTTGGAAATTCCAAGTTGCTTTTCCCATTCTTGTCATTCCCCTATGTATTTATTTTACTTTATTGATAATGCTTTAGAAATCATATTTCTAGCTACTCCTGTGAATTGGGATGGGTCTCAATTTGGGGAAGTCATAGTTGGCTATTCCTTCAGACTCTGCTCTTTCTTTGACTCTCCACATCTTGTAGGCAGGACACCCTTTGGCTTTGTAGGTGGGTTGCTGTACTTATCCATCCACAGGGTGTCCGGCATGGCTATAGGAAACAGAAACAGCCACATCAGGATCCATATCCCCCACTGCTAGGAATCACAGCTAGAGTCCCCCTCTGGAACCTCTTCCCTAGCAGGAGTCACCTAAGCATCATGAGGTTTCTTTGTAGTAGTCAAAATGTTTTAAACCATTAGTAAAATTCAAATAATTGCTCACAGCTTATTCCTTTTGAAATGAGGAAAAAGAAATTTAACAGTGATTATATAAAAACAATATTCAGACAGAAATTGAGGAAATAATTAATAATAAAAACAAGTCAGCAAGATAACAAATGGCTCTTTCAGGAGACCTGTAAACTTGATGTGTAAATAGATTAGGTAAACATTAGAAAAGACAATGGTTGAATTATTAGAAGTAGAAGCACTGATATAACTGCAGGTCCCTCAGAAATTAAAATGACAGTAATGAAATATTATGAATAATATTACCCAAATCAATGCTATACTTTTGTAAAATAAACAAATACTTTGAATAATATAATATGCTGAAATTCATTTTAGACAGTTCTGGGGAATAGCTAAACCTCCTTCACTTTGCTGATGAATTTTTCACAACATTCAAGAATACATTAACACATTACTCTACAATTCTTCTGATCATTGATTAAAAAAAAAATAGCACCCTGAGTCCTCAATATTAAAATCAGGTATATATGTAGGAAAAGAGAAAAAAATCACCATTAGTCATACATGTACACTAAAACTACTGTGAATCAGTATTACTATAAGATATTTTTCAATTAGCTAGTGGCTTTTATGCAATAAATACATATCTAACTAATATATACTAACAACAAAATATAAATATTATTTAAAAGTTGACATAGTAATACTAAAAAATAATCACTTTGGTGGGCACGAAATGTTTATTTATAATATCCAACATTTGTCATCTGAATTTGAAGTAGAACGTAGCCCACTTTAAAAGTCTGTCACTACCATCATACTTTATATTAAAAATAGAAAATATTTGCTTTCAATGTCCAGTTATAAGAAGTACAATAAAGGAAATAAAAAAGAAGAGAAAAGTAAAAATAAAAGAAAGAAAACATTTGTGAAAAGAAATAAACAAATGCTTAGATAAGAAAAACAATTGGCTATTAGAATGAGTAACTGAGTTAGGTTGTTGGAACGTCAGTATATTAAACAAACCTAAATAAATCAGGCTTGTTCACATATACCATCTACAAAATAAAGGAAATTTCAACTTAAATTCAATAACATAAAATATGAGAAGAATAGTTATTCTGTTGACTTAAAATGTACCACACCTGTTTATGACAACTACCACAGTACTGGAAGCAATAATATTTATGTAAAGGGCAGTGAGTTTGAGCTTCAATGTAGCTATGTAAGTTCTTTTCATATTCATCTATAGATTATGTGCTTTGTGTGTTTCCCACAAAAATAGCAGTATATATATATACGTTTCCTTTTAGCAGCAATCTGTTCCAAAAATTCATTTGGACATAGAAAAGTTTTACAAAAATAGCTGCCCTAAAATCATGACAAGTACTGTAGGAAGTTTGTTATCTGATTCTGATATGGACTCGAGCAACCTCAACAGTAAAAGCATCATGGGAGTGGCAGGTTTCCCAGTAAAATTATAGGGCAGAATAGAGGTCCATAAACTGACCCCCACACATTCATATAAGTAAATTATTGATGAAGTATGAAGATAACTCATGGGTAATAGAACAAAAAGTGGATTGTGTACTCAAGGCTCAACTAGATCACAGGAGCATTAAGTATTTAATATGAAGGATGAAGAAACAAAAAAAAACTAGATTTGGGGACAGAAATGGAAGGGAGTCAGATGAAGAGAGGAGACTGGAATGAAGTAGAAGGGGAAGAAAGGGGAAAAGAAGAGAGAAGAGGACAAAAGAGGAGAAAGATTACTGCAACGTATCTGCATTGTGGATTCTTTAAAATAAGCATACATAGGCTGAATACATTACTATGAGATAAGCTGTTATCTATAGACAGAGTTCTTTTTCATCAGAGAATAGTAAATTCTCAGAGGACCTAATATTTGATTTAATCACACCCAGGGTGATCTAAGATAATAGTTCTTAAAGCAGCTTTAGGCTTTAATCAGTTTTAGAAAATGTCTTCAGAACAATAGTGGGATCAATATCTGATTGAACAACCAGAAAAAGTAGTCTCTATCCAAATTGAGAATAAAAAGAGTCATTGTGAGAACATAACTCATGCTGACGCTAGAAGAAAACATAAGGGATCCATACTTATGGCACTCAGTTAAAACTGAAGCAAACACAAACAAACACAAAACCAACACAGAGAGCCTCTTTGAGGCCATGGACATCAAAGCTTTCTGAGATATAAAGATTAAGCGAAATTTACAAACACACGCACACAAAATGAAAAGTGTCTGCCATATTGATTCAATGACAGACCCCTGGAGTCTGAAATAAGAGGATCACGTTGTTCTCAGACTAAGAGATTAGGATCCCAGGCCATTAAGGATAATGTAGCAGTACCTCAAATTTTAAAAAAGCAAATATAATTATTCACATTAAAAAGCATGTTCTACAACAAGAGTCAAAATTGGGTAGATTATGTTAAGTAAAAAATAAAAATCATAAAGAAGCAAAAATTGTTATCATACATAGATTGAACATATAGGAGAACCAAAATGTATAGCTGGTTGCTAGGTGAGGGGAATTCCTGGATGGCTGACACAGGGTTCCAGTTTTAGACCATGGGATGTAATGGAAATGGGTGATTCTGGTACATTACAGAAATATGTAGCAGCTGAGCATATATCTCAATGGAAAAAGGACCATGGCACCTATAAGGAACTGATTCTTGCATTGGAAAATATATAAATAAGTGAAATATTAGTTCATTGAATACCATTTATCTGTCTACTAAAATTGGTTGATAGCTACAATAATAAAGAGTATAGTATGTTGTATGTGGCTTTTGTTACTCTGTGGATTCTTCCTTTCCACATCTCAGTTTTACCCTCAACACTAGATAGAGGAGAAAAAGGATAACAGATTTGTGAATCTACTACTTTACCAATGGTACCTCTCCATTTCCTGCCCAGTTCCTTCAGTAATTTCTCTCAATGGTTCCTTTATCAGTTCCCCCCAACAGTCTGCTTAAATAGTGCCTTCTCCCAATTTTGCCCAATAGTATGGGCTCCAAACTATAACAACTGTTCTAGCCAGTCTGCTCTGCTCATCATCTCCTGACAACTGTCTCTTAACAATGTCTTCTGCATCAACTGCCTTCTACTCTCACTCTACTAGCACAATTCACTTGTCCAACTGCACACAGACACAGACACACACCCACAGAGAGAGAGAGAGAGAGAGAGAGAGAGAGAGAGAGAGAGAGAGAGAGAGAGAGAGATTGAGTAAAAGAAAAGAAGGAAAATAAAATTTATAATATTATTATCCACTGTGGCATTCATAAGAGTGAAAATATATTTAAACCAAGATTGGAAAAGGAAAACCATAGTTTATTTTTCAATGCCTAGATACTAGGGAATAATAATATATTATTAAATGAATAAACAAGCTGTTTTGCCCATGCTATTGAAAACAAGACTATAAAGAAATTATCAACATTTGTATAGACCTGGATCAATTTCAAAATACTTTTCTGAGAGAAATAAATCAAAGAACACATTCCCACTATGCCAATTTACTTAGAGAAAATCCAAATGAACTTTACAGTGACCTAATACAGATTATGGGTTTCCTGGGTTGGAGGTTTGTGAGCTGGAGAGTGGTAAAAAGATGAAAAAGTAATTAATTATAAAGGAGACTGAAGAGGCTTTATGTGATATATATTTAACATTTTAATTGACTTTGCTAAAGCAAGACATAAAACAATTCAATGATATATATATATATATATATATATATACACATATATATACACACATATATGTGATTATATACAATCAATTATATATATTACAGAATAATTGAAAGAAAGAAAGAATATGCAATTCTAATATTTGCTAGTATTCCTTCTGAAGTATTTTCCCTTTTCTGGATCCAAGCAAGCTATGTGATGCAAATACATTGCCACAGGCAAGACACAGAACACCCTGTGATTTCAGTTAAAGTCTTCCTTCACTAGGTAATCATGAAATTGATTGAACCTTTTTGAACCTGATTTTCTAACTTTAATATATGAAAAAAATATCCACCAGAAAGGACTCCAAGAAGATGGAATACATCACAAAAAAACCTCTGGCTCACCATTGCTTAGTATATTTTACTCAACTTCAGCCTTTCAAATGTGATAAGCAAATTTAATTATTTGTTGATGATACTTTTATGATTTGGCTTCCTACCAAATACTGTTCTATAATCCATGAAGAATGTCTGCCCAATTTCAATATGTCTATTCTGGTTATATGCCGTCTTCCAACTAAAAAAGAAGATTAATGAAATCTTCTACCTCTGCTCTCCGAGGAAATGTAAGCTCAGGATTTGAAAAATTATATTAGTAAATACAATGCATTTTAAATCTGAAATGTGCTTGAGTTTATTTAGTAGAAATTTATTTTAATTATGCTGAAAGGAATTGTTCTCAGCCTGCATCCCATACCAAGTTCAATCTTCTGTGCAGTTAGCTTTACAGTTCTGTGGGAAATTGGATTAATTGTTACATGAATAACACTTAACAATTATGATACTAAATGCTTTAAAATTAAGCTGTGGGCTTTCAAGACTCATTTATGTAAGTAGGACTGTTATACCTAAGTATTTATATGAGATTTATATGATACAAAAGTGCAATTACAATAGTAAATATTTCAAATAAGCAAAGGTGAAATGAATGAATTTTATACAATTCAGAATTATTTTGTATTGAAACAGGTAGATTTATTCTTGTGGCCAAATTTCTATGAAATCTCACCTACATAATTCTCATTGGAAATTCACTCTTGTTAGTGAATAATTTGCATCCTTTTTATTTACCTCAATAAACTGCTACATTCAAAACCCGATGGATTACTTTCAACAGAAAACTGTCATCTAAGGCGGGAATATAAAGTAGTGTTGAATAATCCTCGAACTAAAAATGCATAAAATTGCAAGTATGTGTGTAAATGAAGGGCTGTAAGGTGAACGATATCTCCAAACAACTTCTGAAATATTTAACTGTCGCTGGTAATAATTTATAAAGTAAGTATGTAGACATTCACCTGATAGATCTGAGGGCCATGTTAATGGGGTTCCATGAAGACAGATAGCTCCATTCTGGTACCACTGAGCAGACAGCCGCCTCCCGAAACACGTCCCTGATACTGCCCATCAATCTCCTGCCAATGGCTTCTCAGATTAGACAAGGAGGCATACTTCTGTGAATCTTAAAAGGCCATTTCTGTCTCCTGTGAAGTTGTTTAACTTTGTTTTCATTTTACGCAGCCTGGCTGAGCTCTAACACACAATGGATCTGACAGATCAATCTTTATAAGATACCTAAGAATGAATGATTTTTATGGAAGTATAAATTACAAATCTCACTGAGTAAACTCAACTTGGCATTAACTGGAGCCATGATAAGATTATATTCATTGTTTATAACTTTGTTCATATATTTTATGAGTAGATTCATATTTTTGTGACATTATTTGATTTGTTACAATTTAAATTGTGATCCTTGTCAGTAAGATGGAATTTGCAGAGCACATATTTAATTATCTCTGAACCAATTTATATGGTTTAGGAACCACATAAAATTATTAAGACTCCCTGAGGAAAACACAGAACAACCACTTCAGGCCAGCCAGTAGAATCAGGTCTTGCTATGCTGAAAGCATCATCCAGATCCATTCTGGCATCTTTCATTCTCAGTTATCGGCGACATAGCACAATATATGATACCTCTGCTTTTTAGACGTGGTTTGTTCCTAGAACTTGTAAACTGCGGTCTAATCATGTCGAGGTGTACAATGTCATGCCGATACTGTGTCCGTGCAGCATTACTCTAAACAAGTGCAAGCTATTATTAAAGATCGCACTGTCAGGATTCAGCTCATGCACAGAAACCATGCTACGTTATGTGTTTGAGATAAAAAAAAAAAATCAGTCAAATTGACTGAATATTTATTTATGGATGTAATAATTGTGTACACAAATGTAATATACACACATATGCATACATCTATGTGTATACTACATTTTAAATTCTGCACGCACTTGAAGATCTTGGACATGAATCTTAAGCAGGATCATTTTATGGCTGAACAATGGCATGCAGATTCCTGAGATTGTCTCCAGAGGATAATTTTGATCCACAAGATTTGATTACTCAGAAGCACAGGTGTAACTTCCTTCCCTCTGTCTGTTCCACCCACCTCCACTTCACAACTTCTCTGTGCACTAATTCTTTGTCCACAAGCTCACCCCACTCCCAGTTCTCTAGTTGAAGTATGTAGAATGAAGTGTTTGAAGAACTCCCACTACCTTCCCTCAGTAAGGTCAGGCATTAGATCAATTTGACTTAGAAATAAGAATGCTAAGAATTATTAATAACCCTAAAATTAAGTGAAAGTGTGGGAAAAACCACAGTCTTCTATTTCATCAACTTCATCCCATTCCCTAACCCACTGTGCTCTTACTTTTGAATTACATAAGTCTTTATAGAGGCCAATATTTTATTCCTTACTTTGTGTCAGCAGTCTCTGATTGATATATTCGAACAATGGTACCAGGAAGTGAGATAGCATTATAGATGTAAGTGAGCATGAGAGCCTGCCAGAGTTCAGTCACAATCCACAATGGCTCAAATCCTCTCTCTTTCTCTCAGCATGTTACTGGAGAATAGCTGTCTATAAAGAGATTAGCAAATTTTAAAGAGATCCCTGAAATAATTCCCGTGTAACAACCTTACAAAAATGTCTCCATTTCAGAGAATGTTTCTCGAATCTCTGTGTTATTCACTAGTATCCTGAACAGAGAACATCTCTTTCCTCTAAAACAATGTCAATCAGGATGAATAATTTTACATTATTCTTTTGATAATTTGTTTGCAATCTTCTCTATAAGTCTAGCACCCATGTGTGTTAAGTTTTTCTTCATGTTACTTCCAGAATGTAGGGCAGTGTTTGGAATGTGGTAGGTGTTCTGTGAAAGTGTAGGGCATAACAACCACATTCAGCCTAGAAGAAATGGAGATTCCCAGTCTACTTAAGTCAGTAATTTAGGTGGGTTATTAGCTCTGGCACAGGAGTATAGGTAAGTTCATGATGAAGAACAATAGTTGATTATATGTTCCCAGAACCAAATTTAAAGTCGCTGGTCAAAAATATATTTTTGCTGGCACCATTATATTAACTAGACTATTTGTTCATAGGTTGTAAAAATTCAGCTTAGTGGGAAAAAAGGCAAAATATAATCTCTCTGAATAGCAGTTATTTAATATGGATGAGGATAATATTTTTGTAGAATTTTTAAATGTATCTATCTATCTACCTATCTATCTCAGAGTTAAATATGAGAATAGTCATTTGTTGTTATGGGAAAGGTTAGTGATTAGACTTATGTGCTCACTAAATATGAATAGACATCTAAAAGAGTAATTAACTAGGAAGTACCTTGAGCATTTCTTGGCCAGGTCCTGTTTCCCTATATTAGATGTGACTTTGACAGCAGCATAGTACATATGGGGAATAGGATTCTTGGGAATGTAAATTCTTGGGCAGAAGCACAATGCTCCAGAAATATTTGTAAATATAATTGTGGACATTTTAAATTTTGCATTAAAATGGCATTCAATGGGAAAATTGTTCCTATTTTTTACCTAACATTGGACTCGAAGACATTAAACATATTTGATTGTTGTTCATAAACTAAAATACAACTCTGCTGTGGAAACTATTTATAACAAGAAAGGGGCCAAAAAAGCCCCAAGGAGCCTCAATTTTGTAACACTGAGTTCAAATAATTGCTTGATTTATAATGAGTGAATTAAATGGATAATTTATCTCTTTGTGCATTTTCTGTAAGTTCCACTTTGTTTTACAGTCTTTGAACATATGCACTTTTGTTCAAATCAGAGATATTCAATCACACTATTCTTTTAAGCACTCATAACATGATTAACAGAAAACACTACATTTTGATCAGTACAGCATAAACCTCAGTAGAACACTTTATTCATTGAGGATGTAATGGAGATTATTTTCCTGAGCATAGTCATTTCTTTATAGACTTGAAATTTTCAGCTTTTTGAGTCAAGCACTGTGAGCTACCTGAATTCCTTGCATTATTATCTCCTTGTTATTACATTAGATGTCGAAATTGATTAATATAGATAAAAATCCATTCCTACACTTAATACACAAAAGGTCATTCATCTTCCTATTGACCATCCTGTTTAGATACATATAAAAATTAACAACATAAACTTTTGCTTAATTTTTGATTTATATCTGTAAAGTAATCTAGATTACATCATCATTATTATTTAAAATGTATATAAAACTAAACTTATTAGAGGGTTTTACACATAAATAAGTTTTATTAATCAATGCTTAAATGTATATATGTATGAATGTATGTATGCATGTATGTATGTATGTATCTATCTATTTAGCTACGTACTTAGTTACTTACTTACTTTTGAAACAGGGCTTCACTGTGCAATCCTGGTTGTTCTGGAACTCAAAGATGTTCTCTCTTTAACATTTCTACTTTTTTTGAACAAAAAATTCTTACCGATGTTCGTGCAATCAAGTCCACACATTTTTCTAAAATAATATATATTTATCATTATCCGCACCATTTATTTGTATACTGGATCTAGCACAAAACTATGTTTTTACTTATTAATATTTTCAGGTCTCTAATATCTGACAATATATTTGTGTGTATGTATATATACATAATATATATATATATATTATATAGTCACATGCATATCATATCATATGTATCATATCATGTCATACATACAATAATGAAAACAGTAAGATATTCTCATACTGCTAAATATTTTTTGCTATATATAAACCTTGGAAATAATAAATTATATGAATCACTACCTTTAATGTTTAAATTAAAATATGTAAAATAAATTGACATTTTGTCAGAATACAGTTTTTCTTTTCTCAAGGACACTGAGTTCTGTAAAATAGTTACCATCAGAATTTTGTAACATGTAACAACATTTAATCTCAGCAAATTGGAAGAGAATATTTAGTGATTTTTTTAAAATTTTATACTCTATTTTCCTGCAAAATTCCAAAGCTGTGATGATTCTACTATCATCACTTGTAGCTAAAAGACATTTGGAAGCATGAGCTGGAAATGATTAAAGATTTTTTTTCATGCTTATAACATTGGGTATCATGTAGCCCTGGCTGTTCTTAAAGTTCTTTGTAGCTCCAGCTACCAATGAGCTACTGAATCTCCCACCTTAGCCTTTCACATCCTGTTAGCACTGGAGTGTGCCATCATGCCTACTTAGATGCCCTGATGATACTTAACAAGAGAGGCCTTGGTACATTAACTTATCTGTAGTGGTGAGATTACTATACCATATGAAGATATTATATTACTAAAAATCCAATAGTTTATTTTTAAAAATAAGGGGGCAATATTGAAGTCACTAAGGGAGCAATTGCTTATGCTAAAGAGGACAAAAAGAATGACTAAGATATACTAAAATACTAATCTCTTGTTTCATTTTCACTGGAAAATTTATCTCTAAATACAGAATTATAGAAAAAAAGGTGTTCTTTTTGGAACTTAAAAAATGGATTAGAGTTCTAATTTTCTTAAAGTTTTGAAATGAAAGAATTATCTATTTTTCATAAGATATTCTGATTTTTTGATATACTGAAAGAATGGAATTTAATGTAAACCCACCATCATTGTTTATTATCTAATTAATTCTAAGTTTTCTTTTATTTCCAAGTTAACAGATTATTTTTTAAGTATATTTAAGAAAATAATGAATACCAAAGCCTGACGTGATACATCTTTATGTCTCTGAGATTCTGTCTTCTTCTCCTGTGTTCTTATAGAATTTCTTCTGTAGTTCTGCAACTGTTTGTATTAGCCCAGCCAGCCAAACTCACCTGAAATCTCTCTCTCTCTCATCTCTCTCTCTCTCTCTCTCTCTCTCTCTCTCTCTCTCTCTCTCTCTCTCCTCTTAGTTTGAAACTTAAGAAAGTCAGAGAGTGCTGATGGGGAAAGGGTACAGAAAATCTTGCTTTGCTACCTTTTGAACAGATAATGCATATAGAAATGACCTCCTGTGTGAGCTCCTTGCAGCATCAAGCTGAAAACCATTCTCACACGTGATACCACAACCGTGTTCACCTTACCTAACCCTCTGTCCTCTGACATTAAATTTGCCACTTACTTAATTTGGTTTCCTTGGAACTCTTTTCTTATAAAAACCATTTCATATCTAAGCTCTAATTCAGCCAAAGTAGCATAAATTTCATTATCTTTTATTTCAAATGGAAGCACTTTTTGTCCAAATTTTATAAGAACATTTTACGGATAATATAAACGACATCATTGACCACTAAATTCACTTGTCCCGTTTTGTCCCATTTGTTATGCTGTATATACACACATGAATGTTTTTGATGTGTATCTGAATGCTCACCATTTTCCTAATCCATTGAGAATATCATTCACATGCCATGGATCTTCACTTTAAAGACATAAGTACAGAAATCCTAAGAATTGGAGTCCTCTTCTCCATACAGCTGGTATTCCAGTGCTCACAGGTTGACCTTTGATTCATTATCTGCATCTAATCTAATCAGGATTCCATGTGCATTTGTCCTAAGTCATCCATTAACACCAACTGCAGAATGTTTCCTTCTTTCAAGGAGCTGAGTTTAGAGAAAAGAGGATGGATGGAAAGAACGGAGAGGGAAAAGAAAAGAGAGAGAAAGAGGAAGCAGAGGGAGGGAAGGGGAGATATAGAGGAAGAAGGGAGTGAGACACTTGGAAAGCTAGAGACAGACAGACAGAGAGACAGAGAGACAGAGAGAGGCAAAATCCGAAACTATACATTTTTTGGGGGACAAGCAATTTCTTTTTCGAGTCCTTTAGGATAAAAGTAATCTTCATTATATTCATCTCATCTACATGGTGGAGCTTTCAGTCCTTTCTTCAAACAAGATGAAGGCACTATGCTGTAGTTGTTGTTTGACTGGCTTTAGCTTGCCCCGCTCCGGGCTGCACACAGATCATTACGTCTGTGTTTCCAGGGCCCTTCTGCCTTTGCTTGCTGATAGTTTTGATAACCAAGTGAAAATGTCATGTTTTTCTTGTCTGTTTCTTCTCATCCCCATACACTAATGCAGTCCTCTTAGAGACCCATATTTTTCTTATATTGTTTTTGATTATGAATAGCTAGAGTTTAGGGGTTTATTTTCCATTATTGTCTCTAATTGGTCAAACTATGCTACACTTGGCTGTTAAAAACATAATAATGCTGAATCTTTTGTCTTTAAGTTATGTTCCTTTTTATCTAGAATTTTATTTTAATTGATGAAATCCAACTTTATGAAAGAAAAAAAATCACCCAAACATTTGCCTGATTTCCCTGTTACTTTGGTTAATGAATGTGAAAGCCTCTTCCTTGACTCTTACTATCCCTCTTTCTGTGCTTCTAGTCATAGAAATATAATACATAAACAAATATGTACAAATACATATAATATATACAAATACATATAAACATACAAATACAAATACTTAAAAAACAAAGTGGACTGATTTGATATTCAATATTACTTGTCTTCTCTCACAACTTTGCTTTTAAATATACATATATATATATATATATATATATATATATATATATATATATAACCATAAGAATTTTGTATAATTATTTTGTTTTATAAACATTTTTAAAATCATTAATGCTAAATTTCAAAAGCTGATATGTAGAATATTGTATTGGTATTGTGTAATTTGAACACTGAATTACAAAATTTTTAAAACAATGTCAATCCCCTAATAAATGTATTTGTTTTTAGTGTCAGAGATTTTTTTTCAAAAAATTATTATTTTTAATTTTTGATATTTTATTTGCATTTGAAATGTTTTCACCTTTCCAGGCCTTCCTTTTGGAAACCCCTAACCCATCTCCCCTCCCCCTGCCTCTATGAGGGTATTCCCCACCCACCACCTACTTCCATCTTCCCTCTCTGGCATTCCCCTATACTGCAGCATCTAACACTCTCAGAACCCAGGGCCTCTCCTCCCATGGATGGCCAACAAGGCCCTCCTCTGCCACATATGTTGCCAGCACCATAGAACCCTCCATGTGTATTCTTTGGTTGGTGGTCCAGTCTCTGGGAACACTAGGGAACCTGACCAGTTGACACTATTGCTCCCTCCCCATGGGACTGCAAACTCCCTCAGCTCTTTCAGTTCCTTCTCCAAGTCCTCCATCTGGGACCCAACAGTTCAACACTTGCTGTGAATTGAATCATGGGTGTTCTGAACTTTTGGGCTAATATCCACTTATCAGTAAGTACATACTGTGTTTGTTCTTTTGTAACTGAGTTACCTCGCTCAGGATGATATTTTCAAGTTGCATCCATTTGCCTCTGAATTACATGAAGTCATTGTTTGTAATAGCTGAGTAGTACTCCATTGTGTAAATGTATCACATTTTCTGTATCCATTTTCTGTTGAGGGACATCTGGGTTGTTTCCAGCTTCTGGCAATTATAAATATGGCTGCTATGAACATAGTGGAGCATGTGTCTTTATTACATGTTGGAGCATCTTCTAGGTGTATGCTCAGGAGTGGTATAGCTGGGTGCTCAGGTAGTATTATGTCCAATTTTCTGAGCATCTACCAAACTGATTTCCAGAGTGGTTGTACCAGTTTGCAATCCCACCAACAAGGGAGGAGTGTTCCTCTTTCTCCACATCCTCACCAGCATCTGCTGTCACCTGAGTTTTTGATCTTAGCCACTATAACTGGTGTGAGGTGGAATCTCAGGTTTGTTTCGATTTGCATTTCCCTGATGACTAAGGATACTGAACATTTCTTTAGGTGCTTCTCAGCCCTTCTAGTTTCCACCTTCTGAGGTCTTCTTTGATTTCTTTCTTCAGAGACTTGAAGTTCTTGTCATACAGATCTTTCACTTGCTTGATTAGAGTCACACCAAGATACTTTATATTATTTGTGACTATTGTGAAGGGTGTCATTTCCCTAATTTCTTTCTCAGTCTGTTTATCCTTGGAGTATAGGAAGGTTACTTATTTGTTTGAGTTAATTTTATATCCGGCCACTTTGCTGAAGTTGTTTATCAGCTGCAGCAGTTCTCTGGTGGAGATTTTCGGGTCACTTAAGTATACGATCATATCATTTGCAAAGAATGATATTTTGGTTTATTCCTTTTCAATTTGTATCCCTTTGACCTCCTTTTGTTGTCTAATTGCTCTAGCTAGAACTATATTGAATAGATAGGGAGATAGAGGGCAGCCTTGAATAGTCCCTAATTTTAGTGGGATTGCTTCGAGTTTCTCTCCATTTAGTTTGATGTTGGCTATGGGTTTGCTGTGTATTGCTTTTACTATGTTTAGGTATGGGCCTTGAATTCCTGATCTTTCCAAGACTTTTATCATGAAGGGATGCTGAATTTTGTCAAATGCTTTTTCAGCATCTAATGAAATGACCATGTGGTGTTTTTGTTTGAGTTTGTTTATGTAGTGGATTACACTGATGGATTTCTGGGTATTGAACCATCCCTGTATCCCTGGGATGAAGCCTACTTGATCATGATGAATGATCGTTTTGATGTGTTCTTGGATTCGGTTTGCGAGAATTTTATTGAGTATTTTTGCATCGATATTCATAAGGGAGATTGGTCT
>CM052713.1:65767205-65838204 GCA_028551405.1 Uromys caudimaculatus | reverse complement strand
TTTTCTTTCTTTGTTGGGTCTTTGTTAGGTTTTGTATCAGTGTAATTGTGGCCTCATAGAAGGAATTGGGTAGTGTTCCTTCTGTTTCTATTTTGTGGAATAGATTGAAGAGTATTGGTATTAGGTCTTCTTTGAAGGTCTAATAGAATTCTGCAGTGAACCCATCTGGTCCTAGGCTTTTTTTGGTTGGGAGACTTTTAATGACTGCTTCGATTTCTTTAGGCATTAAGGGACTGTTTAGATGGTTTATCTGTTCCTGATTTAACTTTGGTATTTGGTATATGTCTAGAAAATTTTCCATTTCATCCAGATTTTGCAGTTTTGTTGAGTATAGGCTTTTGTAGTAGGATCTGATGTTTTTTTTTAAATTTCCTCAGAATATGTTGTTATGTCTCCCTTTTCATTTCTAACTTTGTTAATTTGGATACTGCCTCTGTGCCCTCTGGTTAGTCTGGCTAAGGGTTTATCTATTTTGTTGATTTTCTCAAATAACCAACTCCTGGTTTTGTTGATTCTTTGTATAGTTCTTTTTTATTTCTAATTGGTTGATTTCAGCCCTGAGTTTGATTATTTCCTGCTTTCTACTCCTCTTGGGTGCATTAGGGTCTTTTTGTTCTAGAGCTTTCAGGTGTGCTATTAAGCTGCTAGTGTATGCTCTCTACAGTTTCTTTTTGGAGCACTCAAAGCTATGAGTATTTCTCTTAACACTGCTTTCTTCGTGTCCCATAAGCTTGGGTATGTTGCACTTTCATTTTCATTGAATTCTAGGAAGTCTTTAATTTCTTTCTTTATTTCTTCATTGACCAAGTTATCATTGAGTAGAGTGTTGTTCAGCTTCCATATGTATAAGGGCTTCCTGTTGTTTTTGTTGCCATTGAAGACCAGCCTTAATCTGTAGTGATCTGATAGGAGGTATGGGATTTTTTTTCAGTCTTCTTATATCTGTTGAGGTTTGTTTTGTGACCAATTATATGGTCAGTTTTGGAGAAGGTATCATGAGGTGCTGAGGAGAAGGTATATTCTTTTGATTTAGGATGAAATGTTCTATAGATATCTGTTAAATCCATTTGGTCTATAACTTCTGTTAGTTTCACTGTGTCTCTGTTTAGTTTGTGTTTCTAAGATCTGTACATTGATGAGAGTGGGGTGTTGAAGTCTTCCACTACTATTGTGTGAGATGCAATGTGTGCTTTGTGATTTAGTAAATTTCTTTTATGAATGTGGGTGCCCTTCCATTTAAAGCATAGAAGTTCAGAATTGAGAGTTCTTCTTGGTAGATATTTCCTTTGATGAGGATGAAGTGTCCTTATTTATCTTTTCTGATGACTTTTTTTTGTTGAAAGTCGATTTTATCTGATATTAGAATGGCTACTCCTGCCTCTTTCTTGTCATCAGTTGCCTGGAAAATTGTTTTCCAGCCCTTTACACTGAGGTAGTGTTTGTCTTTAACACTGAGGTGCATTACCTGTACAAAGCAAATTGCTGGGTCCTGTTTATAGATCCAGTCTGTCAGTCTATGTCTTTTTATTGGGCAATTGTAGGGCTGGTTTTGTGGAAAGATATTGTGTAAATTTTATTTTGTCATTGAATATCTTGGTTTCACTATCTATGGTAATTGAGAGTTTTGCTTGGTATAGAAGCCTGGGCTGGCACTTGTGATCTCTTAGGGTCTATATGCTATCTGTCCAGGATCTTCGAGCTTTCATAGTCTCTGGACAGAAGTTTGGTGTAATTCTGATAAATCTGCCTTTATATATTACTTGAACTTTTTCCCTCACTGCTTTTAATATTCTTTCCTTGATTTGTGCATTTGGTGTTTTGACTATTAGGTGAGGGGAGGAATTTCTTTTCTGGTCCAATCTATTTGGAATTCTGTAGGCTTCTTGAATGTTTATGTTCATCTCTTTCTTTAGGTTAGGAAAGTTTTCTTCTATAATTGTTTGAAGATATATACTGACCCTTTAAGTTGGGAATCTTCCCTTTCTTCTATATCTATTATCCTTAGGTTTGGTCTTCTCTTTGTGTCCTGGATTTCCTGCATGTTTTGGGTTAGGAGCTTTTTACATTTTGCGTTTTCTTTGACTGTTGTGTCAATGTTTTCTATGGTATCTTCTGCACCTGAGATTCTCTCTTCTATCTCTTGTATTCTGTTGGTGATGTTTGCATCTATGACTCCTGATCTCTTTCCTAGGGTTTCTATCTCCAGGGTTGTCTCCCTTTGTGATTTCTTTATTGTTTCTATTTCCATTTTTAGATCCTAGATGGTTTTGTTCATTTCCTTTGCCTGTTTGATTATGTTTTCCTGTATTTCCTCTTTCAGGGCTTCTACCTGTTTACCTATGTTCTCTTGTATTTCCTTAAGGGAGTTATTTATTTCCTTCTTAAAGTTTTCTATCATCATCATGTGAAGTGATTTTAAATCTGAGTCTTCCTTTTCTGGTGTATTCTGGTATCCAGGGCTCACTGTGGTGGAAGAACTGGGTTCTGATGATGCCTTGGTTTCTATTCCTTATATTCTTGTCCTTGCCTTTCACCATCTGGTTATCTCTGGTGTTAGCTGGTCTTGCTTTCTCTGACTGTGCCTTTTCCCTCCTTCAAGCCTTTGTGACAGTACTCCTTAAAGACCAGCTCTCTCTGAGATGAATTTGGGTTTGGAGAGCTGTGGTACAGAGTCAGCTCTGGGGTGCAGACAGAAACCAGAAAGATCCTGTACCCAGCTGTTCCTTGGTTCCTGTGTCCTGTTGGCTCTGCAAGGGTTCCTCTTGATCTAGGAATTTGAACCGAAGTGGTGGTCTTCCTGTGCTCTTTGGTGTGTAGGCACTCCTGGGAGATCAGCTCTCTTTTGGCATGGAGTATGGAGCCCTGTGTCACTGGATCATTTCCCTGGTCTCAGAAGGAAACCGGAAGGCCACTCCTCAGTCCCTCTGTAGAGGTATGGGCCTTACCCCCATCACAGGCTTGTCCACACTCCTGGGAGGGTAGCTCTTTCCCTATGCTATTTGGGTATGGAGCCTTGTGGCACAGATCATAGGAGTAAACCTGAAGGCTCCTGTCCCAGGATGTTCCTAGGTCCCTGTGTCCTGAAGATTCTGGGCCGGTCCCTCTGAGCAGTGGTGCTTGTCTTACCTCCACTCATGGACTTGTCAAAACTCCTGGAATGCTTGCTTTCTCTGGCGCTATTTGGTTATGGAGGTATGTGGCACAGACTGAGGTCCCCGGCAGCTGAAGGGAACCAGAAGACTCCTGTCCCAGACTGCTTGTAGGTCCCTGTGTCCTGGAGGCTCCTGGCTGGTCCCTCTGAGCAGAGGTACTGGCCCTACCCCAGATCACAGGCTTGTCCAAACTCCTGGGAGGATAGCTCCTTTCCTGCACTATTTGGGTATGGAGCTGCCAAAAAATTAAATTTTTAATAGACTTGAATTTCTGCAACTCATGGCAAGATTCTCAATAAGTATCTCTTGCTTTTATAAACTAATTATGCTTTTTTCTTATTTGGATAATATATAATGATATTATCTGGTTATAAAACCCATTAATATATTTCATAATTTTATAATTTATAATGTAATAAAATTTGAGACTTTATTAAATGAAATACTGTAGAACATATTTGATAATTATTAACCATAGAATTTTCTCTGGTAAGCAAATTATACTGCCAAGATACTATTAACAATGAACTTCATAAAGAGAAATTGTTACTACAGATGAAAATTTCTAATTATTTAATTAAATTTCAATACTTTTTATTTTAGCATAATTAGATAAAATAATGGTATAAACATAATTTTATACTCACATTTGACAATAAGTAATTAGTATAGCATTTGATTAAAAGTAAAACTTGTAAGCATTTTAATGATTACATAAATATAATATCACCTTATTTTAGGAAAAATAAGTAAACTATTAAAATTGAATCAAATAAATGCTTCAAATTAATCTTTGTGATTACATACAGCAATACTATTATATAAAACTAAAATATTCCACATTATTCTGTACATGCTAATTCCTTAAGAGTATATTTGAGGACTGTGATACTTAAAAGACCACAGTTTCTAACTGAATCATTTGTTGGTAAACTACTGAGTAGAATTATCAAAAACTTTGCAACTACTATCCTTTCTGTACCAGTTCCACTTCTAATTAATGGGATAATTATCATTGTCCATAACTAAAATCTATGAAATTTTTCACAAATAATGAATTATGATCAGTCAAATAGAATTTTGTCACTTATAATTAAAAAAATTATTTGAGAAGCATGATTACATTAACCCAGGAGTTAGTCAACACTCAAGTTAAAAGTATATATTGTTTACCAAGTTAGGAAATCATAGTAGGAGCTATAGAACTAAGGATTGACATTTCAGTTATTGATTGGGATAAACAGGAAGAATAAATATGCTATTAATTAAAACAAATTAGAATCAAGAATTTTTCATGTCAAAAAGAAAGCTAGATATTTAATGTTAGCTCTGAATTATCAATAATTTGTTATTAATCTGTTTGCTTAACCATTTCTGGGATTATGATAAAGGTTTTTACATTTTCACAGGAAGTATTTTTAATCACCTCAAGTATGAATAATAATTGAGGCTCTTTTCTGGATAATACTCTTTAGGAGTAAGAATTATGGTGCAAGGATTAGTAAATCGAAAGACACTCACATCAACTGGTAAAATTCGTCCAACTAATTTGGACAAACTGAAATTGCAGGTGGTCAAAGCCATCAGATGTTTCTTCAGAACCCATAGTCTTCCTAGAACCAAGGAACAGGAGATTCTCCTTAGTTTACTGTAGCTTCCCATGAAAGCCTGGCTTTCACCAGAGTAAGCACAGGTTACTGCTGAAATCTATTACCCAATCATTGAGAAAAAAAATATCAGAATGAAACTTTGTGACATAAATGTGCTGAGAAACTTTATTCTCTGTCCAAGAGTTGATTTCTCAAATTGACAAATAAGCTATTAAAATTATTCTTACAGAAAGGTCAAAATACTAAAACACCTATCGTTTTTTTTTCAAAGGGCAAAATCCTGAAAATGACATGGTCACCATGATTTACATGCAGCTAATCCTAGAATGTGTTTCTTTTACTATAACATGTTCTATTTACCAAGAGTGGGTACACTGTGATTTAAGAGGCAAGTATGTATCACATGTGGCTGAATTGTTTCAGTGACTTTTATGTTAAAAAGATTATGTCATTTACAACATTTTTTTCATCACTACTAAAAAATACTAAAAGGAAGTGAAGTGTCACTGGCCTGCAAGGTCATGTGATCATGAGGGGAGCAAAATTTCACTGGAGTTTGCATAAGTTCCTCCTCCCAACTGCAGCTTTTTAATTTATATTTTTTAAGATCCTCCAGCCATTCACGATGTAAGTATATACTGAACATACATTCAAGTTCTGAAATGAGATTAACAAAGGTATCTTCAATCATATTTATTTGGTTAATTAAAGTTTGTCATGTTACTTTATGGCTGATTAAACCTTTAAAAGTCCTTGCAGCTCTTCTTATTAAACAGATGAGTCTTTGTTATTTACTCTTAGATTTGGCCTGGCTTTGTTTTTAATTGTTTAGATTAATTATAAGTACATCATTCTTCCACCTTCCTTTACTAACTCCAAACTCTCCCATACATCCGTCCATGCTGTCCTTAAAGTTCGTGGCCTCTTTTTCTCTAATTATTATTGCGTGTGTGTGTGTATGTGTGTGTGTGTGTGTGTGTGTTGCATACTCCTACATATAACCTGTTCAATTTGTATAATGCTATTTTTATATGTGTTTTTGGTTTGTTTATTTGTGGATTTCTTTAACAGATAAAATGTGGCAGTCACTTACCCTTACACTTTCAGTTGTTTGAAATCCCAGTCTTGAGATTAGATGTAGTGTATGCCTCTATTCTCCTAAATATTATCACAACACACAACATAATATGGCAGACTTCTGAAGGATGAGTATTCATGTAAGGAACTAAGTTTTATGGTGGTTTGCAGTGTGTGTGTGTGTGTGTGTGTGTGTGTGTGTGTGTGTGTGTGTGTGTGCATTTTTTGTTTCAATATAGAAAGTTTGAAAACAATCACAGTAATCCATGAAAAATCGGAACAAGACAGTCAGAGAACAGGATGGTTATTATGGACTAATTTATGGGATGTGGGTTTACTCAAGTAAGCCTAGCAAACTCTACTGGCTATCTAAAGTGTTGTCACCAAAAGGAGTAATAACAGAAAATACTGGGATGTCAAAATCTCAAGAAAGAAACTCATTCTTCATTTGATGAAATTAACACTGAACTGGTACTTGACATTTGCCAAGGCTACAGAAGCAGCTAACATTAGATCAGTTTGCCTTTTCCTTGTTCAAGATTCAAGTCAGTTGCCCTATGACTGAATTGGAAAACTTGAGCCAAAATCAATCTTTCTCTACTTAATTGTTTCTCTTATAGATTTGTCTGAGTAATTAAGAACTAACAGAATACACCAATTGTTTATCTAATACCAAATGGGTATCACTGGAAACACATACAAATAGCACTGCTCATATTGCATTTCACTCTTCATAGTACAGATAGGTAACGTTTAATCTGGTAATATTTATGTACTTAGCAATAAATGACTATGAGTGTGTGTGTATTTTATATGTATGAGTGTAATAGATATGTTTGCATGCATATATGTATGTGTGCATGTATGTGTATGTATCTTTTTATGTATGAAATAGCAATTAATGAAATGAAGAGGCCATCAATTTGATGGGCAGCAGAGACAAGCATGGAGGAGATTTCAGATGGAAGGAAGAAAAGGAAGAATGATATAATTATATTATAATGTCAAAAAATTAAAAATTTAATTTAAAAAACATCATATATTTGGAAGTATGACTTATATTTGTTTATTTTATTCCATTCTAAAATCCTGCCTTTATTGCATTTATTGGTTGAAAACTACATGTACACCAGCTTCTGTATAATTTTCTGCATTTACTATTAAGTCATTCTTTCATAGCTAATTTTATTTCTTCTTCTTCAATGTAATCTATTTAATTCTGTGTTATAACTTCTCTGGATAATATTTTTCTATATGTTGATGAAGTTAAATAATGAAACAAGAATTTTTCATTTAGGGAGCATGGTGGATATCAGACATGGTAGCTAAGGGTTCAACACCTTCAGGAAGCAGACAGACAGAGACTTGGGACTTGTGGTGGCCTTTTAGAAAGCTGAAAGCCCACTCATAAGAACACATTTTCTTCAAAATGGCCACATCTACTTCAACAAGGCCATACACCTTAATCATTCCTGAGTAACACCACTACCTGATGACTAAGAATTCAAAGAAATGAGGCTATGGGGACTATTCTTCATACCACCACAATAAGTTTCTTTAAATATCTGCAAGGAATTTCATTGCTACAGCTACTACTGTTGACTTTTTCTAATAGTTTTACTTGTATAACATACAACTTAGTAATTTCCATACAGATTGAAGTAATAGTCTCCCCTTTCTCTATAGCAGTAATGTGTGCCTTTTCCCCTTTGCTCTGAGTCAATCAAACTTAATATCAATATTTAATTTGTCAAAGAAGAAAACTGAAGATGCATTTATCATTCTCCATGTTTTCTAATTTATATGTGATTGATTTCCACATTAATTTTTATAAAATTCTTTTAGCTCACTTTGATTTTAATTTACTTTTTCCTCTGTAGGAGAATAAAAGTTAAATTACTAATTTGGGAATGCCATCATAGAGGATGGCATACTGATATACATAGAAGAAAAAATTAGTTTCACAGTTCTGAAAGAATGTAGCCAGAGATCAGGTTATTAATAGGATTAACAAGTTCTGAGTTCTCTTCTTGAATTATGTTTGTTCCCATCATTGCTATACGCTATGGATAGAAAACAACAACAACAAAAAATGTGTTGCTGTAATTACTATTTTATAACATTTTAATTTTTAATGAAATAAATCAAGTCTACATTTGCAGAGCTTTATGTACTACCACCATCATTTAGATTTTAAGCTTTCTCTTTTTGAGTCTTTGTCAACTTTGAGTGACAGTTGTTCTAGTTGGATTTGCTTTGATGCTGGTCCTCTCTCTGTTGTTAAGAACATATCTGGTTTGACAGTGTGGAGCTCTTGGGTTCTATTAATTGTAGTTTTGTTTTGTTTTTTTCTATGCCTATGTAGTTTTAGATACTTGGATTTTGTAGGTAAATGGTGTAAGTGTCTATACAAGACAGGAAGCAAGAAAGGAATAATAAGATGTGGGGAACAAACAAATTCTCAGCCTTGGTCAGAGAAGACTCTTCCATCCAAGAGAGTGGTAATCATCACTCTTTTGGGTGATGATTAAGGTTGAGACTCTTTACTATTGAAAGTGCTAAGAACAAATGACTGTTCACTGCTCATCACTAAATAGTACATCTATACCAACCTTGGAGGGTGCAGGAAAAATCTCTGATGAGAGGATAGAAAGGCTGTAAGGGGATTAGGATGGAGAGAATCACTATCAAAGACATTCTTCTTTGATCTATCATGAACATTGTAATCACAAACATGTGACCACCTGCACAAAGGTACGCACACAGATATCAAAACAGAGAGAAACAGATACACAAACACACACCAACACACACACACACACACAACCAGACACAGAGAAACACACACAGAGACACTCTCACACACACAAACACATACTCACACAAAGAAACACACCCTGATGCAGACACACAAATGCACACATATACACACAGAGACACAAACACAAGCATACAGAAACACAAGCCAAACCAAAGCAAACCTGGATTGTATAGGTAATGGGGAGGACATGTTCAGAGGAAGAAAGTAACTAACAAGCAAAAAAGAAAAATTTTTTTCGAGACAGGTTTCTCTGTGTAGCCCTGGCTGTCCTGGAACTTACTCTGTAGACCAGGTTGGCCTCGAACTCAGAAATCCAACTGCCTCTGCCTCCCAAGTGCTGGGATTAAAGGCGTGCGTCACCACTGCCCGGCAAAACACAGGAATTCTAACATGATATAGCCTCACATATTTATAGACTAATATTGGCTTGAAGCAGAAATCAAAACAAAACCTGGTTTTCTAATTAGAAGAGAGATTACACCACATGAAACCTATGATATTCGTGAAGCACAAGTTTTATTCCAAAATTACAACTAGCAAGAAAATCTTTACAAGTTCTATTCGCTGTGTCTTGCTCTTTTCTCGAAATCTTTCCAAAGTCAGCAGGACTTGTAATGCTATTCCTGTTCAAACATTTTATACTACACATGAGTACTAAAAGATTAAGACAAGAAGAAAAGAAAAGTAGAAAATATCTATTCATCAGAATGCTGACTGCTTGTTATGATACAAAACTACCACAATTAAAATTCTTTAGCTATGTTCGCGACAATGAAATAAAACCCTCAAATAAATGCACTACGAAAATGTGCACGATGGCAGGAATCATGCTCTGCTTTGGTTCTGGATTCAAAGAAAATGTGAATGGAAAATGGTGAGTTTATTTTTAAAATGGTGATGGCATGCCTTTAGTCAGCTCTGGAGTTTAACTAACAGCCCCAGGCAGCAAAAGTTGTATCTCAAAACCTATGACTCAGCTGCATCTTATCTGGCAGCAGAGTTCACAAGAATATGACTTTCATAAATATTACAGAGATAACTTTACCTTGAAGCAGTTGGGTTTAACAACTTAAGTTAAGGGAGAAATGAAAGAAAAAGCCATGATCTCTGCATTGTGTCATGTCCACAGGTTTCGGGAAAAAAATGAGCTTAAAGCTCTTGAAGTTCAGGATACTTTGACCCACTGTTATTAATCAAATATTGCCAATTTCCAAATAAGATGTTACTGGCAACAGCAGCACTTTCAAAGGATGTGTACAGAATTTGGAATGAAGAATAGGACAGAAATGTGGGAACATTGTTTAGTTTTGAATACTTAGGAAAAACATGGTGTTTATAATTAAAAATTAAAAACATGCTCAAATTGAGATAAATACTCTAGAAAATACCTTACTCAAAGATATTTTTATGGAACATTACATATAACCAATACCATATTTTTCCAGCATTTTAATGTTTATTTTTGAGATTATTTAGTTACTACATTTCTCCCATACCTTTCCTCCCTCTAAATCCTCCATATAGATTGCCCTTCCTGCTCTTTTTCAAATTCATGCTCACCTTTTATCAATGCTGTTTGTATCCATATACATGTTTACATGTTCGTGTATGTGATTTCATATATGTGTGTGTGTGTGTGTATCTATATCTATCTATATCTATATCTACATCTATTTATCTAACTTTATGTATAAATATATACATATAGTCCTAAATAGTCCTAAATATAACCACCTATATCTGGATCTGGCCCTGTGTGTGTGTGTGTGTGTGTGTGTGTGTGTGTGTGTGTGTGTGTGTATGTGTGCATGTGTTTGTGTGTGTGTGTGTGTGTTTATTCTTAAATATAGCATCCTTAATCCACATAATGCAACCTCTATGTATATTTAACAACACACAGAATGCTCTCGGAATACATTATTTTTCCACTCAAAGATAAATCTCCCTTTTATCTGAAATATTACAAGATGGGTAAATATATATTTCCACAGTGGATAATATCATACTAAATTTTTCCTAATCACACTATAGTTAAATATAAAATCTCAAACATAAGATAAACCAAAGTAAATAATACATGGATTGTAGATAAACTAGAAGGATGATTTCCTAGGAATCATCAAGAATCTGTGTCCTTAAAGTCACAGTTACTTGTGGAGAATTTGTCAGGTGTTAAAAAATATAAGATTTCTGCTATTCCAAGGGAATAGCTGGACAATAATAATAATAATAATAAAATAATAATAAAAATAATAGTAAGTGGATCAACCTAAATTTCAAAATTCAGCTCTGTATCTCTCCTCACCATGTTGCATTTCTCACACTGTGGTAAATACCTATGCACATATACAGAGAACAGCGTCTGTGCAGCAGGAAGAGTCCAAGGGTAAGAAGAGCTGGCCTCTTCTCCAAATACCAAAGCTACATTCAGTCAGAATCACTGGTGACTCTCTGTTGACAGAAGGTCATGGAAGCAGTGACCATGGTGCTGTGGCTTTCTTATCTCTGCGCAACCCTTCTCCTTCATCTGAGGTTATTTTCACATATTCTGAAATAGTATCTCCACCCCTTTTCCTATTTCTTATTCTTCCTTGTGTGAGGCAGACATTACAAAATTAATTATACGTTATGGAAATTTAAAAAGTCTGCATCTTCTTAGAAAGGCTTTAACTTTGACACAGAATAATTGGAGAGAAACTGGAAGTCTGTGAATCCATTGCTTCAACAACTTTCAATTTCTCTTCCCTAATTTCTTTTAAAATCTAGAAAACTTATGTCTGACAGCATGGCTTAGTTGGTAAAGTTTTTTTTTTTATTCTACAAGCATGAAAACCTGAGTTGATTTTCCTGCATCCACATAAAAAGCTAAACATGACTGTGAACAAGTGTACACCCAGCACTGCAGAGTGGAGACAAGCAGATGCTAAAAGCTCAGTTTTTGAGCAGCCTATCTGAAATGCTGAGCCTCTGGTTTCCTAAGAGATGCTATCTTAAGACAACAAAACTGAGAAAGATAAAGGAAGGCATCCAAAGACCTGTTCTGGTCTCCTCATAAACATGCATTGGTGTGTATACCTATACTTAAGTGATTGCAGCATACAGGTATATGCCATGTACAACACAAACAACACACACACACACACACACACACACACACACACACACCACACACAGACCATAGAACTTGAGAGATAGCTCAGCTGGCAAAAATGCATTTTGCTCTTATAGAAAAAACTCTTTCAAAAAGAGAGGATGCATTTAATACATTTTATTAACAAAGAGAAAATGAAGCTGGGTTGGCAGGGAGCAGTTAGGGGAGTGAAAGGAATACGACCAAAATCTATGAAAAAAAAAACTTTAAATGAAATAAAATAATAGATAAAAGAGTTTTGTATTGATATCATTATTTACAAAAGCCATAAGCTTTCATACATTTGAACAACCTTAAGTTTAATGGCTAATCAGGGGAAGGTTGGGTATTGATGTATACACTATGCTACTGTGGCTAGCAAAGAGGACGACTCGTGGCCTTCACTGCACTCCAGGCTGTGCCTTGACTCCGAGTATCTCATTCTGTCTGTAGCTTGACTTACTCTTTCTAAATTATTTATTTCTACTTCATAGGTATAAAGTGGGATATGTGGATAAACAGGTTAATAGCTTTGAAACAGATGTCCCAAAGCCCGGGTTTTTTCTTCAATGGGTTAAAACATAAATTTCCACTCATCTCCTGTGAGTTTTTGTTAACAGGGCTAAATAAAGTGACTAGTTTTCAAGAGTCTATTCACTAACACTAAAAGTCTCCATAGGGAGGACTTTCAATGTGCTCTGTGCTATGAACTCAGCTAAAAAGTATTCAAAGCACTCAAGGGGCTTAAATTCTAGTGATATGTAAGAATATGAATAGATAATTGGACTGGTAGAAAACTTAACAATGATGTTTTTCAAAGTGCTTTAATATAATCAGATTCAACTAATTCATCTTCAGCCTCAAGAAGCAATTTCCTCAAGGAATAAGCCTCTGAAACTGGCCTTATTAAATGACTGAGAACATGAAAGAACAAAGAGTAATTCCAAGTAAATGCAAACTACATGGAAATTAACCGTTTGACCATTATAAAGTGTATGTCACAAACATATGTGGGGTTACTGGCATGACCAGGGTGAGTAGGGAAACTACAGAGATAAGTGAAAGACTTTGGGGGACAGCTCAAGGAGACAATCTGATGAAATTAAGTTCTCATGCCAATCTCCTGACAGAAACAGAACTGAAAAGAGTCTAAAGAGAGACAGTTATGTCCCATGCTGCCTTCCAGCTATCTCACGGTTCAGTACATGCACCATGAGAAATTAACATTTCCCCAGTAACATCCATTTGGGAGAAGGAAAAAGCTCAAGTCCACTGCAAGCCAGAGGGAATCATACCTACTGGAAAGAGACTACACATAGTTCTGGAAAATTGTAAGCCTGCCTTGCTGAGACTGGACCATGATCTGGAGTAAAGCCATGCCTCTTCAGGGCAGCTTAGGTATGAACATCTCTTGTCTTCTAATTAATTCTCATTATCTATCTTCACAATGTCTTTTTTAATGTTTTAGATCAAACACAAAGTAGTGTTTTATTATAGTATTTTTTGACACACGTTCTTCTTCATCTTCTTCCATCATCGTCCCTCCATCTCTTTATATATGTACTTCAATTCTTTCTTTCTCAGCCCTTTCTGTGGGTTTCTTGTCACAGGTATTGCTTTTCTTTTTCATTTTAAAAATATTCTTTTCTCATACATTCCCTGCCTCCACTCCACTCAATTTCTTCCCCCACCACCTTCCTCTCTCAGATCAACTCTTCATCTGTCTCCCTTTTTTCAACTGTTAGTAGACCCACAAGAACACTAAGTTACACAACCATCGCATGTATGCACCAGACCTAGCTTAGTCCCATATAGTGTCTGTTCCTATGAATTTGGTGTCTCTGAGTCCCTATGAGCCCTGCTAAGTTGATTCTGTGTGCGATATTCTTGTGATGTCCATGGCCCCTCTGGCACCTGTAATCCTTGACTGCAATCATGACTGTTTCTATTTCACCAGGGGTTATAGGTATACTCAAATTGTTTATCTCTTAACCTTGTGTCATATCTCCAAATGTAGACAAAAGGAATTGCTGCCTGTGCCCCGGATGGTTTGTTGCCCAACCCAAATTGCCCTTGGCTGTTGGACATTAGGTGCAGCAGAGTCAAGGACACAAACTCTGGGAGCAGGTGAAAAATGCTGCAGCAAGCTCATCTGAACACTGCTACAAGCTCCCTTAATACCCTCCACCTGTGCCCCATTGGTCCCAAGAAAGTTTCTCTTCTAAACAGCAGTTTCTGATTGGTTGGCATTGTCTGTACCAGCAATCCTTGGTCTCTCAAGCAGTCCTTAATTAGGTCCTCTTGCAGGAGATGCTTTTGAGGCTGCTTGGCCCCCATGTTTACATAGAGTTGGCCCCACCATTTCTGCTACAAGGGATCACTGTACCTGCTTATTCTTCCTGAAAATGTAGCCATATTGAATAACTGTAATTTTTTTCTATTTTTAGTATTTGCTTATGTAATTACCCTCTAGGCAATTTTAGACAAGCATAGAGTATGAGGTCAGTCAAGGATCTGAACCTAAGAACTCCAAAATCATTTGCTTCTTATGAGAAATTTTAAAAATATCTTTGTCCTCTTTATTTGTAAACATTATTAAGGTTAAAATTTATCATCTGGAAAAATGCAATAAGTTTTACATGTTTATATGTTCACATGAGATGCCAAAGATTTTAAGTTCAGACTCCATTTTAGAGAACCTGACCTAAGTTTGAACTCAGGTAAACTAACAAGCTGGTATCTAGCATTAGTTTCCAAGTTGTTCCCCAACAAAACCTGAGCCTAGCTCCAGTCTCTAGGTTAATCTCTAACAAAAACAGCATTTGCAGGTTATACCCTCAACAAGACCAGTGTCTCCAGGTTATTCTCCCAAACAAACCTACACCCCAAGGTTACAAGCCCACTCCCTGGCTAATGACCACCAATACAGAAGAGAGCAGAAGTTAAGTTTATGATATGACTCCCAGAATCAGCCAATTATGGTAAAGGCCACAGTAGCTTTCCAATTAGACACTTGCACACTTATTCCCTGCTTGCTGCTTACTCTAAAGCCTTGCCCAGATAGACATTCAGGGCTCCCCCACCACCCAAACCAACCTGCTTGACAGTGGTGAGTTGGGGGGCCCAAGCTAGCTCGAATAGAATAAAGACCCTGCTGTGAGTTGCATTAGACCGGTTCCTGTTTTGGGAGATCACTAGCATTTTTTGGCACTACACACTTGTATATATTTGAGTTTACAGATGGAACACTTTCAATTGTAAGCATGTTTGCTAAAACTATTAGTTTAATTATAAAATCCTGAGCCTGGGTTAATTTCTCACTGGGCATATCAGGTAACGTTTGCCTAGAGAGTAGTACAGGGTCACATATATATAATCCTCCTCCTCCACTTCCTTTTCCCATAATCACCCTTTCCCATAATCCATTTCCATGAAATGTTTTCTTTTTTCTAACTTTCTTTTTCTTTTGAAAACAAAATTATAGTATTTTTCTTTAGTCAATTTTATTTCTTTAGTTAGTTATTTTAAACTCCTGATTTTGTTCCCTTCCTGGACCACCCCCTTGTCTCCACAAGGATGTCCCCACAAGGATATCCCCACCCCCTACCTCCACCCCATCAGACCTCTAAACACCCTGGGGTCTCCAGTCTCTTGGGGGTTAGGTGTATCCTCTGACTAAACCCAGACCCAGCAGTCCTCTGCTGCATATGTGCTGCGTGCCCTGTATCAGCTGGCATATGCTGCCTGGATATCTTATAATCATAATCAATATCTATCAATATATCTATATCTATATCTATATCTATATCTATCTCTAATCTATCTCTATCTCTATCTCTATCTCTATCTATATCTATATCTATCTTTCCTATTTTGACATTTTATAAAACATCTCAATTTAGGAAATGCATGGATATGATTTCCCCTCTCTGCGTGTTAAATAAATGAGGAAGCAACCATCAGCATGTAAAAACAAGTAACAAAATGCTAGGAGAAACTAAGGTCTCATGAAAAGCTGGGTTTGAACACAGATTTGACTGTCCTTCCTACATATTATAGCATCAGTGGAGTAAGCAGGTATAAACATGCAGATAAATGACAATTTAAGAAGAATAAGTCAACACAATATAACATGGAAGAAATTATAATGAGCATTAATGTTGAGACTTAAATTACAATACTTTTTGTCAAAATCAGAAAATATACAAAATTTTTTTTAAAAATCTATTTAACTTTGTTTTCCATTGCTAACAAGCTTTCATGTGATCTCTAATAAACCACAATGAAACAGAAGCAAGCTAAGAAAATAAGGCATGAGTTTTATTCTATCGTCTTAATCAAAATGACAACTACCAGTCCCTTCACACAGAACTTAATATACTGCAGGATACTTTCAAGATTCCAAGTCATTCAGTTCCCTTTCTAACCATTCAATATCAAAAGACCCATTTGTGCTTGATTTTGTACTTGAAACTTTCAGAAGAAGTTACAAGGGTATGGTGTTTACTCTCTGATATAAGTCTTAGGATGATTCATTACCCTTCAGATTAATTTCCCCATAGTCATTTATCGTCATCAAGTTTCCATCACATGGCAGGTTAGTTTTATCATGCCAGTTGCTCTTTCTTCTTTAGACTGACATTTCAATGTCAGGAAAGGCATATTTTCTCACAACAGATATATAAAATGATACCATTCCAACAAGTATTATTATGACACAAATATAAAGTTTGGTGTGTGTGTGTTTATGCACATGTATGTTAAGAAATAAATTCTGTTTACTAAAAATTAATGCTAATTTTTGCTTTCATATAGACTGATAAGTCCCATCTAAAATGGTCCCCAGGTGTTGAACTTACCCCTAATAGGATTGTTTTTGATAAATTTGAAATTCCCCTTCAAGTTTAGGCTGGCAGATGTGTTCCACCTCTGTTATTCTGGATTGAGAGGCAGGAGATCTGATAGTCATCTTTGTTGTCTCACTTCTCCCCTGTTACAGACATCTTTAAAGCAAACACTATGTCTAGAGAAATAATTTCCACTAAGAATTTGATTACTCTAAGGACCTGAGCTTGGTTCCTAGCATCCATATTAGAAAGCTCAGAATTTCCTTTACCTCCGTTGTAAAGTACTTAACTATCTCTTCTGGCCTCAGTGGGCAGTTATAATTACATTCCTACATTAGCATGTAGAAACAAATTGGTGACATCAAAAGAATAAAAAATAATTTTCTCAGTTATAGATGATAGTTTTTTTTTCACAAATGTATCCTGATTTTGATGCCCCTCCCTCTAATCCTCCTAGTTCCTTCCTTCCCATCAGGTTCCTCCTCCTTGGTATCTCTCATTAGAAAATAAAAGGGCATATGAAACAGACGTGTAGCGTGTTCATCAAGTGGGTCTCCTAACAACTGGCATGGGGGCTGTCTTTGACTACCTTGCTTGCCTTTGAATCTTGTTCCCCTAACTAGGCTGCCTTGTATGGCCTCAGTTGGAGAAGATGCACATAGTACTGCAGTGACTTGATGTGTCAGGGTGGGTTGGTACCTAGTAGGGACCTCCCATTCTCAGAGGAGAAGGGAAGAGGGTGGGACTGTGTGAAGGGGTCTGGGACGAGGGGTCTGTGATCAGGACGTGAATAAATAAACGAATGAAAAAAAGTAAAAAAAAGAAAAGAAATGAAATGGAAAGAGAAGAAAAGAAACAGGCTTCTAAAAGATAAAATAAAGTAAACATATTAAGATATAGCAAAACCTTGCACAACGGAGTTGGGCAAAACAAACAGGGAAAAAGCCCAAGAAAAGAAACAAGACCCACAGACTCACTTCTAAAAACACTCAGGAAATCCATAAAAACAATAAATCCAAAATCATAATATAGCTGCAGAAGGACTGTAATGTAAAAAAAAGGGTGAAAAATAAAATAAAATAAAATAAAAATAACTAACAATAAAACAATTAAAGAATTAAAAAGGAAAGCCCTGACATGACATAATGAAAACAGGAGCCTCCAAAGATACAGTTGAGTTCATCTTCTGATGGCCATCCATGGCTGGACATGCAGCCTATTCTTAATATCAGTTTGGTACCCCAGAGAGACACCCTTTGAGGAAACAAATTTTTTTTGGAAGTAGTTATCAACTAGAGATAGGTTCTAGATTAGCAAGGGGCTCGTGCTCTTTCACCTTTCACTCCTGGTCTGACGTAGTCCTATACAGCCCCTGTGAATGTTTACGATTCAGACTCTGGACATAATTATCATTGACTTAGAGAACTTTGTTATTTTATGACCTTAACTATCTGTTACATTCTTTCTCCTTCCCCTTCCCTGAGTTCTCTGATCTCTGAAGGGATGGATCTGATAGAGACATCCCTGTCAGGACTATTTCCAAGGTCTCTGACTGAGTGCATAATGTCTGATTGTGCCTTTCAGTATTTGTTTCCATCTGCTGCAAGAAGAAGTTTCTCTTCTGGTGACTGAACTCTAATACAAGAGTATTAATGCCATTAAAAGTTATTTTATTGTTATTTATTTATTTGTTTATTTATGTATTCATTTATTTTTACAGCAGTAATGTTTGCTTTTGCCCTAGGTCTCTGTGATACCTAGTCTGAGGTTCTTCATCATGCAAACACTATTGAGTATGGGTTCCATCTTGTTGAGTGAGAGTTGGTCTTAAGTCAAACCAGGTATCAAGTTGGTTTCTTTCACAAGTTGTGTGCCATCATTGGGCTAGCATATACTGTAGGCAGGTCATCATGATACATCAAAGAATTTGTGTCAGGTTTGTCCTTAACATTTTCCCTTTGGTTAGCATTCAAAGGAACTTCATGTACATTTCCTTATGCTTTAGGCTGCTGCTTTGTTCATATGATGGTGTCTTTTAGTGTGTGGAAACTTTTCTGTTCTGAATGTTTTTTCCTGCTCAAATAAGGCTAAGGATATTCCATACTATATTTTCCATCAAGTTCAGTGTACCATGATTCATATTGAATTATTTGAATGATTTGGGCTTGAATTTTGTACAGGGTGATTAGTATAGAACTATTTGCATTCTTTTACATGCAGATGTCCAGTTTGACCAAGACTACTTGCTGAAGATGCTGTCTTTTATCCAGTGCGTATTTCTGACTTCTCTATCAAAAGTCAGATGTCTTTATACATTTGAATTTACTTCTTGATCTTCATTTTGAAGCTATTAATCAATGTGTCTCTTTTTATTTCTAAGAAATAGTAAAAGGGGAAAAAAAAACCTACCAGACTGTATGCTCTCTAAATATATAAGTTGTTCTTTTAATTTCTATAATACTCTCCTAATTTCTAAGTTACTCTACTCTGCTGTCCTTCCCCTTTCTCCTGCTAATCTTTGTCTCTCCTTCTGCTGTAATATAATGGAATGTAATATAATGTGATCATTCCTAGTTTTTTGTACTTTTTCTAGGGGAATAGATTTCTGAGTTTTCCAAGCATCTTTTTTTTTTTTAAACAAAAGCTCACTAAAAATTCACACATAAATTCAAATTATAAATAAGAAAGTTCCCAACACAGATGTTCATATGTATTTCCATTAAGAATAATTATCTAACTAGACATTCATTATCTGTCACTAGATCCACAGTTTCATAGTGTCTTAAGCTATTATTTTTTGTGAGGAAGTTAGCATTAAAGTTTTGTATAGATAAATCCAGTCAATTTTAATCTTCTGTCCTTACACAGGTTCCCTTTTATGACCTTTGGCTAATTGTTTTACAGCCTCTTGGAATATTTCTCTAAGTTGTTTCTATCTCAGAAGCAATTAGCTCATGACACATGAAGACTAGCCTAGTTCTAGTTACAGATTCCGTATCAGATATGTCTTTAATAGGAGTCCTATTATAAATGGCTTAATAATTACTAGTATAATTCTAGGAATTCTTTTTTTTCTTAAGGAAAAATAGGCAAAGTAACATATAAAGATAGACCTATTAGAATTACACCTGAATTCTCAATGGAGATTCTTTGTTTGTTTGTTTGGTTGGTTGGCTTTTTATTGGACATTTTCTTTATTTACATTTCAAAATGTTATCACCTTTCCCAGCTACCTCCCCCAAAAGAAATCCCCATCCCATCCCCTCTGTCTGCTTCTATGAGAGTGTTCCTCCCCACTCACCCACTCCCTCCTCCCCACCCTCACATTCTCCTACACTGGGATATTGAGCTTTCACAGGACCAAGGGCCCCTCCTCCCACTGACGCCAGACAATGTCATTCTCTGTTACATATGCAGCTGGAGCCATGGGTCCCTCCATGCGTACTCCTTGGTTGGTGGTTTAGTCCCTGGGAACTCTGGGGTCTTCTGGTTGGTTGATATTGTTGTTCTTCCTATGGGGTTGCAAGCCAATTCAGCTCCTTCAGTCCTTTCTCTAACTCCTCCGTTGCCGACCCTATGCTCAGTTCAATAGTTGCCTGCAAGCATCCGCCTCTGTATTTGTCAGGCTCTGGCAGAGCCTCTCAGGAGACAACTATATCAGACTACTGTCAGCATGCACTTCTTGGCGTCCACAAGTAATGTGTGTTTTTAGAAGCTAATAATTAGGGCTAGGGCAACCTGAGGAGGGTCATGGGAAGGAGGAAATAATCTTTATTTTACTAGGATATGTTTACTCTACTGGGAATGATACACAAAGGGCGTAGAGGCCACCAAAGATAATCTGCTATAGAGATATGAATGAGCTTTGTGAATTGGTTGGGAGGGAAAGGAGGAAGGGTGAAGACCCGGAACCTGCCTACCTGCTCCTCTGGCCTGCATTCAACAGGCTTGGCTGTACTCAGAGAAGGCTTGCTGGCTTACGAATCTGTGATACTAGAAGGAGTAAGAAGGAAGTTTGAAGAAGAAAGTCTGAATTATGTCCTGGAGATTGGGGCAGAGAGGGGGTCAACTACAGCTGATGGTTTTCTACAGACATGGAGTAAAACTGAGGGAAGACATTTTAATGAAAAGAGGGACAGGTGAAGATCTCCAGTTAGGCAACTTGCTTCCCTGGCCTGAGGGATTGGGAGATTTCCAGAGATGCCTGCTAGAGCTGGAGACTGGAATAAAGTGATATGGAGACTGGATGGGAAGTTCTGTATGATCCCCTGGAGACGGGTGCAGGGAGGGAGGTGAGGCCATAACAAGAGCTCTGTTCCCAATCTGAGGCTGAGCCTAGAGTATAGGATTTGGAGGAGAGGAAAGGAAGGTAAAGACTACCAGTTAGCTAACCTGCTTCTCTGGCCTGTGTAGCAGTAATGTTCCCAGGGGATTCTTGTTTTGGGAATGTGAGATAATGGGATGAGTTGGGGGAAGGAAAGTTCCAGAAGAGGATTCATGTCATCCTGTGAAGACGGGACTCAGAGAGAAAGAGGAACTCCAGCAAGTGTTCTTATATAGAATTGAAAATGCGTCTTCCAACTGGATTTGGAAGATTTGATGGAGAGGTGAGAATTTGCACTTAAACTGCTGCTTCCTATTCAGAGTCTTCTTCATTTTCCAAGGAAATGCCGGGTGGAGTTGGGGTGAAATAATTATATTCTTTAAAATAGCTCTCTGTTTTATAACCCATTGGCTTCCAGAAGAATGAAAGAAAGGGTACAGATTGTGAATCCATGCTGAAGATTTAACATGGAACATAACAATGTCATATCAGAAAGAGAAATATGAACAAATAAGGGTGGAGTTAGTTTTAATAACTGCACAGAATTCATTTAATAAGAGGTCAAAACAGTACAAAGCAGTAATTCCATCATGGTATAGTTCAACCTCTTTCATAGTAGATCTCCTTATACATGTGAATCACAAGTAGACTTATAGTTTGAATGAAAATGTACTAGCACGCAAAATGCTACAATGGACGAAATTGTGGATTTCCACAATATTCCTGTTGTTTCCCTAATCCCTATGATTACTCAATTTTCAAATGGAACCTATAGTAGATAATGAATATTCTTTGCGATAATAACTTTGGAGCTTCAATCCTACATGACTTGAGTACTTATAAGAGGCAATGATTGCAAATTTATTTCTCTCTCCTTCTTCTTGCCAGTAGTGAAAACTTGATGGGATGGCTGATCAAGCAAGTGAGCATCTGACAAGTAAGAAGAAGGGTAACCTCAGAAACCAATCCTAAACCCAATTTGACAATAACTTCAAGCCTTTAAACTATCTGAATGGAGATTTGTATTATTTAATCTACAAAGTATATTCTATTTTGTTCTGCCAAATTAAACTTACAATTAACATATTGTTCATATATACTTTGTACAGTATATTTATAAAACAGTCTTTTAATAGATAATAAAATTAACTTTAATATACTCTAAATTTTATAGTTTATAAAAATCACACAGTTCAAATGATTATTTTCAAATCATGTAGAAAAGAAGTCATGGTCAGGATTCATCATCTCCTTGTTCTTCTTTTGAAGGTTTTCATATTTTACTAATTGCTCAAATAAAGTGACACTGTGGGTGTCTCTGCCAACACCACAGTCACAGAATAAGAATTCCCATAATGCAAGAAAGAAGTCTGGTTCAACATGGCTAAGTAGTTGATGTTGCTTCAAACTTGTAGAATCTAACCACAGGTAGTTTATTTTAGGGTTATCGTAAGTACAGTACCATTTAGGGGTTTCTTGGTTTAACACAATCCTGTGTACAATAAATCATACTTCAAAACTTTTATCAAAGTTTATGTCACTTCTTCCATAATAGGCTATATGTAGTATCTTAATGGCCTATAGGATGATATGGTATGGTTCAGTCATAGAGCTAGCAAAGAGGCTGCCTAGATTCTCAACCATTTCTATTCCTATTTTTAAGAGCTAGATGTGGCTTGCTCTACAGATTATGCAGAGGTCACAGTCACTGATGCTATTAACTACCTCTGTCCCCAGCCTACTCTGAGTAAAACAGGATATTCATATCTTTCTGTGAAGTACAGAGCAATTTTAATCCAGCAACATCCAAAGACCTACTAGGCCTGTGCAATCTGGCTGGAAGATAGACATAGCCTTAATACTCATCTTTAATACCTTTGGTTGGAATACAGATATGCCTTTAGTGCCTACCTTTAATCCCTAACAAGGAAGGCAAGGTTAGTTTGTAGAAGGAAGAAGCTATGTTTGAAAGTAACATCAAATTGAGGGGTAGTGATGAATAAGAAAAAGATTTGACAGAGTAAAAGATAGGATTTTCCCAACTCTCACAAGAACAAAACAAGTAAGAGAGGATAGTTAAGAGAAGAGAGAGATGAAGAGAGAGAGAGAGAGAGAGAGAGAGAGAGACAGAGAGACAGAGAGACAGAGAGAGAGACAGAGACACAGAGACACAGAGACAGAAACAGAGACAGAGAATCAGCTCAGTCAGTGAAGTTCATACAATGCAGTTGAGTTCAGCTGAGTCCCTACAGTTCTATTCAGTTAATACAGTCAGTTGAATTCAGTGCAGTGGAATTGAGTTAGTTCAGTGCACGTCAGCATGGAGTCCAGTTGAATTCCTGTCAGTCAGGATAGTGCACTTGTTGAGTTCATGGGAGTTCATGAAGTTCATGGAGGTCAGCAGAGGTGGTTTTACCAGGAGCATTTTACAGAGACAGATCACAGATGAAGGGAAAAGGAGAAGCCAGAAGATTAAAACATACTGCCAAAGTTAGTATGAGGCCAGGCAGAGCAATTCAGTCAGAAGAAGAGAGAAGCAAGATTTTATCAGTCTATGTAAGATTAGATTCTATAGAGGATAGGAGCTTCCAGGCCTAGGCTTAGGAATAGTTCGAACAGAAAAGGAAATGTTCTGGACTCAGCCCAAGCTATATATTTGTAAAGCTTAAGCATGGATCTCATCTCATCACCTTATCTGAGAAAGTAAAAAAATGATATTTACAGTGAAGAGAAAATTTTGCATATTTAACAATCCTTGATTCCCTTGTTATCTGTGAATTCAAGGACCTCTGGGCCCCCAACATACTTTGAGTAGAAATTGCCCTTACTAAGGAGGTTCAGCAGCAACATCTGTATTGATGAGAACAAAGATGAAAATTGAATATATTTTTCTCAAAATTGAGAAGACTTTCAGGTATGGTAGCAACTGGAGGCTGAAGAATGAAAATCAAAAAGTATATGACAGACTACCTGCATTAATTAGTAGGAGATTCAATAAGTAGGGTCAAATGCAGTGGATCAAACCTTGAAGTTTTAATGTTGAAGGAAAATTAACAAAGTAATATGTACAAATTGTTACTTTCAGATAAGTATATGAGTATTAGGTTTGAAGGTTTAATAACATTTATTTACTTAGTTTTTCTAAAGCTTCTAAAAGATACATCATTGCGGTATACCCTTGTTGTAGGTACATTGTGGGGCCAGCTGAGGTTCTGAGTCCTCCTCTTTTTCTCTCTCAGGGTGTACAGACACAATGCACTCAAGGACTGCAAGATTGAAGCAGAGTCCAGAAAGGGTGGGGTTCTGAGGGATCCTAGTCCAGGTGAAGTGAGTGCTAGGCAGGAGGAGAGGAGGGAGGGGGCCTTTTCTGTGGACCTGAGCATTATAGATCGATTAAGTGAAGGCCTTCTCTGAGGATCTTCAATGAAACAGCTCTCTAAGATGTTCTTAGCCCATTGGCATACCTTTATTCTGGATGAGCTTATAGGCATACACTTTCTTTGGGGTAAAGCAGGCGTATATATGGACCTTGGAGAGTCAGAAGGTGTTTTCAGAGTAAGTAAAAATCATTGGCTAGAGTTTGAAAGTTCTGTGAATGCCTCATTTGTATGAAGAAGCATCCAGGAATCCCAGGTACTCACATCAGGAAAAGATGGGTGGGGGTGGGGGTGGGGGTGAACTTCTCCAGGTAGAGGGCCTCTTAAGACAAGGGAAAAGAAGGGTGAAGGCCTGCTGATTAAAGGGAGCCCTCCATTTTGCACAGAGCTCAGAGAAGATATCCCATCACGGTACTTTGATCTTAGGAGGGTTTCCCACATATTTTCTTGTCGTATTTTACTAAATTGGTGCTCACATCATGACCTAGGAAATGCTGAATATAAACTTCCCTATGTTTATACTTTCTGGATGATTTATTTTCAAGTCTCTTTCTTTAATATTAAACTTATTTTAATTCTTTTCCTAGAGAATTTTTTATATTTTTTGCATACTTGTCTGCTTCATTGAAGAATACTGTTTAAAATGTGATATTTTAATTAAAACAGAATTGCATCACCTCCTTCTCCATTTTTCTTCCAGCGCCTCTTAGATACCCTTTTTTGAACTTCTCCCATGACCCTTTATCAAGTTGCTGGCCCTTTTTCTTTGATTATTATTGTGATTTTCACATAAAAATAATGTTTATAACATTTATACATGATTAATTTCCAGGCAACAGTGTTCCCCTTGAAGAATTATTAGAATATGTATTCTTATGGAGAAAACATATTTCAATATTATACCCCATGAGTCATATATATATATATATATATGTATATATATGTATATATATATTTATATATATGTATGTATATATATGTATATATATATATATATATATATATCAGTATAACTAAAAAGGCAAGAATATTAGCGTTTTTTCAAAGAGAAAGCTCATGTTACCATGGTAACTAATTTCAACAGACACAACCTTGGGTCTATATTGAAGAAACATACTTATGATATCAACTTTAAATACAATTTCCTTTTATAAAAAAGTGAATATGTAATAAACTAATGAGAAAGCAGAAGCTATATTTCTTTTTGTGTTAACCTGTTCCAGAAAACTACAATAATATTTATATTAAATGTCATACAAACAAAATAAGTAATATCTGATGTTAATATCAGGTGTATCTTTTTTGAATGTGCCCTTGGTGAATATATTCTGAGAGTGTTCACTTTAAGAATAAATTTCAATAATATGAGAAAATAATAATGATAATTTTTTTTCATTTTTTTCATAGTTTCATATCCTAAATTGAGCCATTAAACACTGGGATGGAATAAACACATAAAACTATAAACTATTTTCATTTTTACTTTGTTTCTGATGAGGCCATCCTACTTTGTAATTATGAAATTTGCAAAAAAATATAAAATTAATTAAAATATAATACTTTAGAAAATGCCTGATATTAAGCATATGAGACAATGAGAAAGAAGAGATGAATATGTCCAAATATTTTGAGCTATATGTATGTGTTTTGTCCATTAATTATAAAAGCACTTGTCAATAGTGAGAAAATAATAAAATAATAGAAAAAACTCCATATTTCACCTACTATTGTAGAGTTTTAAAATGTTATTTTACTTAATGAAATTACAATTACACATTTCATATATATTTTAATAACAGCTGTGAAAAACTTATCTGCTCATTTTTCATGAGCATAAAGTTTTTTAATAGCATGCAAGTTCATGCAGTTAATCTGCGATAAATACTTTGGCATATGTTAGAAATTCTAAAAGAATAATTTATATTAGATACAACAGCTGCTTAAAAAAGCAGACATGTTAATCAAATTTCATTTACTCTTTGTGTGCTCGTTCGTCAGGATGGCAATCAAATGAACGCCAAGCTACTGTGTGGGTATGCCATCTGCACTAAAACAAAAAGTCTTGGCTAAGATTCAAGTATACTTCTTTGATGAGTTTTATCCAAGAAATATTCAGACACACACACACACACACACACACACACACACACACACACACACACACACACAGACACACCACATAGTCAAGTAGATTTTATTTATGGGGGCATTTGAAGAGAACTCATTTTCTCTAGCATTGTTAAATGGCAGGTGATAAGTGAACTATTACTTTCTTAATAATTAGTTTTAGAGTTTAAACCTGCTATATTAAATGTATTTTGTCTATAAAACACAGGGATGGTGAACTAATCTTTTTTTCAAGCTCCCCAAGGACAACTCTCTAAATTTTAAACTTTACCAGAGAAATGTTGCCATGTGTAGACAATCAATACTTATTTTCTGCTGAAATGCATAGACTAAATTGTGAAATTATAATCTTCCTCAGAAAGAATAACGTTTGCACTATGACTTTTTTTTTTATCAATAGGCACATAAGGTTCAGTTTATGAATTAGAACTTCATGATGGATAGATTACTTTCATGAGCCATCCAGGAAGTTTTTATGGTAAGAAAAATAATTCTACAATACTTTTTAAACTTCTGTCTTCTTCAAACCTTTGTAAGCAATATTTTTGGAGGTATAAATAACCTTTTTGGGTGTTTTGGAAAGAGTGTGTGTGTGTCTGTGTGTGTGTGTGTGTGTGTGTGTGTGTTCTTTGATTTTAATCTCATGAACTCTTCATACCATAAGTTTTTGATTGATTTAAAAAATAGAATATGCTTCCAAATTTTGAGAGAAATGATACCCAGTGAGCCAGCATACTTTTCTCTTCATAAAAATGGAAATGATGATTCAACAAAGAAAGACTTGCCTAAGTGCTGATGAACTGTTTTCATGTTGCCTAGTGCAATGTAAAAAATATGAGTATTTAAATCAAAATAGATTATTGTTATAGACTTTTTATTATATCTCTGAAGCTTTGTACCATGTAAACAGGATCACTTTTGTAGAAAGACAACTAATATCACAATCTACAATTCACAAGTTAAAATGTTTTTGGTTTTTGAAATATTTATCTAAGGCAAATTTAAGCTAATCATTAACGTTGTCAGTATCAGTTGAAGCAAAGAGAGAGCAGACAATGCTACAGAGAAGAACAAACTAAGACAGCAAGATGATCAAATATAATTGCATCCTTATAGGTATTCTGAGAAAGGAAAAGAATAAATACATCAGAAGAAAACAGAGAAAATATAAACAAATATGAACCTTAGTAAAAGATATTTAATCAAAGTATTATTAATTGTAATGGCTAGTTTTTTGATATAAAATATTGATCATGGAAACAGGATTGTCTAAAAGGTAAAAATTCAGACATTCATGAAATGTATTCTAGCTAATGTAGGAAATATTATTGGCGAATGTAGAATAATTGACTACTAATGGAGGAAAGATCCATGTATTAAGAATAGCAAAAGACAAAATCATTGTTAGTATAAGCATACAAAAGAGGACCACACAAAAAAGTAAGAATTATTTTTTGTTTGTTTGTTTTCTGTGGATTTTGAGACAGTGTTTCGATGTGTACGCTGTGCAACCCTGGTTGTCCTAGAACTCACTCTGTAGATCATGTTGATTTCAAACTTTTAGAGCTCCACCTGCCTCTGCCTCCTGAGTTCTATGGTTAAAGGCTGTGCTAGAACCTCCCAGCTAGGAAAATGATAATTGTAATGGGCTTATTTGTATAACTCTCTGGCTCGCTGATTAGGACTATCATCATATTTCTATTAATTAGAAAGAAGCACACAGAAAGATGAACATGTTTCAAAACTGTCTTTAAATAACACATTTGATGAGGTATAGCTGTTGACAATTGGGTATAAAAAATTATAAAGATTAATTCTAGTTACTAACATACTGTTAGCCTGTGTCTTTTCATTGTAATATTAAAATCATTCATATACTGATTAATTATTGAAATGTTTCTGTTAACTTTGTCACTTTTCTAATTTTTTGGTGTTTCATGAGGCTTCTTTTGATTAATGGACCTGACATTGCTTATTTATTGCTTGTGATCTCTTAGGGCGCCCATATCTTCCTCAGAATGAAGCATTCTGACAATAGTCTTGATAGAGTTGGCTTAATAGTCACAAATTCCTTTAAATGGATTTATCTTAGAAAGATTTTATTTCTCTTTCAAGTTTGGTGGATTCTTTGGTTTGGTTTAACAGTCTAAGTTAACAGTTTTGGTCTTTCTAACAGATGTAAATTTAAAAAGATGTGAAAACATCCCAAGCAAACAGAATTTCAAAATAAGCATATAAACATCATCTAATATATGACAAAATTGATTTTTCTCTAAGAACTCCGAAAACATAAGGTATGTTATTTAATATTAAGGAAAAATATACCAAAATGACACCAAAATTACTCCTTTGTTCACTATTGCAAGGAAAAAGAAATATTAATCTATTAAATATTAATAGATGAAAAAGAAATTGTGGAACCTACACACGCCGAAGTATCATTCAGCTCTAAAGTTTGCAAATATGAAATTTACAGATAGATGTATAAAATTAGCAAGGATGATTCTAAATAATTAAACCAACCTTGAAAGAATAACTATGTCATATGTGGACGTTTGCTTTGACTCTTTAGATATGTGTATTTAAACTGAAACAGCATTAAAAGTGGCTACAGGAAAAGAGTACAAGGAAAGAGAAATATAATGCAGCTCATATGATTGGAAAATATGTAATAATACAAAAGGACGAATTAAAAGAAGTTGGGAATGAGTGAAAAAGTCAGAGAGGAAATGTGGGGAGGAATAATTAACACCAAAAATATTGGAACAATCAACATGAGGAGCAGCTACTGAAAAATCTACCCCATATACAGATTTTATATATATATATATATATATAAAACCACATAAAATATCCATATTAAGTAACATGGCAAAAATGACATAACAAATGGGATTAAACAATATTTACACAGAACATAGAGTCATAGGTAGCAAAAAATATTGGAACAGGCACAAATTCCTTGTAGAAAAAGATCCAACACTAAAAATTGTTACCTGCCATTGTGAGTCTTAAAATATTAAAAACTTTATGAAACAAATATCAGTTTCAGAATCATGAGCACTGCCTGGCTCTAAGTTTTCTATGTTCTACATTAAACTTTTAGAGCAGTCATTCTCCATCTTCCAACCATAAATTTATTTGGTCACTACTTCATAAGTGTTATTTGGATATGATTAGATATCCTAATGCTAATATCTAATATGATAGATGTCTGATATGTGACTCTTGTGAAAGGATTGTTTGATTCCCAAGTGGTTGGGTTCACTAAGATGAAAACGAGGCACAAAACCAAAAATAGTCTATGAACACATGAACTGATGTATACTGACATAAAATTAAAATGAAGACTACAGGCATAACATTCCATGTATCCTGATTCAATTATTAAAATCAAAAAAGCAATCTTTTCTTAAATACTGAAGGCATAATTTCTATTCATCTGGCAAAGAGAACTCGAACACAGTATTCCAGATGGAAGTAAAATGCTTGATTTAAAAAGATTTCTTAATAAAATCAGAAGGGGTTCTGCTTAGTACTCTGGATTCAAATATTTTATGCACTGTCAAACCCATAGAACTCATTCATCACAAAAAAGTGATTTTAATATGTGAAATATGAATTTACAAACAGAACAAAAGATTTGTTTCAGGATATAATGTAGATGACAGTAAATTAACTTATCCAATAATTGTCTGATATATCACTCCAAGGATTGCAAATAATTGATAAAGTTAAATAATGTATAACAATATTTTGAATACACTATCTATATTAATTAAATGAGCTTTGGTTCTCACAGTGTAAGGGGTTAGCATTAATGTGGTTTCTTTAATTCTGTAATAGAACTGCAGATGTGTTAGTTTATAGAAGGAAATATGTGAAGGTAAATAGGCAAAGGAAGGCTAGAATATGCTCTCTGGTTTTACATCAGATTGGAGGTGCTCCTGGGACTCAGATTTAACAGATGAGTAGGGCTACTATTAGATGGAAGATAGAAACAGAGATAGGATTGAAAAGTTATTAATGTAAAGAAGAGAGATCTTTTTGACATAGTATTCAATGCCATGGAGCTAGTAAAATCTTAGGATGTCCATTTTATTTCATCTTGGTGGAATATTCTTAGTAGCTCATGTTTAAAGAATAGTAAAAAGAAAAATAGAGAAAACTTCTGTTGGAGGTGCAGGGTCAAATTGTGTCAGCAAATTAGTCAAGCACACCTATGTTATAGGAGCTGGATATGTTGCTTCCTTTCCCACTAACTGATCTCATCAGACAAGCAACAGTATTGTCTCTCCATAGAAACTCCAGTTGTGGCATCCTGTTTTTCTAGGAGTCAAAGTTACTTTTAGTAGATGACTATTATTTCACAATAAATAATACTATCTATGTATCTATCTATCTATCTATCTATCTATCTATCTATCTATCTACCTACTATCTACCTATTATTTATTTTAATCATATCTATCATGTATCTAGTATCTGTCAATTTATCATCATATAAATGCATGTATGTATCTATCATCTGCTGTGACATATTTTTAACATTGAAATTCTATTAGAATGTTTTCATCCAGTGATTGCAAAAGAATGGTATTTCATGTAAATTAGATATATGATACACATAAAACAAAATGAAATTAAAAATATTCATCAATGATTTCTATAGAAAATCTATATATTACCATATTTTGTGAACATCAAAGGGGATGACAACTAAATGAAACACGGTATCTGGTACTAAAACATTGAATAGGAATATTGCTTATTGAAGAACACTGGCAACTATAAACCTGGAATTCAATAGAAAGTAGGGCATCAGTACTAATAATTTAGGGCTTACACATGTATTATGATAATGTCCTCAGGAAATGAGAACTCCCCTACTGAAATTTGATGTTCTATTTTGTTAAACTTTTTATAAGTATAAATGTATTTCAACAAAAAAAAAATCTTTATTTAGAAAGTAGACAGTAATTGTTGCATAGCTTCTTAAAATTTTCTTTACATGAATTCTATAGTCTACATAATATTGAAAGTGAAGAGTGTGTCTCAGTGGAACAAAATATATACTAAATAAATTTGTCCCTGAACAAACTGTACAATTTTGGAAATAACATAGAATATTCTTTTAGTTTCCAAAGGATTTTATTATTAGTGTAGGTGCTGTAGCTGAATTCTTTGTCTAGGTGAGTAGAAGGACCTTTTATTCATTTATACTGCTGGTATATGTTTAACTATATAAGAATGAGCAGTCCTAGTGGCTTTCATATTGAGAAGTTAGCTCTTGACTTGTGTTGGTGTGACATAAATGAGGAACCCATGGAGAATCGAGATCATGTCTTAATAATGTCACTATTGGGAATCAATTGCTATCTTAAGTTGCTATATCAAAGAAAGGATATTTGGTACACTTTTAAAAGAAATTTTGTGACCTTCCATCATTTTCCACAAAACTCATTATCCCCAGCCATACCATTTATGTATACTTACTAATTTTAGATACCTGAGACATTAATGTTAAGTGGTAACAGTAGAACACATAGATTCTTAGGTGGATAAAATATGTTGTATATTTTTAAAGAGATGTTCCAGTGAACTAAAAGGTATAAAGAGTGGAATGAGTGTTTTCAGATGCAGAACTCACAGAAATTGAGAGTATCAGTAACCCCAGGCAGCAACTTCAGAGAGACAGAGAATGGATATGACAGCCCTGTCAGCCACATTAGGGATTTTTGTTTTGTTTTGTTTTTACTGTTTAAACAAAGCTCAAATTCACAAGATAGATCACAAAATTCTAATCTGGTACAAGCAGGAAAATGCTTTTCAAAATCTCTTACTGAATTTACAGACTTTATTTTGCAGCTTGTTCGGCTCATTTTAAAATGCAGAAACAAACAAACAAATCTAGATATTCCTGTTCTTCTAAATTCATGGAGTGAAGATGGAATTTATATGATTGAAACTTCATTTTTGTTCAGTTTTATCAAACATGGGCCTCTACTCTTCCAAAAAGAAAACACTTGGCTATTTATCTTGTTTTGATGAAGTCTTCTAGATGGATGCTTGTAGCATAATCCCATCATAGAGGTATACTTAAAAAACAGCTTTTACAAATAAGTTTGATTCACATTAGCTAACTGGCTGTGCATTAATAGAAAAGCTGATGATGGTATGGTTTCTAAAAAATCAAAATTAATACAGTGCTTCTTAAACATCACCATCTATATGCATATATTTCTTCTTTTGCACACTGAAATAAAATTACAAAAGAAATAAAAATGAAAGTATAAATGTTGGCCTTTTTGCATTTGCCTCTGACAACTATTGCTGATTGTATGACAGATTTTAATCATTAAGAACTTTATTTCATGATGGAACAATTAAAAAGATAACCTGGTAGATTGCCGATTATCTTAATTACAGTTCCAAGTTCAACCAAAACATTAAAAAATCAGTATTTTAAAGGGATAATTTTTGTATAGAAAGTACAACAGTTATTGATTCTTCTCATGGGTTTTTATGTAACCAGGCAAGGTATCCTTTTTTGCTTTGGTCAAGGTGAACCTTTAAATCATAAAGTTTGGCTAACTATAGTGGAATTTTTATACCATATGAAATGTGATTTTGGAATTTTATTAAGTACCTCAATAAATGGTAATGGTATTTTTAGACACTAGAAAATTTTATTGAATTTTGGACAAATTTTATGCACACAAGTCATTTTATTGTGGAAGTAATGCAATGATCTGACAAGTCACTTGGGAATAAATAGCTCATAAGTAATTCTAAATGCCTACCTGCAGACATGTGCATTCAATAAAAAATTAAGCATAACAACACGAACCTAGAAGATATACAAAACAATAAACAAAATTAGCCATAAAACTCAAAAATCAGAAATTATTCTTATAATGATTAAATACACACATATGAAATAATATAGTATTCAGAGTATATCAACTAGATAGCAAAATTATTATGCAGAATATCTTGCCACTGATAAGAAAATAATATATGTTTGGTGTTTTTTTTTTTTTTTTAAATTAGGAGATGATGCAAAAGAGGCACATTTCCTCCCCCCTGGAAAAAAAACAATAACCTCATTGAAGTTAATCATTTTCTAAATGATTTTTTAAGCCCTATGATTTGATTGTTTTTCCTAAGCTTTAGTGCTTAGATTTTGAAAATATTTTTTGCTAAACTTAAATTACTTTGACAAAAAAATGTTCTTTTAAAATCTGTACTCTTTGAATTCTCTATTACAGATGTTGTCAATTGAAGTACTCATGGCCTCATAATCATGTATAAATCTGTCACATTAACTCAGTCTTTAAGACTATTTCTACTTTCTCTCTACTTAGGATTAAATAGTGAGAGCGCACATCTCTTAGAAAAAGAGCTTCTTCATACTGATGTGGCTCTTATGTATGTATGTGCTAAAATTACCACCTACTTATGCTCTTAGACTAAATCTGACTCACTCCAAATTTTCAAGGAAAAAGAAGTGACAATGGAAAGGCCTATGTCTTAGACATGTCAGAGATTTAGAATAAGCCAATTGTCCTGATAGCCTCTTAGAATTCAGCCATTGTTATGAATTTCGGAAAATCTTTATTGACTATTTTTTCTAATTTACTTCAGGATTTTCTTATCTTCATTTCACCAATTTTGGTGATTATATATGATTGTGTGGGTCTATCTGTCTGTCATAAATAAACCAACAAAATGGATAGCCATAAAGTAAAATGTCATTTCTACTTCATTTCCAAATCAACTGCAATGAAGAACAATTACAGTTTAGAGGTAGGCAAGTTAAAATTGAGAGAACATACCTGCCTGCCAGGACCCCTCTGGGTAAGCCCAGCAGCTGTGAGCTCTGCCCTTTCCCACTTGGCCTCTGTTGACAGCACCTCAACTATTCTTGCTTCCCCAGAATCCTCCGGCAATGGGTACTACCAGGAGAGACATTTAGCCCCAGTTCCTTGCCCAAGAGGGTTCTCCTTCTGAGTAAGGCAGCAGTGGTGAGCTGCTACATGTCCCCTGTGTCCTCCATTTCTCAGCTCACAGCTCTTCCTGCATTCCTCGAGACTTGCTGCCATCAGATACTACCAGAGCCTGGCTGCTATCTGGAACTAGCAACTTTACCTGCATTTGCAAAGGCCTACTCTCTGGGACTATCTTAGGTCTGCTGCCATTAGGGACTACTGCCAACCATAAGGACAACCAGTTGACTAAAGGCCAGCACAAGACCAAAATCAACAAGTACAAGGGCAATATGGTACCACCAGAACTTCGCTGTCTCACTACAGCAAACACTGGATATATAGATGAAGCACAAGAAAATGATCTTAAATCTGATCTCATGAAGAAAACAAAGGCCTTTAAAGATGAAATGAATAAATCTATTAACGAAATACAGGAAAATACAATCAAACAGGTGAAAGAAATGAATAAGACTGTTCAACACTTGAAAATAGAAATAGAATCCACCTGGACTCAGTGGGAGAGGATGTTCCAGGGTGGGAGATTACTCATGAGGGGCACATTTTCAGACGAAAAAGAGAGGGGGATATGGGGAGAGACTCTGTGAGAGGGTCACTGGGACGGGGCAGCATTTGTGATATAAATAAATTAAATTTTAAAAAAGAAAACACAAAATGAAGGAATCTTGAAGACTGAAGATCTAGGTGTCTTAGTCAGGGTTTCTATTCCTGCACAAACATTATGGCCAAGAAGCAAGTTGGGGAGGAAAGGGTTTATTGAGCTTACTCTTCCATGTTGCTGGTCATCACTAAAGGAAGTCAGTACTGGACTCAAGCAGATCAAGGAGCAGGAGCTGATGCAGAGGCCATGGAGGGATGTTTCTTACTGGCTTGTTTGCTTGCTTCTCCTGGCTTGCTCAGCCTGCTTTCTTATAGAACCCAAGACTACCAGCCCAGGGATGGTACCACTCACAAGAGGCCCTCCCTGCTTGTTCACTAATAGAGACAATGTCTTACCGCTGGATCTCATGGATGCATTTTCTCAACTGAAACTCCTTTCTCTGTGATAACTTCAGCTTGTGTCAAGTTGACACACAAAACCAGCCAATACAATTGACCCCTTGTCAACTTGACACTTAAATACATCACTATTAAACCTAAACCCTTATTTTCTTATTTATCCCCAAGATCTAAATAACTTTAAAAGTCCCACAGCCTTTGCAAATTCTTACTATTAAAATTTCAATCCCTTTAAAGATATACAATCTCTTAGACTTTAAAAGTAAGATTATACTTTCTAGTGGCTACCCCCAGGTCCCCATACCCCACTGCTACATGTTTCTATTCAATTTCTTGACCCTCTGTACTTCTCTACTTTCACTTCCAGTACCTGTTCCTGCTCCCCCTTTTTTTCTCCCTCTCCCATCTCCCTCCCAGGTCCCTCCCTCCCTCTACCTCTGGTGGGTGTTTATTTTGTTCCCTGTTCTATGTAGGATTGAAACATCTACACTTTGGTCTTCCTTCTTCTTAAGCTCCATATGGTTTGTGTATTGTATTGTGGGTGTTCTGAGCTTTTGGGCTAGTATCTACTTTTCAGTGGGTACATATAATGTGTGTTCTTTTGTGACTGGATTACCTCACAAAGGATGATATTTTCTAGTTCCATCCATTATCCTGGGAATTTCATGAAGTCATTTTTTTTAATAGCTGAGTAGTACTCCATTGTGTAAATGTATCACATTTTCTTCATCCATTGAGAGGCTCCCAGGACCCAATGGCAATGACTTTACCCTAAATACACTACAAAGGGGAGGTACAACCTGTAGAGACCACCTCCTATAGAGACAGAGCCCCCAGTTGAGGTATGGGCCCACCCACTCATCTCAAAATTCTTAAGCCAGAAATGTTCTTGTCCAAAGAAAGAGATAAAAAATGGAACAAAGATCTGAAGGAAAGGCCATCCAGAGACCGCCCCACCTAGGAATCCATCCCATCTGCAGACACCAAACCCCTACACTATTGCTGATGCCAAGAAGCACTTGCTGACAGAAGCCTGATATGGCTGTTCCCTGAGAGTTTCCACCAGCACCTGACCAATACAGATGCAGAGATGCAGATAATCACAGTCAACCATCAGAATGAGCCCAGGACCTCAATGGAAGAGCTAGAGTAAAGACTGATGGAGCTGAAGGGGATTGCAACCCCATAAGAACAATATCAACTAATCGGACCACCCAGAGCTCCCAGGGACTAAACCACCAACCAAAGAATATGATTTAGTTTGTGATTTATTAACTGTGTGTTGTTCTCTTTGTTTCAGATTTATTGATTTCAGCCTAGAGTAAATAAAACATGGAGGGAGCCAGGATTCCAGATGCATATGTAGCAGATGATGGCCTTATCTGACATCAATGGGAAGGGAGGGAGACTTGATGTTCCAGCGTAGCGGTATGCTAGAGGGGTGAGGTAGGGTAGTTGAGTGGGTAGAATGCCAGCCAGACTACTATACCAATAAAAACTCTTAATCAGCATAGACGGGGAAAACAAGGTATTCCATGACAAAACCACATTTTAAACAGTATCTATCCACAGATCCAGTCCTACAGAAGATATGAGAAAGAAAACTCCAACTGAAGGAGGTTAATTACACCCAAGAAAACACAGGAAATACATAACCCCACACAAGAAAAACCAAAAGAACAAACATAAACAAACACACACACACACACACACACACACACACACACACACACACATACACCACTACCAGCAACAACATCAAAATAAGAGGATTAAACAGTCATTAGTAATTAATATCTTCCAACATCAATATACTATAAAAAGACACAAGCTAACAGAATGGATATGAAGACAGGATCCATCATTGTGCTGTATGCATAAAACATAACTCAGCAACAAAGAAAGACATTACCGCAAAGTAAAGGGCTGGAGAAAAGTTTACCAAGAATATGAACAAAAGAACCAAGCTGGAATAGCCATTCTAACATGTAATAAAATAGATTTTAAACCAGAATTAATCAAAAAATATGGATAAGGACACTTCATGTTCATCTGAGGAAAACTCCACAAATATATCTCAGTTCTGAACATCTGTGCCCCAAATGCAAGTGCACTGACATCCATAAAAGAAACACTACTAAAGATTAAATCATATGTCAAACCACACAAATGCCACGGAAGGAAGATGGGAGTGTGTAGGTGGGTGGGGGAGCACCCTCATAGAGGCAGGGGGGTATGGAATAGGTGTTTTCCAAAGGGGAGACCTGGAAAGGGGAAAACATTTGAAATGTAAATAAAGTATCAAAAAAAGTTCCTATTTAGAAAAAAAAAAAATAGTGGGAGACTTTAGTTCCCCATTCTCAACAATGGACCAGTCATTGAGACAGAAACTAAACAGAGAAGTAAGGAAACTAAGTGACATTATAAATCAAATGGACTTAACATATATCTACAGAACATTTCACCCAAACTCAAAAGAATATACCTCACAGAAATTTCTACACAGTTAGTCACAAAGCAAGACTCAAAAGGATAGAAGGAAATTGAAATAACTCCTAGTTCCTTATCAGACCACCATGAATTAAAGCTGAACTTCAACAAAAACAGAAATATAGAAAGTCAGCAAACTAATGGAAACTGCACAACTGTCTACTCAATGATCGCTAGATCAGGGATGAACTACTGTAAGAAATAGGAGACTTCAATTGAACTCAATGACAGTGAAGGCTCAGGAAACCCAAAGTTATGTGGTACAATGAAAGTGGTGATAAGAGGAAAGGTCGTAACATTAATTGCCTTCATAAAGAATTAGAGTGTTCTAATACAACCAATTTAAAAGTGCACCAAAAAGCGCTAGAACAAAAAGAAGCAAACACACACAAGAGGAAGACAAGGCAGGAAATAATGAACCTTTGGGTTGACATCAATAAATTTGAAACACAGAGAACAACACAGTGAATAAATTACCACACAACAAAAATCTGATTCTTTTAGAAAATCAGCAAGATAGACACATCTTTAGCCAAACTTACTAAAAGATAGAGAGACAGTACACAAGTTAAGCAAGTCAGAGATGAAAATGGGGATATAACAACAGATACTGAGGAAATCCAAAGAATCATTAGGTCTTAGGGTTTCAGAGAAACAGCATGAAAAGACCCCTGAAGCCCAAAGAGACAGACCAATAAGAAGCAAGTAGAGCAGATCATGGCTGGAAGTTAGCCAGATTAGCATAGAGGTTAAGGTAGCTCATTTAACTGCTCAGCTATTGAGGTGCATAAGGCAGAGAAACACAACTTCAGGATTAATGTACTACTTAAATTTATATATATATATATATATATATATATAATTAATTAATTTTATTCCTTTACACCACAAAATTGGAAAATTGAAATAAAATGGAAGATTTTCCTGATAGGTACCATTTACCAAAGTTAAATCAAGATCAAGTATACTATTTAAATAGTCCTATAACACTGGAAGAAATAGAAGCAGTCATTAAAATTTTTGCAGCCCAAAAAAGCCCAGGGCCAGCTGGCTTACAACAGAATTCTTCCACTCTTTCAAAGAAAGAGACATACCAATAATCCTCAAATTATTTCATAAAATTGAAAGAGCAGGAACATTACCAACCTCATTATATAAGGCCATAATCACCCTGATACATAAACCACACAATGACTGAACAAAGAGAATTTCAGATCAATTTCCTTTATGAACATTGATGAAAACATACTCAGTGAAATACTCAGAAATGGAATCCAAGAACACATCAAAAATACCATCTACCATGAACAAGTAGGCTTCATCTACAGGATGCAGGATGGTTCAATATACAATTAGTCATCAATAAAATCTGCCATATGAACATACTGAAGGAAAAAAAGACCATGATCATATCTTTAGATACTAGAAAAGCCTTTGACAAAATCCAAGATCCCTTCATGATAAATATCCTGGAGAGATCAGGGATATAAGGCACACATCTACACACAATATAGGCAATATACAGAAAGCCAACAGCCAACATTAAATTTAGTGTTCTGAAACTTAAAGCAATTCCATTAAAACCAGAGACAAGACTGCCTACTCTCTCTCTCTCTCCCACTCACTAGTAACATATTTAATCTTCAATTAATAAAAATAAGGCCATATACTTAAGCCAGTTTACATTTCACAGACAACTGTCCAGATACCACCCTATCAGGGTTCTGGACAACCAATGATTGGCCCAACTTGAGACCTATCCCATGGAAGAGAGCCAACCCCTGACACTATTAATGACATTCTGCAATGCTTGCAGAAAGGAGTCAAGCATAACTGTCTTCTGAGAGGCTTCATCCAGCAGCTGATGGAAACAGATTAGAGACCCAGAGTCAAACATTAGATGGAGCTCAAGCAGTCCTGTGGAAGAGTGAAGGGAAGGGGTGAAGGAGCTGGAGTTGTCTAGAACACTACAGGAAGACTTAAAGGGTAAACTAACCCAGGCCCATGGGGTCTCACAAAGACTTAACCACCAACCAATGAGTATACATGGGCTAGACCTAGGCTCCCCATATATATGTAGCAGATGTGCAGCTTATCCTTCCCATGGGTGCCGTAACAACTGGAGTGGAGCTATCTCTGACACTGTTATGGGCCCTTAGATACCTTTTCCATAGCTGGGTTACCTTGTCTGGTTTCAGAGGGAGAGGATATGCTTAATCATACTGCAACTACATGTACCAGGGTGAGTGTGTAAACATGGGGGACTTCCCTGTCTCTGAGGAGAAGGGGAGAGGGAAATGGGTGGAGGTGGTATTAGGGTGGGCTGTGATCAGGCTGAGAAGTGAATAAAGAAATTAATGAAAAAAACTTGAAAGAGTACATTTTAATCGGTAAAAATAATAAATTGTCATCCACAACTGAAATTAATATATACAGTGGACTTTGCCTATTCTATTTTTTCCATGTTTAAAAAAGAACAATTTAATTTTTAATAATGAATCTGGGGAAGGAAACTTCTTTGAAGAAGAATATATTAATGATTAAAAATTGGTGATTTTTATCTGATTTGAAGATTCTTTTATTCTTCATGAATAGAAATCATTGCGGAGGAAATGAACAATGCTGGTTTCCTGAGTTTCAGTTCCAACTGTCCTAATCTTTTAGAGCCAGAGGCTGTCATACTCATGGATTTCATAGACAGATGCTTATTAAAGTCAAGTATTTATTGTTCTCAGATGACTCTGTCAACAGTCAGTAAATGGTTCATCATCTAGCCTCTAAACTATAGATACCAGGATCTTTGTTTTCTTAATGCTAGTAGTTCTCTCAAACTTTTTTTTCCATCACTCAGGCCTTTTATGTATGCTTTTTGAAAAATTTACTTGCTCCGCTGCCCCATACTTGTGTATACCTGCTGCCTCTTGGAGCCTGTAAGTCCTTATCTCAAACTTATTAGTTGACCTCCGGCATTTCAGCTATGAGCCAAGGTTGTCTTGGCCCTCAGTTCCTCTGCTGTTTGATCCCTTTAGAAGACTTTTTGCTATACTCAATGTCACTTTCAACATGGAATACACTAGAGTCTTACTTTAGTGTAGGTCTAAAACTACAACTGTTCTGAATAGCAAGTTAAAACAACCTGCAGTTTAAAATGTTTGTAAATTAGTAAAAATGAGTTTTTATAATTGTCTGTAGACAATTAGACGCTCTACAACTTGCATGAATGTGTAATTCAATAAAAATGATTGACGTGAATGACTGTCAAAATAGACACATGTAGTTTATTTGCAAACAGTTTATGACTGCCTTACTTGAACTGTAACATATGGCAATCATGTGTAATAAGTAACACATTTATTATAATTAATAGAAAAGTGCCAGTTTAAAAAATTTGTACATGTCTGTATATGCTAAATGAGTTTGATTATGATGAATTTGCTAATAAAATTAAGACACATAGCATATAAATTTATATAGAAAGCTGTAGCAATAAAAAATTGAATATATGAGTTGTAGTACACCTTAGTAACATTATGAAACTCTACTGTATCAGGAATGGAAAAGAAGTTTAGAATTCATACAATAAAGAAGAAAGTAACTTCTTACTTTCACTAACTTATTACTTCAAAAAAAATGCAACCTGCACTATGTAGCACTCCACTAACTTGAACAGATCACTCTTTCTCCGTGCTTGCCAACTCATTATCATATCATGTAGTTGCCTTTTCAAGTCATTAGACAGAGACTTCCCATTTAAAACACATTAATTCTCCTGCTCTTCTGAAACTTTTAGCCAGAGGTGGAAAATGATAACTGCTAATGCAAAGTATAAAAAGAAACGTGTGGGCTAGGATTGTATCTGCTAATAGAACTAATGGCTAAAACATCTTTAGTTAAGAAATATGTGATGATTATTCAGTCTCATCTCCCATGCAATTAGTTTCTTGTTAGATGTTCTAGTTTATTTACAATAATAATTCAGAAGAGGGGCCCTTCTAACATTTCTCAATGGCAAAGTCTTATTATATGTGGGAGAAACATTTCAGTACAGTGGGCTTTTTGAGTATACCTACGCTTCTATAATTGGGCAACCTAGGTCAGTAGTTGCATCAGTGAACAATATGGTAGGATTTCCAAATTCCCCACTGTTACATTGTGGATGAAGGCTATCCCCATTTGACAATTTGGAACTTACCTAAAATCACTGATTCAGGCTTCACACACAAACACTCTATTTGTCTTGGATAAGAGTGATGAAAAAGAGATAAATAACAACAAGAATGATTGAAAAACCCATTGGTAAACATTATCACACACATATATGCATATATATGCATGTATACTTACATATATTTAATAGACAAACACTATAATACACGCTTATACACACACTATAAACACAGTGCTTGGTGCTTGTCATTGTATTACCACTGTGATCTACAGACTAAAAAATACATCAGTGCCAGTCAAGAAAGGGAATTTTTTTTTTCTTTAAATTACTGATCAAAGTAGTTCTAAAAGAGCCCCCAAACAATATAGGCTATATCCATTACCCTTGTTTGTCTAACAGAATGTGAACGTAAAAGCCTATTTTTGGTAACACTACAAACTTACAACAAAGTTCATGGAGGACTCACACTAGTGTAGACCTTGAAGCTTCTTCCCTGAAGTCCATGTATGAGTAGAGACTTCATAAGCGACCAAGAGAGGAAGTAATCCATAATCCTACCCAGGAGTAAATTCCGTATCCCAGAGAAATCACTGACCTGGAAATATATTCCCAGCAGTGAAATAGTGGTACTGATATATTGAGATTAATCAATGGCTGTCTAATTGAACTTATGGCCAACTCAAAAGGAGGCAATGCTTGGTACCACAGACATAGCCATATATTATTGCATAAAAAGATGTACAGCCTAGGGCAAAAATAACCACTACCATTTTTGTAAATACCTTTTTTACTATTCTAATTATTCTAAGCACTTGTCCTTCTACTGAAAGATACATTTAACTCTCATTGCTCCTCAAAAGAGCATCTTTTTGCAACAGATGTAGTCTATTACAAAGATTCACCCCTGGTAAAACCACAGAAAAATGGTCAGGCATGGTGGTGCAGGCAGGAGGCAGAGACAGGTAGATCTCTGTGAGTTCAAGGCAAGCCTGGTCTACAGAGCCAGTCCAGGCTAGCCAATGTTATTACACAGAGAAACCCTGCCTCAAAAACAAAATAAAACAAAACACAAAACCAAACTTAAACTGCAGAAAAGTAAATGGTTTTATATTTCTTAGTGTCATTAAATACATCTACAGTAAAAGTCCTACACCTAACTCTTGCATATTATCATCATAGAAGTTATACAAAGATTCTAATAGCCAGAAGACAAGGGTGCTTGCAATAAAGCAGTATATTCTCAATATGGCACAGAAGTCGCTTTCATGTGAACATGGATTAAACCAATTTCACAAAGCCACACTCCTAGATGAAGACTTCCTGGTAATTAATGACTGCTGAGAGATAAAGAATCCATCCTCTCAAAAAAGTAACTCACTTTTGTTATCTGCTCCCAAGTAGTCAACTGTAAACATATGTACATATGAGCAACACTAAACAGACTTCAATGGTTTTATGTGTATACAAATGTATATGTACATAATAAATAATAGTAATAATTAGAACGGAGCATAATGAGTCCAATTAGGGATGGAGGCTTTAAAAAAGGAAGAAAGATGAGGGAAATATATATACATATATATATATATATGTGTGTGTGTGTGTGTGTGTGTGTGTGTGTGTGTGTTAAATTATATATTTATATATTTTATATGTATTTAACTTACATATACATTATGTATCATAAATTATACAAATTATACATTTTATATATTTTCCATATATCTTGTGTATAAAAAGTGTACACTACTTCCTTATGTGGACTAAGAATAATCTATACTACTATAATAATGTTATTCATCAATTGTATATATTCATCCTCCAATTTAGTTAAAAAAAGATTAATTTGATCAAAGAGAATCATTACAATGTTGTGGAAGTTGCTGAGGAACTTGCTCAGTCTGTAAATTATCCATATTAGGAGCAGAGAAGCCAGAGCTTAGATCATCAGTATCTATGTAAAATGCACAGCCTGCTGGTAAACAACTATATTGCTGTTAGGGAGTAGGTAGAAAAAGGAAGGTCCATTGCTACAGGTCTTCCTAACCTGTAAGTTTGAACTTCAATGGAAGAATCCTTTGTCAAAGGTTTAGCACAAATAGGGAGTAATAATGGAAGACATCCACCACTGAACTGTGGCCTCCACACACACGTGCAGGCATACATGCTTGTATACACATGTGCACAAGTGTAATTATGTTCACATGCAAATACCCCTCACACACTGATGTCCAATAAAAGATGTTTATTCGAGGTCTAGTTCATCTTAAATTCACAATGCAGGAGAGTGTAATAGAAAGATTACAAATTTGAGGATTCCCTCTGCTACATACTCTCATATTAAAAATAAAGAAATAATAGAAAATGCAACAGCCATAAACTGACATCTTCCACCTAAACAACCATGTCAATATTTTCACTCTTAGTTTGCATCAAAGAAAAGAAGCTTCTAAACCATGTGTATAACGCTGTCTAAATCCTGCTACAAGGGGTTCCCAGGCTATTATGTAGGATTTCAAGAAAGTCACATTCAGAAATATTAATCAATTGGGCAGCAGAGAGAATTATTGATAAAAATGTCAAAAGTAAAGAATATATTGGAAAATCATTGTGAATAGTTGACATTTGCAAAAAAAGAAATCAAAGCATATCTTTATTAAATTCTTATTCTTCAAATAAAAATGGCTTAATTATATTTTATAGAGTTTAATAGAATAATAGAATTGTCTACTAAGATCACTAACCTCTAGGAATATTGAAATATGCAAAAATGCATTAAAATATTTCCATGTTTGTATATATGTGTGTAGTTTAAAAGAAGTTAAGACACTTCAATTGATAACACTACTCAGAAGATATATAGACTAGCTACCAAAACCTCAGGAGAAGTATTGAAAATTCCCTTTCAAATTCTTGGTCAATGAAGCTCAAAAGCCTTGCAAAGCTCTGTAGGCTATTGTAGTTACCTTTGGTTGCCTCCCAGAGGCTGAATGTTAAGACTATTGTCGGAGAAATCATGTATTTTGCACAAATGATTAGAGAGATCCAAATAGATCTGATCTGAAAGATACTTTTCAAGCAACAAAGAGAGATAAGCAACTAATAATCTTATTAACTGTGATGCCTATGAACTACCACAATGACTAGCATGGTAGAATATCCCTAAAAGTGTGATAATGACACTTGCATGTTAGTAGATCTATAATTGAACACAACCCTCTTGACAGAATGTTCATGATTTATAGCCACTGAAACACTTGGAAATTCCTAGTAGTGAGGTCACAGATCTTAGAGAAGCTTATGTTACCATTTTTTTTAAACAAGCAAAATTCTTTTTTGTATTATTAAATTATTGTATTTATTTACATTCCCCGTTCCTGGTCCTCATTCTGGAGTTCTTCACCTCATCTCCCCCTTTCATCTGAGAGGGTGCTCCTCCACCCACCTACCCACCCCCACCTCACTCCCGGCAGTATCCCTCTTCCCTAGGACATCACGTTTCTATAGGAGTAAGCCCATCCTCTCACACTGAGTCCACACAAAGCAGTCCTCTGCTAAACATGTGCGAGGGGCCACGGACCAGCCCATGTATGGTCTTTGTTGGTGCCTTAGTCTCTGGGAGTTCCCAGGGGTCCGTTTGGGTTAGCTGATACTCTTGTTCTTCCTACGGGGTTGCAATATGCTTCAGCTTCTTCAGTCCTTCCCCCAACTCTTCCTTAGGGGTCCTCAACCTGAAGCCAATGGTTGGCTGTAAGTATCTCGGTCAGCGGCTGGTAGAGCCTTTCAGAAGACAATCATGCCCGGCTCCTGTCTGCAAGCACTACATGGGATCTATGATATTGTCAGGGTTTGGTGCCTGAGCATGGGATGGATGCCAAGTTGGGCCTGTCAGTGGATGGCCTTTCCTTCAGTCTCTGCTCCATTTTTGTCCCTGCATTTCCGTTAGACAGGAACAATTCTGAGTTACAAACTTTGAGGATGGATGGGTAGCTCATGCTCAACTGGGGACCAGGTCTATCTACTGGAGGTATGGATACTAAATGGTTACACTTATACCCAGAAATAAGTGGAACACTCAGCCCTCATCAAAGAAGGCTCTCTTTTCTTCAGATGAAGAATAGTACAAACACCACAACTTGTCAAAATACAAATCAAAACTGACCGTGGTGTGCCCAGACACAGTAACTCTATGTACAGAATAAATCCTGCACATAGTGATCAGAGGCGATGATGTTGACTACAGTGAAAGAGCTCCAGGGTGGTGCCATTGCCCTACAGATCTGGAATCAATCCAAGTGACATCATCTTCATGATGTCATTTTACTATGAAACTCATCGTATACAGCTGATATATCAGCTGGATGTTTGGTGCTCAACATAAAAAACATGACAAAGCAATCAATGTAATGCTTCTAAGGATGTTCACCAATAGATTATTGAGAAAATATGGAGACCACGATATTATAGTAGGTAAATATTACACTTCTATGGATATCCAGAGTCATGAGAATAGAGATAATTGTAGTAGAACATCAACACATGGTATAAATGAGAAATTGGTTAGAGAAAGTTGGCACTGTAAGGAGCTAAAGAGAGTTGTTTAAACTGAATACTTCCATAAGTGAGAGAAATAATCAAACCACAAATAGTTTAGAGCCTCAACAACAAACTACATAAGTCAAGAAAAAAATCTGAACTTGAAGACTGGTCTATTAAAATAACCTCTCTGGTGCTGGAGAAATGGCAGTCCCACTGTTGAGACATCATGGATGTAACTTCCCTGAGATGCCTGGAGGATGAAATACAGTGGAAGAATAGAGTTGTTATACAGAGAGACAGAGAGGTTTGCAGTTGTCTCCTGCAGAGTCTGGAAAGCAGTGACTCATCTTCTATGAGACTAGGTTGTAGCACATTTTTCACACCTGGAAATGGCACAAAAGGGAATTAAATTCGATCTCTGCATTTTGATTGGTTGCAGTTTCTGGTAAAGGTCTCTCAGCTGTTATATTGACAACAAAACACCTGTACGTAATGATCCCAGGGACCACTGAAGAGGAGACAGAATGATTGATTATAAGAGCCAGAGATACAGAGAGAGAGAGAGAGTCTACTGTGAGATTGTATCTCTTAGAAATTTCAAAGACACAACACCCATGAAATCTCAACACTGCAGCTGCCTGAGCAAAGCTTGAACAAGGGTAACTCCTACACACATAGCTTGCACAGGAGTAAATTCACAGGGTTCCAAGCTCTAGACAAGGAACTACAGGAAATTAAGAAATGCTGAGTGGGACATGCAATCTTCCCTACCAATTTTTTATACAATATTAGTTTCACCCTTGAAACCTATACATACAAGTTGTATTTAACATTATAACGACTGAGCAGGCTTCCTTTAAATATATAGGAAAAATAAATGCACACATACACATATATCATATATGTAACAAATGTACATCTCTATGTAACAACAATTAAAGAAAAGAGGTCATGATTATTAGGAACATGGGTACATGAGAAGAAACCGAGGGAGGAAAAGGAAGGACAAATGAATTAATTATATTCTAACTTCCAAAAGAAAGAAATATTAAATTAAAAAAGGAAGTTAAAAGTTAAAGTTGCAGACTACTATGTATTTACAAATTAGCAAGCATCAAATATTTTTAAGTTTTATTATTGTTTGTGAGCATTTTATACATTATACAATTAAATATGATCGTAACTACTCCCATTAACTCCCTTGAAATCCCTCCATTATGCTGATCTCCTAATTTTTTGCTTATTGTCTGTTTGATAACTCATAAAATTGAACGTACACTGCTTATATGTGCGTGGGATTGTGGCAATCCACTTAAACATTGAGTGTCTACCAGTATCTAAATCCTCTAAAGGAACAAACAATTTACCCTCTGAAGCAGCTATTAACTGCAGATAGTTCTCAGTAGAGGATGGGGAACTCTTAAACAATAACAAAAGCATTCATACAAATTTTATCAAAAAGATAATACTCTTAAATATTGTACAAAATATAATTAATAATGAATGGGAACATATGAAAAAAATTTCCAATAACTTCATAATCAGATTTACAAAACAATAATACAAAAATATTGAGAACAAACAAAGAACAATGAATTATGCATAAGGATTCCAAGGAAAGTTACGGCTTACCTCATAAGTTTCTCTCTATACATAATAGCTTCTCATTGATGAAACATAATACCAATAACACAGTTTAAGAAAAGTTTAACTTTGGCTCATGGTTCAAAGCCACAGGCCATCAGTATGAGGAAGCATTGGTGGTAGGAATGTGAGGCAGCTGCTCACATGTAGAAATGCTAGAATTATCTCTTCTATTCATTCTAAGACCCAGCTCACGGGTTATTGCATCCACTTTCAGCGCGCATTTGTCTTTGAGCCTCAGCTCAATCCACACTTCTTATGGACAGGCTCACAGGTTTGTCTCTGATAGGTGATTCTAGGTACTATCAAGTTGACCATCAATACTTACTATCACATTCTGCATACCACAGAACAATGAAGTTATCTCTTTAAGTTTCAACAATTAATAAAAAAATCATTAAACTAAGATTCTGCAGACAAGAAGGAATGCAGAAATATATGGAGCTTTCCTTAATAGAGGAGATCTGCATTTATCCCCCTGAAATGCTTTTGTTAATGCTTACATAAACATGCTATGGTAAAAATTTTATCAACTTTTTCAAAAAAAATTTTTATGTAAGGAAAATATCAGTAAATAAATATCTTGGTAAAACCGAAGTTTTACCAGCACTTTACAACCATTTATATAAAACAATTTTAACTCAGAATTTTGAGTCAAAAATAGTTTTTAAAAAAATAGATCATATCTCTGCCACTCTCCAAGTCTTAGCATCTTGATTGTATTCAGATATTAGCTTTACAATTGTTTTGGCACCCCAGATTGTCTTCTTAATCTTCTTGATGCCCCCTTGCATCTATGTATCTACATACCATGCTTACTTTGTTTTTTGTTCTCTTGTTTGTTTGATTATTTTATTGAAATTCTTAGAAATAAATATGCAGAAGACTCATAGGGATATGCTTCATTTGGCAACATAAAGTATGAGATGGTTTCTCCTCTGGATGCGTTGTTGAGGTCATAATGCTGTAAATATTTGCTGTAAATACTAATTACACTATTCTAGAAATGTTTAATTAAATTTGGTGCTAGGTTGAGCCACAGTACTTTTCACTCTGTCATTCCCAACTTCTTACTATGTTCTAACACTCTCTCTGTGCAAATCACACCACCCTTTCCAATCATCACCCTCTCCAACACTTTTAGGACTAACATCAGTACCATAGTTTTTCTCAAAGAAATTGCTCTTAGAAAATTAGACTAATTCAGACTGATTAAAAAGTTCTCTATTCATCAAAGCATATCATACCAGTTTTTATAGAGATCTGTGACCTCATCCTCTCCTTTTCTACCTTGCTTAGTTCCTTTCAACCTTTTAATGGCATATTTCTATGTAAATAATCTCTCCCTCCTATTAGCACTCTGGTTACAAGATGTATAACAAATACTTCTCACAATTGCATATTTTGAAATGTCTATTTATATAGCATATTTAATAGTAAATAAAACATTTTGTTGGTTTCATGATTTGTAAGGAAATATAGGTCACCCAATTTCAAATAAGAAATAAATGTCTCAGTGTAGTGAGGAGTATGTATTCTAATAGTGGAATCAAAGAGATTTTCTTGTTGAAATAATTTGGGTTAGCAATTTGAAATGTTTCACTCACCTCTCAAGGGATGACAACCTCATCTCCATTTGTAGGGGACCCACAGGAATACCAAGGTGCACGTCTGCTACAAAAGTTTAGGGAGCCTATGTCCAGCCACTTCCTGCTCTTTGGTTGGTGGGTCAGTCTCTGTATATACTAATGGGTCCAGGTTAGGTGACTCTGTAACTCTTCTTGTGGTGTCCTTGACCCCTTCATCTCCCTTAATCCTGTCCCCTACTCTTCCACCTCTGATGGATAAAGCCTTTCAAGAGGGAGGGAACTGGGTGGAGAGGAGGTTGGGGTGGAGTAGGGATGGAGATCAATGTGGGGACAAGATGCTAGAAGTGAGAATGGCAATTGATTCAAGGGGCATCTCTGAGAGTAACTGGAGACCTGGGATGGGGAAGACACAGGGTGTCTCTGAGGGTGACCCTTCCTTAGCCTCCTACCACTGGGGGATATGGACCCTGAACTGGCCACCTCCTGTAGCCAGGGGGGATCTTCCAGTGGGGGAGGCAGGCAACAACCAACAAAAACACCTTCAACCCAAAATGTGTCCTATCTACAAGATACACAGGACAATGATGAAGCAGAAACTGAAGAATTGAACAGTCAGTGACTGACTGGCCCAACATATCTCACATAAGATAGCAAATCCCTGACACTATTAATGATAGTTTTGATATGCTTACAGAAATCACTTTTTATAACCCACCTACAAATAAAAATATGTATGTACACAGATAATCATAAGGAATGAAACTTTTATTAGACATTATTTGTTGTGTCCTTAAGTATTTGTGAACCAAGGCCATAAGAAAGTTTATTGTTTTACAGTATGACTTTTTCCACCATGATTATTTTTATTGCTGTAACTGTGATACATTTTAAACAGTTTGAATCACAAAGGAAAATTTATTCATACTAATAAACCAGATTTTTATTATGAAAAACATTAACTGGCATATGCAACCTGAAGGAGTTTTCATAAAGTAATAAGGCCTCATATATTCTAAATTTGACAAACATTAAATAATTACATTGGGAATAATGACTATTTTAAGATTTTTCAATTTGGTGTGAGTGTTAAAGAATAGGAACAAGTTAATTTCTAGACATGAGAACAGTTTCACATTTACTATCGGATATGTCTCATATTAAGTTTTAATATATTTTGTAATGTTTTTTCTACAAAATCACATCTCAGGATTGGGTATCACAAAAGCTCACAAAAATAACACAGCCTATAGCATTGATCTCAGCTGCTCACACAAAAGATCCTGCAACTGAGGACATGACAAAATTTGGTCCCAGGAAGATGATAGACAGATGAAGCTGGAGATGAGCTGGATGCTTCCTCTATTTCTGCTAGCTTTCATGGTCCCACAAAGTATTGTGAAGTGTGTTGGAATAGAAAAAGCACTAATTATCTCCCTCAGCCATGAACCTGAGGCTGTGAGCTATAATAATGACATATGAGGAAAAGCGTTCCCTCTGATGTAACGATGGCACATATACTACCTGTTAGGTTTGAAACTTCCTCCACTGGCTGTGGAGACTCGTGCCTGGTTCCATACATCTGATCCAGCACCAGTGACAAAGAAGGTCAGATGCCTTATGGGGGAATTTACTACTAATCTTCTGCTAATCAATCATGTTATCAAACTACTTCCTAAATACTAAGGTTTATACCCATAAATTAGTGCTATACCCACTTGTCACAGAGAGGCTTCTTCCTTTAGCAGGTGATTGGTGGAGTGCTCAGCCTCTACAGAGTTAGATATAAAACTCTCCATGATAACTGTTACCACGCAGAAGAAGAGGTGCAAAAAGTTAAGCGTCCAGAATAAGGAAGTGTGGGATGAAAAGATGTTCTCTGGAAAGGTATAGTCATTTCAATTAGCAAGTCACTTCAGCCACAGTTGGCTGCACAAATTGCCCAACATTTCACCACATATAAAAGAGGGGAACAGTGGCCTCAACCCTTTCAGAACTAATGGTAAATGATGATTTATAAGGGGTAGGGTGTCACTTTCTTCAGTTGTATAGTAACATAAATTAGCCTTGTTACACTACAAACCAAACTCAGGCAAGCCTACTTGGTCACACACAAAAATGAAAACAGGAAAGTAAGGAGTGGGTGTCTGGAGTAGAAAGATCACAATGTGAGAACTGGGGGTATTCAACAAAGGAGGTGGAAGGAACAAAAGTGACTGAAATTTGGTGTGTAAATATATGAAGCTATCAAACAAAAATAATGGGGAAAAATAAGAGAAAGAAACCATCAAGCAATCTGTTCCTGAATTCTTCAAATTAAAGTCTCATAGATATTCTAAAGCTTTTAAATCACATTATTTATTAAATGAATCTAAAATAAGACATCAGAATATCGAAAAATAAAACTGGCATACATTGACATGGTAAAGACTAAGAATCAGTTGAATGATGCCATTCTGGATTTTGTGGTACACAACATCAGCATTTGATTCTTCTGTCTTTTATTCCTATGGCCTTACCATCTTTCCCTGTTGTTAATGTAGTTGTAAAACATAAAGTTGAATTCTAAGCCAGGGGACATATTGGATGAAAATGTCTTGAATCATATGTTTATTGAAAAGTGTATGGCAAGTAAAAATAGTTAGAGGCATGAATGTAACTTACTAAGCTTGTCCTTAACAACATCTCTGGAAGTTTCAAGGAAGGCCATAGTAGATGCCTCCAATAGATCATTGAATAAAAGATGCTTTGGCAAACTGGATGAGGTATGATCTGTGTTTGTATTTTATAGTGATGTCTCTGTGCTTTCAGTGTGGATTATTTATGATTTTGCTTTATATTACAGGTGACTGATAATACATTGCATTCATAACACTCAGCATGATTTTCCACTGACTTACAAGCTACTTGTTCCCCCTTCTTTATTTGTAACAAACACCTCAAATCATCTATAGCACTTCTATCTTTAGTACAATCAAGTACACCTAAATCACAGAAAGGCATGAGTGTATATACTTGTTTGAACATATTCCTCTGTTTAATGAAGGAGATCATGACATTGGAAACATCCCCAAGACAATTACTCACTTATAAGTCTAAACTCAGAACAGATGATCCTGTCTGAGCTGTTACTGAAATTTCATGCAATTATTTCTCAAGCAGAAATAAGAATAAGTTGGGGAACATAGGTACACTACTCCTTTAGTTCCTTTTCAAATAATGCCCTTAATAACCACACATTTTAGGGTGGGATCATATAGTTGAATGACAGGACATTTGTCTGTTGAGCATGAATATGTACAAGGCCCTGTGTTCCATTTACAATACTGATAATGAAAGCAGAAAAACAAAACAAAACAACAACAACAATAAACATGAGTTTCACTGTGAAGTTTTGATGAAAGTTCATCTATCACCTAGGGCATTCTCTATTTGAGACCACCAGAAGATCTTGCCAAGGAAATGAGGTAGGAAAATTATTTTTCTATGGACATGCTACTTATTTACAAAAATGTATTAACTGTAAACCATGCATAGCCATAGGTTGCAGAGACAGGACATGACCAAAATTTCTATCTGTAAGTAATAAGATGCATCTGGTGGCACCCTGAGATTTCCTTAGAGACGTCCATTTCTGAGGAGCAGAATCTTTAACTACAACTATTGCATGTCTACTTGTGCTGAGTGCGTGCTTTGGGTTTGCTTCATCCTTTCATTGACTAACTAAGAAAGAGAGAGTAACGTAACACAACACATATTCAATTCAAACCACTCCTAGAGTATGTAGTGAATTCTCTCTAAACTTTCAATAAACATACGGTTGAAAACATTTTCATCCACTCTGCCCCCAACTCAGAATTCAGCTTTATATTTTCCAACTGTGTTGTGCACACAGAAGGATGGTGAGGCAAAAGGATTAAGACAGAAGAATCAAATACTGATGCTGGGTACCTCAAAATTCAGAAAGGTATCATTTGAATGATTCCTATTCCTTACTAGGTTAATGTATATCTTAATTTCTATCTTCCTATATCTTGTTTTAGATCAATTGAATTTGTGTTTGTACTGAATTGAAGCCTATTCATAGGATCTGTAGGGAAACAGCACAGAGATGTTTTAACTCAAATATTCTCTAGTAGTATACCCAAGGTCTCTGTGGTATGCCAAAGGTCTGTGTCCATGTCTGAGATATTTTATCTTTTTTCTTCTGTCCCTTTTCTTTATTTTTATATGTGTTTAATAAATTATTTTTAATTATTATTATTATTGCTTAGCATTTTACATCCTGCTCACTGTCCCCATACTCCCACAATCCTCACCCCTCCCCTTCCCCTTCTCTTCTGAGCTGGTGGTGAACCCTTGCTTTATCCTCCCATCTTGGCAAATCAAGTCTCTGTGAGTCTAGCCACTTCCTCTCCCATTGAAGCCAGACATGGCAGCCCAGGAAGAAGAACATATCCCACATACAGGCAACAGCTTTTGGGCTAGGTTTCTCTCCAGTTGTTCAGGATCCATATGAAGACCAAGTGACACATATATTACATATGTGCAGGCTATTCCCTTTCTTAAAAGTTTTAATTGCCATTACGATTCAGCAGCTATTAAATTTTCTCAGTCCATTTCTTATTGTTCAGAGGCACTGCCTTTGACAAATCTCCTAAGTAACTTGCTCCACCTTGTTTCTATGTCTCAGAAATTGCATGCTAGCTCACAGAAGAGGAAGAAAGTTGTCAGGTATATATAGCATGTTAGAGATTTTGATAAGAGCTAAGGAGGAAATAATTTAGAGAGTGGAGAGGAAGTAAAAAGTAACTACTTGCATGTCCATGAGCACAAGAGCTGAAAGACCTCAAAGGGTGCAGTTGGAAGCATGCAGGTGCATCAGCAGGACTGGATCCCTGACTGTAGGCTTGACAATTTAAATATTGGACTTGCTGGTCCAGTTCAACAGGAGATTTCATCTGGAAGAATGAAAACTGTTTTGTTTTGCTTTGTTTTTGTTTTTTTTCATATAGAAGCTTTTATCATTCATATTAACCCCTGGTAGGTAAGAGTCAGGGACTCATAGTAATAAAGACTAACAAAGATAGCAAAAACTCTTGTCCTGTGTGAGGGACAATCTTGTAGAGAATGCTGATATTATATTAGCATCTTTAGATGATTTCACTCAGTATTACATTAGAATTAAAAAAGTTCATCAGCAGACCATGGTACTTTATGAAAATACACATTTATTTATCTATATATCATTTATATATCTACCTATCATCTGTCTATCATCATCTATCTATCTATCTATCTATCTATCTATCTATCTATCTATCTATCTATCTATCCATCTACCTATATATTTTATGTGGGCCATTTATTGAAGAACATGGCCTAAATTCAGGATTGTATACATAGCAAGACTTTGTTGGAGAAAACTAGATTTTTCTTTCTTGGTGTTTAACAGTAGAAATAGTTTCTGGTTTAGAGATGGTGTTTAGTATTACTTCCTCTTTTAGTGCTGGGATCCCGTCTGGTGTAGACACATGTAGGTCATTTGTAAGCTGCCTCCATCTCTTTTCCTTGGTATCTTCCATCCAAATTGGCTTTTATATCCTTTCTACCTCTTCTACTGCAAATTTCCCTGAGTTCTGAGGGGAGATTTGAAAAAGATACCTCATTTAGGAGTAAGTGTTCCAAAATTTCTCAGTCTCTGTAGGTTTCCAGTTGTGGGTCAGGTTTAGTTCTCATCTACTTAGTGGAAGTTTCTTGATGATTACTGAGTGATAGACTTATCCATGAATTCAGTAGAATAGCATTAAGAATCATTGTATTGAAATGTTCCTTTAGCAGAGCACTAGTATTTTGGTTTCCTCTTGGTCTCTCACATTATTTTGTTTCAGGTGCTTGGCCACCCATGCAGGCATGAGATTCTTCTCATGGAGTAGGCTTAAATACTTTCAGATAATGGATGGTTACTCCAGAACTTTTATGCCACTAATGCACCTGCATATCTTATAATCAGGTTACCCTTATAGGTCACAGAGTGTGTAGCTGGATTGGTAGATATCTTTCTTTTCTTGGTGAATAGAGCTCCATTCAGTACCATGAACAATAATCAGCACAGATAAAGCTTCTAGGTAGTTACCAGCATGACTTTCCCATGTTCAATGAGATATGTAGGTATTGTCTTCAATAACAGGGGCTTATTTTTGGTTTGTGGAGAACAACCAACAGGATTGGCTATAGTCTGAGTTGTTTGGAGCTTTCCATGGGGCCTCTTTGGAGAAGAACTCAATTAGTTGTAGCTCTTTGCTGTTACTAGAGGTTTCATTTGGTGTCAAGAGATGTCTAGTTGGGACATTGTCTCTCTCATTATTTGATGATTTCACTTACATTTCTTTCTTATATGGACATATTTTAGGAAGTCTACTATGTTTCCTTGAGACCCTTTCCATGGCTCAAAGTGTTAGTTGTCTTTCCTCATATTACCTCCCTCATCATCCTCTTCCCTCACCTCTTCTGTGTAATCTTCCTATTCGAATTCTCTATCTCTCCATAACTACAATTTCTACTTCCTCTTTCTTGAGAGATCATTTCTCCGTCCCTAGTTCCTTACTCTATATTTAATATTTTTGGTTATACATATTGTACTACATCTACAGAAACCTTAAAAGCTAATAGCTACATAGTATGATAATTTTTGTTTTGCATCTGGGTAACCTCCCTCAGGATATTTTCTCTAGTTCCATCCACTTATCTATGAATTTCTTAATTCTTTTACCATCTGGGTAGTATTTGATTATATATGTATATACACCCTGCTTCCTTTATTTAATATTAATTGTATGCATACAAGCTCAGGGTTGAGGTTTTAGTATTGGATAACTAATGAGGGCACCCTTTCATAAGAAAGACGATGTCTTCAGATTTCAGTATTCCTTAGTTACCTGTCGTACTTTGTGTAGAGTTGAGGTACCTAAATTTCCTCCTTTTATCTTATCATGTTGGTTGGTGTTTTACTTCTCATTTTTACATTCTAAAATTAATATGATTTTCAATTATAAAAATGTCAATATTGACTTCTATATCATTAAGTTCATGAAAATAATTATTGTCTTAGTTATCTTAGGGTTCTATTGCTGAGAAGAGACAACCTGTCCAAGACAACTCTTACAAAGGAAAACCTTTAATTGGGGCTAGTTTACAGGTTCAGAGGTTCAGTCCATTATTATCATGATGGGAAGCATAGCAGGGTCAGGTACCCTGTTGCTGGAGGACAGGGATTCCTACATCTTGAATTGCAGGTAGCAAGACACACTAAATTTCATGCTGGAAAGAGCTTGAGCACAAGAAAGCTCAAAGCCCACCCCCACAGTGATTCCTCCCTCCAACAATGTCATATGTACTGCAACAACACCAAATCTCCTCAGAGTGCCACTCCTTCTGGGCCAAGCAATTGAAACACATGAATCTATGGGGCTTCCTATTCAAACCACTGCACCGGTGTACTGCAGAACTACACATAAGAAACAACATTATCTCATTAAATATATTCTAATGTTCAAAATCTTATTTACATATAATATCATTGAGAAAGTACTCATATTGAGAAAGTATATGATACTTTAAAAGTCAGTAAGAGGGAAGATTTTTGTTTTGTTTTGTTTTGTTTTTTGTTTTTTTTTAGTATAGCTGCTGAAACAATATAGCCTAGTTGATTAGGGTAAACCTCAGATGTATTGTATCTCATTTCTTTCTTTTTCTCTCTTTTTTTCATTTTTCTTCTTCTTCTTTTTCAGTTTCTTTCAAGATAGGGTTTTTCTGTGTTCTCTCTGTAGCTCTAGCTGTCCTAGAACTCACTTTGTAGACCAATCTGGCTTTTATCTCAAAAATACACCTGCCTCTGCCTCCCAAGTGGAAGGACTGAGAGCATGCACCATTACCTGGAATCTCTCATTTCTTAAAGACAGAAATCTAATACTAAAACATTAGCAGGATTCATTTCAGACTGTGTAGAACAGGTTTATCCATACCATTCACAAAGGTTTGGGTAGTTGTCTGACAGTTCTTGGTGTTTCTTGTTCTACAAAATCATACTAAGGTATTTCTGTGTTGTTCTTGACTCTGTTCAAGTATTGTTTTCCAATAGGAAACCATGAATACTATATGAATATCCTAGCAAATTTAAGAATGATGTCATCTAACTCAATTAAAACCATGGAACTGTTCAAAAAAAGCTATGTTCTGAGCTTAAAGCTTCTGCATATGTATTATCAAGAGGTTCAGTTGGAGCCAGCATATAGAAGCAAATCAAACTCAATATTTAAATATTTGAAGATTTGTAATTAATACAAAATAACCCACAGTTAAGCATTAAACAAACATCTAATGATAAAGAGAAATACATTTTATCTTGATGACTTTTACAAAATTTTAGTTAAAATTTCAGGAGTAAAATAAAATACAAATTAAAATCTTTTTTTGTACCATACCCAGTGTTGAACAAAATGTTATGTCATCAAGCTGTCACCTCAGTAGAGAACTGTTAGTGAGCAAGGATCAGAATCAAATAAACTTTTGAAAGTTGCAAATGTTCTGCCACTTGATATAGACATTGTTTCTATAGAGAAATTACTTTGTGACAAGCCAGCTACCTGCACACTAATTATTCCTTTAATATTTTTCTATATGCTCTACATAACTGAAAATATTACAGAATTCTATAATATGATCTATTCTAATGTTCAGTATCATTTAGTAGAGATCATAGGCATAATGAAATATTTGTAGATTCATTTTACAATTATTGCATGTCAAGTAAGTGAACTTAATAAAAACACAGGAAGTATGCAAAGCTTAATTTCATATTTTAAAGTATTTTCATGTTCAAACTATAAGAAACTTTGGTATAGAAAGTATGCACTTTCATATGAGTTGTCAACTTTTTTTTTATTTGTTTATCATCTAGTATTTTTAGTATGCTTTATTTGCAAGTTGTTCAAACTACTTGGAAGGCAGAAAAGCATGCAACCATAAATTATTGGAGCTAGCAACTGACATGTCTAGAAATATCTTTTCTACCTCATTTGCATAGTCATCAGTATAGTCAGTAGAAATAATATTCTCACGTACTGTAAACTTTTGTATATTCTTTCATTATACTTCCAGAGCTATGCTACACAACTTTTAAGGAAAATACTATTTATTTAAATTAATGTCCCAATATACGTAATACATAAGACATAATAAATACATTGAATATGAATGTTGATGTTATCAGAAAGGTCTATCTCTTTAATTAGGACCTCTTTCCAGTTTGAGTAGCACAGGATATACCTCGGTCTTCTATTCCCTGTAATACTTATACTTAAAATAAGTCTTGGAGAGTTGGGATGCTGACTCAGTGTATGAAGTATTTAGTTCCTGAGCCAGAGGAAGTCAGCTCATGAGCACCCACATAAAATTTGGGACCCTATTCACTGTGTTAATTTAGCAACAGAGGATGAAGAGAGGTGAATCCTTAATAATTTGCTGAGCAGCCAGTCTAGGTCAAAGAAAGTCCTCCAGTTTAAATTACAGTACTTGCCTCAGAACATTAGCATGAGAAACAATTAGAACAACATCCTAAGCTCAGATGCTGGCTCCACCAGTGGCTCAAGAGACAAGTAAAACTGAACACACTCACATACATGCACAAGCATAGGTTGCCCACATCTGCATACATAAACTCAATTTTTAAAAGGAACTAAAAATGTCATACTGGTCAGATGGCTCAGGAGACAGTGACACTAGAGTGTGGGAGAAAAACCTGAGTCCAAGCTCTAATTCCCACAAGGGGCTTAGAGAGTCATTCCTTCTGAGACACTTTCTCTCACTTCTACAAGTTTGGTGTCATGTATGTGTATCCGCACATAGGTACACAAACACATGGAACACATAGACACAACACACATACACGCATACACATAAAACACACATACATACAATCCACACACAGCACACATATACACACAGTCTACACACAAAGACAGCGTAATTAAAATAAACAGTAACTTAAATGTCATATAATATAAATGAAAATAAGTCAATATAAACTTAGAGACAGGTAGCATAAAGATCCTGAAAATGTTTCTATGCCCTCTGTAGATCATTATCAACATTGCCTTTGTTCATATTTTGCTGATGGGGATTGGTTTTGAGGCAATAAAATATTGAAAACAGGTAAGCATGAAGCAAAATAAGGTGTGTTAAACATAGAAGGGAGAAGGTATTTAAGGAAAAATGAGGTACACGGAAGGGCAAGAGTGAGGGTTTCTCAACAGAGTTATAGATTATTAAATGACAAAGTTAGACAGCCATTAATTTTTACTTGTATGTGTGTGTCTGTGTCTGTGTGAATGAGTATATCTTTATGTCTGGGCACGTACCTACAAAGGCCAAAAGAGGGGGTCTGATAGTCTATAGTTAGAACTACAATTTATGTGCAATTCTGGATGTTCAACTTCAATCAGAACTCTGGTTCTTATTTATCATAGATTAGGAAGCACTCTAACTACTGAGTCATATCCCAGCTCCAGGATATCATTCAATATATGTATTAAGAGTAAAAGAGGCACACAGAGAAAGAATAAGAAATATTCAGATATACATATGGGCTCGTTGAGAGGCACAAGTATCCTTCAGAACCACTTCCACTCCTCTCTTTTCCACTTTGTTCTATAGGTAAGATTATAAGACATTCACAGAGGTACCTTGGAGCAAATTACAACCTGGTAAAAATAAAACGAGCAATCACTGGTGTTAAACAAGCAGGTGGGGATGTATCTTTTACTATAAAGGACTTTCTAGTGAGGTTCTGGGGAAATTATAGGTTTATAGCTGGGAAAGGAGGAATATATTAAGCTAATGTGAAAGTTTTGGAATTCTTGTTTCTCAACTTGCAAAAAGCCTCAACCAGACTCCAAGGTGAGTGTATCTTTGCTTCTATGGTCTGTAAGTGATAATTTCCCCTGTCTTTCTGTCCTGCGTGATGGTTTGTTTTGTCTGTCTTCTGTCTTACTTCACAACGAATTTCCTGGGTATATGCCTGTCTAAATAGTTCTCTCTAAATAGATACAATTTTCTTTGCCCAAGCCTATTGAGCAAAGAAGGATGAATAAGTAGAACAAGGGTCTAGAGAGATGGCTTGATGGACAAATGGTTAGGAGGGTTGCCTGCAATTCCACAAGACCCCAGTTCAGTTATCAGCAGCATGTTGAGATGTTCATAGTTACTTAAATCTCCAATTTTCCTCTGTCCTCTGCAGGTACCAAACACATGAGAAAAGTATATACAGAATTAAGGAAGAAAACAATATTTAGAAGAATTACTGACATAATTCTCATTGGAGAACATGACTAGTTATTTTTATTTGGCAGGGATGGTTGTATCTTTTATTTTCCTTTTGGTTGCATCTCCAATGCCACCTGAGCACGTGGATTTCTTTTACAAGGCAGTCTCTGTTGAGAATCATCTCATTTTATCATTGTCCAAGCTTCATTAATTTCAGATCAGATATGACAAGTTGGTAGGCCAATCTTCCACATACTCACTGTTGATTTGTGTTTGGAGAGATACCAGTGATTCTAATATGGATAACCAAGCAAGCATGTGAGTATGACTTCCAGTCGTGTCTGGTTGGGGCCAAGCTACCCTACCTGAGGCCTGAGACTATGAGGATAGGATGGAAGGAGGGGATTTGGGTCACTCAGCAGACTGAGTGTGTGTATAAGTTATTTCATGTAACCTAAGTCAGGCCTTCTGGAAATATGTCAATAGCATGTGTATTGGCTGGTTTTGTGTCGACTTGACACAAGCTGGAGTTATCACAGAACAAGGAGTTTCAGTTGAAAAAAATGCCTCCATGAGGTCCAGCTGTAAGGCATTTTCTCAATTAGTGATCAAGGGGGGAGGGCCCCTTGTGAGTGGTACCATATGTGGGCTGGTAGTCTTGGGCTCTATAAGAAAGCAGGCTGAACAAGCCAGGAGAAGCAAGCAAGCCAGTAAGCAGCATTCATACATGGCCTCTGCATCAGCTCCTGGTTCCTGACTTGCTTGAGTTCTAGTCCTGACTTCCTTTGGTGATGAACAGCAGCATGGAAGTGTAAGCTGAATAAACCCCTTCCTCCCCAACTTGCATCTTGGTTATGATGTTTGTGCAGGAATAGAAACCCTGACTAAGACAACATGGTACAGGCTTGGGATGTAGAACAGTCTCCTGTCTGGGATGGTATACAAGTTGCTTCACACCTATGCCTCAGAGTTTGGGGAAACCGTAGCTGACAGGTATTTCACATGTATTAAATATTTGTTCAAGTGTAGTATTAAATGAAGAAATAATTAAAATTTCAGATAAAATTAACTAATGTTTCCATAGTTTTATTTCTTAAGCTTTTCCTTCAGGAGATTGTTTAACAATCTCTGGTTTCTCTTGTGATCTCTTTTGTGGGATTATCTTTACTCTTATCATTTGTTTTGAACCATGTAAACGTGTGTGTGTGTGTGTGTGTGTGTGTGTGTGTGTGTGTGCGCACATGAGTGAATGATGTACACACAGAAGCCGCTTATAACAGAAGCCCTTGGAACTGGATTTATAAGTGGTTGTGAGCTACTCAGTGTAGATGGTTTGAATGGAGTCAGAGTCCTCTGGTGTAGACCAGTATAGACAATTAACCATTTAGCTATTTCTCAATCCCTATAGAGTTTTCTTTATTATAAAAGAAAGCTAAGGGTAGCAGGAACAAAAATGAAACAGAGACTGAAAAAAGGTCATCCAGAGACTGGCCCAACTTGGGATCCATCCCATGCGTGCACACCAAACTCTGTATTTGCTGATGCCACATTGTGATTGCAGACAAGAGCCTGTCATGGCTCTCCTTGAGCAGCTGACTGAGACAAATTCGGAAACGTACAGCTAACCACTGAACTGAGGTCGGGACCGATATGGAAGATTTAGTGGAAGGACTGAAGGAACTGAAGGGATTGCAACCCCAGTGGAAGAACAACAATGTTAACAAACCAAGACTCCTCGGAACTCCCAAAGACTAAGCCAAAAACCAAGGATCATGCATGGGTCTGTGGTCCAGAGCACATGTGTAGAAGAGGACTGCCTTCTCCAGCCTCAGTGGGAGAGGATGCACTTAATCCTGTGGAGGCTTGATGCTCCAGGGAAGAGGGATGCCAGTGAGGATGAGGTGGAGGTGGTTGGGTGGGAGGGGGAGCATCCTCTCAGAGGCAGGAGGGGAGGGGGATGGGATGAAGAACTCAGGGAGGAGAGACCAGAAAGGAGGGCAACTTTTGTAATGTAAATAAATAATTTAATAATGATAATAATAATAATAATAATAATAATAATAGCAGCCAAGGGTATAGTGCGGATAATGGAAGAGTACATACTTTTTTAATCAATCATATTAGTGTTCATGATTATAATATCCATTGATAACAATTGGACAAAATGGGTCTGGAAACATGGACAACTCTGTGAATAAAGTGCATTACACAAATACAATGACCAGAACAGAGTCAACTAGCACTGATATGGAAACATGGAGGGTGGGTTAGAACCAGCTCAGTGGCTAAGAGGACTTAATAACCTTGCAAATCACCCAAACTCAGGTCAAACCACCCACATCATGGTTTACAACATCTGTAACTTCAGTTTAAGGGGATTTGATGCCCTATTTTGATTCTGTGGGTATTAATCATGCACTCATACGTGAATGCAGAAGAGTCACATACAAAACAAATAAATTAATAGCCTTGCAAGTGTGACAGTGTATGTGCAATCTCAATGTAGGGAAGACAGAGCCTGGGGAGGGCATGGCGGGCTGACTAGCTAGAGCAGCTCTGTGAGCAGAGACCCTGCCTCGAAAAACATAGATGCAAGCAGATGAGGAAGACACACATGCGACAATGCATTTAATAGGTAAAATAATTTAAGATATTGGATATAACAACCTTCATAATTTAGGATTATCATTTTCCTTATCATACACTGATCACTGCATGTCATGTATGTTCCAGTTTGGTTCATTTTTTTTTTAAATTACTGCATATAATATCAATGTATTTAAAATAAGGCAGATTTCTTAATAGCTATTCTATTTTTATCCCTAGGTATACAGTCAATGAATATTTTGTGTGTGTGTTGTGGTTTCTGCAAAACTCTGAGGAATGAGAAGGACACTAATCAATTCTCCCTGCTTCCAAAAAATAAAAAATAAAAATAAAAATAAATTGGGCTCAATTTTAATTTAGAAAGTTGTCAGGTTGAAGTATGATAACCAGTGCAGAAAATTCAGAAAAATAATATATAAATGAATATGAATGAGGAATAATGCTGAGTGAATAGAATATAAAAATGGACAAATATTTTACCTGCATTTTTTAATAAAATATTCAGTTTTCTGTTTAGAATACATTTAATATAAACAGATGTAGAAGCAATTTTACTTCTAGGACTTGTAAATCTAAATAAAATGTTCATTAAGATGTTTGTATTAGAGGTTTTGTGTAACTATCTGTAAAATGTAAACACAAATTTTTAAAGCTTAATTCATTTTTAGAAAATTATTTTATATTATGTAGAAGTAAAGAAAAGCTGTATTACCTGATTACTGAATTTGAATAAAAATTACATATCTTAATATTGAATTTAAATGTGGTGATTTCTCCTTTTATATTTTTATCAATATACATATGATTTGAAATTATTTTCTTAAAGCGCAGTTTCCTTGACAATGTTCTTTGGTTTACATTCTCTACAGGAATTGAACCACTTTAGTCAGTTAATATCTGTATTACATTTCCTTGTAATTGTTTGTCGTCCTACCTTGAGCCTGGCACTACTTCCCTCAGGGCCATTCTTAAGTCAGTTATATTCACATCCAGATCAGTCCTTTGCTCTTGCCTCTGGTAAAAAACAATGGTTTCTTATGTCACTTTTTCTGTGTTTACCATCATTTGGCTCTAAGAACTAAAAACCTTTCAACAGCCTTCAGTATTAAGAAGATACAATACTACCAAGTTTCTTAAACATATCAGAAAATCATTCTAGTTAATAAGAGTAATTCATATTTATCCCCATCAATGAATCAACATCTTTGGTTTTGTCTCTGAAGAACTGATGAGATGAATGCTAGAACTTCAATTTCATATTAAGTCTCATACTTTGGATCATAGCAGTGTATCATAATCTATCTGAGACAAGAGTTGATCAAGGGGTGTGAAGGTCTGTAAAAAGCCTTGTGAAGAAGCTGCACACGCCATATGAGATAAAGCATTCAGAGGCTGGCAATTAACAATATTAGAAACCACCTTCTCTTTAAATCTTTCTGGCACAGGCACTGAAGTATTCAGAGTATCTAACTCACAGTGACTTAGGATTCATTTTTAATGCGAGAAGATGCACTCCTGGTTGTATACTTAACACGCTAATAAAACAAGTGGTGCATGAAATTATATCTAAAAGTATAGTCACAAGTGGAACATGCTAAAAAGATACACTGTGCAAACTACCCAAAAGTCTGCATTATTTAAGTGACAGAAAAACAATCCTTCACTATATGACAGAAGCAAACTATGTTTGTAGGACACTGCAGTTTGAGCCAATAATATCTTTTATCAGAAAAGCTTCTTCAGTTTGACATTAATTCTTTCTTAATTGAATTTGCTTTATTGCTTGGTTCTGTCCATGTATCCCTGTCCAATTCATTGTTCCTCAACACAAGAAGTTAGAACCCATGAAAATGAGCCCAACCAACACCCAATATTGACCAGCAGTTTTCCCACAGTTTATACCAGTACTTTGGAGGGAGGGTGTTCTTTGTTACTGTGTGTGTTTTATTATTTTATTTTATTTTTATTTTTAATTAATTTTAATAATTTACATTCAGGCCATTGCCCTCTCCTGGTGTCCCCCCCCTACACACACATACATAGTTTCTTATCCCCTCTCCCTCCCCCTTGCCTTCAAGATGGTGTTCCTCCCACACCCCCCACTGTATCTCCTATCCCTGGGGCCTCAAGTATCTCAAGGATGGATGCATCTTCTCCCTATTCCCACTGAGGCCACACCAGGCAGTCCTCTGCTACATATGTGCTTGGGGCCTCTGACCAGCTCATGCACAGTGCCTGGGTGGTGGCTCAGTCTCTGGGATCTTCCCAGGGGTCTGGGATAGTTGAGACTGCTGATCTTCCTATAGGGTCACCCTCCCCTTTAGCTTCTTCAATCCTTCCTCTAATTCCTCCACAGGGATCTCAGACTTCAGTCCAATGATTGGGTGAAAGTATCTGCATCTTTCTCAGTCAGCTGCTGGTAGAGCAATATTAAGCTCCTGTCTGTAAGCACATTATATTATCAGTAATATTGTCAGGCCTTGTTGTCCCTCACCTCCCACGAAATGGATCCCAAGTTGGGCGAATTATTGGACCAACTTTCCTTCAGCCTCTTCTCCATTTTTGTCCCTGCAGTTCTTTTAGTCAGGAACAGTTCTGGGTCATAAATTTTGAATGTGGCTTGGTAACCCCATTCCTCCACTTGAGGCCCTGTCTATCTACTGGAGGTGAACTCTCCAGTTCCGTCTCTCTAGTGTTGGGTATTTAGGCTAAGGTTACTCCCATTGGGTCCTGAAAGTCTCTCACCTCCAAGGCTTCTGGGACTCTCTAGAAGCTCCTCCCACTTTCCACCCACAGAAGCTACATATTTCCATTCATTCTTCTGGCCTCTCGCTTTTCTCTCCTGTTCACCCTACCTACCTGATCCTTTTCCCCCTTTTCCTTCCCTCTCCCCCTCCCCTCCCCTGCCCAGGTCCCTTCCTTCCTCTGCCTTCCATTATTTTGTTCCCCCTTTTGTGTTACTGTCAAGTGTTAAATTATGCATTTAGAACAAGCACATGTTGATCCTGGTTTCCAGAACTTCTTTGAGAATGTGATGTTATTTGGTGATAGGTCTCTCGTGCCTACACCTAGTTCAGCCCTACAGGAGTTGGATGGATCCTTAATCCAATTTCACTGCTGTCCTTCTAAAGACCATTGATTTGGACTTGGACAGGAACACAAGAAAAGTGTCATGAGACCATACAGGCAAAGATGAATAATATGCTTCTAGAAAGAGAATGCACCCAAGAATTGCATAACACTTCTCTAGCACCTGGAGTGATTACACTAATGGATTCTCCCCAACAACAACTAGTGGGACTCAAGCATACCAATGTTGTCACTTAAAAGTTTCTGTGGTCTAGAACTGCCAAAATGAATATTTATACCCTGTTTCGCAAAGTGTACTACACGGTTTTGTGGTAGCCACAGCAAATTAATGCAATTATTATTCCTAAAGCAATCTACTGGTGGTCTTTCAATAACTTATAGAGGTATCAGTTCACAAGATTAGCTTCACAGCACCTAACATCACCACTGGTATTTGACAGTGTGCATATGTCAGTATACTAAGATTTGCTGCAAATGGTCAGATTTTTAGAATGAGTGAGTATGGGTTTGTGGGCGTGTGCATGTGCGTATGCGGGTGTGTGTGCTGTTTTGCAATTCTGTGAATTAAGGTTTAATATGCCTCTGTACTAGTTTATGGTGAAGAAGAGAATGTCATACAGCATTCTGATTTATCCAATTATCTGTACAGATTCCACTGTCTCAAATTTAGGACTCCAACACCTTTGTTAAATGCATGATTACTCTTTTTCTTCTTCCTTCTTTCCTCTCTCTTTTTTTCTCCCTTCCTCTCCCTCTGTTTTATTTCCCCCTTTTCTTTCATTTTCTCATATGTATTTTGAGTATCTAAACTCTGATCCCCAACTTGAGCACTCTGCTTTATGGTCCACTGAGCCATGTCTCTCAACCTTTTCAATTTGGGTATGTGAGATCTTTCCTCATAGCTTTACAATGTGACAAAATATTTATAAGTTTGCGGATTTTTGAATTTTTACTCTGTTGACTTATCTTTTAGTCAACATTCCATTATTTTGCTTTAATAAGCATTTTCCCTCAAATAAGCAATCATAAAAGATTAATACATAAATTTCCTTTTTGTCAAATAGTGCATATATATACACACTAAATTATATTATATATATATAATTATATATAAATATGTAACTTATATATATATAAAACTTTATGTACATGTATAATACGTGTCATATGCTTATGTGGAATATGTATACAATAAGCTATACATATATATATAGTATATGTTATAATTATGTATATATATACACACAAATACACACACAAACATACACACACACACACACACACACTTATTTGTGTGTGTGTGTGTGTAAAACATTTTTTTCAATTCACTATTTTCCCAAGGAGTAGCATTTGTGCCAGCAACTTTTCTAAACTTATTTCTAAAGCTGTTCTTCAAAGGACCTGGTAGGATGGACACAAACAATGTCGACTTAAAAAATGCCACTGATGTTAAGATTTCATTTATGTGACCTGCTTTGAGCAATCTTCCTTTTTTTTCTTTGATGGAAAGATCCTGTGTGCAACTGTTGATAGCTGACAGGCTTTGCCTTAGAATGCTCTTACTTTGTGTTGTTTTGTTTATTTGGGTTTTTTTTTTTTTTGTCTGATTTGCTTGCAATTCATTTGAAGAAATTCTATACATTTTCTATCTTTAGAGATAATTACCAACTCTTAGAAAATCATTTTTCAGTACATAAATGTATAGTTCTTCATTTTAACACTGGTTCTTTATATTGCATCTTTAAATGCCATTCTAATTACCAGTTCTACTATATTAGCTTTAATGTTGCTTGCTAAAATTTTCTTCCTGTATTACTTTGACCTAATTTAAAAGGTGTAGAGAAATTTTAATCCAGTAATATTTTTGCTCTGGCAAGAGATCACATCCAACTCTTTCTAAGTCTATATGACCTGCCTAGAATATAGACAGTGTCCTTAGTACACATCTTTAATCCCAAAGAGTTAGTATGTAGAAGGAAGCATCCAGGTTTGAAGGTGTCATTTAATTGAGGGAGACAAAGTGATGAGTCTGAGGAAGATTTGATAGAAGGAGTCAGAGATAGGATGTGTCCACCTCTCCCCAGAACAGCACAGGAAAGGGGGACTACTTAAGATCAGTGTGAGGAGGCTGGAGGACAGTTCAGTGAGTGCAGTTGTGTCCAGGGAATGCAGTAGGATTCAGCTGAGTTCGGTCCAGTGCAGTATAATGCACTTCAGTTGAATGCAGTGGATTTCCATTGAGTTTGTGCAGTTCTTTTCAGTTTCATTCAGTTCACACAGTCAATGCACTTTAGTTCATGGGATTCAGAGGCAATTTTTCCTAGCAGAGCACTTTAGTCAGAAGCCAGTTTGAATCAGTCAGCTTAGAAAGGAGATTTTAGGAACAAGAGCTGAGTTGAACCAGACAACCAGAGTTCAGAAAGAACTAGAAAGGGTAAGTTTATTCATAAGTAAGCCTCCAAGATGACAATTACGTAAGGCAAATAAAAGTTACTTTTATCTAAAGGTAAATGTAATCTCAAAGTAAGGGTATCGATAATCATACTTATTCCTCTATATATATATTCAGAATTACAAAATCATGTACCATAGACATTCATTTGCAAATTATAATTTTTGGGGCCATATCATTCAATTCCCATATTATTAATTTTCTATGGTCTTCTTTCAATCTCATATACTGAATCCAAATTAACACCCTATACATATGCTACAAAACAGTTTTACCTACATAGCAAAGTTCCCCCCCCCAAAAAAAAAGATGTGATGGAGAGAGGACAGATAGCTAGATACAGAGATGCTGACTTTTTATTATGTTGGGTTGCCAAGAATGCTTATCATTTGTCAGAAACCTACCAAGGAATCAGAGTTCTTTTAAAGATAACTATCTATTCCAGAGGTTCAAAGAGATAACACTGACTTTAGGAATAAGGATGTGGGAGACACAAAAATGAAAAAAGAAATGATAAATAACTTTGAGAGTCTAAAATGTGAGGGAAAGAATTATATAGACAAATTCACAAATGCCAAGATTAACAGGTGAATGCAGTGATTAAAAGGTACCTTCTAATAGTTTCCTTACCTAAAAAAGAAAAGAAACACATTTTCAGCTTCTGATACAGTAAAGAAATAAGAATGAAAGATGTTAGGACTTGTAAATTTTTGAACGAGACTGAAGCTTGATTTGCAGAGACTGCAAAGGCTTAAGCTCCTTGACTAAATCAGCTACAAGATCATTTATCCCAAGGTTGTTCTCACTTGTAGTGATATTAAAAGATGATAGGATTTTTGAAATGTAGGGTGAATACAAAGTTTTTATAGGATATTCCTAGGACTGGTCTTGTTTTCATCATAGCCCTTATAGCTCATCTTCACTACCACAATCAGAAGAGAATAAAAACATTTACTATCCTGTAATCTTTACCATGATAGTCCACATTAGAGATAATTTTACATTTGTAATTTATGACTCAAAGTAAATCATGTATTTTCTCTAACAAGCTACATGGTTCAAGTGTTTTATTATAGCAGAGTTCAATTAATAACCACCAAAGAATATACATGGAGGGACCCATGGTGTTGGCCACATATGTGGCAGAGGATGGCTTTGTTGGCCATCAGTGGGAGGAGAGGCCCTTGGGCCTGAAGGTGTTAGATGCCTCAGTGTAGGAGAATGCTAGGAAGGGAAGACAGGAGTGGGTGGGTGGAGGAACACCCTCATAGAGGCAGGGGAGGGGTTATGGGATAGAGGGTTCCCAAAGGGGAGACCTGGAAAGGGGACAACATTTGAAATGTAAATAAAGCAAATACCCAAAAAAGAAAAGCACCAAAATGAAAAAAATAATTGAACAAAAGTTTTAGCAGAGGGAATTGGTAGCCCCATGAAGGGAGCAAGAGCGTCAATGGGCCTGACCCTCCCCCTGGTCGTCCTGGAGTTCACACCACCAACCAAAGAATACACATCTATTGACCCATGGTTTGGACTACATATGTGGCAGAGGCATCACCTCGATGGCCATCAGGGAGAAAGGAGAGGACTTTGGGCCTGAGGGTGCTAGAGGCCCCAGTAAAGGGGAATGT
>CM052713.1:65734660-65767105 GCA_028551405.1 Uromys caudimaculatus | reverse complement strand
TCAAAAATAGTATTTTAGGATGAAAGAAAGATGTTAACAATTGTTACAAACAGAAGTGAACTACACAATCATTCTGTTAACAAATAATAAGTTTACTATGGAGCTGTGTAGGATGAACAACTGGGTTGTCACAAAATAGCTCCTTGATTTTTCCAAATTCTCAAGGATTATGTTGAGAGAAATCATTGTTTCTCCCATTGGTAGATCTCACTTTTTTCCTTAGCAGGTTGTACCAGATACTGGCATCATTGCTATGACCTAACAACTGTCAAGAACTGACTTAAGAATAGTAGAATTGGTTTTGGATCACTGTTTGAAGATACAGGGCTCAGAAACTGATTATCAGCATGAAATGTTCTACCCAAGAGCATGGTGACAGGTATCCATATTTAGTCCCCAGCCACTAGCCTCCATGTCTTCCTCTCTCCTCTCCTCTGCCTTTGTTGCTTGATTTATTCAGTTTAATAGCTATGCCAATGCTACTGCCAGTAGGCAAGATGAGCCTATCAGTGGTAAGTTTTATTGAACATCTGTGGAAGGGTAGAACCGTTCCAAAATATTCAGTTAGTACACCATAGCAACCTGATAATATGGCCTGTGATAGAATGACAGACAGATGATAGATAGACAGACAGACAGATAATAGGTAGATTTGCAAAAGTGCTGGAGAACAGTGCATTTCTCAGATAATCAAATGTTTAAGAGATGAAATATATCATAACTGGGTTCATTACACTAGCTTCAATCACCTTCTTTCTTTTGTATGTTCTTGAATGCATCTTTCATGTAGGCAAATTCATACACAAAGAACTTGCACAGAAATGGCTCCAAAAATGTAGTGTAAAAGTGTATATTCAATGTCAAAAAATGTTTATTGAAGTGGAAGTGCATTGTTAATTTTTGAGCAGTTGCCTAAGAATATAAAAAGTGTTTTTCTAACTCTATAAAGAATTGAGTTGAAATCTTGATGGGGATTGCATTGAATCTGTAGATTGCATTTGGCAAAATGTTCATTTTTACTATATCCATCCTGCCAATCCATGAGCATGGGAGATCTTTCCATCTTATGAGATCGTCTTCGATTTCTTTCTTCAGAGACTTGAAGTTCTTGTCATAGAGATCTTTCATTTGCTTGGTTAGAGTCACACCAAGGTATTTTATACTTTTTGTGACTATTGTGAAGGGTGTCATTTGGAATAATAAAAAATCCAGGATAATGAAAACTATTCTCAACAACAAAAGGAACTTCTTGGGGAATCACTATCCCTGACTTCAAGCAGTAGTGATAAAAACTGCATCATATTTGTACAGAGATAGGCAGGAAGAACAATGGAATAGAATTGAAGACCCAGAAATGAATCCACATAACTATGATCAATTGATCTTTGACAAAGAAGCTAAAAGTGGAAAAAAGACAGTATTTTCTACCAATGGTGCTGTTTCAACTGGTGGGCAGCATGTAGAAGAATGCAAATCAATCTAATCTAATCTCCTGTACAAAGCTCAAGTCTAAGTAGATCAAGGACCTCCACATATAACCAGATACACTGAAACTAATAGAAGAGAAAGAGAATAGAAGGAAGAGCCTTGAATACATGGGCACAGGGGAAATTTTTCTTAACAGAATACCAATGGCTTATGCTCTAAGATCAACAATAGACAAATGGGACCTGATAAAATTGCAAAGCTTCTGTAAGGCGAAGGACACTGTCAATAGGACAAAGTGGCAACCGACAGATTGGGAAAAGATCTTTACCAATCCTACATCTGATAGAGGGCTAATATCCAACATATACAAAGAACTCAAGAAGGTAGACTCCAGAGAACCACATAACTTTGTTTAAAATGGGGTACAGAGCTAAACAAAAAAGTGCTCTCAACTGAGGTATACCAAATGGTCTAGAAGCACCTAAAGAAGTGTTCAACATCCTTAGTCATCAGGGAAAGGCAAATCAAAACAACATGAGACTCCACCTCACACCAGTCAGAATGGCTAAGATCAAAAACTCAGGGGACAGCTGATGCTGGCCAGGATGTGGAGAAAGAGGAACACTCTTCCATTGTTGGTGGGATTGCAAGCTGATACAACCATTTTGGAAATCAGTCTGGCTGTTTCTCAGAAGAACAGTACTACCTAAGGACCCAGCTATATCACTTCTGGGCATATACCCAAAAGATGCTCCAACATATAACAAGGACACATGCTCCACTATGTTCATAGCAGCCTTATTTTTAATAGCCAGAAGCTGGAAGAAAACCAGATGTCCTTCAACAGAAGAATGGATACAGAAAATGTGGTACATTTACACAAGGGATTACTACTCATCTATTAAAAACAATGACTTCATGAAATTCTTAGGATGGAACTAGAAAATATCATCCTGAGTGTGGTAACCCAATCACAGAAGAACACACATGGTATGTACTCACTGATAAGTGGATATTAGCCCAAAAGCTCAAATCAAAATACCCAAGATACAATTCAGAGATCACATAAACCTCAAGAAGAAGGATGACCAAAGTGTGAGCACTTTGGTCCTTCTTAGAAGGTGGAACAAAATACTAAAGGGAGGAAATATGGAGACAAAGTGTGGAGTAGAGTCTAAAGGAAAGATCATCCAGTGACTGCCCCAGCTGGGGATCCATCCCATATACAGACACCATACCCAGACACTATTGAGGATGCCAAGAAGTGCATGCTGACTGGAGCCTGATATAGCTGTATCCTGAGAGGCTCTGCCAGAGCCTGACAAAAACAGAGGTGGATGTTCGCAGCCAACCATTGGACTGAGCACGAGGTCCCCAATGGAGGAGTTAGAGAAAGGACTGAAAGAGCTGAAGGGATTTGCAACCCATTGGAAGAACAGCAATATCAACCACCAGAACCCCCCAGAGCTCCCAGGGACTAGAAGTTCACATGGAGGGACCCATAGCTCCAGCTGCATATGTAGCAGAGGATGGCCTTGTTGGATATCAATGGGAGAAGAGGCTTTTGGTCCTGTTAAGTCTTGATGCCCCAGTATAGGGGAATGCCAGAGTGGGGAGTCAGAATTGGGTGGGTAGGTGGGCAAACATCCTCATAGAAGCAGGGAAAGGGGAGATAGGATATGGAGTTTCTTGGTGGTGGGGGGGAGGATAACCCGGAAAGGGGATGATAACATTTGAAATGAAAATAAAGAAAATATCAAATATAAAAAAAGTAAAGGAAATTGTTTTTCATTGTAAATTAAATTAGTTCAAACACCATACTCCAAAATGATATTTTAGTTGTCATCTCTTCATTCAATTATATTTATACCTAGTGTCTTAGTATTTTAAGCTTTGTAGTAAATTAATGGCTTTGAGATAGTTTTCTTTCTGTGGGAAACCACAGTCACCTTATCATATTGCTTTTAGAATACTTACAAAGTTAATATAGAAAAGATTATTTACTCTTCTGTGGAATTTTATGGATATACTGTTGATGAATTGGTGGATTCCAAATTCTCATGAAGAAGGTCATGTCTGATGAGCACAACATTATAACATTATGTGTTCATCTTAAGCAAAGAATTTCTTTTTCTTATTAGAGGAAATAAATGAATAATATTATCATCATTTGCTAAATGTATCTTTATTAACATCAGTAAATTGGCCGGGCAGTGGTGGCACACGCCTTTAATCCCAGCACTTGGGAGGCAGAGGCAGGCAGATTTCTGATTTCCAGGCCAGCCTGGTCCTCAGAGTGAGTTCCAGGACAGCCAGGGCTACACAGAGAAAACCTGTTTCAAAAAACAACAACAACAACAACAACAACAACAACAACACATCAATAAATTGATATCTCTGGGCTAATAGATGAATTATATTTAAATTCATCAATGATGGTAATTATCAGTTGAAAATAATTTTCAATATTCGTCTTCCTTCAAAATCTATCTCCACATATAAATCATTGTGAAAGTTAAATTTTTGTGTTAATATATCCCAAACTTTAACTATTAATTTATGAAAAGTAAATTAAATTAAATATGGATGTGTGTTGCTAGTTGGTACTGTGAACCGAAGTTGACTCCACTATAATATCAAACAGTATTTCTAACCACAGTGTTATGTCTCCAGAACCTGGTGTTAGGAGTATGTTTTAGGCCTGTGTGACTATGTTTTCCTTATACAGTGACAATTTGACTTTTTAAATAATGATTTGGAAAGTATTCATATTAATTTTCTTCCCTGGTAGTAGAGAGTGGGACTCTATGTTATACTAGGTAAAATCATAAAAGTGGGCATTCTTGTCCTGTTTCAGATCTGAGAAATAAACTCTCAGCTTTCATTCATTCAATGTGATACAGTCTGAGCTTGTCTTATGCTGATTTTGTTGTGTTTAAATATTGTTAGATTACACTAAGCTCTTTCAAAGTTTTTTCACAAATTGTTGAATATCACCACAAGTTTTGCGTATTTGGGGGATTAATTCACAGTTTCTGACCTTTTTTTCTGTGTATTTTCTATGGTGTATATTTTAGTTTGCATATGTTAATCATCTTGGAACATCAAGATGAATCCCACATCATCACAGTGAATAATTCTTTAAATGTACTGTTACTGTGCTAATATATTTAAAAAGAAATAAGAATTGATATACCTTGGAATTAAGAATAAACCTGAAACATAAAGCACTAGAATAGTTTGAGAAACCTTGAAAATATAGCTATGCACCTACATCCAGCTGAACTTGGATGGTAAAAATTACTCTAGAGAAAGGATATATGTGTTTCAATAAATGACACTTGGAAATCTTGGATTCTAATGGAAAAGACAGAAACCAGGTATATATCTCCTCATTTATATAAATAGATTTCAAATGGATCAGACACTCAAATATATATGACCTGAAGCTAAGAATCTGCCAAGAAATAATGCAGAGACACTTGGAATTGAAAATAAACAACATTTAAAAAATGTTTCCTTTACTGCAAGAATCAAATACAAAAATAGAAGATTAATTAGCTAGGGAACTTATAGATGGAAAATAATCAAAACAAACAATGAAAGAAGAAAAAGTAATTGGAAACATATATAAAACTTTAAGCACTGGAAAAGGTTAGTGTGTGTGTATATATATATATTTAAAAATTATATAAAGCATTAAAAATTTAGTTTCAAAATGCAACTGGAAAATAGCACTGAATACAAACTTCAGTATGGAAATATATTTCTCCTAAGAAATATACATTTTTCCTCAGAAAGGTCAGTGGGTTTATGAAAATGTCATCATTTTTACCAGAAATTGTAAGCATGCAAATCCAAAGTACTGAGGCCCCTAATTCCAGGAAATATGTGTTTATAAAATGACAAGCGACAATAATGCTAGTACGGATATGGAAGGCAGAAGATTTTTAGGCATTGTTGGTGGGAATATAAATTCATACAGTGCAGAAATGAGTATAGGATGATCCCTGGTAGCAGAAGTCTTAGTCTACAAAGACTAAAGTGTCCTCTGACTCTAATGACTGAAGTGAGTAAAACTGGAGGCATTAGAACAAATGATGTGTTAAAGAGATAGTCAGGTACTGGGACAGACACGAGAGAAGCCCAGACGTCCAGGAGAATGAATGGAAATATGCAGCTGCAGTGGTTAGGCGGTGGTGTTGGGGGGAACCTCTTGAAAGTCCCAGAGACCTTGGAAGTGAGAGGATCCCGGCATACAATGGTGTAACCTTAGCCGAAATGCCCAGCAGCTTGGAGATGGAACTTGAAGAGACCACCTCCAGAAGATCCACAAGGCCCCCAGTAGAGGAATTGGGGCATCCACCCATCTTCAAAAATTTTGACCCAGAGTTGTTCCTTTCTAAAAGAACTGCAGGGACAAAATCAGCAGAGACTGAAGGAAAGGCCATTCAGTGACCGGCCCAACTGGGGATCCATTCCACGGGAGAGCACTGAACCCTGACTCGATTACTGATACCTTGTTGTAGTTGCAGACAGGAGTCTAGCATGGCTGTCCGCTGATAGGCTCTACCAGCAGCTGACTGATACAGATGCAGATACTTACAGCCAATCACAGGACTGAGGTCTGGGACCCCTATGCAAAAGTTAGGGGAAGGATTGAAGGAGCTGAAAGGGATGACAACTCCATAGGAAGACTAACACTGTCAGCTAACCCTGAGCCCTGGGAGCTCCCAGAGCCTAAGTGGTCAATCAGAGAGCATACACAGGCTGATCCATGGACCCTGGCACAATTGTAGCAGTGAACTGCCTTGTCTGGTCTCAGTGGGAGTGCATGGGCCTAATAGTGTAGGGACTTGGCGCCCCAGGGAAGGGGGATGCTCAGGGTGTGGTAGAGTGGGAGGAGCACCCTCTCAGAGGCAAAGGGGAGAGGGGATGGGGTGAGGAATCCAAGGAGGAGGGCCAGGAAGGGGAGCAACTTTCGAAGTGTAAATAAATAAAATGATTTAATAAAAAATAAAATAAATCCTTCCTCACTTAAAAAATAAAGAGATCAAGAAAATAACCCTGTTTAGTAACAAAGAGAGAAATGGCGGGTTATTTACGACCATGGATATAGTGAGAAATATTCAGTCTAGAATGTATATTTTCGTATGTGAAAACTCTGTTCGGTAGAAAATTGCAATGTAAACAAAATAAATACAATATTTAATGTTAATCAAGAATTGAGCATATTAATGACTTCAGGATATTTCAGCCTAGATATGGTTATTTTACGACAATATGATTATGATGTGTTTTTAAACAGTGACGAAACTATTACTTCACCAAGTTAAAAACTATAAAATATGTTTTTAAAAATCGAGAAAATAGACAAATGAATGAAGACAGACAGATCAGCAGAACAAGAGATAAATAGATGTTATAACAAATAAAGAAAGATGGAGATGAAACAGAGTTGCAGGGTTTTGTTTTGCTTTTCATTTGTTTACTTTTCTTTACTTTTAATTTATTTTTTAATCTTTTTTACAGTCTAGACTTTATCCCCCTCCTGGTCCACCCTCTGACTCCCATACCACATCGACCCCCCTTGACCCCATCTCCACGAGGATGTTCCTACCCCCAACCCTTCATCTCACTAGACCTCCCCACTCCCTGGGGCGTCAAGTCTCTTGAGGGTTAGGTGCATCTTCTCTTATTGAACCCAGATCCAGCAGTCCTCTGCTGTATATGTGTTGGGGGCCTCATATCACCTGGTGTATTCTGTTTGGTTGGTGGCTTAGCTTCTGAGAGATCTCCAAGGTCCAGGTTAGTTGAGACTGTTGGTCCTCCTATAAGATCGCCCTTCTCCTCAGCTTCTAACAGCTTTTCCCTAATTCACCCACCAGCTTCTAGCAGCTGAACCAGTCAGATGCAGGTATTTATACCAACCAGATGGTGTTGCAGTTTTTTGTAGTGTTGGAAGCAGCAGTGTGTGAGAATCAGATCATCAGCCCTGGTAGAATTAGGCTTTGAGAGGCTCCTGTCCACTGTGTCTATACATGCTTAACTTCCTGGTTATAGATAGCTGACATCCTGAAAGGCTGGCACATTGCTCTCTTCATACTGGATTTCAGACCATCTGATGCAGCAACTCCTGGTAAAATTGTGTGAATGTTAAGAATGATTAGGATTGTTTTAACAAATTAGTATTCATAGGTTTACCTCTAACTTTTTTCATTTATTATTCTCTCATATAGTACATCCTGACCACAGTTTCCCCTCCTTCCACTCATCCAAGCCCCGCCCCTTCCTTCTTCCCCAGATCCACCTTTCATTCATTTACCTTCAGAAAAGATCAGGTTCCCCAGGAATATTAAATGGACACAGGAATACACGTCACAGGAAGGCTAGTCACATACCTTTACATACACGGCGGTTGAGGCAATCCAATTGAAGGGAAAGAGTTCCAAATGCAGGTGAGAGAGTCAGAAACAACCCCGCAACTACCACTGTTAGGAATATCACAAAAACACCAAACTACAAAACCATAGCATATATGCAGAGGCCCAAGCTCAGACCCATATATGCTCCCCGATTGTCACTTAGGTCTCTGTGAGTCTCTATTAGACCTCCTTGGTTGATTCTGTAGGTCAGTTCTTGTGCTGTCCTTGAGCTGTTTGGCTCCTACAATCCTCCCCCACCACCAGCCTTTCTACAGGGTTTCCTGAGCTGAGCCTAGTGTTTGGCTGTGGGACTTTGTATCTGCTTCCATCAGTGACTGAATGATGCCTCTCTGGTGATAATTAGGCTAGCCTCTGGTCTATGAGTATAGCAGAATATCATTATGAATCATGTTATGGATTTCTGGGGGGAGGGCTGTTCATGTTTCATCTTTCCTAGGTCACTAGGCTATCCAGCCTCTGGTCTGGGCCCTAAAGTTAGGGTCAAAATTTTTATCTATTCAATCCTTCATTTAGTTTTTAGTGATTAAATCCCCAACAACTAAAAGATCTCAGAAATTCTGCACTTGAAACTTATAAAGAATGAAATGCAGGACATGTCTCCATAAATGGCCACTACTGCATAAAAACTGAATTTGTTTTGCAAACAGAAAACTCGATAATTGTTTTGTTCTCCCTAAAATGAGTGCTTTATGTGAGCCATCTCCATTCCTTCTATCCACCTATTAGAACACTGTTGGCATTTTAAGGTGGGGGGGCGATTTCAGATGGAAATATGTATGATATTATTATCCTTAAGCTGGGTTACAGGTTCTCTAGTAGAAAGATGAGTACCAGATGTTAGTAAAGGCAGTGAGGAGACACCAAACATGAGGCTAAAATGAAAATTAGCAAAGAGAATATGCTCAGTAGAAAGAAAGATGAAGGGAGGGAGAATGATTTTACTGAGTAACTCAGCAATTTTGTCTTATTGCATTCCCAGAAGTCATTGTGTTTCTTTGATTTTACTACTGTAAAAAAAATGATAAGAAAAAATGAAGATTGCAGATTGGAGTTTAAAATAGTTATTAAAAACTCACTGAAGTACATGCTTTTTATTAATCATGAACATTTACTAAGTATGACTTGTTGATTTAAGGTGCAGTTTTCACATTCGTCACAGTAATGCGTTACAGTTTATAAAGCCAATTAGCACACTACAATGAAAACAAACATGAGAAAATATTTTCAGTACCTGTAACAAGGTCAAGCTAACTTTCAGCTTTTCTCTGTGAAGTCTTTAGCAATGAAATATTATCTTTTTTCATATCCTGGCAGTATGGATGTCATTTTATGTGGTTTTATCTAGTTTCATTACTATTTAATGTTAAAAAGTTTTGCAGTGAAATTCCTTCATAATCTAAGCAACTCCATGTGCAGCACACTGTTTCAGTATACTTTGTTGGAGATGATATAACTTTTATTTAAGCTAACTCTCGGCCAAATTATAAGAGTTAAAGGGGGGCTAGTTTTGATAAAACATTACAAAATTGACCATAGTTATAGACTTACAAAAGTGTATGATTTTAATCCATCTATAAATTTATGTAAATGAAATTAAAATGTGAATTCTGTTCAAAATAAAGTATTTTCTTAAACAAGTCTTTGTTTTTAAATAGTATATAATACTTGTTCTATGTAGGACCATCAGATATTGAGAAAATAAAGCTAACAGATTTAAAATTTGTTGTAAGCAAGCTAACTTATTTAATATTTGTTACAGGTATTACTAAGATCCTACGAGTCTATAGCTTGAAAAAGAATATTTCATTTTGGTGTCTGTCTCTTTCTGCTTCTGTCAGTTTAATCCTGACTCTATCTCTTTCTTAGAGACACACACACAACACACACACACACACACACACACACACACACACACACACACAGAGAGAGAGAGAGAGAGAGAGAGAGAGAGAGAGAGAGGGACTCACAAAACAGAGAAATACTATTCAGAGTTTGAGGCTGGAATAATTTTCTGAATACTAGCCACTACTATTGAGATTAAAATATAGAAATGAGCCTATAAATCTTTCAGCTATTTAAGCATCATATAAACAAATAGCTCTTGTTTTCCAATCCTAAGTAGCCTCCAGCCATTTGTATACTAGTTAACAACAGGTGGAGACACAAAAATTAATCAAACTCTAATAAAATGCAAGTCTATTTACTAATGTGGAATATATATCTATGATATCTCATATATATACTAAATACATATATATATATATATATATATATATATATATATATATATATATATGCATTAAAATGTGTAGTTGAGCTCCAAGGCAAATGATGTAACTATAAAGACAATGAAACAAAACAGACACTATTTTTTCATGAGGCATGAACAAAAACTGAAGTTGAGTTTGAATTATTTGGGGATATGTATAGCTTCATTAATCCTTACTGTCCCAGTTCCAATAATATGAATCAAATCTTTCTCTGTGTAATAATCTCTAACTTTGTACTGCTAGAACCATATGAATTATTTAAGTTTTTCTACTGTGTTTTAATAATTGGCTAATATTCAATTTTTACTATCTCCATGAACCATGTATTTTGTCTTTGTTTTTATTTCCAGATTGTAGCAATGAAATATTTTATTCCTGTTCTGATATGGTTGTAAATCAGCTTCCTTTTATCCATTCAGTAAAGTGCAAATGCTTTTAGATCCTATTTTATTTGTGAAATTATTTTCATGGTTATGTATAATTATCTATATATAGGTTAGTGTATGTGTATGCAGTTGCCTATGGAAGCAAAGATTGGGCTTCAGAGCCCATGGGGATGAAATTCCAGACAGCTGTGGGTTGACCAAGTGATTAATGGGAACTTAATTAGGGGTCCTCACAACAGCAGAGAATCCCATAACAAACTCATCTCTCTGGAGCCAAGCTTAAACTTTCATTCTCTTATCACAGGTGCCCGGATGGCACTGATTCATATGTTCATGTGTATTTATATTTCTTTCTGTACAGTTTTACATGAATTCACAGCTGTATGCATGCTTGTTACTGATTAAGGACTATGTAAGTGCTACTTTACAATTTCAAGCCTTGTAAGTTTTTAGGGAGAGAGGCTATTTATTTTTATTTTCTGTTTATGATGACTTGAAACAAAATTTCATTTGTAGGACAAGTATTCCAGGAACTCACTGTGTATCCCAACACATCTTTAGTCCCTGAAAAGACCTTATTTCAAGTACAAAGTACTGAGGTTGTAAACTTATGCCAACACAGATAATATCTGTTCTTTATTATTGAAATGCCTTCATTAAAATGGAACAATTTATAACATAAGATTCTGCACACATGTGTGTTATTTGGAAATCTATTTGTGCATATGTTTTACTGAATACATCTAAAACTTTTAGAAACGGATTATTGGTTAAACTTAGACTTGTCGTAGGAATATTCTGAAGGCAAAATTTTATGTAGTTTTTTTCTCTCCTCTGTTAAATCCATCATGTTAACCTGTTTTCTTTCTCATTTTTGTCTTCTTATATTAGGTTTTTATAGAAAAAATAAAATTGTATGCCTAGAGAAAGAATTCTAATTAACTTTTGATTGCAAGTTATCTATTAAACTAAGGCCCTGGAACGAAATACAAAGAAAGATTTCCATAAGGCAATTGTTAATATTAATTGTTGAATAAAAATTCCTCAAGAAAAACATCTAATCATATTGACAGCACCACACAAGAAAGAACAGTACAATATTAAAAAAAAAAACAAAACAAAACTAAAGGGTTCTTTCCACAGAAAAATGAATAGACAAATTTTAAACTGTGTTTCAAAAAGAAATTGCAAAGTCCTATTCAAATGGACTTTAAGTCTTCATAAAACATGTTTTTTACTTAAATGTAAACTTTAGTAAATTTCAGAGTCATATATTTTTCTAAAGCAATCAAAAAAATCAATAGAATCAAAATGATAATCCTGAGTTTTTACTAAGGAAATGCTGGTATATTTTATTCTGGCTATCTACAAAAGCATAATCATTTACAAAATGAGAACAGGAAGAGAGCTGTGTACATTAAAAGGATGACATTTTCACAAATTGCTAACGTTTTTCAGCAGTCCTCAGCAATATACTATAAGGGCCCTAAGTTATACCAGCAAGCCACTACTCCCAGAAAGTTAAACATTTTTCAGATTGTTATTGCTATTCCATTAAGCATCAGAGCCAATCTTTCTGTCTCCACTTTTTGTCATTATTAACTGAGTTTGATGGCATTTGAAGCAAAACAGAAATATTAAAAGCTTATGGCATTTGTTGTATCTGAGGATACTATTTAAAATAATCTTTTCTGACATTTTAAAATACAATTCTAAAATTTAAACAAATATATACATTTGTTCTGATAATATAAAGAAATTATATATATGTATATACACATACACTTAACCATACACACACACACACACACACACACACACACACACACACACACACACACACTTCTTTTCCATTTCATAATCCACAAAAGGCTTTTGAATTTCACCTGTCAATAAGATTAACTACTGTTTTAGTCACATTCTTTAAAGATAATACAAATATTGTCCTGGTCTCACATCATAATGTCTAAAATAATTCATGGAACCCCATGTTAATTAATAACACTACATTTGTATTATATAAAATAAGAAATAAAATTAATATACATTGTATAAAATTATGTATATAGGTCATATGTATCCTAATCATTGAAAATCCAAGAATGCATATTAAAAGTTATAAATACAAACAGTCATATAAACCCTTCTGATATATTTGTCCCCAAACCTTTGTAAGCAGAATTTTAAGTTTTCATATTGAAAATAAGATTAATCATACTACCATCTTAAAATATGTCTCCATTAGATAGGAAAAGTATTAGAATATCTTTACTTTTAAAACCCTTATCACTATTTTTTCTATGAAACTTGATATCATTTTGATAATATCAAAGAAATTGTTTGTTTGGTTTTTATTTTGTTGAGAATTTCACAACTAGAAAATAAACAAATGGCCAATACTGACTGTGATAAACAATTAAAGGAACATTTAATTGCTTGATTTGAGATTTTACGTGTGCAATTTCATCTGCATATTTCCAAATGTTTCTGTGTTCTTATAATGATGCTGTACTTGAGGCTATAAATTTCAGTCACTCAAACATTTTTATTTTAATGTCATTATGGTTTCAAAAGAGAAAAAGCATCACCAACACGATTAGTTGTCAGCCCTTCTGCTTAGTTATACCCTGAGAAGTGGAACCTTCCCAGCATGTCAGTATATCAGCAGTTCAGTTCACAGGAATCAACAGCAGTAGCTCCATTCACTTGCAAACACCACTCACAAATCAGCAGTGGCAGTTCAATCCAGAAGAAACCTCCAGGCTCTGCCAATTGGCCCCAGTCTACCTAAGTGGCAAGAATCTACCTGAGTATCATGGGAAGTTCTTTGGGGTGTGTGTGTGTGTGTTGTGTGTGTGTGTGTGTGTGTGTGTGTGTGTGTGTGTGTGTGTGTGTGTGTTTCTCTATAAAGAAACAAAGAATGAGGATCAGTGAAGAAGGCCAGGCAAGCAAAGGCCACAACATCCTTAGTGAGGAGCACATCAGCAAAGCCACCCAAAAGATCAACAAAGACTGTCAAGGTGAACAATTACTATAGCATCATCCATTCTCTGTTGAGTTATCCTTTCTTTATATCCATATATCTTTTCCAAACCTCACTTACCCTCTGAAGTGTCCACTTCAGTAAAATGTCACATTCCCTTTTTCCAGGCAGCATCCAAAAAACACCACATATCTGTTCTTAGCAAAACATCCTCCACTGTGTCTGCTTCAGCAAAAACATTCTCTCATGAAACAGTTTCCAGAAAAACATCACATGATACTGCTGAATCTCCAAAGAAACCAGAAATTTTCACTTCAGGGCAATATAGTGGAAAAGGGAGCAGGCATGTTTCTTCTTCATTCCTGATAAGTTAAAGTATTACTTTTCTTTAGGTTCTGTATTCAAGAAATAACATAAACAAGCATTTACTGTGACAAATTTCCAATAAGTCATAAACTTTTATGAATAGCATTAGTACATTTTAAAAAGGCATGCATGTGGGCATATCTGTGAATGCCTTTAATACCAGTTGTCTGGAGGCACACAGATCTCGAAAAGTTTATGTTCAGCCTGGTATGCAAAGAATGTTTCAGATCATATAGGGTTATACACCAAGACCCTATCTCAAATTTGTTCCCATTAATTTATTTATTTACTTTACATTCCAAAAGTAGCTCCCCTTCTCTCCTTTACTCCCAGTCCCACCCTCTCAGCACTCCCACCACTTTCCTTTCTCTTGAAGGAAGGGAAGGCCTTTGATGGATATCTGTCTACCTTGGCATGTTAACTTGCAGTAGGTGTGTGTGCACCTTCTCTTACTGAGGCTAGACAAGGCAGCCCATGTAGTAGAATGGGATTGAAAGGCAGGCTATGTAGTCAGTAGTCAGAGATAGTCTCTACTTCTCCTGTCTGGGGACCCATATAAACACCAAGCTGCAGTTTTGTTACATATGTATAGGGGGTTCCTACATCTGTCCTATGCATGCTCTTTGGTTGGTGGTTCAGTATCTTTGATCCCCTATAGACCAAGGTTAGTTGATTTTGTAGGGTTTTTTTGTGGTGTACTCGACATTTCTGGCTCCTTCAATCATTCCTCCCAGTCCTTCACAAGATTCTCTGAGTTCCACCTAACGTTTGGCTGTGGGTCTCTACATCTGTTTCCATCAGTTCCTGGGTGAAGCCTCTCAGGAGAGAATTATGCTAATCTGTAAGTATAGCAGAATATCATAATAGCATCAGGAGTGGGATCTGTCTCATGGCATAAGTCTCACGTTGGACCAGTCATTCATTGGCCATTCTCTGAATTTGTGCTCCAAATTTTACCTCTGCACACTTCGTAAGCAGAACAAATTGTGGGTCACAGCTTTTATGACTGGGTAGTGTCCTCATCACTCTATCGGAAGCCTTGCCTGGTAATAGGAAGTGTCGTTTCTGGTTTCATATCCTCTATTACTAGAAGTTTTACCTGGAGTCAAGCTCAGATTCCCAGAAGTTTCAAAAGTTAAGAACAAAAAGCAAGAAATGTTACTTCTAGCACTTCTGCCTTATACAGATATGTAGAGGTCATTCCAGTGAGCTAAAAGCAAGCCTTCTTCACGAACAACTCTTTCCATTTAGGATTCCTGGCAAAAGACTTCAGAAAGTACATTAAGTTGCTTAGAAGTTATTACCATTATGTACATATTGTCATAATTGGTTTAGTGAAATAATACAGCATTATAGTTCACTGAAGATTGATGTAGGAAACAGAAATAAATACTTACTTAGTAAGCTAACATATATATATATATATATATATATATATATATATATATATATATATATATTTTAATATTCTAGCACATATTATTCACATACACTTTGACTATTGCAGGATGTTGAAATATTTTTTGGTCAGTGGAAGCTCTCACTATCGTGATCACTGATAAGAATGTGTTAAAGTGAAACTTTCCATAATAATACCAGGAGAAAGACCTTCATGTTTTATTTACTCAGAGAACAATTTTAAAAGAGAAAGAGACAGGGTTTTATCCTCTTTGATTCTTTTCCTGGTATAGTTTACTTAGCATTCTACTCTTCTGTGTATCATTATGTCATAACAGAAAATAAGTATTAACAGAAAGGATAGATGTATAAAAAAAAAAAAAAGAAAATATGGAATGTTCAGGAGCAGAAAACAGTCAAACTTCCAGAAGAACAAAATATGAATTGTTTACTAAAAGTTGAGCAGACTGAGGAGAAAATTAATCTAATAAACTTATGATGTCTGCAATCTGTGACTCGGCTGTACCATCTGGACTCATCTTTAAGCTCTGATCAATCAAGGTTTCAAGCTAGGTTTGGCATAGAGCCCATTTTCTATTCTGGCTCTGAAATATTTCTGTTGTGCCCTTTCCCAACGTTTTTTTGTTTTTTTAAAGAAAACCTTAATAAATACTAGTAACCTACATTTTTGATCTTACAGCCATAAACACAAAAATTTCTCTTCGCTAGATTTACTCAAAAATCTTTTATCATACATTTTCAACATAGGTTAAACCCAAAGAGCACCCATGCTCAAATCTCTACACCCTAAGAAGTCAGTGTTAGAGAGAATAACAAACAGAATCTTTGTACATACATTAAATGAGGTCAAGATGCTCTTAGCAAAGAAGACAATTTTATGAAAAAAAAACTTATTATACAATATATGGAAAATATTGTTATGTAACAAAAGAATAACAGACTGGAATAATTAAGCAGGCTTTGCTAATGATAGAGTAAATGTGAAATTGTTGTTAAATAAAAACACATAAACAGAAATTTGGCAGCAGCATCACTGCTTTTTCCTTTTTAACTTTTCTTCTATCTTTAAAAACTTTAAATATCATGTATCTCAAGATCATAAAACTGACCATTAATCAAGGGAAGCTCATAAGCTTCCTTATAAAATTTCAAGAAACAAAACATAAAAATAAAAATAAAATAAAATTCTATTGTAAGATTTGATTGAATGATGATTTAAAATTAAAATTTTCTTTATGGGAGTTTTGTGGGAAGATAAAATTCAGATAAAGGTCCAAAGATTCTCATATATGAATAGACCGTCAGTCTTACAGTTCCTCCATTTGGATGGCTTCTTTGATAAGACTGGCAAGCATTCGTTGACAAAATATCATTAAATAAATGTATACAGTTGCACACAAGCTTAATTCTGACATTTTATATATTTGGTCATATACATATACATACATATACACATACACATGCATGTACACATACAAACATACATACGTTATGATGAGATTTCAAAGAATGTTTTCACTATCATAAAATATTGTCTTGATGAGCATAGCTCTCATACCTAATCAAGGAAGTTTTCTTCTTCAGCTGACAGAGCCTGCTACACAGTTCTACAACTGGTCAAGATGCAGAGAATCAATCACCATGGGTTGTCCAGCCTCAGCTGATGCATCTACAATACAACCTCTCCTTATAAGGCCCCGAGGAAGTCACATGAGAAGTCAGAACTGATGTAAGAACCAGAAGCTCAAAAGTGTCTTCTGTGATTCCATAGGCACATATGACAGAGTTGCTGCACCCATGAAATCTCAACAGTGCAGTTTCCTGAACAGGATATTAATAATACTACTACCAAGTTACATGCCAAAGTGAATGCAGGATACCTTCACAGGGGCCTATAAGTAGAAGCAGATCTATAGGCAATCAATGAATACTGAGGGAAGAGGAATCAACTTTATCTAGGGACAAACTTCCTGATAAATCTTGTCTTAATTGGTCATCTCTAAATACATGAATATACAGGCAACCTTAATTGGACTCAATAGGTTTAAAATACACAGAGAATCCAATAAATATGTGTGTTTGTGTGTGTGTATAACAATTATAATTATAGAAAACAAGACGGGCTTGCAGAAGTTATCGTGGAGGGAGCACTTAGATTGATGTAACTAGAGTGAATTTATAAGATGTTCTCAAAACTTCAAAAAATGAAACCAAAATAATAGTGCCCCAGTATACTTGTTTGTGTAAATATGCTGTGCTTCACAACTGCATCCAGCCTCATTATTTACACTGGAGAAACAATGGGAGATGCATCTATCTATATAGAGTTCAATATGAAAGAAAGGGGTAGAGACATGGCTAGCCATCAAAGGGTAGTTCACAAATAAATTACAACATAAAATAAAGGAATCAGGCACTTTGAACAAAATTTTCAGAGTAGTATAGCTTCAGAAAGTGTAGAGCAAAGAAACAATATTAAAAGAAGCAAGGTAATTGCACATAGCAAGTAAAAATTATGACATGAAAAGATGACAGTTTCAGATTTAAAATGTAAAGATCATGTCCACACATTGTTGTTCCGATGTTCCATAAAGTAGTGTACACAATTTCTGATAAAATTGGAAGCTTCAATATACAAAAATATATATTCTCTTTGATTAGAAGCTTCTTGTACATCAATGGGTTTCATGGAAATATTGTCAAATATTCCATTTATTACATTATATATTTGAAGTGAAATATTTGGGCTCTGGTAATTGGACATTGAGTATGCTTTTAGATCTACACATTGAAGTGTGCAATTTAATTAATACAGTCATAAAACAGCAAAAGAAGGTCAAAACCATCTGCATGATGTTTCCTAAACCTTAACTCACCCAAAACCTACCCTACAAAAGCATAATGACAGATAAGTAATTTATATAAACCTTTTCTACAGCACTGTTATTATATATTGTAGTACTTATCTTATTCTTGTATGTAATTAATTGTTCAGTTACTAAATAGCATATATATGAGATAAGAATGTCTACCGATATAACTTTGTTTTTCTGAGGATCCAGGGACTCTGGATTTTAAAAAGGATATCAATTCTCACCGGAGGGTAGTACATCTGTTCTTCAACTGCAAGTGTTTTAGTATTTTGTTTTCTTTCAATTAAATCCTTTCAACATGTCTCTGCCAAAATTTGGAGGTTTCAGCTAGTATATGCAATGGATAGAAAGAATGGTATTTTAAATTCTAATATTCTATTCAACAAGAAAGAGGTCCTTCATAGTTCCTTCAAGATTCTGAACACAAATAGCTCTCTAGAGCTCATTATGTTTAGTAAAACTTTTCATCTTTTAACACAGACACAATTATTGAATTCTTCTAAAAGCAGTCATGAAATATGCGACATCTTTCTAATGTTTATAGGTAGCACCTCAACTGTATGCACTCTTTGCTGTGATGATCTATATAGGCTGGGAGAAATGAAGACAACCCCTGATTTCAGTAAATTAAGATTTAGGTTCTGTTATTGTAGCATAATAATGGCCCTTTCTTTCTTTCTTTCTTTCTTTCTTTCTTTCTTTCTTTCTTTCTTTCTTTCTTTCTTTCTTTCTTTTAATACTCAGGAGACCATACTTTATGTTGTGGGATATTTTTCTGCATTCCCTTTTCTCTTTGCTAGGCTGCAATAGTCCAGGGTGTGATCCTTCACTCTGTTTATTACCACTTCAGCAATGAAGCTTTAACAGTTCTCTTTGAGCTTCTCTTCTTTCTTTTATGCTGTTTTGTCACGACAGCTGTTTATGAGAAATCTAGCAATAGCAAGAAAGAAAAACATTATTTAAGCTCAGGTACCCACTGTTCTCATACTGCAAATATTATCAGTGAATGATCTTCAGCCAGTCATCCACACTGCTTTCTAACCTTGATCTTATTAATTATGACACCAATATACTCTTGGAAGAAGAAAAATAAGCTACATTTTATGTATTTTAAAGGGTCGATTTCAGATGTTCCTGACTTCATGTTGGGCTCTCTTGCATAGATTTCTATTACATTCTTCATATATTTCTTGCCTTGACAAATGTGTGTGTGTGTGTGTGTGTGTGTGTGTGTGTGTGTGTGTGTGTGTGTGTTTATGTTTGTGGTACCTTTAAATTCTAATGCATGATCTTCAGTTTATATTGTTAGCATTGTACATGGTTTTTTATTAATTATCTAAAATTTCAGCATATTTCTTAGAATTAATAAGGACGATCTTTTTCATGCATTTAACATTTTATGCACGTAGATACAGTATGTTTATTCTAAATATTATTTATCATACTTATTCTTATAAAGTTTCTAGGGAAGTAAAACTTTAATAAGAAAAAAATCCTGTTACATAAGTCATGAAAAGTTTCTGTAGTTTGTGACATAGAAATCACTCACATGGTACTATGTAATACACTGAGAATATTTTAATTTTTCTTTATTGCAGCTGGGTCTGAGAGTGTTTTCATTTCCATAAAGACTAAAATTATATGTTAGGATGTTTGGTATCTATTCAGTTTTACAGAAATATAATATTAATTAATTTCTTCATACCTAAGTAGATGATCACACTAGTCCTTGAAGAGTTTGGCAACCTGGTAGTTTTGAAATGTTGTACTTTTCTTCTTGTTCTCAAAAAACATCAACAAAACAAACAAAAAACATGGAATTCTTCACTTTGCAGATACTTGCTTTCCAAATTAAACTTCATGAAATCCCTTGTTATTATTCTAAGGAATAGAGGAGAAAGGACAGTGTTCATTTTTGTAGTCCCAGTTGTTATGTAGAATATGTTTTTTATATTAATTGTATACAGACATATACAATTATTACAATATTTGATATTAATTTTTCCAAATGTAGGATTTATGTAGACAAAATATGTTAGTTGATTAATATAATATAGAACTATGAACAAATTTTAAAGTATTATTTTAAAAAATAAGACCTAAATAAGAGAAAAGGAAGTGATACAGAAACACTGAGGAAATTTGAGGGCTATTGTATGACCAGTGCACAAAGTCGGAGCCTAAATAAGCTACGAAGTTTATGTGGGGAAAGACCAAGATAATATTTTCATTTCTGAAAAAAAAAAATCTAAGGGCTGATTTGAGTAGCTGAAATAACTACTCTGTTTTGGCATTTTGTTTATAGTGGTAATTATGTTTTTAGAGAATACTAGAAATGGGATTAGGAGGTTGTTGCACATACCTTTATTCCCAGCATTCAGTTTAGCAGAGACATCTCTGTGAGTTCAAAACCAGTTTGGTCTACAGAGTCAGTTCCATAACAGTGAAGGCTATTTCAAGAATGTCTTAAAAATCCAAAAATCCAAAAAATAAAAGAAATCAAAACAAAAAAAAAAAAAAACAAAAACAAACAAAAAACCCAAAACCAACCAAGCAAAACAAAACAAAACAAACAAACAAAAAACCACAAAAGCAAAAAACAACACACAAAAACTATACTAAAACTGTCACCAAAACCACACGTGGTTGTACCAGTTTGCAACCCCACCAGCAATGGAGGATCATTCCTCTTTCTCCACATCCTCTGAGACTTGATGCGCCAACATAGAGGAATGCTAGGGTGGTGAGGCAGGAGTGGGTGGGTGGGTGGGGAGAACACCCTCATAGAAGCAGGGGAAGGGACGGATGTGGTAGGGGTTTGCCTAGGAAAACCAGGAAGGGAGATAACATTTGAAATGTAAATAAATAAAATAGCCAATAAAGAAACAAAACTGCAAGTGATTCATGATTTGTGCTCGCTGGAGCTCATTTGTGTTTATAATTTTTAAACATCAAAACTGAATCCTCACAGTTGAGGGGGAAGAGCATTGTATGTTTAGGTACTGTGTTCATGATTATGCAGCTAGGAGGAATGGTCATTATTTGCACATTCATGTTGGTCTGCTGTGGGGGAGGAGGGAGTGCAAGCATGGATGGAGTCCCCTGGTCCCGGTTCTTGTGGCTGCCTTCTGGGCGTGTACCAGTTTTTGGACCACTGTGGAGGGGGGGAGGGGAAGGAACGTGAGCGGGGATGGGAGTGCAAGCTTCTTCAGCTGTTCCCCCGCTTCGAGTTGGGTGGTCCTGGCTGCAGCATGACCCTGAGACCCGCTTGTCGGCGCCCGCATGCCCCTTGTCAGGTCAGGTCCTGGGCGACTGGAGATGGGGCTGGCCGTGGGTGCTAGCCGTCTCAGCTGCTCTCCAGCTCCAAGCCCTATGCTGTGCTCCTTCAGCACTTGCTGCCCCTTTCAGGCCAGAAGTATTACAGCTTGTGGGATAAAAGGCTCTTGGACACCAGAGCAGTTTTTCACCTTTATTCCTTCTGGATGGTGGGCAGTGGGTGTGTGCGGGAGCAGGCAGGGCAGGCAGGTGGAGAAGGGGGAAGAGAGAGAGAACTACTCGTATTGGGATGCTCTAAAATACTGTCTGGGAGGGGTCAGAGGTTTGGTAACCGATACTTTCCATTGGCTTGGTTTGTGGTGCCTCGTTTGCTTGCCTGAGACTCAGAGCTGCTTTCTACGAGACAAATCTCACACGCCAGGCCTCTATAGAGGGGTTGTAAAGACTGTGGCTGGTTTTACAGGAGTCTTCCGGGAGCGTTGGCTAAAAACATGGTCTAGTCCCTTGTGAAAAAATTTCACGGGGTCTCCCAGAATTTTCAGCCTTTGTTCGACCAGGTGTCGGATTGCCTGTCACGGACCACTGCCCCACACATTCAAGTATTTACACAATGTTCATTTTAAAAGCATGTTTTCAGCAATTCCACCTAAGCATAAACGGACTATGAATATTCTAGTAAAAAGAAATAGCCTGCATTTTTAAGGTTAAACATCTGTAAGAAAAAATATTAGGTGTTAGTTCTAAACAGAAAAGAACATATAAATGTTGTGAAATACTGCGGAAGGGATAAGCTTTTATTAGCAGATAGTGTTTTAAGACAGAAGCTTTTCTCCTAAAGCCAAATTATGTCAGGAGAAAAAGAATATGTAAGCTGTCAACAATTAGAGGTCCTCTTTCAGTTTTAATGTCCCTAATAAATGGGTTCAATATCGGCATATCTCTGTAAAGGATATTCTTTTATATTACCAGGAAAGTAAATGTTTAGTTGATCCTTTGAAGCATAGATAATTACAACGTTAACCCGTATCTGTTGCAGAAGTCAGATTTGAAATGAGGAAGTACGATCTTAAGCAGAATCCCTGGAATGAATGGAATCGCTAGCAGAAGAAACAAGACGCTAAAGGGAAATATGAATTCAGAAATTAATGAATTTCAAGAGGATGATATACAATAAAATCACTAATAATATAACTAAAGACCCCACTAATAAAGTATAATTTAAAGAGAAATGAAACTAAAATGTAAAAGTTTCATAAATTTGTAGAAAAATATTTGTTAATTTTTTTTCCTCCTTTTTTATTTTTGATACTTTATGTACATTTCCAATGTTTCCCCTTTTCTGAGTCTCCTCTTTGTATACCCCCCATCCCCTCTATTTGTTAATTTTTAATCTTGGGTTAGAAGAATTAAAAAAAATTAACTACATAGATATTAAGCATTAGCTTAATAGTAAAAATTGAATTTGGGGGCAAGTGACATGGCTCCCTGGGATAATATATTCATACTAGTCAGAAAAATTACCTTTGTGAAAGAAAAGAATCAACTTCCAAAAGTTGTTATTTGACATCTCCATGTATGGATGGGTATGCACATACACATATAGACACACACGGACCCACACGACACACACACACACACAAACGCACACAAAACACCCCACATACTTACAGGAAAAGATTTATAATAAATTAGTAAAAACAAATAATGAAGCAAAAATATAAAAATAATAAATATAATATTAATTGGTATTTAAGGAAGTCTTGGTCTGATTTTAAAAGAAACATAAGCATTAATACTAATAGAGGGGAACATATATTTTAAAATCTTGATTAGTTCCAAAGAAGCAATGAAGTAGAGAAAAAGAATACAAAAGAATTGCAGTGAGCAGAAAACAAAATGCAAACAAGTGGACATGTTATAAAATACTGTTGGGTCACATTTTCATGAAATTCTGTCATCAGTGACAACTTCATGGTAAGAGATCATTATGATATGTAATTGAAACATTATATATGTATATATATACACACACACACATATATATATACATATATATGTATGTATGTGTATGTGCACACATGGGTGTGTAGGTATATGTATATATATGTACATATATGCATGTGTATGTGTGTGTAAATTATAGAAAATAGTCGATCATATGTTTTTCAAAAGTTGGATGAATAGAACTGATGGTGAAGAGAAAGTATTGATTGATTAAATTATAATTATGTAATATTAGTTACATAATATAGTTATATAAATAAAAGATATTTAGAAGTATTTCTAGTATACTACCATATGGCAATATATTTGTAAATGACAGCTATAGATTGCATTTCTAAGCTAGGAAACTTTTTCTTAAAGATCTCAGCAAAAGCAAAGGGTAAATGCTTGAGAATGACCGTTTATCATTTTGAACATCATTCAAAGAGTATGTGCTGAAAGATCATGGGGTACCCCAGGATGATTAAGTCTATATATGTTATATATTGGTCACAAAATAAACCTAAATCCACTCTAAACAAATTCATTTTAATGAATAAAATAAACTGATTAAAAGAAAATTTACACACACAAACACACACATACACATGCACACACTCACAGAGAAAGAGGTGGTGGGAGAGAGAAGAGAGGAGAGGAGAGAGAGAGAGAGAAAGAGAGAGAGAGAGAGAGAGAGAGAGAGAGAGAGAGAGAGAGAGAGAGAGAACACACTTATAATCAAGGATATATTGTGGATATCCTTCTAAGGATCAATGAAGAGTATACTACAAATATTAATATTTGTCACACACACACACACACACACACACACACACACACACACACACTCATTTCATATTTGTTGACCTAGAAGCTTGGGGAGAAAAGGGTTTATTCTGCTTATCCACATTCTTGTTCATCACCAAAGGAAGTCAGGACAGGAACTCACACAGTGTAGGAACCTGAAGGCAGGAGCTGATGCAGAAGCCATGGAGGGACAATACTTACTACATTGCTCCCTCTGGCTTGCTCAGCTTGCTTTCTTATAGAACCCAGGACTACCACCCCAGTAATGGCACCACCCACAATGGGCCCTCCCCCCTTGATCACTAATTGAGAAAATGCTTTACAGCTGGAGGCATTTCCTCAAGGGAGCTTCCTTTCTCTGTGATAACTCCAGCTTTTTGACACACAAAATAGTTGAACAAAACAAATTATATTCCTGATCATTCATCAGGATCTAATCAATGATAAATGCTTCCTTTGGGACACTCAGGATCAAATAAAATTTTATTCCTGCCTGAAATTCATTCACAACACAATTGCTGCTGTCTTTTCTCAGATTCTCTCTTCACTTATGGGAAATAAAATCGAGTATCTGCATTATCTAGTACTCTTATAAAGTATAGTAGTGTTTTCCTACATTTGTTTCAATATGCGTTCATGATTGTGTGGTGTTCGTGTGGTTTAGCCTCACTGCATAGGGACCGCTCGTCGGGCTGCTTTGACGAACGTTCTACTCTACAGTGCGTATTTTCCTTCCAGAGCAAATTCTGTGTGATAGCGCCCTGTCTTATTTTATTTTGTATTCCTGTTTAGAAAATAAGCTCCTTTAATCCCCATTCTTGAATGTCTCCCTTTATAATTTGCTTTTCCGTTTTACCATTTGGGGACCTACTTGACTCACAAGGAGGCTGGAGAAGAGGGTGTTCTGGCTGCGTAATAAAGAGGAATAAGTTCGTGACTCCTGTGAGCACACTGCACTTTCCTAGAAATCCGAGTTTCTGTACTCTCTCACTCTGACACACTTCTCATGTGTTCCTCCTGATAATACCTTGCTCTAACACAGCGTCGTACTTTACCACTTTCATCATATTCTTGATACCTCTTATTTAAAACTCATGTGGGCGGCCATTTGATCTTCTCTTACACAGTGCATAAGGCCTTGTGTTAAACACTGTATTATGTTCAGTCTCTAATCCCTGACATCACTGAACATATTTATTACTACATTGTAGAGAATGCTTAAAAATACCTATCGAATTGGATATTTAATTATTTATTATACTTCTTGCACTCTAGATTCTTCCAGGCATATTAAAGAAATATTTATTCCAACCAATTGTTTAATATGTAATTCATAACGACAATTTAATTAGTAAACAAAGATCAAATACATATTAAATTTAACAAAAAATCATTTAAAAACTATGTTTTTCTCACAGAAGTGAGGGAAACGGTTTAAACAGTTAAATGTCCCCGTTCTGTCTGGTTGCAAAATTTTTAAATTAGTTTACCCGACTTTTGTTTCCTTCAATGAATTTAACTCTCAACCTATTGTACTAATTGTTGATTGCTCAAGTATATTTATAAAATTGCTACATAATATGTATATTCATACCAATATCCTAAGAAGACTACAATGAAATTGGCTAGTAAAGAACTTATATCAGAAGAAACATTTGCCATAGGACTGATGTCCCTAGCAAACTAATAAACAAACAAAAGGATATTCTGTGTGCATAGAAAAAGCATATCTAACCATAAACACTTGCACAACTGCCACTAAAATTAATTGATGTTGGCGTGTTATTGTTTTAAAAGTTCAGATAACATCAAGAGACTGTACTTTAGGCAATACCATGAAATTGATATTGAAATAAATGCTATTGGTTGTCTGCTTTAAAGACCTGCATATTCTGAATAGCAAGAAATAAACAATCAGATAAAGAAAGTTTAAAAAATAATAAAATTAAATTAAACTAAAATTTACAAAGCTAAAACAAATGTTACTTGTTTAAAAAAAATACTTTAAATACTCCTATAAGATTTTTTGGAAAAAAATGTAGTCAAATAATAATGACATATAATCTACTTATAAATGACATAAAATCAGTAGAAGTGATGCCATTTCCAATTGATTAAACCAAATGCAACTTTGTTTAGTAAAACAAATGATTTTTATTACTCTCAAGATATATCTATAATGTTGGGGGTTTAGCTGAATTTCACATATCTAAGGAAAATCTTTTGATCCACCAATAAATGGTTTTAGTGTTCCTAGAGGCGATACACAATGTGATGTTTAACAAGGAAGTTTAGGAACTTAACAAAAGTTTACAGTTTAAATGCAGGCTGTTTTGATATATACAAATAAGTATCATTGATAAACATGTTTGGGTGTGGTGCCTCACTGCCATATACCAGAGCACGGGAGGATAAAAGAGAGAATGACTAGCTTAAGTCTAGATGCAGGGAACAGGGAAATAACTACTTCCAAGATCCACACTAAGACAATTTCTCAAGAAGAACAAAAGCAAACCTTATTTCTATTGGCTACAACAAAATACCATCCAATAATAAACATAACTTCATCATTCTGAGGATTTGATGATATCAGTGGGGTAATATCTTGAGTACTGGCAAAACTGCAGTATTGGCTTCATGGCAGGAATGTTTCTGTTATTGTACTTTCAAAATTAACACTCAAGACCATGAGTTTTCTTACAGGATTTTCATAGACGCCTCATTTTTGTTGTTCGTTTCCTGCACATTTCCCTCTGCCTTGTCTCCGCTGAGCACTTTTGCTATCGTACTAACCATCATATGTTAGTAGCACAGTCCACCCAACATGAAAGATCTAGATTTTTAAGATTTTATGTATTTATTATATGTTCACTTTACATTCCACTCACTGACTCCCTCCTGGTCACCACTCCAAGAATCTTCCCCCCATTCCCACGTCTTCTCCTCTGTGTGAGTGGGGTTCCCCCTGAGTATTCCCCCACCCTGGCACTTCAAGTCTCTTCGAGACTAGGTATTTCCTCTTCCACTGAGTCCAGACAAGGCAGTCCAGCTAGAAGGATTTATCCCACGAATGGGAAATAGCTTTTGTGATAGCCCCCGCTCCACTTGTTCGAGACCAACAAGAAGACCAAGCTGCACCAGGCTCAGTTGATGTATGTTTTTTGGTGGGTGGTTCAGTCTCTGAGAGCCCCAAGGATTCAAATAAGTTAACTCTGTTGGTCTTCCTGTGGAGTTCCTATCCCCCTTCATGACCTGAAATCCTTCCTCCTATTCTTCCATAAGAGTCCCCAAGCTCCATCCACTGTTTGGCTGTGGGTATCTTCATCCATCTTATGGATAGCTTTCTAGTTACTTGACCTTACCTCCTATAAGTACATGTACATAACAATTGAAATGTAGTTTCTACATATTGGAGAGAACATCTGCCTTTCTTAGCTTGACTAATCTCTCAACTTTTATTTTCTTCAGTCTTTTCATTATTAAATCCTTCTATGAATAAAGAACACATCTTTCCTTAACCCTTCTTCTGATTTGGACTTTGTTGGGTCAATAAGACAAGTCAGTTCTGAACATGAGCCATTTCTCATCGTAAGTCTTAAGAGATTTTCCATCTCTCATTTTTAAGTCAAAAGTGACTTTTATTCCATGTAATAATAACAATAATACATCCATTTTGAAATCGTGGCAATTCATAGAAACTTTTCTCCACCTCCAGAAAATGTTACCAGAAATCGCGTTGGAAGTGATTGTTGGAAGTGAGTTGCAAAATGTGTTGCTTGATACTCAATGTCTTCTAGAATAAATCAATGGGAATACACACTGGTAAGACATACCTGAACTTAAAACAGACACGATTCCAACTCTTTATAAACAGTTCTTCTGTTCCCTAATCTCTAGAATTTTCTAGAATGTGAATTACTGAACTATAGCATACCATATATTGAATCATTATAATTTACAAAGGTAGGTCATCACAGAGTTTCTACTATTACATAGAGTGAAATCATATCGTATCTATTCATTAAAGCTGCATATTTTCTACCTGCTCTCCCTGCTACTATTGGCTTTATTGTTTTTATTCTCTTAAGATTTGTGGATATGATTCATATGTTTTGGGGATGCCTTCCACTATATGGACAAAGTTATTTGTAGATAAGAATTCACCCTTTACTTCTTTTGTCATGGTTTACACAACTTTCCTTCAGTGTAATAGCAGTTTCTAACCTCAGTTGGTGACCTTGGATGAATTAACCCAATTATCAAGAGTTCCTTAAACCTATTCCTTAAGTTACACTTTTTTTCCCATTTACTGTTAATGTACATTAAAATACATTTATTTGGAATTAGGGCACAATCATCCATCAGAAGATACAAACTGGGCTTTCCCCACTCCTATGATAATATTCTTTTTTTTTTTTTTTTTTAATTTTTGATACTTTATTTACATTTCCAATGTTTCCCCTTTTCTGGGTCTCCTCTTTGGAAACCCCCTATCCCCTCCCCATCCCTGCCTCTATGAGGGAATTCCACCTCCCACCCACCTGCCTACTCATCCCCCTATTCCCACCTTGACATTCCCCTTTACTGGGGCCTCTAACACCCTCAGGCCCAAAGGCCTCTCCTCTCTCCCTGATGGCTATCGAGGTCATCCTCTGCCATATATGTGGTCCGAACCATGGTTCCATAGATGTGTATTCTTTGGTTGGTGGTCCAAACTCCAGGACGACTGGGAGGGGTGTCAGGCCCATTGACATTCTTGCTCCCTCCATGGGGTTGCAATTTCCCTCAGTTCCTTCAGACCTTTCTCCAACTCCTCCATCTGGGACCTCACTCTCAGTCCAGCGGTTACTGTTAAGTGAAACTTGGGCATTCTGAACTTTTGGGCTAATATCTGCTTATCAGTAAGTACATACCATGTTTGTTCTTTTGTGATTGAGTTATCTCGCTCAGGATGATGTTTTCAAGTTCCATCCATTTACCTGCAAATTTCATTAAATCATTGTTTTTAATAGCTGAGTAGTACTCCATTGTGTAGATGTACCATATTTTCTGTATCCATTCTTCTGATGAGGGACATCTGGGTTGTTTCCAGCTTCTGGCTATTATAAATATGGCTGCTATGAACATAGTGGAGCATGTGTCTTTATTACATGTTGGAGCATATTTGAAAGTTTCTAAGTTAGGCAAAATACTATAAAAAACGTGAAGTCAAAACAAAGTCTCAGGTGTAAAAAGGATTTACAAAGGTGAATTTTAAGAAAAGCTGTTTTGTTGAAATTGAGAATCATTGTCAAGCTAGCTCTTCAAACTTTGGTTGTTCTGTGCTAATTTTTGTAGCATTTCCACTTTTTTGGAGGCAAAAGATGATAATCCTAATGCCTTCATTAAAACCCATTATTGCAGCTTTTAAAAATACTAACCTTTACTCTTACTTGGATAATGGAAGTTGTGTCACAGTAGAATGTAGTGGTGTTTCTTTTTTCTTTTTAATGAAAATAGAAAATATTTTGAAAAAGCAGAAAAAAAGCTGCTTGAATTCATAACTTCATCAATGCATACAACCCCAGTTTTAATTCTTGATTCTATATCATCATCATCATCATCATCATTTTTATTAGTACTCTAAAAACTAAAGAAACAATGAACTTAGTTCTTTCAAGTATAGAATTTATTTATCTTTGATCTCAGCGTCAAAGGACTGAGGAACCTGAAGGAAGGAGTCAGTGGAGATCCTTTGTTTTGTCTGACAGTTGCTTTGGACTCTAAGAAGCTTGCCTCCAGGCCTTCAACTTATTCTGTGACCTTTGCTGAAAACTCAGTCAATGCCCAAACATAATAACAAAGAAAAAAAAATCATAATGGAAGAAGTAATAGCCTTAGGCACAGTTGTGGATTCCCCTAGAGATCTCATGTACCTGTAAATACCTGACAGGGCTGCCAATGACTTTTGTGTGTGTGTTTACCAATACTCAAAGACTGTCATCAGTTCAACACTTAATACGAGCATGCGATTGTGCTGACTTCTACCATGAAAGGAGGTTTCCCCCACACATTTCTCTGGGCAAACAAACCAATGTTTTCATTTTTCTGAATTTGTTGGGTTAGCACAGAGCGTCTTAGCAATCCCAACCTTTGTTCGGGTTATTTTTTTTTCAGTTTTGTAACTGAAGCATTATTAAGTAAAATACAGTACTAATTTTAAAAATATAGTGAGAGTTCTTGTTATTGTATCATTTATATCTATGACTTTTTTTTGAAAGGCTACCAAACAATGAGGTTTTAAGATTTAAGGAAGGTTCTCCTTGGAGACTGAAATATGTATGGATGGATGATGTGTCTTTATTTATTCATAACTTACTGGGATGCTGCTTACACACTTCAACTGGAGCTTTGCTGAGTTAAAAAAATGTTTTACTTCTGCAAGCAATAGCTTCCACAAAATAGATTATTCATAAAGTTTAGATCTACATTTTTCACTGGTATTTGCTGTACAATGCATTTATTCATTTACAAACACACTCTGTGTTTTGATTTTAGTGAAATCTGTGGGGAATTGAAATGATCAGATATGACATGCATACTTATGCGTGCTTTCATATTAAATTATTGGAAACATATACTTAATTAATAGTAGGACTGAACGTGCTGAACATGCTACTTAAACTTTCCTAATGAAGTTCTGTCATTTCACATGTTCAAAACGTGACAAGTAGATAAAATGTGTTTTCTGCTGATACTACACTGGGGTAAGTATTTACAGACTTAGTCGGGCTGATGTTTTGTTTTTTTCATGGAGACTAATGTGTGCGTTTATCCACATTTTGATCACTTTATGATCAGTTATGTGCAGTAGCTTATTTTCTCAGTTTTTCATTTTATAATGAGGCTATCTGAGTTGCACACATAGATTTGTTCTGCCCTCTGTGATGAATGCTGTACCTGTGTTCTAGTCTGTGTGCTTGTGTCTGTTTGCACATGTGCATGCATGTATGTGTTAATGTCCACATGGAGACCAGAAGTTATGTTTATTTGTCTTTTTCTATCTATTTCATGCTAAATTTTGAAAAACGCTCTCTGACTAAGCTGGTTGAACTACCCTGGCTAAACAGCCAATCCAAGGAATTCCTCTTGTCACTGGCTCCTAGTACTGGTTTAATAGCTGCACTTTGGTGGTGAGGACTGAACTGAGGTATTTATGCGAGCACAAGTATCTCATTCAATGGGTCATTTGCTCAGCCTTTGTAGATGCAGACCTTCATGACACCGTCATTGTCTTTTCTTTTGTTTTATTTATTTTTGAACGGATGAGTAGTAATTTTGCCTCTTCAATCTTTATTTTGGTAACCTAGATCTACACTGTTTTTCCCAGGTAACTCAAGGCTCATCAAACTTGTGGAAAATTTTGATTGCAAAACATTTCACTGACTGTTCCCCTTCTTGCAATTCTCTTCTCCCCTTCTCTTTTGTAGTAACCTTTAATCGGCTCTACGTTTTTTCTCTTTGTGCTTATTTTCTCTTGCTTTTCAAGATGCTTAAGAGGAAATTAAACTCAGCTGCACAAAATCATTCTACTTTTTAAGCCCAGCCCTTTAACAGTAAGTGATTTCCCTCTTAGCTTGTTTAATACATGCCAGTTCACTTCAAGGCTTTACATGCTCATCACAAGGTATTTTTAATTACTGTTTAATTTCTTTCTGTTATCAACATGTAGTGTCAGTCTAGTCTTTTCTAGTTGAAACATGTGTTTTGTATTATTTCATTATTCTTCCTTTTACACATCCTATTTTTTAATGGATGAATGGAGAATGAATTTTTTCTGTTGATGGCATGTGCCTCATAGATATATACCAAATATCATTGATGCTTTTCATTCTTAATAATCTCCATTTTTACTCTACATGGCACTGAAAATTATTTCTAAATGTTATTCTTTAATTATTTGCTTTTATATTTGTGCATTTAATTGCATTTCTTGTTAATTCTTTTTTAAAAAATGATTTTTTAAATTTTATTTTATGTACATTAGTTTGAGGATGTCAGATCTACTGGAACTAGAGTTACAAACAGTAGTGAGCTGCTATGTTGGTGCGGGGAATTGAAACTGGGTCCTCCAGAAGAGCAGACAATGTTCTTAATCACTGTGAAGTCTCCCCAGACACTCTATTAATTTTTATGTATATTAATAACAGGAAGTTTACAATGTTAAAA
>CM052713.1:65712680-65734160 GCA_028551405.1 Uromys caudimaculatus | reverse complement strand
TTAATGAAATTTGCAGGCAAATGGATGGAACTTGAAAATATCATCCTGAGTGAGGTAACTCAGTCACAAAAAAACGAACATGGTATGTACTCACCGATAAGAGGATATTAGCCCAAAAGTTCAGAATGTCCAAGTTTCACTTAACAGTAACTGCTGTACTGAGAGTGAGGTCCCAGATGGAGGGGTTGTAGAAAGGTCTGAAGGAACTGAGGGTATTTGTAGTCCCATGGAGGGAGCAAGAGCTTCAATGGGCCTGAACTCCCCCCCCCCCCCAGGTCAACCCGGAGTTCGGACCACCAACCAAAGAATACACATCTATTGACCCATGGTTCGGACTACATATGTGGCAGAGGATGACCTCCATGGCCATCAGGGAGAAAGGAGAGGCCCTTGGGCCTGAGGGTGCTAGAGGCCCCAGTAAAGGGGAATGTCAAGGTGGATTATGGGGATGGGTGGGCGGGTAGGTGGGAAGAAAATTTCCCTCAGATAGGCGGGGAGGGGGAGGGGATAGGGGGTTTCCAAAGAGGAGACCCAGAAAAGGGGAAACATTGGAAATGTAAATAAAGTATCAAAAAAAAAAAAATCAATATTTTCACCTGAGTTGCTTTCCTACATTTTCTTTCTGTTGTCGGATTTCTTGCTTAACACATTCAATAATGGTTGTAAAAGTATAATTATATTCATGAATATATTTCTTATAAAGTACCAAGAGTACAGATGTCTAGCTTGACATTTGCTATCTAGGCACCGTACCATTAAAATAAAAACATTATTACCACAAGAGGATGTCATTAATGAACTTTATTTTCACTTGAAATCCAAACTTTTGTCAATGATAAAACATGACAGTGAATTTTACTAAGTCACTTCCTTGAATTACTGTTTAAACAATCTTTTCGAAGTCTTCACATACAAATCTTGGTTGAGACTAGAATGAGCATAGTCACACCACTTCCTCTAAGTGGGTATCAGTGGAGTTCCCTCTAAGTTATCTTACATGTCAATGAAGAGAGGAAATGACTGACTCATTTAATTAAGCATATTATAGCTAATAAATTCAACATATCACAATGAAAGATGATGAGTGTTGGTTATGTAAAATGTATTTATGATTTCAAACAGTATTTAAAATATGATTCTGATTTCAAACAGTATTTAAAATATGATTCTAAGTGTCTTTTTATATTGAAGAAGGTTTATTTCCCTTGAATAGAAACATTTAAATGCTATTGTACAACTGAGCAACTACTAGATTATTAGGCTTCCCATTCACAGCTCACCATCGTTGTGTTAGTTGGACTACAGACTGTAAGTCATCACAATAAATTCCCTTAATATAGAGAGACATTCCATACATTCTGTGACTCTAGAGAGCCCTGACTAAAGCAATGGGATTGGGGTGGATACTGAGAAAACTCACATTAGAGACAAAAACTTTAAAAGCAAAAGTTTTCTTTTCTGAGCACTCAAGGAGGTAGCCAGTTTGGGATCTGAACCTTGTCCCAGAAAGGAGAATGTACAACATTTCTAACGTGTGTGAACATAAAGGGGAGGGGACCTGGGGAGAACTGCAGTGATATCCAGTGCTGTTTTGACATTACCAGTTAAGCAAGGGAGGATCCATTGGACACTGTGCTGTATTCAGGGCACCTGGTTTCTAGGTCTTTTATTCAGTTTTTGCAGCCCAGTTCCCTACTGAACTCAGTTCCAGAATTTTAGAATGATAAGGGAACAAAGGAGTGGGCCGGCTGCATGGAGAGTGTAATAGGCAATTGGATATATATACATACATATATACATACATACATATATACACACACACACACACACACACACACACACACACACACACACACACACACACACATATATATATATATATATATATATATATATATATATATATATATATATATAGTATCTTGGTTTAGATAACAGTGATTTCTACATTCTTTAAAGGTTAAGAGACAATTAAGAAAACATTTGGAGAATTTGGATAGGTGCTCATTCGTAAGTCTGGGAACATGAACTTGTCTAACAATGCCAGCAAAATGGAGAAGTTATCCCTGAGATGCCTGTATTCAGACAACTGTTTGCAACAAAAGCTGTTCAGCTACAGGGAAGTCCCCAGATCCCCTATGGCCTGAGAACCTTAAATTTACTTTCTCTATATAATTAAATGGAATCTGAAAACAAAATGGTATTACTTAGAATATGTTTCTTTTGCTTGTTCCCAACAGTACATGCATGTAAATATACCTCTATTCCTATCCCCAATTTTCAAAATCCAGCTGTGAAATCCTAGATTTAAATCCTTAGTTGGAATTAAATCAAGGACATTGCAAATAAGATGCAGGTCAGTTACAATATGAGTGCAATCAGCTTTAATCTGTAGCTCCTATAAAGGTTGCCTGAAAACAAACAATGTAAGGAGTGAGAGAGAGATGGGTACAGTCTAGAGAACAGATGAAGGTAAAGGAATCTCCTTAAGTCTTCTCACATATGAGAATCTAGAATTCTATCACAGTTATTATTTGCAATAAGGGTTGTTTCACAGGGACAATAGTCCTTCTATATGGAGAAGAATATTAAAAGCAATTAATCAAACTTGAGGTCTAAGCATGTATGACCTTCAAATATGGCTATACTCTTTTTCCAAATGGTTTCTAGAAATCTCATAAATAAGGCTCAAATTTTCTTTATGGTAAGAGCATTTTAAGTTCCCTGCAGCCCTTGTGACCTAGAGTTTAACCTGTCAGCTGCAACCTTGTTTACTGCACATCTTATGATTTCTGTAAGTGTTTTGTGACGGTAATGATGATGTTGGTGATGTTTTATGCGTCTGTGATTGCGTTAGTTGTAGGAAGTGTTAACAAAGAGGAATCCCATAGATACATAGATCATTTTGCATATGGTAGTGCTCTTCATCTTAGCACTAGTTTACATGTATTCAACAAATTCCTCTGTTTCAAATAAAGAGTTTGTCTAGTACCTGCCATTACAAGAATATCCTATAGCTTCCCACTATATAAGATATAGGCCATCATTAATTTATTGGTAAATGTTTTCCCATAAGAGACTTGAAGTATACTGAATTCTGATTATACATTTTGAATCATTAAACCTCTTGCAGTTTTAATGGTGGCCAGAGAGATGATTTTGTATGTAGCATCTCTGGCTGCATGTGTTTGATGAATCTCTGCTTATTTCACTGGAATCTGTTCCCACATACTCTGGTGCATCTACATTCCTTAGCTCTCAAAAAAAAAATGGGAGGGAGTAATGGAAGACCAGCTGGAAATTAGTGGGCCCTGCAGCCTGAGGCGCACAAAAGAGAGAGAAGCAAAAAAGAGCAAGCCACAAAAATAATATTGGAGACCTGAGATCTATGCATTAGCTCTTGGATGAATATGGTAACTGTGTCTTGCCATCTTCACCTGTTCTTATGTCTTCTTCCCATCAAAACAATTCAAAGAGTCATTGAACTTGTATCGTACCTTTAAGACTGGCTAAAAATATTCTAGGTAGTAAGTGCTATGTCTTACTTTTTATTGCACATGTTAGTGGGATCAGTTTTATTTTGTATCTTGATTGTTGGAAATGATGAGCTACTAAAGGGTATCTTACATAACTGACAAGTATAGATGGTAAGAATTGTGGCTTTTTTCAAAATATAAAATGCTCTAAAACAACTACCATGAAAGACCATGAAAATAATTATTTTTAAAATCAATAGGGAGCTTTTATAAATTTTAGGTTGCTAGGGCTACTACTGTACAACAAGTACAACTTAATGACTTAAAGTACCACATATGTCTGAGGTGTCTGATCTCACCCTTGGAGGTTGTAAGCAATAGCCACTCCTAATATTGTCATGGTCTCTAATGATTCTCTGAAATCCAGCAGGCACCGTAGCTTTTTACTGTTTCTTCCAATCTCTACCTGCATGGTTGCGTTTTGTCAGATCCTGGTGAATGTTTCTTTTCCTTATTAAAATTGCAGTTACTAGATTTATTATGTACATCAAGCAATTGTGGTAGGTATTAAACTAAAATTACTTGTATATAACTTACCACCAAAAAGTCAGATATACACATGCATGGAGGGCTGGGGCTTAAACATAACATCTACAGATTGTACATTGGAAATATTTCGGAAAGGGGCAAAATATAAATACTGAGAGGTCATAAAGAGGGAAAAGCTCAAGATAAATATTACTTAAATATGAAATACAGTCTGAAGACGGGTGCAGTGCTTAGAAAGTAAACAAAACCGACAACGCTAACAATCTTATGTTGTGTTTTTTATGTGGAGACACTAGAACTTCCTAAGTGGGAAAAAATAAACAAATGATAGAAAAATATTTAACAAGTGGTTTTTGGCAAAATAGAGAACAGATTTGACACATGAACAAATAAAGAAAATATTATTATACCACGTGAACATTGGTTAGGAAAACAGAGATAGAGATGATTGGAAAAATAAGTATTTCACTAATATCTATTTGGAAATGGCAGTTGATAAAATTGGAGGGCTCCACTGAGTGACATATTGTGGGACGTACTGAGTGAAAGCGTGAAGAACAGCTCTGAGATTTCTTTATTTTTATAATCTACCATTGAGTAAAATTAGAAATGATGAAAAGAGAAGAGAGAAAGGAAGAAAGATAGAGGAAGTCCAGACGCTTGGTAAAGAATAGAGAGGCAGCAAGGACAACAACATATGCAGGAGGAGAGAAGGAAAAAGGAGAAGAAGACCTGAAGAGAAAAGGAAAAAAGCCACGGGTGTTATTATAATAGAGTAAACCACTGTAGTAATTCCCACGATGTAATTATAAACTTTTCAACATTTAGAACCATGCCACAGCCTATGTTTGCATCTTCAAACTCTTCAGTATCTTGAGTCATAATTTAGTACTTATGAAAATACAAAGTGTGTTCCAAGCCAGACGACAATTCTTTAAATGTCTTATTTTTGTTAATCCGATGTACACATAATTTTCCCTGTCATGTGATGATGTCATAAGCTGCTCACATTAGAACCTATACTGAGATCTTAGAATGTTTCCATTAGCATAAGGACAGAATAATTGTGGTTCAAGGTTCTCAATGTACACAATTCAGTTGTTGCGCACAGAGATTATGAAAACAATAATAAATGAGATTTTGCATGTGGAATAGAGGTACATAATTTATTGAATCAATTGAAAAGGGATTTCTCTGGATGGGTTTGACCACATCATATATTTAGCAATATGAAGAATAAATAGAAGCCCCACCCCCCACTGATTGGCAAGAAAGGGAAAAAGTCATGTCCATGAGCTCTTCCAGGTGAAGCCCTCCTGAAGTGAGGTTTGAATTTGACACAACATCCATAGAGACCGTAGTCATGGAAATAGGGACAAAAGTTTCACAACCAAGAAATTGGTTATTTTTCTGATGTGAATAAGAAAATAAACTAATTTCATCTATTAATTAACTGTCCATCTCCGTGTCTCTGAGCAAGCAGTAAAATTACGACATTATCCAAGGTGGGTTGAAGTGCTAAACATCATTGAAACTGATTTGCACAAATATATGCATAATCTAAAATGTTAGGTTTGGGCTCTCAAATGGAAAATAAAAATTCAGGTTCATGTATATGTGCATGTACATATTTTATTTAGTATCTATATTACAAAGTTATTCTTACTTATCATTAAGGTTTAAATAAATTCTTATTGTATCTTAAACAATCATCATTTAAATTGCTTGCCTTCTAGATTATATCACAGCAGGGCTTGCTTGTTTTGTAAGTTGCTGCTTTGAGAAAACAGTGATGGCATTCTCTGAAAATATAAAGAATAAAGAGAAAACGGTTGTGATTTCTGTAACAAAATTATCAGAAATTCATGCGGGTTTTCTAAAGGATATATTCTCTTGTATCATGGAATAAAATGAATGATGAATGGAGGTAAGAAAAAATGGAATCTCTTTTTGAACAAAAAAAAGTAACTTCAGCTAGCTTGTTTCTTTATACATTTGAAAAATTATGAATAACTAGAGAGAAAAAGATCATACTGCAAGGGCAGATGCAGCTGTAAGTGTTGCCTTCAAATGCATTACAATGTTACATACTTAGTTTATGGTTTCCTCTTTAGGAGAATTTAAAAAAGATTTTTTGAAGGTTGTTTGATTTATTTTGGTGTCTGCTCTAATTTTTTTCCAAAGATGAAGCCTAACTATTGGATCTCCAAAAGCAACAACAAACTAAGTTCATTTTATTACCCAAAGCAATACTTTACGTGTTTGCATTTGACTAAACCACAAACTGAAACAAAAGTTACCTTGTTTTGAAAAACAAATTATTTTTAAAAATGCTCTGTGTTATCTCCTGTACATTCTTCTATTTGTTCTTCTAGACATCTCTGATTACACATTGACTTGCTTATTTGTGAAGCTGATCATAGACTGGGATGGATAACACTACATTTTTTTCTAGTACTACTAATCCGATTTTTAAGATTATTTAACATAAATTAATAAAATGTTTTTAGCAGTAAAAAACAATAGAGGAGACAGCAAATGTCTCAGTGGGTAAAAGCCCTGTCTCCAATTCTAATGACCTACTTTTAATTTTGAAATCAAGAGGCAGGAGAAAACTGACTTCTGCAAAGTGTCCTTTCACTTCCGCACTCAGACTGTGGCATGTGTACACACACACACACACACACACACACACACACACACACACACACACACAAACACCACAAAATAAATAAATGTTTCAAAATGAAAACACCATTTTATCATGTGTTAAATACATGTACAAGCAGACTATTGGTGACTTCTGAATATTCTAGCTAAACTTCTAAAATTTTGAATATCTCATTATTTTCTTATTGTTTTTTATTTCTGTCTTTTATTTCTGCATTTATCAAATACCCTTTTTGACCTTATTTTAATGGTTATCTTTCTTTTTGTACCTATTTGGATACAATTACACTTATGGTTGCTTCATGTGGCCTTTAGTAAGATTACATTTTGAAATAATATTGCTAAGGAGCAAGTACTATTTTATAAATGAATCCATTATAATTCCCTTGTCTTGCTTGCATATGAATCCCCCACAAATCTGCAAACTTTGAGTAGGGAATTAATCTTGTTTTCATTTGGTTAATGATTTACCTAATGAATAAATTCACAGCATTCTGGTTTGTAATTGGAACATAGTTGCCTGGGTTACAGAAACAACATCCAGGGAGCTTACAGCTGCTTCTTTTGCTCAGGATATGATCAAGGAGGTAAATAAACTACTCCTGTGCTATCCAGTTTACATATAGAATTGTAAAATAATTCTGTTGAGTAAATTGTTTTCAGGGGAAAAAAAAAAAAAAACTAAGTCAGTTTATACATTGTGCAAACCAGAAGCACTTCTGGGAGAATTAACTACTTTACTTGGACTTTACCTGACCATCTGTTATTGAGCCTGGCCATCTGTTACCGACATTTACTGCCTCCGACATCTTTGCAGAATATGGCTACTGACAAATTGACTTGATTAAATACTCAGTTTTCATCTCAGTTTTTAGTGATATATATTACATAGTAGTTTTCTGGTTCATTCATATTGATCATACACTATTGACAGATTTATATTAAAATGTTATTTTTGCGTATGTATACTAACATTCCTATATGCTATGAGTGTATGATAATAATGGAATGGTGCATAATTTTTTTAATTATGATTTATTTGTGCAGTTTTGAGTCATTGGAGAAAAATATACTTGCTATAATTGCATTTAATAAATTAGTAAATCAGACAATAATATATTTAATTAAATAATTAAATAATGTATTTAATTAAGTAATATATATTTAATTAAAATTATTTAATGTGAATTTTAAACTTTTTTTCAAAATTACACACTACTTGTCTAGAAGCACATTCTTATATGCAATACTGTCAAATACATTTTGAATTATTTCAAGAGACTAAAATAACTAAAGCCAATGTTTGAGAACACAATGTCAGTAATTACACAGTATAAGTTTTAAAATATTAAATTTAGAATTAACAGAAAAATCCTGAAAATATATGAAACTAAGTTTGAGTAAGTTGTGGAGAATCCAAATATATGAGTCAATCATAACCTTGAACTGTTATGATCAAACCCAAATAGAATGATTAAACATTGCCTTTTGCAGAAAACAAGTGTTACTTTCCCCTTAGGAAAAATGAAAGAAATACATTCCTTTACAGTGATAACACTAAAATATAAATATTATGAAATAATAGAATTCAAATGTGATTCTTATTTAGTAGTAAGCAGGATGAACTGAGTTTTTAATATAACATACACTTGTACTATAAATTATTATACTCAAATTATATATGATGAGAAATATAATCCAAGGGAATATAGTAAAGATCTTTCAAAAATGAATAATGAAGGAACAACTTAACCACAATCATTTGCGAATACTCCTCTACACAGCCTTCATTTTTCCTATACATGATGTTTCAAATTTGTAATTATTGAGGAATGTCTCATTTCCTCTACTATTATTTTATTTTATTTTATTTTGCTGTTGTTGTACAAATGAGAATATGGACTTCTGACTTCACTCAGTAACAACAATCAAAACTGAAGAGCATAAGATATGCCATCTTGCCCTCATTCCTTTAGTGTTTGCTTGGACAGCCCTCTAAATTCTTAACAATCATGTCTGCCTTAACAACACATTTGAGATTCCTACATTCTAGTTGCAATAAGCCAAATATCTAGTGTTTATATGAACTTAACAAAAAACAAAACAAACAAAAGAAAAGAAAAGAAAAACGCATGTCAAAATAGTTTTATGCTGTGCTCTAAATCATTACTATGTGCTATCAGAAACAAATGCTTTAAGGTTATTATGATCCTAATGTAACTTTTATGTATGGTCTTTGTTGGTTTTGCTTTTAAAAATTCTGTACCCTTGAGCTTTGGCAAAAAGGCCTGAGCCTTGATTCTGAGGCATAAGCCTGCTCTTGGTTATCAAGCAATGAGGAACCCATACTATTATTTGGCTTAAATGGCTTGGTTGTCTGTATCTTTCTTATGTTGAATATTGCAAAAATACATTATCATATAAAATATATTTTTTACACACAGGAAATAATATATCCAAAATTTACCACTGGAAGCTGTAGTAAGATATAACTACAAATTCTATACTGTTCAACTTTTATTATTATACTTTAATAAGCTTGAAAGAAGATATGATGCCACACTTTATCACTTTATGTGGAACATATTTATTTCATAAAGACACTCAGAATGTCCCAGATATCAGTAACAGCATCAGTTCAACCATTTATAATGTGAGGTGTTTTAACAGTGATACATTTATTTTTACAGATAGAATACAAGGTTCAGCGAAAGCTTGGATCACAGTTAACAATATTAATATTTCGGCACTGTGATGATGGCTTAACCACTAAGAGCACTTGTTTTTTTCCCAGAGGAACCATGAGTTATGATCCCAGTATCCAGATTAGGCAGCTTGCAACTACAAGCATCTCCACTTCCATGTGATCCCACTCCATCTTCTTGACTTAACAGGAGCACACAGTAATGTCCGCAAACCCACACACAGATAGATACACAGGCACACAATTGCATAATTTAATATATATGTATGTATATTAAATTATATTTATTATATAATTATAATTATATAATTATTTGCGAGTGTATTAAAACAATGATCATATTTTCAAGATATTATTCTAGGTATTTCCTTTGCAAGGTGTTATCCTGTCAAATTTTCATTGGGATTGTTATAGGCAAGTCTGAGAACAACAGGAAAAGGAGCATGGAATACAGAATGATGGCTGCAGGTTGAAGTGAGAATTTCACATGAGATATCCATGAGATAATTATTATCTTCATTTTATTATTTAATTCAGTTGGTTTGGGTAAGCTTGCTTGTGGTATGCAATAGTGTGAGCATGACCCTAGGGGTGCATAGAGCTCAGAGGAAATTCTCACTTGTTGGTCCTTGCCTATTGAAATATTTGAGAGTGTCTATCATTATTGCTAACTGAGTGATCCTATCTAGGGAGCCTGAGAGCACCTAGAAATTCTCCTGTCTTCATCACCTGTTTCTGGTCATCGTGCACCAAGATCCACCTTACCTACCTTTCATATATGTTCCGAGGATTTGAATACAGTTCCTAATCCTTTTCAGCAAGAGCTTTTCCAACTAAACCACCTTTTCAGCCATGTAATTATTATCTTAAAGGAATATCAAATAAAAGTTATGGAAATGAAGTCATTGACCTGGAGTTCCAACGCACTAAGAAAGTAGGACTTATATGTCAAGGACAAATATGTTCTTTGAGATAAGCAATCAGAGACCTCCTTCATGCTGCAGTTTTGTCTTTTACCATACAAGCTTCCATTTTCCTTTATATCATTTAACAAGTGTTATTTTTGAATTCCATTATCATTCCCACAATCTCCTTCATCTGCTCTTCTAAATGTAAAGAAAACTAATTAATCAACTTAAAACTTATAAAAATTTAGTTTTTAAATAAGTGAAGGTATCACAGTTTGACAAGGCCAAAAATTAATAATATATATATATAGTAATTAAAAGAGAAACAGTGCTAACACCCATCCCTGGGCGACCTATATTTTAAACATCTATGGGCTATAAATAGAAACAGATGCTCTCTAATTATTGTTAAAGACTTACATCCTCTACTTCTCTCAAACATTATTTCTTAACCTAATATCTAATCAAAAATTTCAACCAAATGTGAACTCTAGAAACAAATATGTTGGTACACACTCCTAAAAACAAATAAGTTAATTAAGAGAAAAATGAAATAAAGTAACTTAACAGAATATTTATTTGATAGCAATAAATTAGACATTTTAGGACCAAGTGTCTGTTTTTACTTCAAGCTGCAGCATGCCAGTACAGAAAGATCTGGAGGTTTGCCACTTGAAACAGGGAAGGTGTCAAGCCTATAAATTACTCTTAATTATCAAAAATAAAATGCATAAAGTGACTTTCACACTCTTGGGTATAAAACACATCAGTGGTTCCCATTAGAAACCCCCTTACAGCTATAATTCAATCACTTGATTTTACAGAGTCCTCGTGGTGTCCAAATTTCTTGGCCCACCTGCTCCTTCCCATATAACTCATTCTCCCTCTTATTCCTTTCCCATCGACTCTTCAGTTGGCACATCTCCATAGTCTCCATTACACTTCCCAATAATCTCATTAAAAGAGTTCAGCTCAGCAAGTAGTGCTGGACCCATGAAGTGTGGAGCGGGCATCCCACTCCCTGCCCATGGTCCTTACTCAAGGGTTAGAATAGAAATACGGTGACTTCTGTTTGCTGGTCAAGGGCTAAGCATACAGCCACATTATTAAGATCAATTATTGATCTCCTGATCCCAACAGTGGTTTGCAACATCAGGAGAGTGTGAAAAGAATAATGTTCTTCACACAGGTCATTGACTCAAATATCAAGTACCTCTTACATCAAAGTGATAACAACATAAAACCTAAGAAAAATAGTATTTCATGATATTTTTCTGATTATATTTGGGTGTTGTTTAGAATAATATCAAAAACTTGTGTATCTCTTCAGACTTCAAATTCACAGAGTCCCTGTTTGCCATATAACTTAGAAATGAAAAGATACAAAATATTTAATAACATTTCATTTTTCTGTGAACATTTTTCTTTTTATTTCATTTGAAGTCATTGATTTCCCTCATTTTTCAACATGTGAGGAAATTAGATATGTTTTTAAAATGAAAATAGACTCTGAAAAAAATTCCACCAAAAAAATTTAGTGGAAAGTAGGTGTCAAAGCAGACACCAGCCCTTCCTCCCCTCACTCTCCTCTGTCAGGAGAATTAGTTTTTTCTGCCTACTTAGATCCAGGCTGGCACAGGAATCAGGAGCACTTCTCAAAAGTGGCTAGGAGGGACAGGAGAGCAGCAGGTGTGAAAAGTTCATGAGAAAACAGGAACTGTGCATGGAAGTCCAGACAACACTTATTAGCTTGCTTTGGAATATCTTCTATAAAGCTTGAATTCATGTCAAAATGTGGGTTGCATCAGTTCTGACAAACATATTTGATTTTTCATGCATGGCACATTTATTAATTATTTTAACAGTACATTTTGTTTCACAGATGTCTTCTCTCTAACACTTAACAGGCTTTCAATCCTCAGAAACAAAATCCACCTTTTCATTAAATCCCTATTTTCAGCACATTTAGTAGTCTATGCATTTGATGGTTTCCTCTTCCAGGGAGAAAAGGCAACACAATGACAAAATTAATCCAGCAGTTAAATATGCTAAAATAGCCAAGGCCTTGGCTTATTAAAAATATCCTTTGTCAGTAATATATGAGATGGATCATCCTTCTCGGAAACACATTTGGTTATGTTGAGGAGTTCTGGAAGTTAAGGTATTACTCTGTATTTTATTTAATATGTTCCTATCCCATAATTCAACTTAGCTGATAGCAAGGCTTTCTTGTTGTTCTTGCTTTTTGTTCCTTTAAAGAAAACCATAGCCAACATGTGTAAAGCTTTTCAGAGGCATATTTAGAATTCAAAACTCTAAAAAGAATTTACATATAAAAAAAAGTGTAAAATGAACAAAAAACTCAACAATTGGAGTCTTGGGATTTAATTTCACTTTGCGACGTCTGTGATCCATAAATAATCCTTTCAACTGATATTCCTCTCAAAGTTAAATGATAACTACATACTGTGACTTTTGCTCTGATAATTATCTATACAGAATTAAGCTTATAAATGCTTCACAACATAAAATGAAATTGCTAAACTCAGAACATTGTTACATTTTAATTTTTCTCCCCATTCTTGATAATTTCATCATCATCATCATCACCATCATTATTATTATTTGAATTAATCATTCCATTCGTTTACATCACAAATGATATCCCACTTCCCAGATACCCCTCCACCAACCCCGCATCCCACATCTGCCCTCCCACCTCCCTTTTGCCTGTATGAGGGTACTGCCCCACCACTCAAGCATCCCCCTACTCAGAGGCAGTCCACCTCCCCGGGACTAAGGAACTCCCTCCCGGCCCTATCAGGCAAGGCCATCCTTTACTATGTATGTATCTGGAGCCATGGATCCCTCCAGGTACACATCTTGGTCTAGACTTTGGGAAATTGTATAGTCAAGCCAGCTTATGTTGTTCTTCCAATGGGGTTGCTATCCCCCTCCGCTCCTCCAGTCCTTCTGCCAGCTCCCCCACCAGGTTCCCTGAGTTCAGTCTGATGGTTGGCTCCAAGCATCCACATTTGCATTGGTCAGTTGCTGTTCAGACCTCCCCAGGAACTGCCACACTTGGTTCCTATCCTTGAGTACCACCTAACCACAGCAATAGTGTTGGGTTTGGTGACTGCAGACATGATGTATCCCCAGGTGGGGCCATTCCTGGTTGGCCCTTCCTTCAGTCTCTGTTCCATTTTTCTGTCCCTGTTCTTCTTTTGGACAGGAACATTTCTGGGTTAAATATATACATATATATATAGAGATGGATGGGTGGCCCCATCCCTCAACCAGGGGCTGATCCCTTACTCATGGATTGGCTGGATTAATATAGTAAAAATGGCCATCTTGCCAAAAGCAATCTACAGATTCAATGCAGTCCTCATCAAAATTCCAACTCAACTTTTCAGAGAGTTAGAAAGAGCATTTTGCATTCATTTGGAATAAAAAAACAAAACAAAACAAAACAAGATGGTGAAAACTATTCTCAATAATAAAAGAACTTCTGGGGGAGTCACCATCCCTGGACTCAAGCTATAATACAGAGCAGTAGTGATTAAAAACTGCATGGTATTGGTACAGTGATAGGCAGGTAGGTCAATGGAATAGAATTGAAGACCCAGAATTGAACCCACATACCTACGGTCACTTGATATTTGACAAAGGAACTAGAACCATCCAGTGAAAGAAGGACAGTATTTTCAACAAATGGTGCTGGTTCAACTGGCCATCAGCATGTAGAAGAATGTAAATTGATCCATTCTTATCTCCTTCTACGAAGCTCAAGTCCAAATGGATCAGGACCTCCACATAAAACCAAAGACACTGAATCTAATAGAAGAATAAATGGGGGAAAGTCTCGAACATATGGGCACAGGGGAAATTTTTCTGAACAGAGAACCAGTAGCTTACACTCTAAGATCAACAATAGACAAATGGGACCTCATAATATTGCAAATTTTCTATAAGACAAAGGACAATGTCAATAGGACAAAACAACACCCAATAGACTGGGAATAGATCTTTACCAATCCTACATCCAATAGAGGGCTAAGATTCAATACACACAAAGAACTCAAAAAGTTAGACTTCGAAGAAACAAATAACAGTATTTTAAAAATGTGAAACAGAGTTCAACAGAGAATTCTCAACTGAGGAAACTCAAATGGACAAGAAGCACCTAAAGAAATGTTAAACACCCTTAGTCATCAGGGAAATGCAAATCAAAAGAACCTTGAGATTCCACCTCACACCAGTCAGAATGGCTAAGATCAGGTGAAAGCAGATGCTGGTGAGGATGTGGAGAAAGAGGAACACTCCTCCATTGTTGGTGGGATTACAAGGTGGTACAACCACTCTGGAAATCAGTCTGGTGATTCCTCAGAAAATTGGACATAGTATTACCTGAGGACCCAGCTATACCACTCCTGGGCATATACCTAAAGATGCTTCAACATATAACGAGGACACATGTTCCACTATGTTCATAGCAGCCTTATTTATAATGACCAGAAGCTGGAAAGAACCCAGTTGTCCTTCAACAGTGGAAAGGATACAGAAAATGTGGTACATTTACACAATGGGGTATTACTCAGCTATTAAAAACAATGACTTTATGAAATTCTTAGGAAAAGGGATGGAACTAGAAAATATCATTCTGAGTGAAGTAACCAAATCACAAAGAACACACATGGAATGCCCTCACTGATAAGTGGATATTAGCCCAAAAGCTCAGAATACCGAAAGAAACAATTCACAGACCACATGAAGCTCAAGAAGAAGGAAGACCAAAGTGTGGATGCTTCAGTCCTTCTTAGGAGGGTGAACAGAATACTCACAGGAGAAAATACCTTGAAAAAGTACGGAGCAGAGACTGAAGGAAAGGCCATCCAGAGACTGCTCAATCTGGGGATCTATTCCATATATAGTCACCAAACCCAGACACAATTGTGGATGCCAAGAAGTGCTTGCTGACAGGAGCCTGATATAGCTGTCTCCTGAGAGGCTCTGCCAGAGCCTGACAAATACTGAAGTGGATGCTAGCAGCCAACCACTGGACTTATGATACTTTCTAATCTCTAATTCTGTTTTATACAGAAACGATTTGACTTCAGTGAATTAGTAAAGTGTTTAATGTTTGGGGATAATATGCTGTTATATTTATTATTGTCTTGAAAATTTGGTGAGACTTTCTCTAATACTTACATATTAAATTAGGAAATTATTGAGCATATTTTTGCATAAGACAATGTATAAATTTAATGAAACCTTTTATGAACTGTCATAACATTACAGGAAATATCAGTTATAAATATAGAAACTAACATTACTTAGTAAAAAGGACAGGAATATGTCGTAAGCAACACCATTCAAACTCTGGTTACAAGCATTCCAGATATCTAAATCACCATGGTATTGTAGCATTAAAAGCATACTTAAGAAACAGAGACCAAGATGAGCATCAGTTCAACTTGTGGTTGATTGCAGAGAATTCTTTGATATATGCTTCTTAGAATCAGCAAACTGCGATATGTTAACACTATCATTGCTAATTATATTTTTCAGGTATTTATAAGCTTGTGATTACAGGGGTAAAATGATGTCTACATTGTCCATTGGCAAATTCACATCAGGGCTTATCACTGCACGATTCTGCACAGCTTACAAAATGAAGATTAATATTTTTGGTAAATTTGGTGACAATGCAGTTATTTTTCTATAATATTTCACAGCAGAAAGAACTAACACTTTTGTCTTCTTTTAAAACATTTGATTCTTAAAATGTTTCACTAACATGACTGTCTAAACATGATCAAAGTATGCAAAGTGAATGAGAAAAAGTAAACAGCACAGCCCTTCACAAAGAGCAGTGGGCAGCTGAGGAATGTTGAGAGCAATAGAAATTAATCTTCCCTAGATTGCTTATCCAATAATCAGATATTACAGCTGAAAACATACATAGAAGTAACATTACACAAGCTGAGGTAGTTGTAGTGTGCAAGTAGAAAATGTATGTCAACAGTTAATGAAAAAAGACTCCTTTAGTTTGAAAGAGAGAAAGAACAGGCTTATGGGTGGGAGGAAATAGAACAGAAAAATGATGTAAAACAAAATAATTTATTTAATTTTTAAAAATTATTTTATGTATTTACATTCTAGTCGTTGCGCTCCCTCAGTTTCTCCTCCCACAGTTCCTCATTCCATTACTCCTCTCCCATGCCTCCAAGATGGTGCTCCCCGACACCAGACTCCGCCTTTCCTGGGGCCTCTAGACTCTCCTGATTAAGCTCATCTTCTCCCATTGAGGCCAGACCAGGCAGAGCTCTGCTATGCATGTGCTAGGGGACTCAGACCAGGCCCTGTGTGCTCCTGATTGGTGGCTAAGTCTCTGGTAGCTCCTTATCTGGGTTAGTTGAGATTGGTGGTCTTCCTATGGGGGTTACTCTCTGTTTCAGCTTCTTCAATCCTTCCCAAAATTCAGTGACCCATAGGAGTCACTGATTTCAGTCCAATGATTGAGTGTAAATATCTGCTTCTGTTTCAGTCAGATGCTGGTAGGGCCTCTCAGAGGACCGCCAGGCCAGGTTCCCACCTGTAAGCACATCATAGCATAGTAGTGTCAGGCCTTGGAGTCCCCCATGAAATGGATCCCAAGTTGGGCTGCTCATTGGACCACCTTTCCTTCAGTCTCTTCTCCATTTCTGTTCCTGCAATTCTTTTACACAAGAACAATTCTGGGTCAGGGATTGACTATGGGTTAGTAACACTTTCCATAGACTTGAGGCCCTGTCTATCTACTGGAGGTGGACATTTCGAGCTCCTTTTCCCCAGTGTTGGGCACTTTGGCTAAGGTCACCCCCAATGAGTCCTGAGAGTCTCTCATCCCCAGGATCTTTGGTACTTTCTAGAGTGTCCCTGGCCTCCTGCTCCTGAGGCTGCTTATTTCCATACATTCTCTTGGCCCTCTGGGCTAATTTGACCACTCCCCCTACATCTGATCATGTTCCCCTTTTCCTCTTCCCCCTCCCATCTCCCACCCAGTTCCCTCCTTTCCTCTCCTTCTCTTGTGATTATTTCCTTCCCTTTTCTGAGTTCGATGTATGCTACCTAATTTGGGCTTTTCTGCATGTTACTCCTACTGTCTGTAGGTTGTATCCTAGGCATTCTGTACCTTTTGGCTGATATCCACTTATTAATAACTACATACCATTCATGTCCTTTTGGGTCTGAGTTACCTCACTCAGGATGAGATTTTCTAGTTCCATCCATTTGACTGCAAATTTCATAATATCTTTGTTTTTAATAGCTGAATAGTATTCCATTTTGTAAATGAACCACATTTTCTGTACCCTCTCTTTGGTAAAGGAGCATATGGACTGTTTCTAGCTTTTGCTAATTACAAATAAGGCTGTTATAAACAAACTGGAGCATGTGACCTTGTGGTATGGTGAGGAGTCTTTTGGGTATACGCCCAAAAAATGGTATAGCTGGATCTTCAGATAGAACTATTTCCAATTTTCTGAGGAACCACCATATTGATTTCCAGAGTGGTTATACCAGTTTGCAATCCCAATATCAATGGACTTAATATGGATCTATTTTCATTCTCCTATATACAGACCACCAGGTATACCAGCACCATTTATTGAAGATGCTTTCTTTTTTTCCACTGTATGTTTTTGGCTTCTTTGTCAAAGATCAAGTGTCCATAGGTATGTGGGTTTATGTCTTAGTCAGGGTTCCTGCACAAACATCATGACCAAGAAGCAAGTTGGGGAGGAAAGGGTTTATTCACGTTATACTGCATTGCTGTTCATCACCAAAAGAAGTCAGGACTGGAACTCAGGCAGGTCAGGAAGCAGGAGTTGATGCAGAGGCCATGGAGGGATGTTCCTTACTGGCTTGCTTCCCCTGGCTTGCTCAACTTGCTTTCCTATAGAACCTAAGACTACCAGCCCAGGGGTGGTACCACCCACAAGGGGCCCTCCCCCCTTGATCGCTAATTGAGAAAATACCTTACTTACATGTGGATCTCATAGAGGAATTTTCTCAACTGAAGCTCCTTTCTCTGTGATAACTCCAGCTTGAGTCAAATTGACACAAAATCAACTAGTACAGTTTACTTCTGGGTCTTTGATTCTATTCCATTCATCAATTGTCTGCGTACCATTCAGGTTTTTTTTTTTTTTTTATCACTATTGCTCTATAGTATAGCTTGAGATCAGGGATGGTAATTCCCCACAATTTCTTTTATTGTTGAAAATTGTTTTGGCTATCCTGGGATTTTTGTTTGTCCATATGAAGTTGAGAATTGCTCTTTCCATTTCTGTGAAGAATTTTGTTGGAAATTCCATGGGGATTGCACTCAATCTGTAGATTGCTTCTGGTAAGATGTCCATTTTCACTATTTTAGTCCTACAAATCCATGAGCATGGAAGATCTTTCTATCACTTGCTTGGTAAGAGTTATACCAAGATGTTATATAATATTTCTGGCTATTGTGAAGGGTGCTGTTTCCCTAATTTCTTTCTCAGCCTGTTTACCATTTATATAAAGGAAGGATACTGATTTGTTTGAGTTAATTTCATATCCTGAAACATTGTTGAAGTTGTTTATCAGCTGTTCAAGTTCTCTGGTGCAATTTTAGGCGTTGCTTATGTATACTATCATATCATCTGCAAATAATTAAACTTTGACTTCTTCCTTTCTTATTTGTATCCCCTTAATATCCTTTCCCAGGGATGCAGGGTTGGTTCAATATAGGAATGAATATCCATCAACATAATACGTTATATAAACAAACTCAAGGAAAACACCATATGATCATTGTATTAGTTGCTGTAAAATCTTTGACAAAATAAAACACTCCCTCATTTTAAAAGTCCTGAAGAGATCACAAATTCATGGCACATACCTAAACATAATAAAAGCAATATATAGCATACTAACAGCCAACATCAAATTAAATGAAGAGAAATTAGAAGCAATCCCACTAAAAGCCGGGACAAGACAAGGTTGCTCATACTCTATCTATTCAATAGAGTACTTGAAGTTCTAATTAGAGCAATTAGACAACAAAATAAATAATTTTTAAAATGTGATTGAATTTAAGAGTTAAGCATTTAAAAATGGTAACATCTGGAATTCTTTAAAATCTTAGAATTTATTATATGAGATAAATAGAATAAAGTATTTTTTCTAGAAAATATACTCATATATAGGCTTTGTGCATACAGCCACAGTCCCCATGAGTTTATATGTGCCTCATTCCCATTGGGTTGCGGTGCCTCATTTCTTTGAATTCCTCAAATCCCTCTGGCTCTTGCAATATTTTCACTTCTTCATTTTTGGTACTTCCTGAGCCCCGAGGGATGGAGTTGATGGAGACAAGTGGATATTCCAAGGACTCTCACTGTCTTTAAATAGTCTAGTGGTGGTTCTCTCTCTCTCTCTCTCTCTCTCTCTCTCTCTCTCTCTCTCTCTCTCTCTCTCTCCATCTTCTGTATAAGGATCTCCACTGATGGTGGCTGAAACATGGCATTAACCCATACATGTAGCAGAATGTACTTAGGAATCATTTTGTTGCTCTGTTCCTTGGCAGAAGAGTAGTGCTTGGTTGTCCCCTAGATCTATGGCCTATCATCTGACATCTTGGCTACCTGAGCAGTGTTGTATTTAAAAAAAAAAAAAAACTATTTTTAAAAAAAGAAAACTATAGAGTATAGAATAAAATAATGCTCATCATCAACTCATCAATTTCAAACTCATGCTTTCAACCAACAAAGACAATATATAAGAAAATAGCTACATAGAATCCACACCACGATAGCATGCCTCACTGTATAATGCATCACACACTTGAATAGTTTACTCCAAAACTGTATTCAGGTCTATTTTTTTGTAAACTTTTTGTGCCTTTGTATAGTGTGGTGTGTGTGTGTGTGTGTGTGTGTGTGTGTGTGTGTGTGTGTGTGCATTCCATGACATGCTATCTCAATCCAGAGTACAACCTTTTCTGTTATTATTCCATGACTTTTATTTGGCTTGAGATATGGTCTCTTATGTTTTGTTGATACATTCACTAGGCTAGCTACCTGATAAGGTTTTATGATTCTCCCTCTCCTTCAAGACAGGAATACTGAGATTAAAGGTGGTCACCACCATATCTAGCTTAGCTGGGTTCTAGAGATCCAAATTCACTTCCTTAGGCTTCTGTGGTGCTTTCTTCATTAAAATCTCTCCCCAGCCCATATTTTATGTTCTTCTATGTCATAAGCTTACTGTTGAATTTTATTTGGAAGTACATTGGCAGACTAATTGACCACCTTCTTATTTATCAAGTCTACCATCCAGAGAATATGTTACATAAAATATACTATTCTCCTAAATGAGATAAGATATACTGCTGGATCTACATAACCACCAAAGCACACTGATTCAGCAGATGCGTTTTTATGGACTTCGTAAGTGAATAAAGTGACAGAGAATGAGAATCTATTAATAAGAAAGAATCATTACAGAGCAAAAAAACCAGGAAGGTCCCAGGTATGTATTTTTCTCTGATGCATTCCCCAGGTTAAACTGTCAGCTGACTGTAACATATGTAATAAAATGAGTGTTCCTTCTGTATTCCCCCTGAACTGAGTCATTGGGGAAAACAGAAACTACACAGAGAGAATACTGTTTCTTTATTTATATTTCAATGACGTTTTCAGGCTTGTTAAGAATATTCTCAGAAAGTCCCAGTCTGACTTAAAAGGCTAAAATTTTCTAGAATGCACCGAATAGCTGTGTATACATGACAAGCTATTTTAACCAATAGCCAGTTAAATCAAGGACCTCCACATAAAAACAGCTACACTGAATCTAATAGAAGAGAAAGTGGGGAAAACTCTAGATCACCTGGGTACGGGGGACAATTTCCTGAACAGAACACCAGGGGCTCATGCTCTAAGATCACGAATAGACAAATGGGACCTCATGAAACTGCAAAGCTTCTGTAAGGCAAAGGACACTGTCAATAGGACAAAACGGCAACCAACAGATTGGGAAAAGATCTTAACCAATCCTATGTCCGATAGAGGGCTAATATCCAATATATACAAAGAACTCAAGAAGTTAGACTCCAAAAATCCAAATAACCCCATCAAAAAATGGGGAACAGAGC
>CM052713.1:65696774-65712180 GCA_028551405.1 Uromys caudimaculatus | reverse complement strand
TTTTTTTTTTTTTTTTTTTTTTTTTTTTTTTTTTTGGTTTTTTTGAGACAGGGTTTCTCCGTGTAGCCCTGGCTGTCCTGGAACTCACTCTGTAGACCAGGCTGGCCTCAAACTCAGAAATCCGCCTGCCTCTGCCTCCCAAGTGCTGGGATTAAAGGCGTCCGCCACCACCACCTGGCCATTTCTAATTTTGTTAATTTGGATTCTGTCTCTGTGCCCTCTGGTTAGCCTGGCTAGAGCTTTATCTATCTTGTTGATTTTCTCGAAGAACCAACTCCTGTTTTTGTTGATTCTTTGTATAGTTCTTTTGTTTCTACTTGGTTGATTTCAGCCCTGAGTTTGATTATTTCCTGCCTTCTACTCCTCTTGGGTGTATTAGCTTCTTTTTGCTCTAGGGCTTTCAGGTGTGTTGTTAAGCTGCTAGTGTATGCTCTCTCAATGTGTCCCATAAGTTTGGGTATGTTGTACTTTCATTTTCTTTTTTTATCTTTTAAAAAATTTATTATTTGAGAATTTCATAGAGTGTTTTTCATCCTCTTCTTTTCTGTTCTCCCATTCCATCCGGATCTCCGTTCTCCTTAACCACCTAACTGTATGTTCTTCCTCCTTCTAAAAACAAAAACAGTAAAGACATGCAACGAAATAAAACAACAAAACCCGAACATGGAGTATGATTTGTGTTGGCTATCTACCCCTGAGAATGGAGTCTGCTCTACAGAGTATTCATATGCTCAGTCACACTCTATTCAAAACAAAACAAAACAAAACAAAACAAAACAAAAAAAAACAAAACAAAACAAAATTGGTTTTTCCTTTCCCACCAAAGATCATTTAGAATAGCTTCATGGAAAGGTGTGGGATCTTGTTCCCATACTTCCTTCTTCCTGCTTGGAGTGGTTTCTGCCTTGGGCTTCTAAATACAACCTTGTGCATAGAATATTACTGTCACATTCTTTGTGAAACTGCATGAGTGTGGTGATTGAAATGTGCTTGGCTCATGGAGTGGGACTATTAGGATATGTGGCCGTGTTGGAGGAAGTGTGTCATTGTGGATGTGGGCTTTAAGACACTCATCCTAGCTGCCTGAAAGCCAGTCTTTTGTTTGCCTTCAGAACAAAATGTAGAACTTCCGTCTCTTCCTACACCATGCCTGCCCGGATGATCCTAATCTCCTGTCTTGATGATAGTGGACTGAACCTTTGAACCCCTAAGCCAGTCCCCAACTAAATGTTGCCCTAAAAAGAGTTGCCTTGGTCACGGTATCTGTTCACAGTAGTCAAACCCTAACTAAGACAATGAGCATTTGTCCTATTATATCTAAAAAATGCTGTTTCATTAAAATTGCTACACATCTGTTATACTTACAATCTATCTTCCCCCTTGTTTCTCATATATCTGAGACTTGAGTGAACAAGTATGAGAAAGGGATCTGATTTCAGGCTAACCATCTTTAATCTGGCACTTTCTGTGTGTTTTTCACTTGTAAGTTAATATGTTAAAATCAACTGCAAGAAGTTTTTTGTTTGTCTGGGTTTTTTCTTGCTTTTTTGTTGTTGTTTTTGTTCTTTGGGGTTTTCATTTGTTTGTTTGACATTTTGTTGGTTTGGTTTGGTTTTTGGCTTTTTGGAAGAGAGTTGAGCAGTCCATGTGTAGAAAAATGTTATTTCAGTAACATGGCTGCTCTGGCAAGAGATGACATCCAAAGGTATGATCCTCCTGGAATGTAGGCATACCACACACCTTTATTTCTTCTGGCTGGAATACACAGCTTTACTCTCTCTGGCTGGCATACAGACATGCCCTTAGTTTATACCTTTGATCCCTCTAGCTGGAATAAAGACATGCCTTTACTATACATCTTTAATGCCAAACAATGAAACAGAGAATGACTTAACATAATGAGGCAGAGATAGGCTATTCTCAACTCTCATTAAACAGACTGGAAAGTGAGGATAAAAGAATTCATTGGAATTCAATCGAATTCAGTTCAATTGAGTTAAAATCAGAGCAGTTCAGATGTGATGGCTTTGAGCAGAACAATTTAGTCAGAAGCTAAGAGAAGCTAATTTGAATCAATCATCTTAGAGAAGAGTTTGAGCCAGATCAGCTGAGTTGAACAAATCAGCCAGAGTTCAGAAAGAGCATGCAAAGCTGTTTGTGTAAAAAGGTATACTATGTGATGCACTACATGCTTTAGCAGACAGTCATGTCTGTCATGACAGTGATGTCCCCAGGTCATACTATCACTAGAGACCAAGTGGAATTTTTTTGCCATGTGCTGTTGGTGGAAACCGTATGGATGTTTGTGGTCCCTGCTGTTGCCAGAAACTACATAGAAACCCAAGATCCATACCCCTGCTGAATGTAAATAACAAGGAAACTATTCTTGGAGTGGTATTAATGACTGCAGACCAACAGTGGAGAAAGAGGAACATAGGTGGCTTCTGTGACGGCCCTATCCCACAAAAGTAACAGCTTATACTGGCTGGTTTTGTGTGTCAACTTGACCCAAGCTAGAGTTATCACAGAGAAAGGAGACACCCTTGAGGAAATGTCTCCATGCAATCAGCTGTAAGGCATGTTATCTTGACACATCTTCCTGGAGACTTTCATCGCCTCATTCTAACCTAAAGCCCTCTCCCCTCCGGGATGTCCTACCTTCTATTTCCTGTATAAGCCATGAGCTATAGGCTTTTAATTGACAGGTGATGGATTCATAAAATGCACAAGATATTCTTTCTACAATTCCCTTTTTTATGCAATTAAAGGCTCCTTTTCTTTCAAATATAAATCGAATACAACTATAATAATTATGAAACAATTTTGAAAACTATAATGCTTGATATACATTCATAATCTCCAGTCTATAGTACTTGGGAACTTAGAAAATATTCTGTTATCTATCTTATTTTGGTATGTTTAAAGTTTTGTACATAACTCAATTTCTATCCTAATTTGTATTACCAAATTAGACCTAGAACATCTTCTTCAATCTTAAACAACTAAAGCTTATGGTAATATAATAATACTATGACTATGTAGTCTTCAACACCTTTGGAAACCTGAGAAGGAGCAAATATTACCTGAGTACACAGGAAGTACGGGAATATAGCTTCCAAAATCTATAGAAATGACATAGATAGATGACCACCTGGACAGTCCCTATATTCTCTATAATGTTGGAGCATATATCTTCAGGGTTCTGGTGCAGAATATCTGACAGCATTTTTGTGAAGCAGGACTTAGGAAGGACTTTCTTGGCCTGTATTGGCAGAACTTGGCAGTCGAGTATGTGCGTCCATTTGTTTTTCTTTTCTTTTTTCTTTCTTTCTTTCTTTTCTTTTTTTTCTTTTCTTTTTTTTTTTTTTTTTTTTTTTGACAGCATTTAGTCTACATTCAAAATTAGGACATTTTCTTTGCCCTGGGCCTAGCTTGCCACAAATGAAGCCATCTCACAATGGAGATTCTTTAATGCTCATTATCTTCTTTGACATGGGAATACTGTCGCAAGTAGACCTGTTTTATAGTCAAAAAATCTTTCAATAATGAAATAAATTTGAATGACATATTCTGTGGATCTCTGAAGTTTTTGAAGATAAACTATCTCTCTAAAGTATATCCAAATTGTTAAAAGTTATTTATTCTGAGCTATATATTTTCCGAATAACCTAAAAACACTTTATTCTAATTAATTAAAATAGTATCCAATATAATCCCGTGTTTAAAAAAAAAATGTATTTCTTAACCAACCCTAAAAGCTTGTAACCTGTATTTTTATCATCCCTAATAGTTTGTAATAACAGTTTTAAAGGCACTAAACTTTATATTGTATCTTTGAGAATTATTTATACAAGTATAATATCTCATATAAAATCAAAAGCATATACATTATATGTATTAAAATTAACCTTAAATATGTAACAATATGCAAAAATCTGTTCCAATAAAGGTTATGGCTATGTTTTTTTTTCTGATTTAAGAGTTAAGAATAAATTCAACAATAAACCCCTGTTAATCTAATTTCCTATATTTCTATATTCCCTCTTTTTCTGTTATCTAAGAAAGAAAGAAAGAAAGAAAGAAAGAAAGAAAGAAAGAAAGAAAGAAAGAAAGAACAGAAAAACCTGAGCCTATTTTGTTTCGTTCCTATGATTATAATTATTTGTAATCATCTCCAAAAATGAAAACATATCTATAACCCATAAAATGACCAAAAGCATCCACCCTACCTAAAGGGACTGGGATGACAGCCCTCTAAAAATGGTTTTCTGCTAACTGGGGCAAGGAATTTTTTGGTAGGGTCTCAAGAAAATTAAAAAAAAAAAAAAAGTCTTAAGAAAGCTAGCTGTAGCATTTGTTGTCCAGGCTCTGTATGTTGAGAAAGTTCAGGACTTAATTGAAGTCCCAAATGGAGCAGTCAGAAAGGATACATGAACCCAGGTCTCCTGGTATTAGCAGTCCTTTCTGAAGTTTCTCTAGAAGCTTGTCTGTGCAAACAGCATCAGTTTGAGTCAGGGATCAATCAGGGGTTGGAATAATAGTAGTTCTTTGGATCCTAGCATCCTTGAGGGTAAATATTGTGCAGGTTGCCATGCTGGTCTTTTACTCTGCAATATAAAACACTTTCAAGCAATACATAGTTCTATAAAGACATTTATTTGAAATATGTAGTATGCAAAGGTTAATTAAGGAACATCCCTTGCTCTTTGAACAGGTGAAAATTATAACTACTTTCATTTTGATAATTTCAAACTATGATGATGATGATGATGATGATGATGATGATGATGATGGTTGTTGTTGTTAGGTTATTGTCCTTGTTTAGGACAGTGGGACTTTATGAGTGTATCTTCTAATTTTACAAAGAGATACAGCCAACCTCGTGGTCAACTACCAACAGTTGTACTCAGCTATTCTATAAACCACAACAACCAGCATGGTGCAGTAACCCTGAGGGAACAATAGTGTAACTCAAACCCTGGTTCTGTAATTGGACTTAAAACCTGCTCAACAAAAAGGAGAAATCACTACTCCTGTAACCCAGTCGAATACTGAGAGCTAGTGAAGCCATGGATGGAATGAAAATTCACCATCGCCATTTTCTAAAAGAACATTTAGAATCCTAACTGCATTATAAATGTTATACCCACAGATGAATGTCATGCTCAAAGGAAGATTTTCTGTGCAGTAGATGGAGACCATTACAGTAAACTATGACCATTCAAAGCCCAGAGTTATAGAATACTTCCCAATTATACACTGATATTAAGTTTTAGGAGGATTATTTCTTGAAATAAAACGGGATCATGATTTTATGCAGCTTATAGTTTTATAACAAGTTTATATTAGTGTATCTAAACACCACTACAAATTTGAGTCTCCTGAAGGTTTAAAATGTGTAGATTCTTCCTTTCTATTTTTAACTGTTTTTCTGCTGCTTTTCTGTGACAGTGATGATCCTCATATTAATTACTATTTTCCTCTTTGAATAAATTGCTTGAATTTTGCTGTATATTTTTGTGTTGTAACACTGAAACATTCGTCATACAGCATTAAATGAAACTGGGTATTTAAGTTAAGAAATACATTCATTTCTTAAAGCCAAAATAAATATCAAATTTTAGAACAAATTATATAAAACCTTGCCCTGATAACATCTCTACAGAAATTAATAATTTGGGTCCTGTATAGATTTAATGTTGATAGTTTATAATTGAATTTGTATTTTTATCTTTCATTTTCAATACTTTATAGGATGAGCTGAGCTGGGAAGTGTTTGTTTTGGAACAGTGTGCATCTTGCATTGCACTTCTTTGGTTTTAGTTGTATTTTTTGTGATAAAGATGTATCTGTTTATTTCAAAAGTCTGGGACTTCTAGGTTGCACAGATCTCTGTAATGAATCCATTTTTACTTGACCTTCACTTTTGAGTGAGAGTGTACTTGCAATTGAATTTTAAATTGACAGTACCAGGTTTTCTCAATTCATGCTGGAGGTACAACCCAATAAACCCATTGTGAATTGAAAATACCAGAGGCCAAACGTTTATGTAACCTTTCATCATTTCCTCCCATCCCCTTGCCGCCTTTACTTCTACTATTTCCCAAATGCATTTTTTGTAAAGTAGAAGTACAATATTTGAATCTAGAAGAAGCCTGGGTACTTTAGAAGCATCTTATCCAGATGTTAATCTTTCCTTTGTCTTAAAAGGCAATAGTATAATCAGCAGTTAAGCATGTTAATGAGAGTCAGTCCACTAGGCTTGAATCCTAGTACAATAATTTACTAGTAGGCTACATTCAAGAAAGGCTTTAGTTACTCAACAAGATTGTTCACAGTGATTATTTTATGAGTTTATAATGCTGAATAAAGTATTTATTGCCTTAGAGCATAGGACAATGCAGCGTTTCAAAGTTGCTTTTTAAAATTGAAAAGTCTCTATTTGAACTTAAGAAAAATACAAAGGGATTTCTATTCTCCTAGTTTTTAGTCTACATTAGTTTTATGCTTGTGTACTGTTGTTCAAACTAAATCTTCAGTAGGAAAAGTATTGTTATTCAATATAATATACAAGCAATAACTAAGATCTCCCTATCAAATGCATTTGTGCTGCAGTAAGATCACTTAAGTTCTAATAGTGTTCTTTCCTTAACTAACATCCTTGACACCAAATGAAATCATTATGATATGTAGCCCAAATCCAATTGTGCTTAACATTTCTTCAAGTACCCAGTACATTACATCATTATGTTCAAGCATTCATTTCCTAACCCTCAAGAGCTCTATTCATAGCCACTGCCAAAGAACTTTTCTGTGCTTACAATGAGTGTTTAGATTTCTTATTCCATTTATAGTATCTCAGCCTTGTGATTTAGTCAATGACCCTTAAGCCAATATGGTAAAAGCCACAATTACACATCTATCTATATCTATCTCTGTCTATCTATCTATCTATCTATCTATCTATCTATCTATCTATCTATCTATCCATATCTTACTGAATATTTCATTGGAATTATTTGACTAGCTTCTCTTTATTTTTTACTCATATCAATTTCCCCCAAGAGTTCTCTAGAAGGAGTTCAATAAAGGTCCATCTTGAAATAACTTGAGCTTGAATATTCTTTCAGACATCCCTCTATAATAATACTAAGAATTTAAGAGTTCTGTGTTAGATGGATAATGATAAATCTTTATCAAATAAGACAGAATAACTATGACTGTTTTCCCAGTCAGTCTAATATGAGAATGTGAGAGAATCACCCAGCCATTGCTCAAATTATTATATATTGTTATAGAGTAACTTTTGGTTTTTAGCATGTGTATGTATATGCTATATGTATGAATATTCAGTTTTGTGTGGGTACTTGTCTCTGCATGACTTCATATATGCATTGCGTAGAGGTCAGAGTTTGACACTTAGAGTCTTCCTCAATCACTCTCTACCTTACATATTGAGGAAGGATTTCTTTTTCAAAACAGTACCATGATTCAGCCAGTCCAGCTATTCAGCTTGCTCTGGGTAATCACCTGCTGTCACCAACTACATGCTGGGATTGTACGCAGATGTCCCACTCCTACCAAAAATTATATTAGTCACTGGGGATCTAATCTCTTATGCAGCAAAGGGTTTAACCTGCTAAGCTAACTCCACAGGCAAAAATAGTATTTCTTTTATGTTGTGCCAAAACAATATTTATTTATTATAAAAGCTATGAAATCTAAGCCAAAAATATTTTGAAAGAGAGTGGGTGGCTGTATTGATCCACATGAGTCAAAAATCTCTGAGCCTTGAGCAGAATTAAAGTCTGAAATTCCAGTTTTCCCAAGATGTCCCTGCTCCAGCTTTGCCCAACCCTAATTCACTGTCTGTAAGTCTGGGTATCATTGTGGCTACCACCTATTCTTTGCTTAGATTTTCTGAACTACCATTAAGTAGTTATAAAGAATCTGTGACTGCTTATAAGATATTGATCAATATTCTTTGGGATACATATCAATTAACTCATGTCATTTCCAGTAGTGATATAAAGGAGAAAGCATTACTCAAGTGTCATCATAGATAAGGAAACACATGCATAGGGAGTGAGCAAGAGACCTCAAAATGATCAGTTAAGAAAATCTAATTGAAATATCATAGCCTTTAAAAATTGTTCAAACAAAACTCACAAAACTCGTGTTAAGAGCTCAAAGCTGGTCACAGTCACAGCACTACCTTCATACATGTTTTGAAATTCAATCATTTCATTATTCACAAATCCTCATACTTTATCTTTATATATGATTGGAATGTTTTAACCTAGAGCAAATAAAAAAGAAAATGAGTAGAGAATTCTAAAATAATTAAGAGCAGCATTGCTAGGACTGATTATGTGTATCAACAACTAATTGGTAAGGAATTTTAAATGATTGAGATCATTTTCCCTCTACTTAGCAAAAGTGTGCTCTTACCATGGAGGCAATACTGGGAAGATGAGAGATGGAATCAGGTATCAGTGCTGAGACTTGATTGTTCATGGCTTGGTAAACAACCTGAATTTCTGTTGCTTTGTTAAGGCAGTTTATTTTCTCTCACAGAAGATTGTTAGAAAGCAGCTGAGGAGGAAAGTCACAACTCATGTTGAGAAAAAGAGCTCTTCATATGGCTTCTCTAACTGGAAAACTAAATTATTCTTCACTCTTCAATATGTAAATAAATCCAACCAGATGAAGGCACAAATAATGAATAGTTAATGTAGCTAACATTTATACATATATGTATATATACATACAATAACATTATTTTGTAGTGATATTTAATAAATAGAATATATCCTATTAGAAAACCAACTCTTCAGTTTTAGGCATAATGGAAGTAATTATGTTCACTTATAAGAAAGTTACTTTGCCACCTATGACTTGATAGTCACATTAATAATATTCAAAATACAATTTAGATAAAACCTTATAGGGTGTCGTGGTTAAAATGTTCAAAATGAAATTGTTTAACCAATGAGCTTTCTTTGACTTATATTTTGAATCTGCTGATCTTCACTGTGATTTTACTTATTCTATTTGTCTTTTTTTTTTCTTTTTTTGTCACATCATATTGCCCATTAAAGCACACCTTGGCTAACGATTAGTACTTTTTATAGTATTTTTAAAGACTTATTAATTTCATTTTTTTCACTTGAGAATGTTTTCTGCATGTATGCAAATTATATATGTATCGTGGGTAGCAGAGGTAAGAAATGGGCTTTATATCCTCTTAAAAAGAATATAAGGTGGGAATGGTTGGGAGGGTGGGGGAACACACTCCTAGAAGCAGGGGCTGGGGGAGGGGATAGGGGGTTTTCAGAGGGGAAACCAGGAAGGGGGATAACATTTAAAATGTAAATAAGTAAACTAACAACAACAAAAAAATAGTCCTTAAGGATAACTGTGAGTCACCATATGGGAGCTTGAAAGTGAAGCAGGTTCTTATACAAGAGTCACAAATGCTCTTGACCACTGAACCACGTCTCTGGGCACTTATGAATCCTTTCAGCTCAGTTCATTCCATCTGTGTCCATTGATTTGAATAGAGTAAAAATACTAGAGCTTATATAAGTTAGATGTATAATGCAAATAAATGTATTAGAATTTAAGAACTCTTTACAATGATTACAACAACATATTCTGAATATGCAAAAGTCCAAGTTAGACCAACTTCCAGAATTGAGAATGGAGTTGGGCACACAATCCCTGCCTCGTCATGGAGCCCTTAGGAATAGGTAGCTGCAGGGAGCACGAGAGCAAGACCATTTTCTTTAAAAGTTTAGCACTAGTAGGGAAATAACTCTCCCATGGAAGAACACCCATATATATCTAACAATATTTAGGCAGCACTAATTAATAGTCAAAGGTTAGATATAAAAAGGATTCAAAGTTGGCTAGGGAGCAAAGACAAGGGAAAAAATTGCAAGTGGGCTTAAAATAGGATCAAAATCTGTACAAAACTTTCAAAAACTTAAAAACAACAAACAAACAAGCAAAACAACCAGCCAACTAAACAAACAACAACAACAAAAAAACACGCTCTTTTAGAACAAAAAGATACAATTGATTTTTTTATACCAGGGACAATTTAAAGGTTTCAGAAATTAAATAAATTAGATATGATAAGTTTTGTGGTCATTATAAAAGTTGACATATTTGTCCTCCATTTCTCTAGGCACTTTACAGTATTACTTAATGTCAAATCACCACACTTTGTATAACTACTACTATTACTACTTCTACTACTTACAGGATGCTATCCTTCTTTGTGACTTTATTACTTCTTGTTTTTAGATTATAATAAAATGAAAGTTATTCCCTTTTTCCTTTTCTTTCTCCAAAGTTTCCTACATATTCATCCATCCCTGCCCTTTTAAAAAATTCAATTCCTCACTTTTTTCTAACTACTGTTACATGTATGTATGACTTAGTCACTTTTCTCTTGTTAAGATGAGCCACAAAAACCAAAGCAACTCATAAAAGAAAGCATCATTGAATTAGGAGTTAGTTATAGAAGATTAGTCCATGGAAATAGTGGTAATGAGCATGGATTCTGTAGGCAGGCATGGTGCTGATGCTGGAGCAGTCACTGAGAGCTTACTTGTTGAGACAACAACTACAAGGCAAGAGCAAGTCAAGTAGAATTCCATGTGCATTTGTAACCCCAAGCCCACCTCAGGTGACACACCTTCTCCAACAAGATCACACCTCCCAATTCTTACCAAAGGTTCCATCAACTGGGAAACAACTTTTCAAAAGCAAAAACTTATGTGGACATTTTCATTTAAACCACCACAACATTTATATTCCTAAATGTGACTTATTTAGTCTGCACAACCTTACTGATAAAGTTTTACCAAATGGTTTTGTAAACATGAACTGAACAAGGACAACATCAACCGACATGCTAAAGTGGGTGGACAGAAGATCAAGAGACCTCAACTAATAAATGCTGAGAGGCAAGGAAGTAGTCTTCTGCAGGGAAAAGCACATCGATTGGCTTTCTGCACACTTTGAACATGACTAACTTTAAAGCTAATTTTGTATTAGTCTTTATTATATTACTCTTTTACTCACAATGGATTTTCCTGTGTCCTCCTGGAAGGCATAAAGGCCATTGTGATATATGATGGAGTTATATACCGATCACATCTCTGAGACCACAGATTGAATGTTATCCTCCCACCTCCTCCAATCCACTTGTTTTCTGGCATGCTTCTCATGTGGCAATTAAAATGAATATTGGGGAAGGGAGAAAGAATCTGAAGAAGTCTGTTTATGATCTTTAGCTTTTAAGGACAATGTCAAAGGCTTGTGTTGTTGTTCTAGTCATTGTTAGTGTTTGAGGAATAGGTATTGGGATAGTGAAAAGCCCCATCTGGATTTGTTTGTTTGTTTTATTCTGATTTACCTTGTAATTTCTACTTCTATACTGCTCTATATAGCATGAAAACCTCAAATATATTATTAAGAAAATTAACAACAACAACAACAACAACAAAAATGAACACTGAAGAAAAAGAAATACTATAGAAGAAAAATTGAGCAGTAAAAATAGAGTTTCTGAAATGGTTAGGTGAATGGTTCAGTGGAATGGATCTGTTTAGAATTCCGAAGTCCTAGGATACATTTTCATCTGTGCATATACTCAGGCAGCAGACATATATTTTCTTGAAATACACATGCTGAAACCTTAAATGCAACTGTACTGGCTAGTTTTATGTCCACATGACACAAGCTAGAGTAAGAAGAGAGGAAGGGGCCTCAGTTGAGAAAGTGCCCTCATGAGATCCATCTGTAAGTCATTTTTCTTAGTTAAAGATCAATGGAGGAAGGTTCAGCCCATTGTAGGTAGTGCTACACCTGATCTTGTGGTCCTGGGTTCTATAGGAATGCAGACTGAACAAGTAATTGGTAGCGAGCCAGTGAGCAGCTCAACTCCATGGCTTCTGCATCAGTTCCTGCCTCTGGGTTACTGCCCTGTTTGAGTTCCTATCCTGACTTCCTTTGGTGATGAACAGCAATGTGCAAGAGTAAGTTAAAAAAAAACCCTTCTTCCTCAGATTGTTTTTTGATCATTGTGTTTTATCACAGCAATAGAAACTGTAACTAAGACACTTAGATAAAAGAGTAAGGAGCAAATTTAGAAAGCTATAAATAGATGATCTGCCTGGAAAATATGGCATGAATTTGCCTGTATTGCTGTTTATTTTTTATGATAATGTGAGTTTTGGAATACTGAATAAGCTGTTTGAATTCACTCTAAGTTCTACCTTCACAACATATAGTGTTAGGTAAAAATGTGAACATTGACTTTCTTGAAAATTCTACATTTTGCAACATTAGTTTTTATAACTAATATAAAGGAATACATTACAACTGATATAAATATACATTATATACATTTTAACTAATATAAAGGAATACATTATAACTAATATAAATATACATTATATACATTATAAGTAATATAAAGCAATCTATTAAAATGCAGGGGCAAAAAATGGAGCAGAGATTGAAGGAAAGGCCATTCAGAAACCACTCCACCTTGGGATCCATCGCATTTACAGACACCAAACCCCAACACTATTGCTGATGCCAAGAAGTGCTCCCAGACAGGGTCCGGGTATAGCTGTCATCTGAGAGGCTCTACCAGCAGCGAAGACAGATGCAGATTCTCACAGCCAAACATTGAACAGAGCCAGGGGACCCCCAATGGAAGATTTAGGGGAAGAACTTAAGGATCTGAAGGGGACTGCGACTCTATAGGAAGTACAACAATATCATCTAATCGGATCCCTCAGAGCTCCCAGAGACTAAATCACCAACCAAAGAGTATTCATGAGTGGGTATGGTCCATGGCTCCCGCTACATATATAGCAGAGGACTGCCTTATCTGGCATCAATTAGAGGAGAGATGCTTGGTCTGTGGAGGACTGTTGCCTCAGCGAAGGGGGATGCTGGAGGGGTGAGGCAGGAGAGGGTGGGCGGGTGAGGAAGCACCCTTAGAGAGGCAAAGGGGAGGGGCGATGGAATGGCGAGTTTGTGGAGGTAAGATCAAGAAGGGGGACAGCATTTGAAATGTAAGTAAATAAAATAATTAATAAAAAGTCTGAAAAATAAAATAAAAAATTTTTAAAGTTGAATTACAATATAATAAATATTTTGATGATATCAAATTCACATATAACATTCACTGTAAACAAATAAATCTGTGAGTTTTCTTTAAGAAAATTGGCATTACATTAATAAAATATGTTAATAAAATGAATGATTAGTTAAAATCAAGTATAAATATTAACTTTGATAAAGAACTATAGAGATACTGATATTTGCATATTATGTAATTATAAATACTTAATTAGCACATAATATGAATGTACTTTCGTAACATCTTAAGCATTCTTTCCCAGACCCATAGTGCTTTAGAAGCCCGTATTGTTCAGTACATGTGAGTTTTATTTTCCTTTCTAATAATCTTCATATTACGTTTTTCTCATTTTGCTGATATCTCTGATCAAAATCAGATGTAATACAGCTGTTCACACTGGTGGCTCTGATATTCACTCATTATTAACCTTATAACACTTATCATACATGACATGCTACCTAGTACATATACACATTCATGAGAGAAGGCACACTCTCTTCTGTTTATGGAACAGCCTTCAGGACAGAAAATTTTAGAATATTTCTGGAATGAGCAATAAAATGAATAAAAGCTGCATATAAATTGCTCAGTAAATTTCACATATTGAATTTTATTCACTGCAAACAAATTCCCGTAATATCTGCATATATTTGTATCAAATTATTTTAACCATATCAAAGCACATGCTTTTTACAGTTTCTTTTCTCGTTTCTTGCTGTTTCTCCCTCTCTGCTTTTCTCTGCTTCTCCTGTGTGTGTGTGTGTGTGTGTGTGTGTGTGTGTGTGTGTGTGTGTGTGTGTGTTATGTGTGGGTATTCATGAGTATACATTTTCATGAACCTTTATTTCAGGCTCATGGTGAAGCATAAATTTACCTGTACTCATTGAAGAAGATTTAGATGAGTAAATTAGTAATGATTAAATATAAATTAATTCTTCAACACCCATAGCCACATGATTAAGTATTGCTTATTTTTATTAAACGGTATATTCATGCATACATGTGCTTTCTTTTTTGTTCTTTACAACAATTCTATCAGTTAAAACCATCAATGAACACACACAACTCTCTAAGAATACTGAGGGACAAAGAAAGTTTTCAAATGTTGGTGACAGGAGGACATAGGTTTATTCTTTGAAGACAGACCATACCAATTTTTAAAATCAGCACATTTTGAGAGACCATATGACTCCTAAGTATGTATTCTCCTCTTTGAAGTGCTTCTGTGTGGATTGAAATACAATTTGCCTTTTCAGGTACTTTTTTTTAATTTTCCCAAATGACAATGTTAACAGCAGAAATAGGATATATTGAGATTATAAGAAAATGAAAGTTGGAAGTGGTTGAATTAGTTTATTCTAGTGGGTAAAAACTTATTCAAGTGAAATTAAAGAAAATTAGGTAGTGAAATTGAGTACTTTATCTGAAATGTGTATATTCTCTTATTAAATTATATTGAACCAATGTACTATAAGCTTTGGGAATTTTTTGTTTGTTTGTAGAGTATAATTCCATAACAATAACTGTAAAAGCAGAGTGGACTCTAGAGAGGTAGCAGTCTAATTAGATGTTTGAAAGGTTAGAATCATACTTTCTGACGTTCGTTAAAATGCAGTATGTTCATTAATGTTTTTATTCCTGTGAGCATTATCACATGGTTAGCTAAGTCTTATTTCAAGGTGACTAAGAGAATTGAAAAGGTATAATTTTGCTTCCATTTTAATATTAGAAATTATAAGAGATAGGAATATATGTTTGGAAAAAAACCCTATGATAGGATTGCTTATCTCTGTAGCTAGATGTTAGGGCATACGGCATTTGGAATTTAAAGACAGATTACTGATAAATATGAAAAAGCATGCTTTTTATGGAGAAATCTGATTTTTCCAGACCCTCTTTGCTCTGTGTAATTTTTTTGTTACAGTTGCTCTAAGGTAATTTGTATTCTGACATTATCAGAAAATGCTTTTACTGATGAGTGACTCACCTACCTGCAGGCTGATCTTAGTTTGAGACCCCGTCTGGAATTCTCATGAACTCATATAGTCATATGTTAACGTTACCTTATCAACATTTTTATCACACCTATTTTTTGAATCCCCATTGGCAATAGAACAAATTTTACTAAATGGCAAATTTTACTAACTCTCTAAAGACATCAAATGATTAGACTGGAAACTGCTCCACTCTTATGAGAATCAGAACCTCGCTCTTTTTTTTTTTTTTTTTTTTTTTTTT
>CM052713.1:65675584-65696274 GCA_028551405.1 Uromys caudimaculatus | reverse complement strand
CAGAAAATGTGGTACATCTACACAATGGAGTACTACTCAGCTATTAAAAACAATGACTTAATGAAATTTGCAGGCAAATGGATGGAACTCGAAAATATCATCCTGAGCGAGGTAACTCAGTCACAAAAGAAGGAACATGGTATGTACTCACTGATAAGCGGATATTAGCCCAAAAGTTCAGAATGCCCAAGTTTCACTTTACAGTAACCGCTGGACTGAGAGTGAGGTCCCAGATGGAGGAGTTGGAGGAAGGTCTGAAGGAGCTGAGGGAATTTGCAGCCCCATGGAGGGAGCAAGAGAGTCAATGGGTCTGACCCCCCCCCGGTCCTCCTGGAGTTTGGACCACCAACCAAAGAATACACATTGATGGACTTATGGTTTGGACCACATATGTGGCAGAGGATGACCTCGATGGCCATCAGGGAGAGAGGAAAGGCCCTTGGGCCTGAGGATGTTAGAGGCCTCAGTAAAGGGGAATGTCAAGGCGGGAATATGGGGATGGGTAGACGGGTTGGGGGAGGTGAAATTCCCTCCTAGAGGTGGGTTGGGGAGGGGACAGGGGGTATCCAAAGAGGAGACTCAGACAAGGGGAAACATTGGAAACGTACATAAAGTATCAAAAATAAAAAAGGAGAAAAAAAATAGCCAGTTAAATACATTGTATAACCAGAAGAAATATTTACCTTTTATTCATGTTGAATTAAAAGATAATATGTTTGTATACATTATCAAGGAGATAACTTAAATGTTTTCTGTATAAAAATGCATTGTTTTAGCATTAGACTTGGCAGGAAAACAGAACAAATGAACTTCTCTTTTTAGCTGGTTGGTTGTTTTTTCTGTAAACAATACAAAACTGAAGGAAAAAAAAAAGGTCTAAAATCATGTCCATAATTTGAGATAATATTAACAAAAGATAGATGCATGCTGTAGAAAGGCCACTATTTTATCAGCATTTCTTCTATAAAGCTGATTATATTCTAGATTAGCATATAATTTTATAGAGGTAATAAAATGTCTAAATACAAGAAAGAAATCCCTCAAAACTGGAAGCTGTTCTGTTTCTGAAGAGTTCCTTGTGTGTTATGGTGTTGAGCATATATGATCCCCGAATAGAAATAGTTCTGGGGAGAAATTTAAGAGAATGCACAGTTATTTAGACATACTAGCTTGTTCCTCTCTGACTCCAAAGGAAATCTGTTCTTTATTCACCGGTCGCCATGTATCACTTGTTTCAACAGATATCATAAAGACTTTTCCTCTGACATTCTTCATGCCAGGAAATGGTGATGGAGACAAATAAGTCCTCTTGTCTTGGAGTATAATCCCTTGGGATATGCAAGTGAAAAGCAATCACAAAACCAGTAAGCATGTAGATGACAGTGTTTACTATAAAACGTACACAGGATAAAATAACTGTCTCCCGAGAGAGACTGTGGTTTGATCAAGGATATCAACATTGAAAAACACATAAGGTAATGCTGTCTGTCTGAGTATTGTTTGAAAGAATGCAGCGGGCTACTCAAGGGTCTGATTGAAAATGTACCAGGCAGAGGAAATTGCTAGAATAATATTTTCCATAATCAAGAAAGACGGAATTTCTTTCTAAAAGGGAGAGACAGAGAATATATTGCATGTGGTTATGGTGAGCTTTGGATAGAGGTTATGCAATGAAATAAAAAGAGGAATGAATTTTGAAAAGGGGGATGTTAAGCATTTTTATAATTTTTGCAGTATTGCAAGATATTTTTCTGTTCAGACACCAACATTAGATAAACTTTTTTTTCCTGTTAATTCATGAGAAGACTAAGATAAGACAAACTTTATTTCAGACTTGCAAAACTTCTTGTGTATTTTAGAAATCTAGGGAATATAAACTCAGCAGTTGGAATGCGGGTCAGGGCTTGAGAAACACTTATATTCTAACTATTCAATGGTCAAACTTCATCGACACCTTTACCAGACTGAGATGTTATAAAGGGCACTTCCAGTGAGGATTCTCTAATATGGAAAGATCTACCTTTAATATGTCTGACAGTTGTCAACAGTCTTGGGAGCTCACAAACAACATAGAGAGCAACAACACAGCCAGGCAGTTTCTGCTCTCTGGCTGCCAACATGTGTGATGCTCTACTCTGTTGTGTTCTTCCCCTATGATGAACTGAAACATCGGTAAGTGTGAACCAAAATGTGAATGTTTGTGCTCACTTCACTTATTGTATAATTTCTCATAAGAACAACAAGGAGTTGACCTTAGGCACATGTTAGGAAAGTGAATGATGAGAATGGTTTGCAATGTGATTCAGAAGCTGGATGCCAGTCTGAGAGGAGGGGCATATGTTCACAGTCCAGTAGGAAGCAACCCAAACATGTTTGCTAATTAGGACTGTAAAGGGATAAAGGGCATAGGAATGGATGCTTCTCTGTTTTCAAATTTCTATGATGAATATATAGCTAAAAGCGCCTTAACACAGAAAAAAGTGTTCTAGTCTGTAGTCCATTGTGTATAAGGTTAAGGTATCAGGAACTTTAGGCAGCTCATCCCATAACATTGGGAGCTAGTAGAAGAGAGACTGGGTATTGCTATTCCTATTGCTTTCTTCACTTACACGGAATAAGTCACACCACCACAATTAAGATAAGTCTTCCCACATAAGCTATTGAAAATTACGGCAATCCCCCTCCCCACAGGCAATTGCAGAGAGATGTCTTCCAGGTGACTCCGAATTATATCAAGTTAACAATAAAAATTAAATAGCACGGGGTGATTCTCCGAGAGAGATGCTGCCACAAATTAAACAGGTCTATAGAAAGAAAGCCCAATAAAGATCCATTTCAATGACAAACTTATTTTATTAACTCAAAAGAAAATAATACAGAATATGTTATAAGTAAAGTGAATAATGGGAAAATAAATTCAGTAATTAAAAAGTACTTTCACGTCTAGTGTGAGTACTCTAGTATCTAAATGGTGTCTAGTAGGATATAACCAGAAAGAAAGGTTGAGAAAATAAGTCATTAATAAAGACATAACTATAACATTATGTTGGGTGACACAGATTAATTCATTAGACAAGAGAAGAGTGATAAGAAGAGAAGGGAAATGTAGAGGGGAAAAAGGAGAAGGGGCTACAAAGAGGTCCTTGAATATTCAAAGGATAACGATTTTCTGAAGCAAAGCAAATGGTATAGGTGTGCATCTCCTAGGTCAGCTACTCTGTGCAGCCATGATGGCGGATGAAGCAGCAGCCTCTTTCCTAAGGTAAAACTGTATAGATGCCCTCATCAGAAACTTCACATCTAGAAACTTCAGCTGAGGAGTACCACTTCCACATTTATATTTATGCCCTACTGTGTTTTTTTTTTTTTCTCCCTGAAATATTTAGAAGAGAAGAGTCTCTCATTTGTGAATTTAAATATGTATTAAAAATACATACAAAGTTTGCTGAGAGAAGCAGATGCCACATAAGGAAGTCAAGACAGCCATATGGACAGAAGCAGAGCCAGGTGGTAATTCTATTTTTGGTGGACTGCAGACAAGGAACTGATAGGAGGAAGGATGGCTATCTGGAGTGGCAGAGAGCAACAGATGCTTAGATGTTTGGTACCATGCCATTCTTCAAACTGGGCATCTATGCTAACAATGAACTTCTTATGGTGAAAAATTTCCCCGTGACAATCTAATATATTTAGAAGACAATATTTATGGTTAATTGTACTTGACTTAAAATATGTGCCATGAATGATTTCTTCTCGCTTTCAGGTGGAAAATATGTACATTGAATATATGTATGTAAGTCTGCTATTTTTTCAGTTACATATGAGTGACTTAAAAGATACTTTGCATTTCTTTTCAATAAAAGGATTATTATGGCAAAACTTATATGCTTGATAAAAGTAAACTTATACAAAAAACTGAAACACAAATGTTAATATTTTTCCTGATAAAAGCAGGGGGAAAGAATGATGAGAGAGAGAGAGAGAAAGAGAGAGAGAGAGACAGAGAGAGAGAGAGAGAGAGAGAGAGAGAGAGAGAGAGAGAATGAATATGAATGTGAGACCAAAAGAAAATGGAGTCCGGTACCAAGTAATGTTGTGCCATTTGCTATGTAAGAGCTATGGAAAATCGAAAGTATTCCCAGGAGTCAAGAAATGAAATCAGAACACAAACTATTTGTGGCTGTCCTGCAGCACCTGGATATGCTCCAGCAGAGGCTTAAGCAGTTCTTAAAACCCTCATTTGTCTGGCAATATTGACCACTTTGCTTGCCATTTTAATAAAGCAATTGGTGCTTCTTTTTCTCAGTGACCTTCCCTACAATGTACCCCAGGGACTGCTGTCTGGAACACGCACAGGATATTGAAGATTAAATTGATCTTATCTCTGTGAACTATAGGAATACCTTATAATTGCTGACTGCTTTACACACAATCCTCACTAGTATATATGATTTTGAGTTGAGTTTTTCTGTGAGTAATCCAAGGTAGAAGTAAATCTGCAGCCTAGTGCAAGAGGAATCAGATATTGTGTTGCTTGTACAACATAAACACTAATGATTTCCTTATATGTGCTTATTATGACATGGCTTATAATGTTTCATAATCATTTTATTGAATATCTGAATGAATCTTTGAAAAATAATAAAAAAAACTTTCAATTGTGAGGATTAAAATATCTACAATATAAAACTATAATTTATTTCATTGGGTTATGTTCATCTCAGTAGATATTCTGTCTTTAATTTCACTTTTATAATAGGGAATGTCATTTTTTTGTCTATTGCCCCCCCCATCTGTGTGTTTGTGTGTGTGTGTGTGTGTGTGTGTGTGTGTGTGTGTGTGTGTGTGTACAAAACACACCTTAACAACTGTTCTTTCCCGAGGGTGGTCCACCTTGGTTGTTTGATTGGTTTTGTAGGCATCCATTTATTGTTTGTTTACTTGCTTGCCTGTTTATTTGATTCTCTCACTGGCCTCAAACTCACAAGTTTTCCTATATTGGGTAGGCAATACATCTCAAGGTTCTGGCAGTCTCTGATTTCCTGGAATGTGATCACAAATGTAGACCACAGCAAGAATAGATTTATGTGGGATCTAGCCACCAAATCTACTTCCAAAGCTCATTCTCTCTCTCTCTCTCTCTCTCTCTCTCTCTCTCTCTCTCTCTCTCTCTGTCTCTCTCTCTCTTTGTGTGTGTGTGTGTGTGTGTGTGTGTGTGTGTGTGCGCGCGCGTGTCCAGCTCCTCTTGTTTTGCCTTAAACATATTTAAATGTCTTACTCTTAAAAAGAATAACATTACTATAATTGTTATTCATTAATAAGAAAACCACATGTAACAGATTGTATTATCATAATTTTCAAACTTTTTCTGACTGGCCTTCTTAATCAGTTCATCTTTATAGTTTGTCACTCTGTAGAGGTCCTAATCATAATATATCTTTCAATATTTTGTATAACTGCTAATCCAACTGATCACTCTTACACAGGGCTCCTGCTTCACATAGGCTCTGTTTTCTTTTCAAATCTCTTTATATTTATGCTTATGATTTGCATTTATTAGCAAATAATTATGTCCTGTATTAAAAAATCAGCCCTGGTCCTCAAAGTTAAATCCAAACTTGAATCACTATGCTGTTCTTCACAGCACATTATGTAACCTACTGATATTTGGAGAACATCAGGCTGTTTATTAAATCTTTATTTTAATCACAGCTGAATGTATTAACTAAACTAATAAATCTTAAGTCTTCTGGTGCCTCCATGATTGTAGTGGAACCTATCTGGGAAAGTGACTGAGTCCTCAGAATGTAGTTGCATTGTATTTTTAAATAACATCCAACAGGGAAGAAAACCATATTAAACCAAACCCAGTATTTCACATGCTGCTTTTCTTCTTGGAAAAGCTGTTAACTGACATCATAAACCATAGAAGTGACAGTTACTAATATACAAAGTACACCACAGGGGCAACTACCATTCCCTGGAAATAAAAAGTCACACCCCCAGGTTTCCACAAAGCTGGAACATAAATATACAAGTGTGTGTGTGTGTGTGTGTGTGTGTGTAGTAGTAGTAGCAAGAAGCCCAGGAAGCTGCCTGTAACTTAGCTTCTTCATCAAGACGTGCTGTTCCTTGATTGTTGGAGTAATGGAACCAGTGTGCAAGTTAAGCCTACAAAAGAGAGTATAGCAGAATTTAGTGTGCTACTCATTGCTAAAAAGAAAAATGAGCCTTTGCACACTACATTGCATGTAGACCTAAGTATAAATCAATTACTAAGAATAAAGAAAACTCAAAATATCATGGACACAAAATTACTGAAAACTAACATTTCTAGGATATTAAATGAACTATAGATACATTAAACTAATAAAGTCCTCACTGAAGAACGCTTGCACTAGGATGTAAATGGACCAAACCAGTGCTATGCAATTTAAGACGTATTTGAGAGAACAGTGGAGTTAAAGTTTTATGTTTTAGTTGTTCTCATACGCTATGCCTATGATTAATTCCATAATTAGGAGGTGAATGAATGTCAGCCCAGAAATAGATACCAAGATTCATGTAGAGAATGAAATCAAATTCAAATAGTCTCATTGTGTGGAGGCAATTAAAACTTAATTTAAAATAACAATTTATCATTCAAAATGAAAGAAAGAAAGAAGGAAAGAAAGGCAAGGAAGGAAGGAAAGAAGGAAGGAAGGAAGGAAGGAAGGAAGGAAGGAAGGAAGGAAGGAAGGAAGGAAGGAGGGAAGGAAGGAAGGAAGATTGAAAATGGAACCACTAGGGTAAATGTTAATAACTGAACTGAACCTGCTGGAAAATGGAAAATCAGTTTTCTCCAATACTGTGATGTTAGATATATATCCAGTCCAGGACAAGACTCAGGTTCAAGTTTATTTGACCAATGCATAATGGACTCAACAGTTTTGTATGCTTTTATTGATTACATTGGGGGGAATGGTTTTTGTTGATTTCTTTTCTTAATTTTGAAAGATTTTGTTATTGTACTGGAGCTTTGTTTGTTTCTTGAAAAAGAATAAAGAACTTAAAGTTTGGTCGGTAATGAGAGTGAGGGATCTGGAAGGACTTTGGAGCAGGGAAATATAATCAAATATGTTTTAACTTAAAATTGTTTAAATAAATAAAGTATTTTTAAAATTAAAATATATATTATTTGAGTGAAGTAAAGTGGCAAGTTTACCATGTAACAAGGTAGAGAGAATCAAACGGCAGTCACAGAGGTGAAATTAGATCACAGAAAAGAAAATATAAACAGCAAAAATCACAAGCACAGCAACCAACCTTACAGCACTTTAAGTTGCAGCACCAGAAGGTAGCCATACAAAATTATTTTTAAAAATCAGAAAAAATGAACAATATATATACAAAAATTGAGAGCTAATGAATACTACATACAACCAGTTCATGATTTCATTGAGCGTTTTACATTCTTCAGATCTACCAGTTGATCAAAGATTCTCAGTGATGGAGAAAATCTTTCTAACAGAGTTTTATTATTTTACAAAGAGAATTTGCATAGTCCTTCTGCAAAAATCCATCACTTGTTAAGAATATAGAATTAATCTATTCTAAGACTCCCACCTTGCTGAAACCTTGGATTTCTTATTCTGTGAAACCACTCTATACAGGAGCTAGGACAAGATTTGATGGACAAGAAGGTATGTTTTTAAACTTAGTGTTAAGTGAGTGTGTCCACAGTACCAGCTGTGTGCTTACTATCTCTGTGAAATTCAGTTTTCTCCACATAAAAGAGAAATAAAAGTATATATTATTAAAAGGTGAAAAAATTAAAGAAATTAAACTATATCATTTACCATGGAGGCTTGGTGGCATATGCAGCAAATAATTATATTGAAGGAATTTCTTCAAATCTTTTTATATAGAATGAGTTATGCAAGCATATATTTTCTACCCTAAGCACCAAGCATAATTGTGAGTAGAAGAAGCTCTAGGGAACAGAGCTAACAATGTGTTTGTACAGATGAAGAGAATGTGATGGGATCCATCTGTCTCTTAATTTGTTAACTTGGCTAAGATTGAATTTAAAATGAGCATAGCAAGTTCTGGAAAGATAAATGCACTGATAACAAGGGTAAATAGGTTCAAAATTGGGAACCGATTCATTTAACTATTCAATAAGTCCTGAAAATTCATTTCTCATCCCATGTACCTTTGGCAATTGGGTTTTAAAATAGCTTCCTAATAAGACTGAGTATTATATGGCAATATACTGAAAATACTTGCTATGTATTGTACTTATATACAGAGATTATGCTAAATAGCTGTTGCAGTGTAGCGAAGAACTAGAAGAACAAAGAAAAGGCAAAGCCTGAATCAAAATTTAGATTCACACCATTGACATTATAATGTATGTTGAGCAGAACTGAATTTCCTCCTTTTAAGAGAGCCAGTATGTAGTATGTGCTTACATTTCTTATCTTAATATAAAGTATATTAGTTTGAATCGAATTTTATTTTGTAACACACATAACACAAGTGCTAAAGTCAATAAATTGTATAAAACTATCTTCAGCTTATTCTGGAAGCTAACAAGGATAGAGAAAGTATGCATCTATATGCCATGTATTCAAATAGTAGAAAAAATAAAACAAACTAGCAAATAGAAAAGGGATATGAACTAGGGAAATGGTTTATCAGTTAAGAATATGTGTGCTTTACGCATGAGGACCTGAAGTCAAATGATCAGAATTTGATATCAGAATTGAAACATCAAAACATCAAAATTTGGACCTGGTCACAGTCATACTCCTGTAACCCCAGCACTCTGGAGATAAAGAGAGGAGAAACTGAGGGATTGCTGACTGCCATTATAGCACCTGGCTCAGTAAGAGATGCTGATTCAAGGAAATAAAATGGAAAGTGATGATGGAGGACACTAGAGGCCAGCTGTTTGTCCTGTGTCCATAAGCACAGTTGTGCATGTGTGTGTGCGTGTATGTCCATGTAAGTGTGTATGTATGTGTATGTACACAATATGTTATGCTTACAATGCTCTTTTACTATAGTGCATATAGTATTTTCAACTCATATTGGAATTAGATATGTTATGTATCTAAGGAAATGTTGATGTTAAACAATGTTTGCACTCTTAATCCTACACTTGATTTGTTAGTAATAGGCCTATACATAAGCAATTAAATTTATGGTAAATTAGCATGATCCTACGAAAGATGTATTTTCTTTGTGTAATAAAGATTTTTTGTGTGTTACTTTAATACCACCATATTAAAATAAATTCTTTAAAACACTACCATATATACTTCAGGTTAAAGTATTCAGATCTATATAAAAATAAAGAAATATAGTTGTTATTTTTAATATATAAAATTGTAATGTTAGAGTAAAATTTTGTTCAACGTTTCTCAACTGTAAATAATTCAAGTCTTAAACACAAGGTACCTTTTTTGTTTTATTGTTTAAGTGAAAGAATTTATCTTACAGAAACATACCCATTTAAGATACTAGATAACATTTCTGTGTGTGCTATCCAAGTACGCAAGTTATACTCAGGGAAGTCAATGTAATTCAAATACTCAGTATTAGCCTGTGGGTTCAAAAATGTATTCATAGTGGTTTATGAAAAAATAGCACGAGACATGAGGTAGTAGAAATATACATTTGTGTCAGAGACTTATAAGGTTACATATATTCGCCTGGGACTTATTATGATCCCATCACACAAAAATATTCTATGGCAATCCCTGTGTTCACATGAACAACCTTTGTGTCACTATACAGTGCCAATGCTGCCCATAAGACGTTTTAAGTATTCTTACTTTCCAAAAGAATAAGTGCATACCATCCAGGGTGCACTGAACTTTTACTTGGGAAGTTCATTCCTGGAAGACTCTGATTACTCAAAAGAATTATGGGGCCAAGTTCTGATGGTGTTGGAGAAAAGCCTAGTCTGAAATTCATCATGGAAGAAAACCACTAACACTATTTATGATAATAGAGCAAGCAACTATATTAATCCATTTCTTTAGAAATATATATATATATACATATATATATATATACTGTTTTATATATATATATATATATATACTGTTATATATATTATACTGGGACAAATTGATTGAACCAATGTAAAGAACCAATTGAGGGCAAGTTCAAGATATGAAATGTCAATATAATTTTAGATACTACTAACAGGAAATATTTTGTTCCTTTGTTCAAATTAGGGGTATGCAAACTTGCAAAATTGCATAGTGTGAAAAAGAGTATAATATTTAAAAATTTATATTAGGTTAATATCTTATAAAATATGGCAAACAAGAATAACAGCATCGGGGCTGGAGGGATGGCTCAGTAGTTTTGAGCACTGACTGCTCTTCCAGAAGTCCTGAGTTCATTTCCCAGGATCTATATTGTGGATCACACAATCTGTAATGAGATGTGATATCCTCTTTTGGTGTGTCTGAAGACAGTTACAATGGACTCATGTATATTATATACATAATATTTTTAAAAAATGAATAACAACATCATTAACTACCAAATAGAGTATGCATAATACTATAGGTTGAAAATAAAACCACTGAACTGACAAAAAGTGGTGCCCAACATTTTCTGGTCAATGCAGTTTTAGTCTCTTTATATGACTGATTTTCTAATAAAGAATTTAAGGTCTTCAATATCATTCTACAACAAAAATATGGATGGTGATGACAAAGGTTGCAAATCACTGTTTCTATGATTAGCTTAGGATGCAAATGAACTTTCTGAAAACAATCTTCTTGCATTGAAAAGAACTGTGAGAAAAGTATAGTATTATTTTGTTGACGTATCTCTTCCTATACCAGCTCTCTCTTGTCTTGCTCATTGCTTTGGGACACAGTAGTATGGACTTTCAATTTATATTACTACACTTTAATTTTATATTCTTAAAATCCACATGGCTTACATGTATTTCAGGAGTTCATCAACTTTCTTTTATCAAAAAAGCAAATATATTTCTAAGTTATAATATAACTATGTATATTCAATTCCATTAATTGCACATATAATCAATGGGTTGAAATCTATTAATTGAAAAAATCTATCAACCCACCAAAAAAATAACTTAAAAATCATTTTTACTGGAGTAACTTATCAATGTTTCTTCCCTTACAACCTAGCACGTGGCTAGACATGGTAACTCACAGCTCTAAAAAAGAGTTTAAAATGGTAAAACAGGAGAATCTTAAGTTCACAGCAAATTTGAATTGCATTGGGGCCTACTTCACAATAAAACAAAACAAAAAAAAAACCTGTGGTACTTGTGGCCAATTTACTTTGAGTTATCTTAATTTAAAGCATATTATAGCACTATGTCAAGTAGAAGAAATTGTCCTTTTTGGTAGAAATGTAACTTATCTTTTCTAAAGTAATATACTTGTACTTTATAGAAAGCATTAAGAAGGTACCCAGATTCTGCGAATTTCATAGGTTTTCTAAGATAAAAGGATTTATTATTATTAATTATTATTATTATAAACCACTCTCTGTTTGGAAAAAGGAAAACTAATCTAATGGCCAGACTAGAAGCATAAGGTAAGTAAAGAAGTGAATCTGAATAGGGTTTTTGAGGCATGTTTGAAATGATTCTTTGCAAACACGGAATGTGGTTGTTTCCCAATTGACATGTTCCAGTTCTTAAATATATGAGTGCTATAATGATCAATGACAGTGAAATAGACTCTGGGGAAAATTCTCCTTAGCATATTAAACAAACTGTAACTCTCATTGGAGAGAAAAAATACATTTCTCAACAAAACTTTATTCATTTTTGCAATTTTATTTATGTAGAATATGTGTGAACATAAAAAAAAGGCTAGCAAATAATCTGTCAATCAGTTAACTACATGATGAATTCAGTTGAAGTCATTCTATGGTTGTAATATAATTACTGAAAAAGGTGACACAGATTTTGTCCAGAGACATGCAACTAACAATTTAGAAAATCAATTTTCATTTATACCAAGGCATGGTGAGCACACACACACAAAAATCAATGTATTTTCCTAATGGATAATATCACACATGTTGCATAACATCTACATATTACCTAAAGGCTCTGTAATGTTTCCGCTCACAATTTTAATTTTCATGCCTACAAAGGGCAGTACCCTTGTTCCTAAATTGTTGGTATAATTGTGATATCAATAGTAAGGAAAACGTAGATTTTCTTTCTAGAAAATATATCTGCTTTGTAGTAAAATCAAAGATAAATTTGCAAATTTTATGTGGCATGATACACTGATATTACTTAGATTTTACTAATATTGTGCTGTCAACGTCTAGCCTCCATGTGGAAAAGTATGTTGTTTTAAAGCAATTGTTATAATAATACACTGTAGAATTTTAAAAGTGAAACACATCACAGTTATTATGTTGCTTATTACCTAATTTATTATTACCAATACCCATATAAATGTAGCTAAGGTGGGGCATGAATAAAGTTTTAATGTTACCACTTGTTAGAGTATCCAATTAATAAAATAAGTCAAAAAAGACAATATTTGCATCAACTGAAGTAATTCTGATGTCTTGATTTTAAAATCATTAAAAAAGAGAGAGAATACTTCAATGCTTCACCATTCGGTATTGCATGTGCCTTGAAAAGTCAAGAATCTTATGAACATCTTTTTGTTTCACTCTTGAGGGAGGTGCAACTAATAGCCTCTGATTCTTTTAGTGATCACCAAATTTAAGAATAAAAAACAGAGACTGAAATGACTTATTACACAGGCCAATAACTGGTCAAGATGCAGAAAACAAATTACTACGAACTGTCTAACCCCAACAGACACATTTAGAATGCAGCTTGTAGAGTTAAGGCTCAGGGAGTTCAAGAGGATGGAAAGACAGATTGCAAGAGACAGAGAACCAAGGTATCTGTTGCTATAAAGTCTTGTTTATATATTAAAGGAAAGCTGTACGCACAATATCTCAACCGAAAGATCTACCTAAATAAGAAAGACCTGCATTCAAACAAACAAACAAACAAACAAACAAACAAAACAAAACATTTCATTTCAGTATAGATGAAAAAACTTTCACAAAATCTCACAGCTGGGAGGAGAACCACAGCCAATCAAAAACTTCAAAGAGAAGGAGAATGAGTTTTCTCCAAGGATAGGCTGCCTGGTAAGTTATTCAATGCTAAGTTGTTATTCCTCAATGCATGTACATATGAGAAATTCAACAGCTGTTGTGCTGTAGGAGAGCTTAGCATCTGTACCACAGCAGTCCCCGAGTATCCCAATATAGCTTAGGCACAGGTAAAAGACCTAAAAATAGCATTTTTGACAATGATAGAGGATCTTGAGAAGGATGTTAAGAGACCCAGGAAATCACACACACACACACACACACACACACACACACACACACACACACACACACACACATGAAGGAAATAAAGAAAGCAGTTCTTTCAAGAAATGGAAATAGAAATGAAAACCAAAACAAAACACAAGACAAAATAACAACAATAATGACAAAAATTTAAGGATTTCTGGAAATTAAAAATTTAGAACCTCAAATAGAACAACAGAGCCATAATTGACCAACGGAATGGACCATTTCATTTCAATTCTTAACACATCTCTCTCTCTCTCTCTCTCTCTCTCTCTCTCTCTCTCTCTCTCTCTCTCTCTCTCTCTTTTTCGTTTTTCGAGACAGGGTTTCTCTGTGTAGCCCTGGCTGTCCTGGAACTCACTCTGTAGACCAGGCTGGCCTCGAACTCAGAAATCCACCTGCCTCTGCCTCCCAAGTGCTGGGATTAAAGGCTTGCGCCACCACTGCCCGGCTTCTTAACACATCTTAAAAGAACAACACTCAACTCCCTGTGATAGAAACAAACAGACTATGAATGAAATAATTGGGGGAGCTAATCAAGATGTCAAACGAGTTTTACACAATCTCAGTATGTGGTGTGCACAAAGTAAGGCCCTAACCTATGACCAAGCCAAAGCTGAATCTCAGAAGGCCAAGAAGGATATCAAACTGGGGTGACATGTAAAAGCACTTGATGCTTTTAAGCCGGGCAGCAGATAGCATATGTGATGGTGACTTAGTGGACAATCAGATCCTGAGTAAGCAAAACTGGAATCTTCTGCCCACACAGGCTATGTACACCAGTGTTCTTTTTGGAGAACTGATGAGGGGCTATATAACTCAGTTTCTGAGCTTCTCAAGCTGGGTGGGAAGCACAGATCTACAGGCAAACATGATCAGATTGTTCAGGACCTATCCTTGCATGTGAGTCTTAGAACTTACTTCAGCAAAATGACAGTGAACATGGACTACCTATCACACATCAGAGACACACTTGTATGACCCTTGACTTCACAAGAGGTAGAAGGGGTTCAGCATGTTGTCACACTTATGGACACATACTATTTGATGGAAGAAGATTTTGAGAACATCATGGAAGTTAGCAGCTGCGGGGTGCAAGCCCAGTGCCTTTCCCAAGCTGGATCCCAAAGTGAAAGCAACCTTCACAAGAGCCTACAATAAGGAGACCCACCTGACCTCATATTCATGTCAGGTAGTAAAGACCCAGCACTGGATTCTGGATACAATGAGGAGCTACAGGAAGATAACACTCAGTCTGATGAGAAAGAGCAGGATGCAGTAGAGACTGATGCCATGATCAAGAAAAAGACAAGATCTTCAAAGCCTTCAAAATCAGGAAAATAGAAGGAGTCCAAAAAAGGAAAAGGAAAACAGCAGAAAAAAATGAAACCATTGTTCAGTACCAGTAACTGCTTTTAACTTACCCTCTTGACTAGTCAAACAAGCTGTTCTAGAGCCCGAAAGCCTCACCTTTTGCCAGAGTTAACAGGTTCTGTGTAGCAGAGTGAGGTGGCCTGGTGGTCCCTTTATAAAGGACAGTACAGCTAGAAGGTCTAACTAGCAAGCTCTTGTGCAACTCTTATAGAGGTGGATAGGATAGTTCCAGCCCTGCAGTATCCCTGCCAACTGTCAGATTGGTGGGATTCAAAGTGACTGTGTAGAACCAAAACTAGAGAGTATACAGACTTTGGAGTCAGATTTTAGTTAGCCATAGCAAGACTGGGCACAGTGGGGCTGAGGCATCTTTTGTAGCTTAAGGTTTATCTTAATGGCCTTTAGAGGATCAATGCTGATTTAAAAAACAAAAACAAAAACATGGTAGTTCTTGTTTTATGGTGAAATTCTGTAAATAAACCTTAATCCAAAGGAACTACCAACTGGAGCCGAATATTCTTGATCTATTTTCAGGTATTTTTTTGCAAAGTGTGCATCAGGAATCAGATATCCATGTAAAGCATGGGTCACTTTTGTCATCTTGAATAGCAGAATGTTATGTTGCTATATTACTTTCCTTATTAATTTGGTTGAATTACAATATTCAGCATTTCTTCCTAACTGTGAATCGCAGTTCTGCAGGTGAAGGGTCAGAGTTCAAATTCCCAGCATCCTTTTGCACTGACCACATTGCTGCTATAGGTAGTCTCAGAGAGGCCACTTGGCTAGTTAGGTTGTTCAGACACAAGACTGCTACACCTTCCTGTCCCTGTGCTGTCTTAGTCATCAGGTTGAAACCAGTAGAGTGTAGGCTGCGTCAGACTCACAGGCTCATTCTGGCCAGGAGATGATGTTCTGTGATGGAGTCTAAAAGCCCTACTGGAATTTCAGATTGTATCTAGAACTGTGTGTTGAAGGACCCTGTGCCGTGGCCATAATCCTGCCTTTGGGTGTTTAGCTCTATTTAAATCAGAACGTACTCAAAGGTCTATGCTGCCTCTGTGAGGTATATGCCAAAATATTATAAAGGAAGGTCTAGGCTCTGTCTTTGAGGGCTCATGGCCTTGTTGGAAGAAGAGACAAAAGTCCTGGAGACATTAAAAGTGTATTAACCAGTGTGAAAGATGTGTTTCGTGGAGGTCAGTTCATTATGGAAATAAAACACTGCCTTAAGCCTGAAAACAAAACAAAAAAACAAAACAAAACAAAACAAAAAAAACCTAAAAGAACATTGAATAGAAGGACTACTATCGATCTCGCCATTCCCAATTTCAAGATGTATTACAAAGTTATAGTAATAAAAACAGCATGGTATTGCCATTATAAAGACAAGCTGGACAATGCAAATGAATTGAAGACCAGATACAATTTCACATACCTATAGTCCCTTGATCACTGATAAAGAAGCCAGAAGTACATACTATAATAAAGGCAGTATATTCAACATGGAGTGCTGATCAAGCTGAATGTCTGCATATAGAATGCAAACAAATTCATACTCATCACCCTGCTAAAAACTTAAGGCCAAATTTATCAAAGGCCTCAATCAATATAAGACCAGATATACTGAACCTGATAGAAGAGAAATTGGAGAATAGCCTTTAATTACCTGGAAAAGAAGAATATCTGAAAAGAACACCATTAGTGGTGGCACTATAGCCAACTATTAATAAATTGGACCTCATTAAACTAAGAAGCTACTCTAAGGCAAACAATACTATTATTCAGACAAAGCAGCATACTACACAATGAGGAAAGATTTTTACCAACTTCACCTCTTTTGACTACTGCAACAGTGTTGGGTTTGGTGTCTGCTGACATGATGAATCCCCAGGTGGGACAGTCCCCAGTTGGACCTTCCTTCATCTCTGTTCTATTTTCGTCCCTGTTCTTCTTTGGAAAGGAACATTTCTGGATAAAAAAAAATTGAGATTGGTGGGTGACCCTATCCCTCAACTGGGGGCTTTGCCTATCTACTGAAGGTGGTTTCTACAAGTTCTATCTCCCCCTTATCTGCACATCCCAGAGGAAAAAAGTCATCCCAGTTGGGTCCTGGGAACCTCATGTTTCCCTGGAGTCTGTGACACTCCAGTAGCTATCCTCAGTTCCTCAAGCCTCCTGCTATCTTAAAGAGGAAGCTCAAATGGCTGAGAAACACTTAAAGAAACAAAAGGAACACTCCTTCATTTCTGGAGGGAATGCAAGCTGGTGCGACCACTCTAGAAATCAGGTGGAACCTCAGAAAATTGGGCATAGTATTACATGAGGACCCAGCTGTTTCACTCCTGGGCATATACCCAGAAGATGCTCCAACATGTAATAAGGACACATGTTCCACTATGTTCATCGCAGCCTTATTTATAATAGCTGGAAACAACCTTGATGTCCCTCAACAGAGGAAAGGATACAGAAAATGTGGTACATATACACAATGGAATACTACTTAGGTATGAAAAGCAATGACTTCATTCTTAGGCAAATGGATGGAACTTGAAAATATCATCCTGTGTGAGGTAACTCGGTCACAAAAATTTACTGAATGTACTCACTGATAAGTGGATTTTAGCTGAAAACCTCGGAAGAAGCAAGATTTAACTCATAGATCATATGAAGCCTAAAAAGGAAGATAAAAATCTGTATGCTTCAGTGTTTCTTAGAAGGGTGAAAAAAATACTCACAGGAGGAAATATTGAGACAAAGTGTGGAGTAGAGACTCAAGGAAAGGCCATCCAGAGACTGCCCCATCTGGGGATACATCCCATATATAGACACCAAACCCAGACTTTCTTGTGGATGCTGGGAAGTGCTTGCTGGGAAGCATGATAAGCTGTCTCCAGAGAGGCTCAGGCAGAGCCTGACAAATACAGAGGATGCTCGCAGCCAACCGTTGGACTGAGCTTGGGGTTCCACATGGAGGAGTTGCAGAAGGGACTGAAGGAGCTGAGGAGGTTTGCAGCCCCATAGAGGGAGCAACAGTGTCAACTGGCTTGACCCCCAATAACTCCCAGAGACTGGACCACCATCCAAAGAATACACATGGAGGGACCCATGGCGCTGGCAACATAGGTGGCAGAGGAGGGCATTGTTGGCCATCAGTGGGAGGAGAGGCCCTTGGGCCTGAGGGTGTTAGATGCTGCAGTGTAGGGGAACGCTAGGGAGGGAAGATGGGAGTGGGGGGGAGCACCCTCATAGATGCAGGCGGGTGGTGGCATAGGGGGTTTCCAAAGGGGAAAATAATTGAAATCTATATAAAGTAAATATCCGAAAATAAAAATAAAAAAATAGATACCTAGTATAAATAGTAACCAAATAAAAAAGAAAGGGAAAAAAAAAAGAATGGTAAAAAGGTTTAATTTCATGACAGTTCTACTACTGTTGTTCATAATATTGCAATAAATCCTTAAAAAAGAAAGAAAGAAAGAAAGAAAGAAAGAAAGAAAGAAAGAAAGAAAGAAAGAAAGAAAGAAAGAGCCTTGGATATATAGGGACATAGCAGGCAGAGTCTCTATTATGGAAGGTGGGAAAAATCATCTTTAGAGAGTATTTTAGATTTCCAGTGTTCTACTTGTGCACGGAACACAGTATTAATGTTTGTTTCTCACAATTATGATATCTTTTTTTCAGTAGCATACAATATAATGGGACTCATTTTGACATGTTCCTACAAACGTAGCATTCTTTTTGGATGACTATTGTTTCTCTATCACCATTATTTATAGACTAAACCTTACTGATTACTCTATATTGAAGTATCCACCCTCATTTAAAGATAATATTGGATGTGTATATTCCATGTATGAAAAAATGTGATATTTATATATGTATCTACTGTACTTTGGTTGGCATTGCTACAGAGTTCTTACGCCTATATCTGTTAGACTGGTTAAACCCTGAATAAAACACATTCTCCTCTATTTAGGTGTACATACACACACACACACACACACACACACACACACACACACACACACACACAAGGGGGGAGGAGAGAGAGAGAGAGATGCACACCTCTTTTAAATTTGCAATTTGCAGTTAAGACAATGAGAAATTTTTGTTTTTGACTTGATGCTCTTTCATTTACCACCTATGCTTGCTAATGGTATCATTAAATTCTTTTAGGCTGAGTAACACTCCATAGTGTGTGTGTGTGTGTGTGTGTGTGTGTGTGTGTGTGTGTGTGTGTGTGTGTGTGTGTGTGTTTGTGTGTGTGTGTGTCTGTGTGTGTGTGTGTCTGTGTGTGTGTATTCCATGTTCCACTTGTCCTGAATCCTAATAAGTTAAAAGAATTCTGAAAACTGCTGTTATTTCTTTAATGTTACCAATAACTTTCATTATTTCTATTTGTTAACCCATTTATGTAGCATTTAATAATACTGCAGTTCATTTTTTAAATGATAAAAAGAAAATACTGTATGGACATATAGTAGGTTGCATATACTCATATACATAGATAAATATACATTCACATGCATGTGTAGCAATATTTGAAGAAAAAAGTCACAGACAAGAGGGAGTAAATCAGGACACAAAAATTGAATGGGCAGTGGAAAGATGAAATGATGTATATATGGTACTCATTTGTGAAATCTCTGAGACACAAACTTTTAAAGAAAACATCAAGACGATGAGACAATGTGGAAATGGGTTTTGAAATTTTACATTGATGGTTGAACTTTAATAGATCCAGATCTCAATCAATAAAACCTGAAAACAAAACAAAAAGCAAACAAAAACTTACACTTCCTTCTATCATGTAAAGACGTAAAGATGCCGACAGAGCCATATGAGTCATATGAAGAAGCTTTGCTACAAAGTCTCAGGTAAGAATGCGCCTGTGCCCAATGGTGGGTAAAGGCAAGTCTAGCTGTAGCTCACCTTGTCTGACATTCCTTCCAACACTGCAGCACATGCCTTGCTGTTGACTTAGCTCAGATGTGTGAAAGTAGCTTCTATTCACAATCACTGCCAGCGTTCTGGGAAATTGTGTATGGTTGGGTGTGAAAATTTACATGTAGGCTAGAGTCTTTGATATAAAATAAATGAAACTTCTGGATTGTAATTACTGCTATACATGGAGTTGCAATAAAATTTTGTTGCCTTTATTTTAAGGATAAACTGTAGTGTTCTTTTTTTGTTGTTGATCTGGTTACATATCTTTATACCTCTCCTTTTTTTTTTTTTTCATTTTATTTTTTGATACTTTATTTACATTTCCAATGTTTCCCCCTTTCTAGGTCTCCTCTTTGGAGAACACCTATCCCTTCCCCATTCCCCATCTCTATGAGAGAATTCCACCTCCCACCCAACTGCCCGCTCACTCCCATATTCCCACCTTGACATTCCACTTTACTGGGGCCTCTCCTCCCCCTGATGGCCAACAAGGCCCTCCTCTGCCACATATGTGGTCCGAACCAAGGGTTCCTCCATGTGTATTCTTTGGTTGGTGGTCCAGCCTCCAGGAAGACCGGGGAGTAGGGTCAGGCCAGTTGACACTGTTGCTCCCTCCATAGGGCTGCAGACTCCCTCAGCTCCTTCAGACTCTTCTCCAACTCCTCCATCTGGGACCTCACTCTCAGTCCAGCGGTTACTGTAAAGTGAAACTTGGGTATTCCAAACGTTTTGGCTGATATCCACTTATCAGTGAGTACATACCATGTTCATTCTTTTGTGACGGAGTTACCTCACTCAGGATGATGTTTTCAAGTTCCATCCATTTGCCTGCAAATTTCATTAAATCATTGTTTTTAATAGCTGAGTAGTACTCCATTGTGTAAATGTACCACATTTTCTGTATCCATTCCTCTGATGAGGGACATCTGGGTTGTTTCCAGCTTCTGGCTATTATAAATATGGCTGCTATGAACATA
>CM052713.1:65622216-65675084 GCA_028551405.1 Uromys caudimaculatus | reverse complement strand
AGGGCTGGGTTTGTGGAAACATATTGTGTAAATTTGGTTTTGTTGTGGAATATTTTGGTTTCTCCATCTATGGTAATTGAGAGTTTTGCTGGGTATAGCAGCCTGGGTTGGCAGTTGTGTTCTCTTAGGGTCTGTATGAGTTATGCCCAGGATCTTCTAGCTTTCATAGTCTCTGGTGAGAAGTCAGGTGTAATTCTGATAGGTCTGCCTTTATATGTTACTTGACCTTTTTCCCTTACTGCTTTTAATATTCTTTCTTTGTTTTGTGCATTTGGTGTTTTCACTATAATGTGACAGGACGAATTTCTTTTCTGGTCCAATCTGTTTGGAGTTCTTTAATCTTCTTGTATATTTATGTTCATTTCTTTCTTTAGGTTAGAGAAGTTTTCCTCTATAATTTTGTTGAAGATATTTACTGGTCCTTTAAGTTGGGAATCTTCACTCTCTTCTATACCTATTATCCTTAGGTTCTGTCTTCTCATTGTGTCCTGGATTTCATGGATGTTTTGGGTTAGAAGATTTTTGCATTTTGCATTTTCTTTTACTGTTTTGTTGATGTTATCTATGGTGCCTTCTGCTCCTGAGATTCTCTCTTCTATCTCTTGTATTCTGTTGGTGATGCTTACAGCAATGGTTCCTGATCTCTTTCCCAGGTTTTCTAACTCCAAGGTTGTCTCTCTTTGTGATTTTTTTTATTGTTTCTATTTCTATTCTTAGCTCCTGGATAGTTTTGTGCATTTCCTTTGTCTGTTTGATTGTGTTTTCTTGAAATTCTGCCTGTTTGATTGTGCTTTCCTGTAATTCTTTAATGGATTTTTGTGTTTCCTCTTTATAGACTTCTAGTTGTTTATCTCTGTTCTCTTGTATTTTTTTAAGGGTGTTATTCATTTCTTAACGTCTTCTATCATCATCATGAGAAATGATTTTAATCTGAGTCTTGCTTTTCTGATGTGTTGGGGTATCCAGGGCTTGCTGTGGTGTGAGAGCTGGGTCTGATGGTGCCAAGTACTCTTGGTTTCTGTTCCTTATGTTCATACCCTTGCCTTTTGCCATCTTGTTAACTCTGATGCTAGCTGATCTTACTCTGTCTGGTTGTGGCTTGCCCCTCCTGCAGGCCTCTGTGTCAATACTCCTTGAAGACCAGCTCTCTCTGAGAGTTGTTTGGGTTTGGAGAGCTGTGGCACGGGGTCCTCTCTGGGGTGCAGACAGAAATCAGAAGGATCTTGTCCCTAGCTGTCCCTTGGTTCCTATGTCCTGATGGCTCTGTAAGGATCCCTCTTGATCCAGTGAGTTTGAACAGAAGTGGTGGTTTTGCCTGTGCTCAAAGGTGTGTCAGCACTCTTGTGATACCTGCTCTCTCCTGGTGCCCTATGGCCCAGGCTGAGGTCCCCAGGCACAGACCCCTGGTGGCTCAGGTAGAGGTCTCCCCCCACAGATGGAACCAGAAGGTGCAGAGGTTTCCTGCCCTCGGATTCTCAGGCCCTGGATCCAGTCGGTTCTGGCTGAGTCTGGGTGAGAGTTGTTGCTCCCCTTAACCCCACTCACGACTTTTCCAAGCTCCTGGGAGGGTAGCTTTCTCCTGGCGCTCCTTGGCTATGGACTCCTGGTTGCTCAGGCAGAGGTCTCCACCCACAGATGGAAACCAGAAGGTTCAGAGGCTTCCTGCCCCCGAGTTCTCAGGCCCTGAATCCTGCCGGTTCTGGCGGGTTTCTGTGAGCGGTGTTGCTCCCCTTAACCCCACTCACGGCTTTTCCATGATCTTGATCCTGGGAGGGTAGCTTTCTCCTGGCACTAGCTGGCTATGGACTCCTGGTGGCCCAGGCAAAGGTCTCCACCCACCTTTTTTTTTTGTTTTTTGAGACAGGGTTTCTCTGTATAGCCCTGGCTGTCCTGGAACTCACTCTGTAGACCAGGCTGGCCTTGAACTCAGAAATCTGCCTGCCTCTGCCTCCTGAGTGCTGAGATTAAAGGTGTGTCCACCACTGCCGGGCTTGTAGTGTTCTTTTATTTTTACTTTTTTTTTTTTTAATGTCTTTTTTTTTTTAAAGATTTATTTATTCATTTATGTTGTGGATAGCCTTGGGGTTGTTTATATTTTGATGCTAATTTCGCCCTCCTGGGAGGGGCTTCAGATAAGGAGTGAGTCACATATTCATGTGACTTCTTGTGTCCCAATCTCCTAATGAATAATGGAGCCAATCACTTGGTGAGTAGGAGGAACTTCCGGATTGGAGGGTAGAAGAGAGGAAGCAGGATAGAGAGAGGGTCCTTTTGGAACAGGGACAGCATGTAGGTAAGAAGTAGCTACCAGAGTCTCCTGGTATCATGGCAGATTCACAAGGATTCACCACCAGAGGAATCAGATTTTAATAAGGCTTACAAGATTAGATTTTAGTTGTTGTGCCCAGAGAATGAGTACTATTGTTTCTGAACTACATTTGTGTTGCATTTTTCTTCACACAGAGTCGCATCTGGATTCAAGAGAGAAAGGTATGGCAGCAAAGCATGGATTTGCCTGATTTGTACCACTAAATTCATTGGGGGATTTGAAGCCTGGGGCTGGCTTGGTAGTGACGCGCCAGGGGGGACTTAGCAACCTGGGTAGAAAGATTGTGCAGCTCTGAGTCAGAGCTCCACATGATAAAGCAGGTTGGCCATTGGTCACCAGTGCATCCCTGGCCAGGCCAACAGGGCTGAGAGAACCAGGACATAGCACGGGAACTTGTTATATTCCTTCTTTTTAATATTTCCCGCCACACATTTATTTTATGTGAGTACATCACTGTCTTTAGACACACCAGAAGAGGGCATCAGACCCTATTACAGATGATTGTGAGCTACCATGTGGTTGCTGGGAATTGAACTAAGGAGCTCTGGAAGAGAAGTCAGTGATCTTAACCTCTGAGCCATCTCTCCAACCTCTTATTTTTACTTCTTTATATTTTGAAAATCTTTTGTTTTCTTGATTAGTGCTTATGGTGAGACTAGATAAATTGTGGAATAGACTATGCTGAAACGTCTCTAAAATCAAGTCAAAATAGGACCAATTCCATGAAATAAATTTTCATCTCATAAACAGCAGTAAAATATTTTATTGTATGTTCTTCCAAAATGTGTTTCCGGTGATTTCTAAATGAATATGGTGCATTGTTGTTGCTCCAAAAATATCGTGAAGTGGTTTAGGCAAAGAAAAGCAAATAAATTGTTTTATGCAATGTTTTAGAAAGCAATATGTTATAAAGTTATATTTACTATGAAATAATACACAATTTTGTATTATACTATACAAAATCAGCTAGAAAATTCTTCTGAAAGTCTCTTACTCTTACTTTACTAATTTCTTTTCCTGGCTCATTTGTGGTTTATCTGTTCTGCGCAGTCTCAACATAAAATTTGCGGGTCTTCAAAGCTAAAGACTCAACATGTTAGGTTTTACTCTTTTTTTTCTGGAAAGAGCATAATTACAATGTGTGCTCATTTGTCTGAACTGATCATGGGACTGGAATTTGCAGCATCTAGAAAATAGTGGATGGAAAAGTTGGTTGGAAATTTTACAGATGTGAATGCTTCTGTCAAACAGCTATTCTTATCACTCTATTACTCAGAGAAGCAAAAGCAAGAAGTGGTACATAATTCTAAAACAAAGGGACTATCTTTCTGTTAACATGATTAGGAAGGATTTGATTGTTAATACCAAAATTTGGTAATATTGTCCTTTTATGAAAATGTGATTCATGATAGCTGTTGTTTGAACATTTATGAAATTTATACAGCCCATACGTTTTCATTTATGTCTTGTCTATAGTTTTATGTATTTTGTATACAGGCCAATCTGCTGAAATGAGATTGTAGACAATCTCTAACATTATAGATTAGAGTGCACAAATGTTTTATTGGTGGCTCTGATTATCTAAGCTAAGTCAAACAATGCACTTGCAAGAAATAAAAGATATGTAGTGCATTTTGCAAGATGTAAGTGAGTAACTGTGCTCATGGGCATAAGTCATGCCCAGAAGCATGGGCACAGTCACTAACTTTTCTGATCTTTATGTTTTCCTACTACCACTCTTCTTACATCATACAGTATATAGAATACACGTTTCATCTAAGAAATGAATGACACAAAGTTTGTAACTTACTGATGACAGGATACAATACTATTGATCTTATTATTGAAAAAGTAATGAGAATGAAAACACTGAAATTATGTTTAATAACTTTCAACAAATGGAAAATAAATTGTTGACCAATATCTATAGTCAGTAAATGAGAAATAGCAGTTATGGCAATTATTATTTGTCAAAGGCTAGGTTCACTGGGTCAAAGTAAATTGAGGCAGGTCATAGAGTTGGAGATTGATCTTTCAGTAGACTTTTTCTGAGAGAACAAAACTTGATTCTCTTGGGCCATCAAAGTACTCCCTGTGTCCAGTGAGAAACTTTTTGAGGGCCCATGAGAAGAAAAAGGGAAGATACACACACACACACACACACACACACACACACACACACACACACACAACTAGGTAGATAAAACAAGCTTTAATGGGCTCCTACCATTTTACACATATACATTCATGTATACATACATACATACATACAAACATTAACATATTGGGTTGATGGAAGCAAGCTTTAACTACTCATACATACACATATATACATTTGATGTGCGTGTGATGGCACAAATGTATATAAACAAACAAACCAAATTGTTCCCAAGAAGTCACATTCATTTGTAACTAAGCATGTTCTTGCAGATTGACAAAGTGTGAACAAGCAAGGTAATTTTCACAGCTGTTTTTTCTGGCTGGCTACAATTTGCAGTTACATAGGACCAATTACTTTTCTTATTTACCTTAAAAAGTAACCTTATTAAAAAAAACTTAGGAAAATCACAATTCTATATAAAAATGGTCATTTCTATTTTAAATACTCAGTGCACAGCTAGCCATTAACATTTTCTAATTAATGCATACTGGGAAGCTGAGGACAAGGAAGGCATGGCAGAAGGTACTAGTCACCCTGCCATTGTTCTTATTCCCTGACCATAAAAACAACGCTTCTCAAAAATCAAAAGTGTGCCTTTATGGACTATAAATTGAATTTATTATTTTTTTTCAAAGCAAGTAGCAACAATATTTTAACCTAACTTTACTAACAATATACTTCTCCAAATTCTTTCTATGGGTGGTGGTCATTGCTAACAATCTACGTCTCTAAGTTCTTTGGGAGGGTAGTGAATGAATTATTAATTTTCTCCAGCAGCAATGCTTGAAAAAGATTAATTATTATTATTGGAAGTGCCAGTGATACTGCCCAGGGAGGGGCTGGAGGTCTCCGAGTTTTCAAAAAACTCATAGATTATAAGGGTTCTGATGACAATGAAGGCAAAAGGCAGAGCAATAGTCCTTGACAGCATGAAGTTTTTAGGTTATAGGTCACATTCCTCTGGGTTTTTGCATCTCCAAGACACACCCAATGTGGTTCTTCTTACTGGTGCACTGCCTTCTGTGACTACTAAAGCCTTTCTGTTCTTCATCTTGCATGAACGATAATAATTATTCAAATAATAATTCTCTGAAATTTAAAGTAAATGTGTTATTGTAAATAGCAAATACCCACTAAGAATTCAGCAGTTGTAAAACATTTATAACTTTCTACATCTTGGAAATGTATTGCGAAGTAATTTTTTGACAATGACATATTTTTAAATACAATGTTTTATTTTGAATTTAATATATGTACTTTTAATGCCTCATCTATAATAGGATCATATATATGTTTATATCTTTAAAAATATTTTAATGAAGCTGGGCAGTGGTGGCGCATGCCTTTAATCCCAGCACTCGGGAGGCAGAGGCAGGTGGATTTCTGAATTTAAGGCCAGCCTGGTCTACAGAGTGAGTTCCAGGACAGCCAGGGCTACACAGAGAAACCCTGTCTCGAAAAAAAACTAAAAAATATATATTTTAATGAAACAATATTATTAAATTAGAATATGATAAAGAAAACTCTCAGAAGAATATTATGGGATCTCATTCATACGATCCACTAATAGTCACTTACAAGTATGAGAAGTTCTTCCTCTCCAACTATCCCCAGTATATTTAGACTAACATGTTTTACAAAATATACATTCAGAAAAACAATTTAAGACTTCCTGTGATAAGCAGTAAAGTAATTCAACCAGGGTACATTTACCTGGATCCAGCATCAAATTTATTATAACCTGGAACTAGAGTTTGAAGTTCTAAGTACTCAAGTCAAGTTTTGGGAAATTTCCCAAAATACTTCAGAGACCCTTGGCCAGCTGTATTTCCATTCATGACAGTACTCAAGTGATTGTTAGGACATTCCATAACAGTATATTATATCAATCAGTCATTGTGTGGCTGATATTCCAACAACATCGAAGTCCAGAGAAATGTGTTTATGTGTGCAACAAAGTAGGCTGCTCTGACATTCTGTTTTGGTTTTGAGTGAACTAACTTCCCTCACCACAAGTAAGTGATCACAGGAACAGAGCTTGGGGATCTTAAGTTTGGTCTCAGGCTACCAAATGTTAAGAAGAATTTCACTTCATATTTATTAAAAATTAATTTATTGAACCGTCATAACAATGCATGCCTATCTATAGTTAATTTCTGCTTGGTTAAAATGAACACTCACTTGGTGGTATAGTATCTTTAGCAACAAGTATTTATAAAGGGATTTAGTCATTTTAGAAGCCTCTATACAATATAGCAGCATATTTTTATAACAGGTTCTGTGGAAAAGTAATTTCTCATATGCAGCATATATATATATATATATAAATTTGTGATTATAATCTATTTTACCAAAAAGGAGGATAACAACATTACATGAATATTATTGGAGTATTAAATTTTGCCATTTGCCTAAATTATTTAAGTTTCCTATTATTAAACCTGGTTAGAATCCAAAAGGATTAAATTAATGTTAATGTAGTTAAAATTATTATTTCAAAGGACTAAAGAATGCTTATGTAGAATAGAATAATAAATTATTGATCAAAACACTAAAAATGTAGTTTATAATTCTAAACACAATAATTTGAACTTTAATCTGTGTTCTCTTGCTTATAATATAAAGGTCAAGTATTAATGTCATAGCTTAAGAGAGTAGAAATATCTAATGTACCATGAATTTATAGAATATTCCATCTTATTTTAATGAATCCTACTTCTGTGAAGTTTTTACCTAGTTACAGTTAAAAATGCAATAGTCTGATAAATTATCCTCTGTGAAGCTATTAGTTTATTGATTTTGCTAAAGGTATAATAAAATATTACTTTTTCTGTGTCATACAGTCAAGTTATTTTATAATTTCATGTCTCATTTATTCTGAGTCTAGGAATATTATGGGAGAAAATTCTATGACTGACTGAAAGAAAATTTAGACTACAGAGCTCTGTTGTCATAATTTTCTTAGAAAGACATCTTGAATTGTAGTGTTTTCTATAAAATACCATGGAACATTTCCTACATAGTACATTTTAAATATTTCCATGTTCTCCTATTTCAGATATTTTGAGAGTAAGGCCTATTTCAAAGACCAGAGCAACAAACCTTTGGAAATAATGGGACAATCAAAGCAAAGCCAATGAAGAAATAACACTGTTTCCTGATCTCGAGTTCTATACAGTGTTTATTTGTATACTGAATAAAATAATGATCTTTCTTAAATAAATTAACATATAATTTATTATGTGATTTAAAATTTTGTTATAAATATGTCTTTTTTTAAGTATGGCAAGTTTATTTCTATATTGTAGAAATAAAAATCACTCTGTATTGAAATATTTAAAACAAAAGACATTATGCATATTTTCTCATATAACATTCTAGAATGCTAAAAGTTGCACTGAATCAGCTATTTCTTAGTAATAAAATACTGAATTTATTTTAAGGTAAAATTTCATGGAATCAGATAAATTCTGTTTTATCTATAATTAAAGCATTTGAAAAAACATCAAAAATAGCTTATTATAAAACCCAATTAAATTGCAATGCTGTACTTTCTTTAAGAAAAAGAAATGGAAGTTTGATATCATTCATTTACAGACATTCAAAATGCTAAATCTGCTTTTATTTATTATAACATGCAAATTATATTTGAATTGATTTTCAAAAGCTGATTTTACAGAAAATCCTAAGTATTTAATTAAGAAGACTACTGAAACAGCAGGGAAATTAATTGTACTTATTCAATTATTTGAAAATTGAGATTAACTCTCCTTCACATTATTTATGGATTGTTTTTATTTAAAGCACACTTGCAAACTAAATTGTATTTTCACTTTTTCTTTTCTTCATGCACTGGTAATTCTAAATATTCACAAACGGATCCATATTTGTAAACAGATTATGGTCTCCCCAGATGAGTAAAAGGATGAAATAGAGAAACATGAAAGTATTAACGTTCAATAGTTTGCTGGGGATCAGAGTAACACAGTTGGATTTGAATGCATTGTGGACTCTAGATCTGTGCTTCTAATTCTTGGTGACTGAATCAGCACATGCATTGTACTTAGGAAAGATGCAGTCAAATCAGGCTTGTAGTGTGAATCTTCCAAAAGAAACATCTAATGCATTTGCCAATACTAGAGTTTAAAACAAAAAACAAAAACAAATGGGCCCAAGTTCAGAGATTTTTGCACTAACAGTCATAACTGATATCCAATGTGTGTGTGTGTGTGTGTGTGTGTGTGTGTGTGTGTACATGTACATGCATCTGTCTGTCTAAGAAACTATGCTTATCATCATAAAGGATGAAATCTATCTATATGTTATGCACCTGTGTTGTATGTAGATGCCTGGTGTCTAATGGCTAAGTTACTGTTGAATTATTCCAATGCTGGAGTAAAAGACCTTTAAGAAAGTGAGCCATATAATTCCAAATTAACCTAACTCTTAGGATAGTAGGATTGGATTTTAATATCCATTTGTGTATAGGTCTGCACCTCTGACTTTGTAAATTATAATCTCTTCTGCCTCACATCTTTTGTCTTCCTTGTCTGAGGTCACTCTTTTCTGACATGGTACTTTATATCTTAGGACCAGGCTTGAAAATTATAATTCAAATATTATATTTAAAGATAGCCATTCTTCTGGTGAGCTGAATAAATTATAATGGTTCAGACTCTAAGATCAGACCTGCACACCAAGTCATTCTTAGGAACTATATTTGGATCTCTCTTTTCCTTACTTGGGTTTATACAATAACTAGCATCCCATTAATAAAGAAAAGAAGATATTATTTTATCACATAATGACCAAATATTGTAGTTTGAAGTCATATGTTCTATTCTATTTAATAGGTCAAATTCTACCTTGGATTGGTATTTTGTAAGTAACTATCTTTAGATTTTATTTAAATCTGATATAGATAAAACTCATGCACAGGGAGTAGGAAGGTAGGGGCATCTCCAGGAAGAGACAAAGACCTGGGATAAGGGAAGAATCAATGAATGTGTCCTTAGTTGTTACTCAGCATTAGGGTTATGAAACTTCAGGAGGTCACCTCCTGTAACCTGGAAGGAATCCCATAGAGCGATAGGGACACCAACCCACCCACAAAACTTTCCACCCAAAATTTATCCTATCTACAAGAAATGCAGGGACGTGGGATGGGGCAGAGACTTCAGGGAACAGCCAACCAATAACCAGCCCAACTTGCAATCCATCTCATGGGAAAAGATCATTTCCTGATACTATTAATAGTACTCTATTATGCTTGGAGACCGGAGTCTAGCATGGGTGTCCTCTGAGAGACTATTCACCAGCTAACTCGGAAAGTTGGGGATACCCTCAACAAAACTGGATGGAACTTGGGGACTCTTATGAAAGAACAGGAGGAAAGATTGCAGCACCTAAAGGGATAGAAACTTCAGAGAAAAACCAACAGAATCAACAAACATTGACCCTTTGGGCTCTCAGAGACTGAACCACCAACCAAGAATATGTACAGACTGGACGTAGCTCTCCAAGCACATACATAGCAGAAGTATAGCTTGATCCTTAATGGGTCCTGAATAACTCTAGTGGAGGTTATCCCAAAAGCTATTGCTTGTCTGAGGGATATGTTCTTCTAGCTGGGCTGCCTTGTTTGTCTTCAGTTGGAGATAATGTGCCTAGCCTCACAGAGATATGATGTGCCAGGGTGGAAGGATACCCAGGGGATCCTCACCGGCTAAGAGAAGAGACATGGGGGACATGGAAGAAGGATTGTGGGAGGGGGTGAATAGGATAGGGCAGTGGATGGAATGTAAAGAGAATAAGTAATTAATTAAAAAATTTAAAAACTCATAAACAATTCACTCATTACAATATAAATTTATGTTGTTGGTAGGATTGCAAGCTGGTTCAACCACTCTGGAAATCAGTCTGGCAGTTCGTCAGAAAATTGGGCATACTATTACCTGAGGACCCAGCTATACAACTCCTGGGCATATACCCAAAGGATTCTCCCACATATAACAAGGACACATGCTCTACTATGTTCATAGCAGCCTTATTTATAATAACCAGAAGCTGGAAACAACCCAAATGTTCTTAAACAGAGGAATGGATAGAGAAAATGTGGCACATTTACACAATGGAGTACTACTCAGCTATTAAAAATGATGAATACATGAAATTCTTAGGCAAATGGATGGAACTAGAAAATATCATCCTGAGTGAGGTAACCCAATCACAAAAGAACACACATGGTATGCACTCACTGATAAGTGGATATTAGCCACAAAACTCAGAATACCCAAGATACAATTCATAGACCACATGAAGCTCAAGAAGAAAGAAGACCAAAGTGTGGGTGCTTTGGTCCTTCTTAAAAATGGGAACAAAATACTCATGGGAGCAAATACAGAGACAAAGTGTGGAGCAGAGACTGAAGGAAAGGCCATCCAGATACTGCCCCACCTGGGGATCCATCCCATATACAGCCACCAAATGCAGATACTATTGTGGATGCCAAGAAGTGCTTGTTGAAAAGAGCCTGCTATAGCTGTCTCCTGAGAGGCTCTGCCAGAGCCTGACAAATACAGAGTTGATGCTCACAGCCAACCATTGGACTAAGCACAGGGTCCCCAATGGAAGAGTTAGAGAAAGGACTGAAGGAGCTGAAATAGTTTGCAATCCATAGGAAGAACAACAATATCAACCAACCAGACCCCCAGAGCTCCCAGGGACTAAGCCACCAACCAAGGAGTACACATGGAGGGACCCCTGGCTCCAGCTGCATATGTAGCAGAGGATGGGCTTATCAGGAATAAATGGGAGGAGAGGTCCTTGGTCCTATGAAGGCTCGATAGATGCCTCAGTGTAGGGAAATGCCAGGATGGGAAGGTAGGATTGGGTGGGCAGAGGAAAACCGTCAGAGAAGCAGGGGGAGGTGGAATGGGATGGGGTATTCTGGGAGGGGGGAAACCAGGAAAGGGGATAACACTTGAAATATAAATAAAGAAAATGTCCCATAAAAAATGAGATAAACAGCTATACAGAGAATTAACAACTGAGGAATCTTGAATAGCCAAGAAGCACTTAAAGAAATGTTCAAAGTCCTTAGTGGTCAGGGAAATGCAAATCCTGAGATTCCACCTTAAACCAATCAGAATGGCTAAGATCAAAAATTCAGGTGAAAGCATATGTTGGCTAGGATGTAGAGAAAGAGGAACACTCCTCCATTGCTGGTGGAATTGCAAACTGGTACAAGCACTCTCGAAATCAATCTGTAGGCTCTTCAGAAAACTAAAATGGATCTACCTGAAGACCCAGTTATACCTCTCTTGGGCAAATACCCAAAAGATATCCCAACATGCCACAAGGACATTTGCTCCACTATGCTCATAGAGGCCTTATTTATAATAGCCAAAGCTGGAAAGAACCCAGATGTCCCCCAATGGAAGAATGGATACAGAAAATGTGGTTCATGTCCACAATGGAGTACTATTCAGCTATTAACACAGATTCAGTTATTAATGAGGACATCATGAGTTTTGGCAGGCAAATAGATGAAAATAGTAAATATCATCCTGAGTGAGATAACTCAGACCTAAAAGGACATGCATAGTACATACTCACTAATAAGTGGATGTTAGCCAAAAAATAAAAAATAAATAACAGTACAGAATACCTAGGATACAATCCACAGAACTCAGGAAGGTTAACAAGCAGAAGGGCCCAAGTAAAGATGCTTCGGTCCCACTTGGGGGGAGGGAAAGCAATCACAGAAGGCAGAGGGGGGGGACCAGTATTGGAGGGGTGAGTAGGAGGGGAAAAGGGGAATATGATCAGGTATGTGTGTGGAGGGAAGAGAAGCCTTGAGGACCAGCAGTATGAATGGAAATAGACAACCTCAGGAGGGAATGGGAGGTCGGGGTACCTTCTAGAATCCGCCAGAGTCATGGGAGATGAGAGACTCTCAAGACTCAAAAGGAGGGACTTTAGATGAAATGCCCAGCTGTGGGGAAGGGAACTGGAGTCCACCTCCAGTAGAAAGACAGGGCATCAGGTGGAGCGATGGGGTTGCCATCCCACAGTCAAAAACTCTGAGAATTGTTTTTGTCTAAAAGAACTGCGGGAACAAAAATGGAGAAGAAACTGAGCAAAAAGGTGGTCTAGTGACAGGCACAACTTGGCATCCATCTCAAGTGGAGGCTTCAAAGTGATTCCTACAACCAATGAACTGGGAGGAGAGAACCAGTTTCAGCAAACTGTCCTTTGTCTTCAACATGTGCTGTATGACAGATTGAAATTAATCTCTCTCTCTGACTCTCTCTCTCTCTCTCTCTCTCTCTCTCTTTCTCTCTCTCTCTGTTTCTCTCTCCATCTATTGCTTTATCACTCTCTAAGTATATATACTTTAAGTTTAGAATATTACTAAACAGATAACTTTGTAACTGAACCGAAATATCCCTTTATTTTGAAAGCTTATTTTTAGACTATCCAGAGAAAGTTTGTGTTTCTGGTTTTTCCAAAGTCACTGTAAGAAAATAGGATAGTCATTTCATAAAGTAGGAAATACTTTCTATGTTATCAATTAGACGAAGAAAAACTTCTTATAGGAAGAATTCTGCTGCCAAGAAACTTTTCAATACAAAGGTCGTTTTCAAAGAACCTGAAAAATATTGCATGAGCAACCTTCAACAAGTTATGTACAATTGAATTGAAAACAAAACAAGTATTATTTCAGCAACCAAAATATCCAGAAGGAGATGTGAGTATAATTATAAGAGAAATATCTTTAAAATGTAAGTAGAGTTTTCTGAGTGAAGAAAATATTGTCAATGGGGTATATTAGATTTTTATGGAGATGCGTTTTAATGAGCACGAGATTCTCAAACTGATATTTCATGATTTTTTCATTTGGAATAAGAAAAGCTTCATTCCTTTATTCCATTAACTTGCTGATGATTTTGATAAAGCAAAAGTCTTTATTTTATTGTAAAAATCAAGAGGTTAATGCCAGGGGCATTGATTATATGCTGAAGATCTCCATGCTGTAATCCATATTCATTTTAAGAAAAATATAAATGGATAAATTATAGAACCTACATATGACATCAAATAAAAAATTCAAAGTTAGCTCTTTAATGTTGTGAAGAACGGTTGCTCAACATCTCAAAATCGATTCAAAAATCAATTCAAAACACATTCACATTTTGTTCAGCTTTCACATATCCTGCTTTGAGAAACAATAATTTTCATTTACACAATTTACAATAAAATAATAGAGAACAAATGAAAATACAATTCAGGTGAAAACCAATGCATTCTATCATTTTAAAATCAGATTTAAAATTGTAAACTTTAAAGAACCTTAAGCAATGTATAGGATCCAAAATTCTTACGTGAAATATAAGGCATGGACCTTTTCATTGATGACATCCGATATGCTAAAACATGCTCAGATAGGAAGAACAATTACATCTTCAAACATAGACACAGGCAAGCAAGTGTACCTATTAAAGCTCTGTAAATCTTTATGCAATTAAAAAAGAAACAGCAAATATTAATAAATACAAGTACAAATGCATCGTTTTCCTGAAACTGACAATTTCTACTAAAGTATAAATTGTGCTAAAATATATAGTAAAACAATAAATATAATTTTTTTCATATAAGTCCAGCAAAGGAATTATTATTAGTGTAAATTTTTCATAGAATGTATGCTAAATACATTAATAGGATATAGGTCATGGTAAGGTGAAATTCAATTAATACTTGCTTTAATCTCATGGCCTTGGCTGGGAAAATGATAATATATACTTATATTTACAGAATATTGATTAATGTTTGCAATGTGCACCACTGAAAAAGATAAAATAAGTAAGATCGTGGTTAACAGTCATCCATAGCACAATAGGTATTATGAACCCATTTTGTAAGATGCTTTATTCCAAGTTCTTACAACATATACTGATATTTGCTTCTCATATTATATACACATGTAGAGATATTCATGTGTGTGCATGTATATAAAATAAGTGTTATGTAATAAGTGTTATATAAAGTAAGTATACATATACCATATAGTAAGTTCAAATAAATATTTTGGACCTCACAGAATAGATAGTACTCTGAAGATCATATATTAAAAAAAATACTACTGTAAATCAAATATAAGAATTCTAGCTCTATTCTCATTAGAAATGTAGTATCATTACTTCACAATACCCATCTCTATAAATGTCATACCTATGGCATGTTGCAGATTGCTTGAGTGCTGTTTTATATAACTCAAATGTCGCCCCTACAGGCATTTATAATCAATTAAATATTCATTTAATATCTATATTAATATCTTGCAGAATATTTATCATTGAATGTTAAATAGCAAATGGCTTAAGTAAGTTTAAGATGCTTCTTAAGAGCCATAGCATGAATTCATTTGAATGCAGAGAAAAGAAGAATTCATAGTAGGTTAACAAAACCCAAAAATCCTTGTAAGAGACCCACTGGTTAATAAACTAATTTCCATTTGATATTTTTAAGTCTATGCTATGGAATAGATGGTCATCTTTACCATCCATGTGTCCAAAAAAATAAATAAATGGGAACAACTGGAATAAAATCTATTTTGTTTTGGCAAATTACAATGTGCAACATTGTGCTATGTACAAAACACTTCTTAAACCTCAAGATGTTCAGATATAATAATAAAATATTTTAGTAGAACATCAATTTGAAGATTATTTGAATAGACAACCAAGGGCTTTATATTAGTGGATAATTTTCTCTGCCCACATCATTTGATAGATTTATAGTGATTATATTTTTAGAAAATGAAGTTCATACAAAAATATGCTGTATGTAACTCAATAGAATGAGCCTCTATAGCAAATAGCTTCAAAGGAATCATAAGTGGAATCAATTTAAGTCTATTTTGAATTGTACTTAAAGTTCTTCAATCAGGATTTCCCTAAATTAGTCAAACCCATTTCTTCTGCCTTTATGAAAGTTATTGGCACAAAGCAATAGGAAAAACAAATTTTAAAGAAACATATTAGAAGAAAGTCAAGTACTACCTACTCCAATGCCATGTAAATGGAAAATGCATGTATATGCATACATAGGAATATTCATCTGGAACATATTAATTATATCTATAATAAGAAAACAGAATTTCTTTGATACAGTCCAAGAAAACAAAATAGGTGCTCCCATTTTAATACAATTCTTGAAAATTCCATTTAGTCAATCAAAGACATTCAAAGCCAGAGGAATACATTTTCTTTTATTTCTCATTTGGTTTTCCTATTACTAAAATTAGTATTATCCAGATAACTTCATATAAAATAATCTATTTCTAATTATATAACTAGGTAGTGGTAGAGTTTCTCTCACAGTCTGGTTATTGAATGTTCATGCATCTATTATTTCAAATAAAGTAAAAATATCTACTCAGATATTTTGCAAAAGGAGTTTGCTCAATGTCATTAAACATAAATGCCTAATTCAATAAGTATTTATTATTTTGTGATAATATGCATAATGTTTTCTTTTTTACTTTTTTTTGTTTTTTATTTTAATTTTTTGATACTTTATTTACATTTCAAATGTTTTTCCCTTTCCAGGTCTCCCCTTTGGAAACCCCCATCTCATATCCCATCCCCCTGCCTCTATAAGGGTATTCCCCCACCCAATCACTCTCCCACTCACTCCTTGTCTTCCCACCTTGACATTCCCCTTTACTGAGACCTTTAACACCCTCAAGCTCAAGGGCCTCTCCTCCCCCTGATGGCCAACAAGGCCCTCTTCTGCCACATATATGGTCGAAACCATGGGACTCTCAATGTGTATCCTTTGTTTGGTGGTCCAGCCTCCAGGAGCACCAGGGATCAGGCCAGTTGATATTGTTGCTCCCTCCATTGGACTGCAAACTCCCTCAGCTCCTTGAGTCCCTTTTCCAACTCCTCCATCTGGGACCTCACACTCAGTCCAATGGTTACTATGAAGTGAAACTTGGATATTCCGAAATTTTGGGCTAATATCTATTAATCAGTGAGTTCATACCATGTTCGTTCTTTTGTGACCGAGTTACCTCACTCAGGATATTTTCAAGTTCCATCCATTTGCCTGTACATTTCATGAAGTCATTGTTTTTAGTAGCTGAGTAGTACTCCATTGTGTACATGTAACATATTTTCTGTATCCATTCCTCTGCTGAGGGACATTTTGGTTGTTTCCAGTTTCTGGCTATTATAAATATGGCTGCTATGAACATAGTGGAGCATGTATCTTTACTACATGTTGGAGCATCTTCTGGGTACATGCCCAGGAAAGTTATAGCTGGGTCCTCAGGTAGTATTATGTCCATTTTTCTTAGGGTCCACCAAACTGATTTCCAGAGTGGTTGTACCAGCTTGCAATCCCATCAACAGTGGAGGAGTGTTCCTCTTTCTCCACATTCTTGGCAGCATCTGCTGTCACCTGGGTTTTTTATCTTAGCCATTCTGACTGGTGTGAGGTGGAATCTCAAGATTGTTTTGATTTGCACTTCCCTGATGACTAAGGATGTTGAACATTTCTTTAGGTGCTTCTCAGACCTAAGAATTTCCTTAGTTGAGAATTCTCTGTTTAGCTCTGTTCCCCATTTTTTGATAGTGTTATTTGGTTCTCTGGAGTCTAACTTCTTGAGTTTTTTGTATATATTTTTAGCACTCTATTGGACTTAGGATTAGTAAAGATCTTTTCCCAATCTGTTGGTTGCCATTTTGTCCTATTGACAGTGTCCTTTGCCTTACAGAAGCTTTACAATTTCATGAGGTCCCATTTGTTGAATCTTGATCTTAGAGCAAAAGCCATTGGTGTTCTGTTCAGGAACTTTTCCCCTGTACCCATGTGTTCGAGACTTTTACCCAATTTCTCTTCTATTAGATTCAGTGTATCTAGTTTTATGTGGAGGTCCTTGATCAACTTGGACTTGAGCTTTGTCCAGGAAGATAGGAGTGAATCAATTTGCATTCTTCTACATGTAGACTTCCAGTTGAAACAGAACCATTTGTTGAAAATGCTGTATTTTTTCCACTTGGTGGTTTTAGCTCCTTTGTCGAAAATCAAGTGACCCTAGGTGTGTGGGTTCATTTCTGGGATTTCAATTCTATTCCATTGATCTACCTGCCTGTCACTGTACCAATACCAATACCATGAAGTTTTTATTACTACTGCTCTGTAGTACAGCTTGAGGTCAAGGACGCTGATTTCCTCAGAAGTTCTTTTGTTGTTGAGAAAATCTTTTGCTATCCTGGGTTTTTTGTTGTTCCAAATGAATTTGAGAATTGCTCTTTCTAAGTCTATGAAGAATTGAATTGGAATTTTGATGGGGATTGCATTGTCTCTGTAAATTGCTTTTGGCAGGATGGCCATTTTTACTATATTAATTATGCCAATCCATGAGCATGGGAGATCTTTCCACCTTCTGAGGTCTTCTTCGATTTCTTTCTTCAGAGACTTGAAGTTCCTGTCATACAGATTTTTCAATTCTTTGCTCAGAGTCACACCAAGATACTTTGTATTGTTTGTGACAATTGTGAAGGGTATCATTTCACTAATTTCTTTCTCATCATGTTTATCCTTCGAGTATAGGAAGGTTACTGATTTGTTTCAATTAATTTTTTATCCAGCAACTTGGCTGAAGTTGTTTATCAGCTACAGCAGTTCTCTGTTGGAGTTTTTCGGGTCACTTAAGTAAATGATCATATCATCTGCAAATAGTGATATTTTGATTTCTTCCTTTCTGATTTGTATCCCTTTGACCTCCTTTTGTTGTCTAATTGCTCTAGCTAGAACTTCAATTACTATATTGAATAGATAGGGAGAGAGAAGGCAGCTTTGTCTAGTCCCTGATTTTAGTGGGAATGCTTCGAGTTTCTCTCCACTTAGTTTGATGTTGGCTACTGGTTTGCTGTTTATTGCTTTTACTATGTTTAGGAATGGGCCTTGAATTCCTGATCTTTCTAATATTTTTATCAAGAAGGGATGTTGAATTTTGTCAAATGCTTTTTCAGCATCTAATGAAATGACCATGTGGTTTTTTCATTGAGTTTGTTTATGTAGTCGATTACATTGATGGATTTCCAGATATTGAACCATCCTTGCATCCCTTGGATGAAGCCTACATGATCTTGATAAATGATCATTTTGATGTGTTCTTAGATTTGGTTTGGGAGAATTTTATTGAGTATTTTTGCATTGATATTCATAAGGAAAATTGGTCTCAGGTTTTCTTTCTTTGTTGGATCTTTGTGAGGTTTTGGTATCAGTGTAACTGTGGCCTCATAGAAGGAATTGGGTAGTGTTCCTTCTGTTTCTATTTTGTGGAATAAATTGAAGAGTACTGGTATTAGGTCTTCTTTGAAGGTCTGATAGAATTCTGCAGTGAACCCATCTGGTCCTGGGCTTTTTTTGTTTGGGAGACTTTTATTGACTGCTGTGATTTCTTTAGGCAATATGGGACTGTTTAGATGGTTTATCTGATCCTGACTTAACTTTGGTATTTGGTATCTGTCTAGAAAATTGTCCATTTCATCCAGATTTTGCAGTTTTGTTGAGTATAGGCTTTTGTAGTAGGATCTGATGATTTTTTGAATTTCCTCAGTATCTGTTGTTATGTCTCCCTTTTATTTCTAATTTTGTTAATTTGGATACTGACTTTGTGCCCTCTGGTTAGTCTGGCTAATGGTTTATCTATCTTGCTCATTTTCTCAAAGAACCATCTCCGGGTTTTGTTGATTCTTTGTAGTTCTTTTTGTTTCTACTTGGTTGATTTTAGCCCTGAGTTTGATTATTTCCTGCCTTCTACTCCTCTTGGGTGCATTAGCTTCTTTTTGTTCTAGAACTTTCAGGTGTGCTGTTAAGCTGCTAATGTATGCTCTCTCCAGTTTCTTTTTGGTAGCACTCAAAGCTATGAGTTTTCCTCTTAACACTGTTTTCATTGTGTCCCATAAGTTTGGGTATGTTGTACTTTTATTTTCATTAAATTCTAGGAAGTCTTTAATTTCTTTCTTTATTACTTCCTTGACCAATTTATCATAGAGTAGAGCATTGTTCAGCTTCCATGTGTATGTGGGTTTTCTGTTGTTAATGTTGCCATTGAAGACCAGCCTTAATCTGTACTGATCTGAGAGGAGGCATGGGATTATTTCATTCTTGTATTTGTTGAAGTTTGTTTTGTGACCGAGTATATGGTCAGTTTTGGAGAAGGTACCATGAGGTGCTGAGAAGAAGGTATATTCTTTTGATTTACGATGAAATGTTCTATAGATATTTGTTAAATCGATTTGGTTCATAACATCTGTTAGTTTTACTGTGTCTCTGTTTAGTTTCTGTTTCCAAGATCTGTCCATTGATGATAATGGGGGTGTTAAAGTTTCCTACTATTATTGTGTGAGGTACAATGTGTGCTTTGAGCCTTGGTAAAGTTTCTTTTATGAATGTGGTTGCCCTTGCATTTGGAACATTGATGTCCAGAATTGAGAATTCTTCTTGGTAGTTTTTTACTTTGATGACTATGAAGTGTCCTTCCTTATCTTTTTTGATGACTTGTGGGTGAAAGTCGATTTTATCTGGTATTAGAATGGCTACTCCAGTCTGTTTTTTGGGACCATTTGCCTGGAAAATTGTTTTCCAGCCCTTTACTCTGAAGTAGTGTTTGTCTTTATCACGGATGTGTGTTTCCTGAATGCAGCAAAATGCTGGGTCCTCTTTATAGATTCAGTATGTCAGTCTATGTCTTTTTATTGGGAAATTGAGTCCATTGATGTTAAGAGATATTAAGGAATAGTGATTGTTGGTTCCTGTTATTTTCAATGTTATTTTTATGTTTGTGTAGCTATCTTCTTTGGAGTTTGTGGAAAGATTACTTTCTGGCTTTTTCTAGGGTGTAGTTTCCATCTCTTATCCTTTGTAGGACTGGGTTTGTGGAAACATACTGTGTAAATTTTGTTTTGTCGTAGAATATTTTGGTTTCACCATCTATGGTAATTGAGAGTTTTCCTGGGTGTAGCAGCCTGGGCTGGCAGTTGTGTTCTCTTAGGGTCTGTATGACTTATGCCCAGGATCTTCTACCTTTCATAGTCTCTGGTGAGAAGTCAGGTGTAATTATCATAAATCTGCCTTTATATGTTACTTGACCTTTTTTCTTTACTGCTTTTAATATTCTTTCCTTGTTTTGTGTATTTGGGGTTTTCACTATAATGTGACGGGACAAATTTCTTTTCTGGTCCAATCTATTTGGAGTTCAGTAGCCTTTTTGTATATTTATGTTCATCCCTTTCTTTAGGTTAGGGAAGTTTTCTTCTATAATTTTGTTGAAGATATTTAGTGGTCTTTTAATTTTGGAATCTTCACTCTTCTATTATCCTTAGGTTCTGTCTTCTCATTGTGTCCTGGATTTCATGGATGTTTTGGGTTAGGAGCTTTTTGCATTTTGCGTTTTCTTTTACTATTGTGTCAATGTTATCTATGGTATCTTCTGTACCTGAGATTCTTTCTTCTATCTCTTGTATTCTGTTGGTGATGCTTGCATCAATGACTCCTGATCTCTTTCTTAGGATTTCTTACTCCAGAGTTGTCTCCCTTTGTGATTTCTTTATTGTTTCTATTTCTATTTTTAGCTCCTATATGGTTTTGTTCATTTCATTTGCCTGTTTGATTATGTTTTCCTGTAATTCTTTAATGGATTTTTGTGTTTCCTCTTTAAGGGCTTCTAGTTGTTTACCTGTGTTCTCTTGTATTTCTTTAAGGGAGTTATTTATTTACTTCTTAAAGTCTTCTATCATCATCATGAGAAATGATTTTAAATCTGAGTCTTGGTTTTCTGGTGTGTTGGTGTATCCAGGGCTTGCTGTGGTGGGAGAGCTGGGTTCTGATGATGCCAAGTAGCCTTGGTTTCTGTTTCTTATGTTCATGCCCTTGCCTTCGCCATCTGGTTAACTCTGATATTAGCTGGTTTTACTCTCTGGCTGTGGCTTGTCCCTCTTGCAGGCCTCTGTGTCAATACTTCTTGAAGACCAACTCTCTCTGAGAAGTATTTGGGTTTGGAGAGCTGTGGCACACGGTCAGCTCTGGGGTGTAGACAGAAACCAGAAGGGTCTTGTCCCCAGCTGTCCCTTCATTCCTGTGTCCTGATGGCTCTGCAAGGGTCCCTCTTGATCCAGTGAATTTGAACAGAAGTGGTGTTTTTGCCTTTGCTCGAAGGTGTGTTGGCACTCCTGGGATACCAGCTCTCTCCTGGCACTATTTGAGTATTGAGCCCTGTGTCACAGGATCAGCTCCCCGGCTGCCAGAAGAAACCAAAAGACTACTCCTCAGTCACTGTGTACTGGGATTCCAGGTGGGTCCCTCTGAGCAGACAGGCCTGTCCACACTCCTGGGAGTCTAGCTTTCTCCCATCACTATTTTGCTCTGGAGCCCTGTGGCACAGGCTGAGGTCCCCAGCCACAGATGGAAACCAGAACGTTCATGTCCCCTGCTTTTCCTCAGTCCCTGTGTCCTGTGGATTCAGGGTGTGTCCTGGTGAGCATTGGTGCTTGTCTTTACCCCACTCACAGCTTTTACACACTCCTGGGCGGGTAGCTTTCTCCTGGTGCTATTTGGCTATGGAACCCTGGTGGTCCAGGCACAGGTCTCCTGCCACAGATGGCACTCTTTTTTACATTTTTAAAACCTAAATGTAGTTTTTGATTCATCACAGGAAGGCTTGGAGATAGATATAGAAACCTTGTACTTCCTAGTTATCAGAAAAATGAAGAATATTCAAAGACACAAGAAGTGACTGAGAAGTAGTCATTCACAAGTGACTCACAAGAAAAATGAAGAATATCCAAAGACACAAGAAGTGACTCACAAGTAGTTAGTGAGAACTCAAAAACTCAGAACTCTTAGCTCTTGGTGCAATGTCTCGTACGTATGGGGATTTCAAGAGTTCATCTACCCATTTACACTCCAAAAATGTTACTAATGCTTCTATAACCAAACAGAAGAGCTACTTTGTTAGTAAATTTATTTTTTTTCTACACATATATATATATATAAATCTGTCCACTCTAGTCATCTAAACATCACCCACTAAGGCCCATATTCCAATACCACTCTGTTGCAATATTTAAAACATAGCATGTGTGCAACACACACACACACACACACACACACACACACACACACACACACACATGCATGCCTGTTTAGTTTTAACTAAGTTTACAAACATAGCTGTTTATCTTTTGTTTCTTTAGCTAACCAGCCATTTTAGGTTACCCTTGAGATGTTAGACCTCTTCAGTACCGGATTGTGAAGCCATTTTACACTGCTTTAGTTCTAATGCTTTCATCTTGTATGTTTTCCTTTCAGTGCCTCGGGGATAGTAACAGTAGGATCATTAAGTGCTTTATAGCAGGAAATGCTCAATCATATATAATCAGGGGTGAAAATATTCAAATAGGGAATGGATGGGCAGTACAGGAAATCAAATATGGTAAATTATTGAAATAAGATGAGAAAACCACTCAAAAACCTCCTATCTCATGAAGAATTTTAAAATGTTCAAAATCTTTGGAGAGATTGCTCAGTCATTAACAGTGGGCATTGCTGTTGAAGAGGACTAAGTTCTGTCCCTGTCACCAGGTAAGGGCTCAAAACTCCCTGCCATTCAGTCCACATACATATAATTTAAAACAGACAGAGAGACAGACAGACATAAACAAGATTTTGAAGATGGGTATCTCTCAGGATCGGACTTTCTCTGTAATAGAAGCAGTGATTCATTCCATAAAACCCTCAGTATTATGTGAGAAACCCTGGAAGTCATTCATGAGAGAAGACTCAGAAGACCCAAAGACAAGACAGAATCATTCCATTATTCCTGATTCCTCACTAGGACTAAGAGATAAGATCCTCTTGGGAGAGACCCACACGCTTTATATGCCACATGTAGAAAAATCGAGCAAGATCTTGGCCAGATGATCACTTACCCTGGCCAGCTCCATGGTTCCTATGGTGCTGTGGAGCCTGCTGTGGAATAGTCATGAGCATCTGATCTAATCGTGAACGATGTGGAGGATAAGATCTCTCAGCCAGACAAGATGTGCCCACATGACTGCCATGGAAGGAACTATTCTGTTCCCTAACTGGATTTAAGGCTTAGTTGGAAAGATATTCTGTGTTCTGGTGAGAGTTTATAGGGCGAGTTCATTACTTTTTCTATAGGTTCTCATTGTTCTGTTCTGTTTGGACAGGAAGCCCTCTATCCAGTTTCAAAGAGGCCTTCTTTGTTTGTTCAGCATGACCTTCAAACGTCACTGCACAGGTGTCTCTCCCTTCTACCATCTCTCTTTGAATTTTCACATACATTAAATTCCTGCCTGCAAGGTATTATTGATGTCACTTCACAGCATTTGCTAATGTTCCAAAAAATTTGATGGAATTTTTGCTGTGTCTAGAACTTCAAGAATTCTGTGGTTTTGTTTTCTGAATGTATTTTAAACTGGTTCATGTCAACAACATACTCTTCTGAATTCACTTGGGTTTTTTGAATAAATAGACAGGATTAGATTTCTGCTAAAAGAATCTTTCTCATTTTATAGATTGCATTGTTTTATTTATTGAAATATCATATATTCCCCAAACGCAATATCTATGTCTAGTTTTTTATTAGCCAATTGCATAATATTTTATTGATGGATCAATAAATTAATTTTATGCTACATTTCAAATAAAATTCACTCACTATAAAATTCTATTCTTAAATGTAATGGCATTTGTATGCAGGGCCTTTGTGAAGTGCCTATGAATGGACTTGGTGCTCTTAAAAACAGTTGCCTTTGTTCTAGAAACACTGTCAAGACATGAAGAAGACCAGCTGGCTCCTGTGGAAGAGGATGCTGGTCCTTGTTAGGGTCTGAATCAATCAGCACTTTGAATCTGTACTTACTGACATCCAGAATTGTTAAAAATAAGTAACTGATGCTTACAAGCCACAAACTTTGTACTGTTCATTAAAATATTCTTCATTAAAACAGTCTGAACAAAATGTGATAGTAGAGAATACATTAGAATTTAAAATTTTTGTCCTCTACTTAAACTTAAACCTCACATAAGGACTCCAAATAAGATGAACTGTTGTGTTCAATGGATTACCTTGTTTGCCTTTCCAGTGTGACTCTATTAAATAAATTTATCTTTTTAAAAATGCTTTTCACTATTAGCTCGTATCCTTCTATTGGCTTATTAAGCAAGGTGGCAAAGCCAGGCTTGTTAAGGATTACAGAGCACAGTACAGACCCTGATAGCATCAGCTACAATGTGACTATTATACATAATACACCTCAGTCATGTCCTTCAAGGGATGCTTCTTTTTCTTTCATTTTTCTTTTTTGTCCTCTCCAAAGATAGCAGCTTGATGCAGCTTATCACAGTCCCAGACTTGAAAGACAGGGATAATGCTGACTGTGATCATGTGTTTCGGCCAAGTCTAAAGTGTGTAATTGGATTTTAGATTTTTTTTTTTTAAAAAAAAATTCCTAGACTAAAATGTTAAAAAATCTAATTCTTCACATAAAAGGACTTGTAATTTAAAAATATAATGGAAATTATTTCTTTTGTATTAAAAATGTACTTTTATTTTAAGTTAAAGAATACACATGGAGGGACCCATTGTTCAGACCACATATGTGACAGAGGATGGCCTCATTGGTCATCAGGGGGGAAGAGAGGCCCTTGGGCCTGAGGGTGTTAGAGTCCCCAGTAAAGGCTAATGTCAAGGTGGGAATACAGGAGTGGGTGGGTGGGAGGTGGAATACCCTCATAAAGGCGGGGGAGGAGGAGGAGATAGGGAGTTACCAAAGAGGAGACCTAGAAAGGGGGAAACATTTGAAATGTAAATAAAGTATCAAAAAATAAAAATAAAAACAGCCGGGCAGTGGTGGCAGCGCACGCCTTTAATCCCAGCACTTGGAAGGCAGAGGCAGGTGGATTTCTGAGTTCGAGGCCAGCCTGGTCTACAGAGTGAGTTCCAGGACAGCCAGGGCTACACCGAGAAACCCTGTCTTGAAAAACAACAACGACAACAAAATAATAAAAATAAAAATAAAAATAAAAAAAGGAAAAAATTATTCAAATAAAATTTTTAAGAAAAGTTTATTTATATGGGGGAATTGGTTTTAATTTGAATATCTCAGCACTACAGTTGGAAACTATTAATTTGTATAAAAATATATAAAAATACAAACACAGTTAGTATAGACTTTTTTCTCTATGAACCTCTAATTAATAGCTAGAAAGTCAATTCATGATGAAAATTGAAACTTCCACACAAATCAGTCTGCTGATGAGTGGGCCAGGCCTCAGAATATCTCTGATGAAGCGCATTTATATATTCCTAATACACTTTTGCACGATGAAGTTGACCCCTTTTGAGTAACTGATATGCTATGACATAGAGTATATTTAAAGATCAGTCTTATAATTTACTCGTTGCATCATCTTGTATTTAGGGACTTTCCTGCATGATTTTAACGCATTCTGGATCTACATGCACAAACACCTAAAAGTATACAGGTGCACCACAGCCATTCCCAAACACAGACAGTTACAAATACCAACTTCCAAAGAGCCATCAATTGGAATGTTACTGCATTACTTACTTGCGATTTCTTTAAGATAGATGCAATTAGATATGAATACAGAAATGATCAGCAAATATTGTGAAGTGAAGAAAAAAGAAGAGAATGCTATAAACTCATTTGACAGAGTTCCAGGATTCGGAATGATCTAAAGGCGTGAATCATATTTTCCACCTTTCCGAGGTACAGTAGTTGCAGATAACCTGTGAGTTTAAGTGATCTGTATTCCTTTATGTATCCTGACCCAAGGTCTGCTACATAGTCTCCCTTTCTCGGACCTCCTTCAAGCCCATGTGTTGTTTCTGCTCTTCAGGGGTGGCCACCTCCTGTCCTGATCACTACTAGTATCACATCAAGGTTTCTGTTCCAGTTTACTGACTTTATTTCCTGCTTTAGCTTATCACAGTGATAATTATAATTTGCAGGATAGAACAGAATATTTCTTTGAAACATTGTTTACCATAAATGTTTAGTTACAAAACCAGAACAACAAACTAGAGCAGTGTCAGTGTCTGTGTATATGCAGAAGACAAAAGAATGGGGCTGAATGGAACAGTCAAAGTGCATGCTGGGATTCAAAATTCAAGCCTATGCAAGGGCAACAAGTACTCTTAAGCACTGTATAATCGTTCCAGGACCTCAAAGGGGGTTTATAAGCCTTAGACTGAGCTACAATGAGACACTGTAATCTGTTTTCATCCATTAACCAACCCAGCCAAGGAGGTGTGCACTTCCTCTCAGGTTCAGTTATGTCATAATATTTAGTTTTGAGGCAGTGCTGATCATTGTTCAGTTAGGTGATGCAAAGGAAGACAAAACAGTTTTTTTTAAAAAAGAAGCCAGAGCAAGAACCTGACACCTGATTCTTGAATTATTGGCGTCCAGCCAAGACAGAATCAAGGACACTTTTGGCGCTAACCGAGGACAAGGTTTTGAACTGTGATTCTCCTGATCTCTACTTTAACTTACCTGACCAATGTTTCTTTCCTGTCTTCAGCAAATTTGCTTCCTACCTTTAAGACTTGAGAAACAAATGTTCAATTTACTTCCACCCTTCAAAAATACTTTTTTTTTTTTTTTTTTTTTTTTGAGACAGGGTTTCTCTGTGTAGCCCTGGCTGTCCTGGAACTCACTCTGTAGACCAGGCTAGCCTCGAACTCAGAAATCCACCTGCCTCTGCCTCCCAAATGCTGGGATTAAAGGCATGTGCCACCACTGCCTGGCCAAAGCTACTTTTAAAAATACTTTAATGTAGGATTGACTCAGAAGCAGGAAGACGAGTATCAGACAGTATTACTACTGAATCAGTAAGCTCTTCTGAGACAAAATACTTTTTAAGGTGAAGCAAATTAATTTTCTCCAGAACAGGAGGTAATTTAATCATCTTTGCACCTTTGTTCATAATACCCTTCAGTCTAAAAACACTTGTTTACTCTTCTGTAGGAAACTCCTCATTTTCAGAAACCTTTCCCCATCTGACTCACTGTGCACTTGCATCTTAGGTTTGTTTTAGGTGAGAATTTCTACATATCAAGAAATGAATATGCCAAAATATTTTCAACTTGTCTGAACACTTCATTTTTTAAAAGAATACTTTTGGCTCAAAATACCATAGCAATTATCAGGGGAAAAAGCCTTCATTGTACTACTATAAATAGTCAGAGGCTTTATTTTCAAGCAGAGAGAATTATATATTACATTTTAGTGTCAAATTATCATTTCAGGAAACACATCAGGGGAAGCAAGCAATGTTAGTCATGTTATTTAAACCAAAGAGTAAAAACAAAAATTAGCATGAAATACCCTCCTGCCATTCATTCAACAGAAAAGAATTTAAAAGAAAATGAGCAATAAAAATATGTAATAACAACCGGCACAGGCTGCTGCTTGTTAGATTTAACACAGCTCTATGGCCCTCCTCCTATAAAGAATTGTAGTTATAGTCTCAACAGCACAGTTTGATGTCATTGATTAAATAATACTCCTGTTAACACATAAAACATCAGTAACTTAAGCAACACTATAATAAAAAGATTACTGTGCATGTTATAGACAGTAAAATACAAGTTTCTAAGGCTTTGTAAATATTATAATTTGGACAGAAATAAAAATGATCGTCCATTGATTTCCATATACTCTTTTCTGTATTGTATAAGAACTGAAACAAAAGTGTTGTCTAACAAATTACCGCCAGCAGCAAAATAATGAAAGCCTTTTCTTGGAAATTATTATTTTTTTAACCAAACAGTTATCACTGTTTGAAGTGATTTGTCTCTGAAATAATTTACACATCAACATGATAGGACTGCAAATAACTGTGAAGAATCAACCTGGGATCACCCTCAGGGCTGCCTGCAAATTACAGCGGTTTTCAGAACATGACATTCGTTGTAACTGCACTCACACATTGAAAATTCTTTCCTAATTTGTTTTTCTAACACTCAAAAGAGGTTCAAAGAAATTGGCTTTGCCAAAAGTAGGTATTTCTATCCAAAACAGAACTAAATATCGCTAAATTCTTAATCCATCTATGAGATGATTCTACTTTATAATTCCCACTTTTGTTATCCCTAATTTTGGAAACAGCACATTTTACGTTTTTAATGATAAGGAAGCTGACAGGATATATGAACTTCCATCCCTAACAACAGGTTAATAATGATCCCTACAATTGTCCGGAGTTTGAAATTTTTAGTTACCTAACAATGTACTTGTCTTTTCCATACAAAATCAGAGTTTCTTGGTTTGTTTTACAGCATAGCTTTTATTTTATATCACCCCCAATGGAGAAGGTGAAAAGATACCCATCTAAATCTACAGAGATGTGTGGATAGGTAGATAAGTAGAGCACAGTCCAGTGAGGAGCAGTATCGTAAATAAAATCACACCGGAGAGGAGGAAACGGGGTCTATAGGTGTCTCTGAATTCCTTTATGCAGATTTTAAAGACCTCACTGACCCCAAATATTCAAGTCTCATAGTTTGCCTCTCAGAGATGTCTGTTTAAAGCAATGTAGGTGGGGCACATGACACCTGATTCCCATCCTCACTTCTTGACAACAACTATACTTCTCGAAAGCTTCCTTCTGTGACCTCATGAAAGGCCTCCACAGAAGGCACAGTTGCCCATTGGCATGCTGGAGGCAGAACACTGAGAATAAAAAGATCTGGCCTATTGTTATTGAGCTTCACAAATAAAGAACACATTGCGACATCAGTGTTTGTCTGGTGCCTCCCTTCTTTATTAAAACAGACGCCACACCATTGTGACATTATCCTAAAATCAAAGTTTATATAGAAAGAGGGCTTGCCATCAACCTTAAAGTTGTCCCATTTTATTTTTACTCTGCATAAAAACTCAAAAATCAGAAAAGATATGAGGGAACAAAGGAAAGTGTTACATTCCTTTACATTCCTTTAAAAGTGCCAAGGGAATAAACATTTTAACATGAATGGAAGCGTAAACAATGCTAGAATATCTCTGTCATATGTAATGACAATGACACAAAAGAATGCAAAAATATTCCTTCTGCCCCTTAACTAATTGTTCTTTGGAGGATAAAGGTCCTCCAAAAATATTTATAAAAAATATATACTGCCTGCCACCATTGGTACATCACAGTTCCATAACATATGTTACAAGCACAATGTAATAGATATTTCATTTCTTCCTTTATTTTTTAGTTATTCAAATATAACACATAAAAAGCCATGCAAACAAACAAACAAACAAACAGAAAACATGGCCTTTTACCAGTGATGGAAATATGGATGGTTAGTTTTATGATATGCGAAAAGCAAAAGTGATTGAAACAGAAATGGGTTCTTGGCACTTTTTACAAACATGTTCTGAGTTAGTCATAAACTGCTCCAACAGATTGTCAAAAAAAAAAAGAAAAGAATTATAAACTGGTAAAGGGTGAAATAACATACTTTACTATCATTATGTATGAGACTTAATTAAAGACCTTAGTATCTATTTTTGATACTTGCTTCCTTCTGAACTGAAGGTAGTCCTTGAATTATAGAAATGAGCACATTTGAACCTTATGGAAAATACAGCTTTTTATGCTTTTCCTCATTATTTTTAATGAGAGCATTTTTTAAAATTGGTAGGAGTAACTTAATGTATAATGGAATTTATTTCTTCACAAATAATAGCATTCCTTTGTCACAGGTCATTTTGCAAATAAATATCATTGTCGATCAGTACTACACATGTTCTTTCATGTTTCCAATAAATTTTCTTATTACAAGGTCAAGAATAGAAGTATCATGAAGCAATTTTATCTTTTATATTAATTGATATTAATTTTTTATTTATCCATTTTTTCATTAATAGGATATTCTAGAGTCAACTAAAATTTCATTCCTTTAATTTCTTGCTTCCCTCATTCCTTACCTGGTCCTATACAGACTCCAAATATAGATAAGGTTTAACTGTTAAATGCTTCATTTATTGTCCTAAAAGTTATCATTCTGTCTAAACTCTACCCCACAGTTGCGTAGCAACAGCCAGGTATGCTCCTCCCCACAGTTACCTGGCAACAGCCAAGTAGGCCTAACCCATGATAGATAAAAGGGGCTGCTTTCCCCCCCTCCTCCCTCTCTTGCCTCTTGCTTCCCTCCTGCTTTTCTCTTGCCCTCTTGGGCTCTTCCCTCCCCCCTCCCTTCCCCATTCCCTTCCCTCTTCTCTCCATGTGTTCATGGCCCAGCCCTTACTTCTCTACTCTCTCCCTCTCTCTGCCTTTCTGCCTCTACTACTCTCTTAACTCCCCTCCCCATGCCCTGAATACTCTACTCTACTCTACTCTACTCTACTCTACTCTACTCTACTCTACTCTACTCTACTCTACTCTACTATTCTATACTATTCTATACTATACTGGTGTCCTGTGGCTGGTCCCTCAGGGAGAAGGGATACCTCAGCATGGGCCTGCTGAGACATCCGGTTCCCCCACACCTCATCACATACCCATGGAACATATCTTATATCACTTTATCTTTTTAAAAAAGCATCATTATTTTATTATTTCTGAGCTGCTTCTAAATGTTTGGGATAGTCACTAGACTAACTTCTTCAGTAATCTCATAATTTACAAATATCATCCAGCATCTTCAGGCTCTTCAGACAACCTTCTTTGGATACCTGCTAGAAAACATTCCTGGATCTGGCCGAAGATGTGGCAGAGGATGGCCTTGTTGTACATCAGTGGGAGGAGAGGCCCTTAGGCCTGAGGGGGTTCGATGCCCCAGTATAGGGGAATGCCAGGGAGGAAAGACAGGAGTGGGTGGTTGGGTGGGGAGCACCCTTATAGAGGCAGGAGGAGAGAGGATGGGATAGGGGGGTTCTAAAGGGGACACCTGGGAAGGGGAAAACATTTGAAATGTAAATAAAGAAAATACTTAATTAAAAAAAAAAAGAGCTATGTTCACTCTCTAAATAATTCTTGGGACTTCTGACCAAGGTCAGAAACCCTATGGGAAAATATCCTAAAAGAGCAATAAAAAATTCTAAAAGAGCTCTATTCAGTTTCTATGGATTTTCTGACTAAAATTAGAAATCGTCTTAATTTTTTTTTTTTTTTTTTTTTGCAGAGGTATGTTCAATCTCCAGAGATCACTAGACAGCTCAACTTTAAGTAGTAAAAAATTCTAAAGAACTGCTATTGCTTTCTGCTAGTTCATGTCATTCAGACCAAACATCCAGGGTTTTATTTACATATCAATTCAGTTATTTATTCAAGGTTCATCTTGACTATCCCAAGAATGAGCATTCCATGACCTTAACCCATTGACTCTTAGGAAAAAGACAGCAAGTACATCTTTTTTCTTTCTTTCTTTCTTTCTTTCTTTCTTTCTTTCTTTCTTTCTTTCTTTCTTTCTTTCTTTCTTTCTTTCTTCCTTCCTTTCTTTCTTACTCTCTCTCTCTCTCTCTCTCTCTCTCTCTATTTCTTTCTTTCCTTCTTTCTTCCTTTCTTTCTTCTTAACATTGCAGGGTAGGACCTTATTCTGAGATTACCTTTCCTACCACACCTGGAACTAAATTATCCCTGTCTCAGGCTGACCTTCAACTCAAGAATCTGCCTGCATTTGTATCTGCCTCCTTGTAGCTTTCTGACAAGCTGGCCCATAATGTACCTAGCTGCCTTTTTCCTTTAGGTCTGTGAAGCTCCTTATACAATTCATATTGCATTCTTATATTTTGGAATAGTTGAGAAATTTTATATTTTCAAACTCATGGATTTAGAGTTCTTTTCCAAAGCCTTAAGGGCTGTCCTGAAGGTCCCAGTATTTGCCATTTTGCTAAAGACATAGACACACCCTCACTTCCTGGGCTCATGCTATCTGTGATTATTATGGAGTCATTAATATTAACAAGAAGGGCATTCTTGTAAGAACATGAAAATATGTACATTATTATACAAATAAGCCTTACACCCACAAGCCATCAAGACTCCTGGAGGCCCATGCTTCCTGACCCTGCCCCAGAGTTGGGAATGATGTCATTCTCTCCTTACCAAGGCCATGCCCGACCCCATAAATTACTAAGGACTAGTGAATTCATGAGTATTGGAGAAGCATTTACAGCTTTCAGTTTCCTAAACTATTATAATTCCTAAATATATTCTAAAATTTATCAGTATAATTACTGATAAGTGTAAATCTCACCCCTAATCAAAGAAATTTGTCTTTGAGAAATATGGTGAACATTGGAGAAAAACAAACCAAACAGTATGAAGAAAACAAATGACTGTGTGTTGCTGAGCCCCAACTGACACATCTTTAACACAACTCCTATACTTAAGCCTAAGAGAGAATAAAGAAGTATGGAAAGGTTGTTATCCACAAGAGTCAGAAGTCTGCTGTAAAATTGCATCACACAGTCTCATATAAACGTCAGCAAAGTACACCTAGGACATCTCATTACCGTGATTGCCTAAACAAGACCTGGACAATGATGCATCAATAGACAGGGTAATTCCTAGCAAAGAACTACAGGCAGTTGATAAATACTGACAACTTAGGTAGTAGTCTTCCTTAAAACTGTATTAGCCAGGGTTCTTTAAAGGAATATAACTGATAGAATATATATAATATATATATATATATTATATATATATAGTATCATATATAGCAATATATATGTATATATAATTTAGTATATATTAATGTATAAATATATATGTGTGTTTATACATCATATATATATATATAATACACACATATATGGGGTTTATTAGATTGGCTTATAAACTGTTGTGTAGCTATTCCACTAATGGCTGTCTACCTTTCAGAAAGTTCGACAATCCAGTAATTGGTTAGTCCCTGAGAATCAGTGTCTTAGGTAGTTTTCAGTATATGCCATTGTGTCAAAGAAGTAGGCACTAATACCAGCAAAGGAATGAACTTGTCAAAGAGAGAGCAAGTTAGCCCAAGAAGAGCAGGAGATATTGTGAAGCTACTCTTTTCCATCTTCTTTGTATATGCTGTCAAAACAAGATGCCTCCCAACAAAATATATGGATTAAAGGTGGATCTTCTTCCTTTAAACTAAAATCTTTGATGAGTTTGCACAACTGATTGGATTTTTGCTAATTCCAGATGTAGTTAATTGACAACCAAGAATAGTGATCATAAGATCATACCATCTGGTTACCCAATAGCAAATGTTCACTACTAAAAGCACACATTTGTGTATTATTTTCAATAAATTAACAATATAATTCTAATTCCTTGACAAAATTAATTGTTGTACGAATACAATTATAAGATTGATAAGAAAATTAATGCATTATATTGAAATAAATACATGTACAGATACATGTGAAAGCAGACCAAAAAGATTTTAGATTGTATTATTCTGAAGAGATGGAGGAAGCCTTTTGAAATTTATCTCTTACTAAGACAAGAAAGTAAATGAAAATTTCAAGTATGGAATAAGAAAAAGGTCACTACAGCTAAACGAAATAGAATGTGTAAAAGCCCACAGGTATAAAAGTTCTGAATCTAAACCATGACACGTCAGGAACAAGGGTAGCTCACTGCTAGGGGCAGAATTGGTGCCATTAAAATGTAGTCAACTAATAAAAGAATGGAAGTTCAGACCTGTGACATTTGTTAATTCTGCACTAATTAATGCCTCCATATGAATAGCCTCAAGTTGGTTTTGATAAATTGTGAAGGATACAGGATATAGTGGGGGAGTTACCAAGGAGCAGAGTTTTAGTCCATGTTAACTCATCCTTCTCTCCCAGACTTTCATACCTGTCACTCTACACACTGTATCTGACACTCTGGAGCTAAGAACAGATGGGGATTTTAACATAAAGTAGACAGTCTGAGTGAATTCTAACCTCCATTTAGGAAATCTACATTTATTGGTAGTAAAAATGGTTCAAAATATAAATCTCATTTTTAAATTTTTTGAAGTGGAAGTATTGTTAGTTATACAAATGCAAATGCAGAAAAAAATTTCTAAGAGAGATTTTTTTCTTTTCGTATTTAAGACTAATATATTAAGGACATCTCTCAGCCTTAGTGCCATCTAAAAGATAGACAGATACTGAATCGTCATTCAGAGCACACTAAGGGAATTGATTACAAAGGCAAAAACTATCAATTTGTCACCAATGTTCCAAAATTACATCTGGGAAATGTTCATGTTTACTCAGATTCATAAAGGTGTACTATAAATATTCTAGTTGTTCATTAACAGCATCTGAATATGAATAAAATAATGGGCTTAGTTTCTTTTATTCTACTAGATTTACTCTAGCCAATCAATGATATTACATTAACAAATACTAAAAAAATTAAAAAATAAAAACACATGGCATGTAAAGAAAAAAATCATTCTAAGTTTTCAAATGCAACATGTAAGAACTTAAAACAGTAAGGTAAGATCCTTGGGCCACAGTTCTCCTTGAATTCCTGCAGGCCTGCTACCCAGGACAAGCAGGTGAGATTTCCCCATGCTTCAATCTCCTGCCCTGCTGGGGCCCTGGCAATCCCAATAGGCATGAGGTCTACTTGTGCTCGCTGTGCTCCATATCCCCCTCAGCTCTCTATCTTCCATTGCCTACCTCTATCTGCAATCCCACAGACCTGTAACCATTAGGAACCAGCAGGTAAGACTGCTATCCCAATTCCTTGCCTGCTAGACCCTCTGGACAAAACCAGAAGCAGCAGCGAGTTCTGTCCTATCTCCTCTGAACTCCTTCTCCTCTGCCTGCAGCCCTAAAGACCTGCCACTTGAGACATCCTGATAAGGGTTCCACACCCCAAGTCGCAGCTGGCTGGGTCCCCAAACAAAAGCAGCAGCTATGAAGTATGCCCCATATGCTCTGTGCTCCATTTTATGGTCTACACATCTAGCTACAATCTCAGAGGCTTGAAGCCATTAGGGACTACCAGCTCAGCCTACATCCCCGGAGGCCTGTGGCCACCTAACACAACAGTGAAGCTATTAGGGATTTCAAGCTCTGCCTGCCTGCATGATTGAAAGCCTTCTGCGAACCAGGATAACCAACTCTACCTGCAGTCCCAAAGGCCTGCTGCCACCAGGTAGTATGAAGCCTGCCAATATCAGCAACAGCCAATCAGCATAAGAGCACCATAAACAAAATCCAGGGCAATATGGCACCACCGGAACGCAGCTATCCTACTATAGCAAGCCCTGGCTATCTTAACACGCCTGAAGTGAAAAAATATGACCTTAAATCTAATCTTATGAATACAACAGAATCCTTTAAAGAGGAAATTAATAAATTCCTTTAAAAATACAGGAAAATACACTCAATCAGGTATAGGCATTTAAAGAAGAAACAGACAAATGTAAAGAAATACAGGAAAATGCAATCACAGGTGAAAGAAATGAATAAAACTGTTCAAGACCTGACAATGAAAATAGGAACAATATAAAAACACAATCTGAGTCAGTCCTGGCAGTAGGAAGGATGTGGAAGTGGCTAAGGAGGCGTTTGTTCTGCTAGCATGCTGATTCAAATTTTAATAGACACTGAAGGAATTATGTACACCCACTTTATCCTGGTATCACCCTACTCAAATCCCCATGGTTGGCATACATTTCCCTTAAAAAATCAACTTTATCTTGAATCATGTCAGACAAATATATCTAAGGTAACATTTAATTTGGGGTGCCTTGTATCATTGTCAGAGGCTTGTGTGCCTGTGAAGTGAAAAATGAAATATTTTTGAATCTGAAAAAAAAAAACATCAGTATGACATCTTCATTCTGACCATTTATACCTCAAATGTAAGAGCACCCATATTTGTAAAAGAAACACATTATTAAAGCTTAAATCATACATCATAATCCCACACATTAATAGTGAGAGACTTCAACACATCACTCTCACGAATGGACAAGTCATTGAAACAGAATAAACAGAGGAAAAATTGATACTAACAGACATTAGGAATCCAAGGGACCTAATAGATAGCTACAGAATATTTCACCGAAACATAAAAGATTGTATAAAGAACTCCAGAAGTTAGACACCAACAAACCAAATAACCCAACTACTTTGCAGCATACAAATGTAAACAGAGAATTCTGAACAGAGGAATTCCAAATGGCCAAGAAACACTTTAAGAAATGTTCAACATCCTTAGTTATCAGGGAGATGCAAAGCAAAATCACTCTGAGATTCCACCTCACATCAATCATAATGGTTAAGGTAAAACTTTCAAGGCAAGAATGTGGAGCACAGGGAACCCTCTTCCACTGCTGGTGGGAGTGCAAGCTTGTACATACAATCTGGAAATCAATTTGTCCATTTTCTCAGAAAATTTCGAATAGTTCTACCACAAGACCCAGTTATACCACACCGGGGCATACACCCAAAAGATGTTCTACCATATCACAAGGGCACCTCCTCCACTATGTTTATAGTAGCTTTATTCATAATAACTAGAAACTAGAAACAACCAAAATGCCCCTCAACTGAAGAATGGATGAAGAAAATGTACTTCATTCACACAATGGAATACTCTTAATCTATTAAAAACAAGGGCATCATATTTGCAGTCAAATGGGTAGAACTTGCAAATATCATCCTGAGTGAGGTAGCCTAGATGCCAAAGGGCATGCATAGGATGTAAACGCTTATAAGTGAGTATTACCCATGAAGTACACGATACCAATGGTACAATTCACAATAACAAGGAAAGCCCCAGGGAGGATGCTTGAATCTCACTCAGATGGGGAAATAAAATAGTCATCAGTTATGGACGGAAGGAGAGGGGATGGGGCAGGTAATAAGGTGTAGGGGGAGCTAAGGATAAAGGGCTGGGAGAATGAACAGAAATGGATACCAGGTTGGGGGGCATCTCTAGGATGCTCCAGAGACATGGTATGGGAGAAGATCCAGGAGTTTATAAAGATGACTTTACCTGAGACACCTAGAAGTGGGGATATGGAGCCTGAAGTAGCCATCTCCTTTAGCCAGGCAGTACTCCCAGTGGAGGTATCAGGACACCAACCTACCCACAGAACCTTTGTCACAACATTTGTATTGGGGGACGAAAGATGGAGTAGAGATTGAAGGACCAATGACTACCCCATTCTGAGACCCATCTCATGGACAAATACCAATCATTGAAACTATTAATGACACTCTGTTATACTTGCAGACAGGAGCATAGCATAACTGTCCTTTGAAAGGTCCCATCCTGCAGCTAACTGATACACAGAGACCCATAGGCAAACAAATAATGAAACTCAGAGAATCTTCTGGAAGAGTTGTGGGAAAGATTGTGGAATCGAGTAGGGATAGGGACTCCACAAGAAGACAAACAGAGTTTAAAAATCTGCATCACTGCGGGCTCCCAGAGATGGAACCATCAACCAAAGAGCTTACTTGGGTTTTCTAGGCCCCTTGCACATATGTAGCAGATGGGTACCTTGGTCTTCATGCAGGTCCCCCAACAAATGTAACAGAGAATGTCCTTAACTCTGTTGCTTGCCTGTGGATCCTGTTCCCCTAACTGGACTTCCTTGTCTGGCCTCAGAGGGAGAGGATGCACCTAATCCTGCAGTGACATGATGTGCCTGTGTGTGTTGGCTCCCAGTGGGACCTTCCCCTTCTCAAAGAAGAAGGGAGTGGGCATTGTGTAGGGGCTGTGTGAATGGGAGACTGGGAGGAGAGGATTGGGCTGCAATTGGGATGTAGAGTGAATCAATACAATAATTAATGGGAGAAACTAATATAAAACCAGGAATAAGTATAAATATCTTTCTATATATGTAAAGCTATACATAAGTATTTATGATTATCATATTAAAATTATGCTATTTATATGCATAAAATATTTCCTCTATTAAGAATTTCTCTTCATTCTTTGAACAATGAAAATGTTTTAATATACATATTAAGCCAATTTGTAGATATGAATATTCAGATTCTGTTTAAGAAATATATGCTTTGTATTCCTGCTATTGTTGTGAAGTGTCTATTATTTTACCTTTAATAATTAAATTTGTAACCCAGATATAAAACACAAAAAAAAATCTGAAATAAGTGAACCTAATAGCTGTCAGTTTAAACCTGTGTTTCAAAACTATAGCTAAATAATTATAATTACCTAGACCAGCCATTTGTTGGTCACTCCCATAAATCTTGTATCACCTTCACTCCAGCATCTTGCAGGCAGGACAAATTATAAATATAGGTCTTTTGGCTAGGTTGTCACAATCATTCCACTAGAAGTCTTGCCTGATTACAGGGGATGGCTGGCCCAGGCTCCATATCACCCATTACTAGGAGTACAGTCACCCTCATAGAATTCTAGAAGTTTCCACCTGGTTCAGTGGAACATTTTTTTAAGTATTGGAAATAACAAAGGTTTACTATGGTTAGGTATAAAAGAATTAAATTAACAAAGTTAGTTTCATGACTGCAAAATTTAAAATAGATTGTAACTATTATATAATTGTAGTGTATTTAAGGCTACAAAACTTCAGATAGAATAAGAGATTTTAAAGCCTATCAATTTTAAACACCTGTGCTAGCTAGTTTACATCACTTGACACAGCCAGAGTTATGAAAGGGGTGTGTGGGAAGGGGGGGAACCCCTAGAAATCACCAGAGAACTGGAATGTGAAAGGCTCCCAGGACTCAATGGTGATGATCTCAGTCTAAATTCCCAACAGTGGGGAGAGGGAACCTAAAGAGAACAGCTCAAGTAGATAGACAAAGTACCTAGGGGAGCAATGGGGTCACCAATCTACTTTCAAAAATGTTGACCCAGAATTATTCCTGTCTCAAAGAATACAGTGACAAAAATGGAGAAGGGACAGAAGGAAAGGTTGTCCAGTGACCTTCCCTACTTTGGATTTATCCCATGGCACCAGATTCTGACACTATTACTGATGACACATTGTGCTTGCCGCTAGGAGTCTAGCATGGCTGTCCTCTAAGAAACTCTACCATCAGCTGACTGAGACAGATGCAGATACTTATAGCCAACAATTGGACTGAGGTCAGGGACCCCTATTGAATAGTAGGGGAAGGACTGAAGGAGCTGAAGGGGATAGTAACCCCATAGGAAGACCAACATTATCAAGTAACCCGAACCACTAAAAGCTCCCACAGACTAAGGCACCAACAAAAGACCATACATGGGGTGATCCGTGGCCCCTAGCACATATGTAGCAGAGGGTTGCCTTGGCTGGTCTTAGTGGGAGAGGATGCACCTAATCCTGTAGAGACTTGATGCTCCAGAGAAATGGCATGAGGGGAAGAGTGTGAGATGGTGGCGGGCATGTGGGGGTAGGGTTGAGGTGGGTAGCACCCTCTCAGAGGCAAAGACAAGGCGGTATAGGGTGAACAGATCTTGGAGTGGGGACCGGGAATGGGGGGCAACATTTGGAATGTAAGTAAATGAAACAAACAAACCACATACATACATACATACACACACACACACACACACACACACACACACACACACACACACACACACACACAAGATCCAGCTGTTAGACATTTTCTTAATTATAGATTGACGGCACCATGCCTAGACTTGGTCCAGGGTGCTACTATAAAAAGGCAGGCTGAGCAAGCCATGAGGAGCAAACCAGGAAGCCGCACTCCCCCATGGCCTCTGCATCAGTTCCTGCCTCCAGGCTCCTCCCCTATTTGACTTCATTTCCTGATTTTCGTCAATGTTGAAATACAATGTGGAAGTGTGAGCCACGTAAACATTTTTCTTCCCAAGTTGCCTTTGGTCATGGTGTTTCACTATAGAAATAGGTTTACTAAGAGTTCCTAAGACAACAGCTAGAATAATTAAATTTGTACTTAATTAATCAAGACAGTCTTTTATGTATCCCAGGCTTCCTATGAACAGGCTATGATGCTGAGGCCAAGGATGCCTTTGAATATATTATCCCCCAGGTTCTAATTCATAAGTGTTGGGATTAAAGATATGTGGAACATCCCCGTGATTTACAAAGTGCTGAGAATGGAATCCAGGACTTCATGAATATTTGATAAGCACTCTACCAATGTACCTACTTCCTCACTCCTAAAACAAATCAAATTGTATGATATTTCTATTCCAGTCATACCTTAAATAAAAGTTAATTCATATGGAAAAATTTCTAAAGTCAGTATCAATCAGTACATGGTATACACAGAGGCTTAAAAGCAATTATATCCTTTATGTCTAAAATAATAGAGAATTAGATTTTTATCTAATCTTTATTAATCACCTCCTTTATTTAGGAAATAGGAACAACAATAAAATAAACAGTGCTGCACACACAGTAAGCCCTCATAGGTAACAATGAAAATATCTTAAACTAATAATCTGTAAATAAAGAATGACATCTAAAATTATAAGACTTATTTAATTTTATATGTATGAGTATTTTGCTATTATGTTTTAAGTGTATCATGTGTATGCCTGCAGAGCGAGGAAAGTACCAGAATTCACACCCATAAAACTGGAAATGTGGATGCTTGTGAGCTGCCATGTGAATGATATTGAGGGTCCTCTGAAACAGTGCTTCGAATGGCAGAGAGATTGAAAAACATTTGTTTTTGAAAATTACAAGTACATCATTTCTCTTCACTTTGGTCTTTTCTCACCTTCTATACACGTTTTTGGTCTCTTTCAAAATCATGAGTAAATGTCACTTTTATTTCCTTAGATGAAGTGATGATATTAGAGCTGTGCCCAAGTTGTGAAAATACCTGTCTTGGGCTGAACACAGAGCTTTTCCTTCTCTGTTCTATCCTTAGGCCTATGCCTGAGAGCTTTTAGCTTCTTTACAATCTATTCTTCCAAGCTGTCTGATTCAATCTGGCTTCTTTTGGCTTCTGCCTGAAATGTCTCTCTTGGATTCCTACTAATATTGTCCATATGTTCTAATCTTCTGCCTCCTTCTCATTCTTTGGCTCATTCTGCCTTCCATTTCTTACTAGATAATCAACTATTATGTTCTTCCCTCATGAAGACATTAAAAAAGTTCATAATCTTTATCATACTATCCTGGGTTGTGTGATATTGTCCCCACAGACATAGATCTTTGAGCACTTGTCTCCTAGTTGATGGTGTTATTTGGGAGGTAATGGAACTTTTGGAAAGTGGAAGAGAATGTTCCCTCAATTGGCGCTTACTTTGTGTATTTACAGTTTTGTCCCACTTCTTATACGCTTTCCACCTTCTTTCTTGAGGTAAAGAATTTGATCTCTCAGCTTCTACTATCTTTCATGTGACTTGCTGCCACACTACCCAACCATGATGGAATCGTATCCCTCTTGAAACATTACTTCAGATGAACCCTCCTAAAAAAGTCTGCCATCTTTGTGTTTTATCCCAGCAAAAGAAAAGTACCTGACATGTTTTCAAGTGATATTCCTAAAAATTCTCTGATTTTATAAAGTTGTTGTTCAGATAAGGAAACATTTTCAGAGTATATTCACTGAAAATACTAGCTGAAACAAGAAATTCTGGTGGCACTTCTAAAGAGCTCATTTAGAGTTGAGCCTTTAAATATTTGGATTGTTGACAGCCAAATATAAAAAGACAAATCTAAGTCCATTTGCTTTAGCTTGAGAGTAAAAACCTTCACAAATTCAATTGCAGAATATGAATTGATTTATTACATATTGTAGAGTTTTGTAGATAGAAACCCTATGCAATGTTGAAGATATAGTAACAAATGCCTCCAAATGGAAATGTTTTTCATTCCTATAGAACCATGAACTGTGACACAATTATTATTGTATACATATTATTTATGTTAAATAATATTTTATTGTATATTGAAGAAAATTAAGTTATAAAATATTGAGATATGTAAAATGATATGTAGAAAGGAGTGCTCGAGTTGGAAAATAATCAAGTTTTTAAAGGCAATAAAACAGAAGAAATGAAAATCATTTAAGAAATACATAATCTTGAGGTCAGTGATGGTAATAATGGTAAAAATTAGGAGTAGAGCTAACAGCAAGTTAAATTTCTGCCTACACTTGCAGATTATATCCTAAATATTTGAGGTCTTTTATTTTAGTTTACTTTGAAAAGTAAAACTGCATAGACTTGATTAAACTATGTGAAACCATATTAAGTAACTTTATACTTATTTATTACTTACAGTATTTATACTAAGTTTCCTTTAGTAGATAAAATATTGACATCTAAATGGCTGCTATAAAAACATGAATTATACAATGTCTAGGTTAAGATATTTCTCACGAAGTATACCATGTTTAAACTGAGATCACCACTATGACTATACCTTGTCAAGATTAATATTTCATTCCAGGTATAAATACTTTCTAGACTAAATATTCCTCATGATATCTGCACTGTTTAGATAAAGATATGCCTCAGTAAGCAAACACTCTCTACATAAGAATATCCCTCATGAAGTACATGTTGTCCTGATAAGGATATCCCTCCTGAAGCATATACTCTCTAGATATGGATAACCCTCATGAAGTATAAAATGCTAGATAAGGAGATACCTTGTGAAGTAGACACTGTCTAAATAATAATATCTCTCATGAAGCACCCATGTTATCAACAAGAAATAAGAATTTGAGCTCTTTGTGATCTCTGATTTCTGAAGCCAATGATCTTCAGTCATGAGATTGCAATTTTGATGACTTTACCCATCAATAAGTGCATTCCACTGTTACACCCATAGGTCTCTCATATCATACAGCTCATTATTACATAGCAACAAATTTTAAATTTGACTGCTCCCTTGAAAAAAAATAACTAAACCATAACAAACTGAGTGTACCTGTATGTGTGTGTATATATATATATATATATATATATATATATATATATATATATATATATATATAATCAAGAGGGATAAACCTATCACTTTTTCTCCCTCTCCTCCTCCCCTCCCCTCCCCCTCTGCCTCTTATCCTCCTGCTCCTCCTTTTTCTTTCTCCTCCTCTTCTTCTTCCTTTCTAGAAAACAAGGTAAACATATCCTCATGACAGTTCAGAAGTGCCAATTGAATTTTGAGTAAGCAATTTGAGTTGCAGTTTGCAGGCACAAGTTGTGTGCCAAAACAGTCATGTCATCGTACAGATTGCTTTCTTCACTTTGTCATCTTACGAGCATATGTCAGTCAAAGCGTGTGACATTACATCAGCTGAAGCTGTTGAGGTTTTCATATTATCATAGACTGTGTATTCAACAACTTTACATTATAAATAAAAACTTCAAGGCAGCCAAGAAGAAAAAGATATAGGCCAAGAAGTTTTGATGGCTTAATTTAGGATAAAAATTCAATAACAACAGACTTTTGTTTATGTTCATTTTATGGAATCTGGGTATATCTAAATCATTAATAAAATTAGATATTCATTTTTTAAACCTTTATTCATTTTTTTATACATCGCTCTCTCTACTGCTTTTAGTCTTTCCCCTCTCTTCCAGAGAATTTGTGTTTTAACCCTTTGTTGGCAGTGGAAGTAAAGTCTTCAGAATGTTAAGCAACTGAATTATATCTTTATTCTATATAAAAAATATTGAAAGATATTGCAATAAATGATTGGTGTCAAAGAAGTTGACCTGTAAAATAGAGCTTCTATTGTAGAAATTCATATATTTATGTATCATCATGTACTGTTTCAAGTCTAAGTAAAAATGTTGTTTTGTACAATAGATTAATCTTTTGTCACTTCCTATGAGTCACTTTTATGTGACAATGAGTTTAAAAATAACAAGAAGCTTGAAGACTCACAAGACATAAAGTGTTTCAAAATTTTATTTTCATCTTGTGATGATTTTCTAATTAAATTTTTTTAAATTATAAATTATACTTTAAAACCTTAAGTATATTGTCAAAATATAAGTACTGAATAAGAAGAAGAAATGAGCTATTTAAAACATCTCTATATCAATTTCCCATGATCCCAAAGTGAACACAGTAGCAGTTGAAATAGACCACACATTAGTCAGGATTTTTCGTAGAGATAGATCAATGAACTAACAACAGATTAATGACAGATAAACAGATATACTGGTAAAAATTGGAAATGCAGAAAGTTATATGATCTAAAGAATGAAGTTATCAGTGGAACTGAGTTATGTGGTCATTTGTGCTAAACATTCTGGGACACTGTTCACTAGTCAATTCTTCTAAGCACTTGTAATCGGAGGAATGTTATACATAGTATAAAGTTCGTGACTCATCAACTTAGAGGAATAGGATGTTGTGTAATATCTTGCTGATAAATCTGTAAGTCTTAATTTCTCATGTCCGAAGGTGAGAAGAGGAGACTGTCTCAACACCAAGGAAATCCTTTTCTTTTTCATGTCCTTGCCCTCTGACAGAGAGAGCTAATATGAGGGTATCAATTTAAGTGAATTTGGATGTGTGCACAAGTGTTTGTATACATAAATTTGGCATCTATTGAAATATTCTCATGCAGGCATTTCTTACTGTGCATGTGTGTGCTTTGGTAAGTTGTGCATGCTTTGATGAGTGAGTTCTGCACATGTGTGGAAAGGTTCATATGTATGTGCATGGTATATAATCAAGGTGTTGTCATGAATGTATAATGTAAGTGAATGTATTCATATATTGTATTAGGTCATGTGTGCATATGATTGTGTCCATTTAAGTCTTTGTTTCAGTTTGTGGATTGTTCATAGAATAAAATTTGTGAATGGCTGAGTGTTTTTCTGCACATATATGTATGCTTGTACTACATATTACAATGATGTTTTTAGTAGGAATGTGTGAGCCTATGTGCAGGGGTCTTATTGAATATGTGTACACAAGTGTGAGTGTACACATGAACGTGTATGATTATAGTTGAGTGGCTCTATGTGTGGGCATTTGGGTACTGAGTGATTGAGTAAGTGGAATGTATGTTTCCATTAACACGTGTACCCATGTTCTAGAGTGTGAATAGATGCGTGTGTGTTTGTGAGTGAAGATATCTGTACATGGATGTTTTAATGCATGTGTGACTTTATACACATGCATGTTGACAAGCAAGTGACATGAGGGAATATATGAATGTGAATGTACATGAGGTCTCAGTGCATTGCATGAGAGTATGGACATGCGAGCTAATATTTGAATGATGAAGTGAGTGTGAATAAGACAGTAACTGAATATATGCATTCGGCATGTCGTGGTGATAGGCACTATGTGTTAACGCTCTTGGGCATATATGTTTAAGATGATGCATATGCTGCTGTGTGAGATGAGGTTCAGAGTATTAGACTGTCTGTTTTTAGGAGAGTGCATATAAAGCTGTATGCATGCATTTCTTAATTTGTCATTGGGTGTGAGGATTATGTTTATGTGCATATGTAAGTAAATATGTGTGCATGCATGTGTAATTGTAAAAATAGGACTGTATGTGTGAGCATGCATGTCTATGTGTGTGACAGTCTAAGTTTTGAGTATGTATGCCCTGCAATCTGTGTATATATGTGGTTTTGCATGTGTAAGTAGAAAGAGGCTGAGGGGGTTAGGTCACAAGCATTGATAAATATCTATATGATAACTACTTTCTTCTGTCCCACTGTATGACTCACAGTCCAAGGATCTACCCTGTGCCATTGGCACATGTGAAAGAAAGTGGCTTCCTTGCTAGTTAGGAGTCATTTGCTCAGTTCATAGGGCCTTTCAGATAACACTAGTGGACTGTTCACTCCTGGCCTGACTGTTCTATGTCCATGGATTAGCGCCTTCACAAATAGAGACTTCCTGGACATGGTATATTATGTCATTTTCTCACAGATCAGAATGATATAAGTAATAACCAGGGCTTGTGTGTTCTGCTTGTTATAGTTAAGCTCTTATGAATATTAACACTAATATCAGGTAATTCATAAAGGTTTTCTGCAGTAAAACAATGAGAAATTCTTATTAAATACTCAAAAGTTTGTTCTGATTCCCTCTCCTCATTTTTCTATCCATTTAGTACAAATGGCTGTAAATGAGAATGCAACAGAGAAGCAATTGATTTCATTGTGGAAGAATTTTGGTTGAGTACATTTAATAATCCCATCAAATTCTTGTCTGTACCAATTGGCTCTAGCATTTGATATTTTATCTACAAGAAATTTTATCATAGTAACATGACCTTCCACAGGTTGTGAATAAATTTTAAATGCATCAATTGCAAGGAGAAAGGTGGCACTGTGTTTTGGTCGATACTTTACCATTGCTTATGCAATGTAGATGACAAATATTACAGAACATAAATTAAACTAGACACAAATCAGTAGTGAACACTCTTCCTTACAGTAAAATTCTACCACTCACCATTTATTTAATGCCAAGACTCTGTATAAATGTCTTCTTCTTTTAAATGTTTATGTATCTCTGCGTATTTTTAATTCCGAACTAGTTATCAATTGTTTTATTACACATTATCAACAAAGTTGCATTCTCATCACAACAGACACTTAAAATCACTTTATGCTCTGTTTTTTAGACTCTCATGAGGATGTAGCCCATCTAGTGGCCAAGATTTTAGTGTTTTCTGAATTCTCTATCTGAAAAACATTTGTGCCCAAATTTGGAAAATGTTGATTTCCCATGTTCCAGCAATATCTTTCTGCTGGGCTGTTTTATGGGATTCGAGTTGAATTCAAAAAGAGAGAGTCACTGACGTGATATAAGAGATGATCCCCTAACCTGTTTTCTAACTTGCAAATTGACATCGCTTTTTCTGTGCTACTATCTAAGCTATTTAATGTATGGGATTCAGTAATATCAGAAGCAATAATGGGTACCAGGGTGAAGATATTAGGAGTAACTGGACTTTATGATCTAGGCTTCCTGCAATGTAGTTTATAGCTAGAATTCATATAATTTAAGGCAAGTGACACTTATATATTCCTCTCTGAATAAGTTTACTAAGTTTCTAAAGTAATTTAGTTCATTTGCCATTTTAACTCAAATTTCATAAGTCTATAAACTTTTAATGTTGATGAATTTAATCCACTAAGTAGAATAATTGTCATCAATTCATACATTCTTTAACACCTTTAAAAATCTGTTCTCTTTTGTAGTTTTATTTTATTTTTTTATGGAGCAAAAGATTACATATTAAATGTGAGCATGTGCATTTAAAACTGTTATCACCCTTGATATCTAGAATATATCATAGATTGTTTTAAGCGCTAGATAAAGGACTAGATAAAAATAAGAGAAAACTCTTCACTTTTGCATATGAGTGTTTAGGAGTATCTGGTATATTCACCTATCACCTGCAATCATAAAAATAGTCATAGTATTCCTACCACATTCTCGACTTTTATTTCTACTGTCTTTGGTGCTACATTTTTTTTTCTACAGGCTGTCTCTAATATTGAGTGACCTTTTTCTATAACAAACTGGTCTGAAATACTAACACGATATAATGTCAAAGATCTTGCACCATCTGTCTCTGTATGCTCTGTGTATTAATCATTCATCTGAAAGGTTTTCATATATTCTTTAAAAGGCCACAGACCTTAGATCCATTATTACTGCTTCCTGCATCATTGTAACGTGATAAATCATTAAAGTATTTGTATAGATAAGTTAACACATCTCTGAAAACTTCAAATACAGATTATTCAGTTGAGTAGATGGCGAATATTCTCTACTAAGAATGCATGTTTTAGCATCAAAGGAAAACGTTAGCAGTCAGAATAAAGATACACTTAATCATTTAAAATATAAAAATAGGATTTCAACTAATACAGAATATAAATGAAATTTTCTCTCTTATAGACAATATTCTGTTTCTTATTAAATTCTTTTACAAGGAATATGCTGATATTAGAACTCGATGTCTCACTTTACTACTTAAAAAGATTGCTCTAACTTCCTGAAGGCATGCTTCAGCACTTTTGCTTTCACTGTTAGTGAACAACTGTGTTCTGATCTAGACCTGATATTTTTATTATGCTTTCACTTCTCCTTGAAAAGGATCTGTTGACATGAAAACACTTACCATTTATTATTATGGTCATCACAATAGAGCAGTTGTTATTTTCCATAAATAATGTCTCTACTGACTCCCATACAGCTCTCAAGCCAGAAACTGACATTTTAAAATATATATTTCAAGAAGATCAGGGCAACAAAGAGCAAGACTTTATTAGAATTTCAAACTTCAAAATTAGCAACCTTCGTCTAAATTAATATATGTAAGAAAACTACTTGCATTATGAATCTCTGCCACATCTTATTATTATGTCAAAATCGTGAATACGCTGTAATAAATCCATTACTGTTTCTTGCCTGCTGCTTAGATGCCAAAGAAAAATAATTGTGTCTTAGAACTGTAATCTGAACTCAAGAACCATACCACATGAACAAAATCCTCATGACAATGCTATCATATTCCTATAGGTAAACAGTTAAAATATTTGTTGCAAGAGAAGGAATATATGCAGAAATGGTTGGTAATAACTGGAATTGTGGTGGTTTCTGCAAACCCCAATGCTGGTACATCTGAGTAAAGAAGGAAGGAAAGAAGAAAGGAAGGAAGGAAGGAAGGAAGGAAGGAAGGAAGGAAGGAAGGAAGGAAGGAAGGAAGGAAGGAAGTTCAGCAGGACTCGGCAGCAGATGCTGACTCAAACTTCTAGAGTCTTATACCCAGCAGTTTATTTTCGATATAGTTAAGAATAGGAAATGTCTCTTGGTAACAATTAACATAATCCTTGTGTGCCTTAAAGCTTAAGACATATTTACATTGAAACTCTTTACAAAGTACATATTACATCTTCCATAAGATAGGTTCTATAGATTAAGAGACAATGTTCAAGATAATGGTCTATGGAAAATGACTGAAATAAAGATAATATTCTGGGAGATTGAAGGGTGACCTGGCACTATAGATAGCACAGGTCACCAGGAGATTAACTACAATCATTCCCAGCCTTCCTGGCAGGAAGCAGCTCTTCCCTGAAGAAGACAAATCTACCTATTTAAGAATTCTGTTTTTTTCAAGTGTTTATTTGTGATTCCAGTGACCTCAAGCCCTCTACACAGGAGATTACTTTAGTGTAAATACATTCTAAAGGGTATCTATAAAATTAATTTAGTGAAAGCTATTATGTAATTAAAAAGCAAAACATATTAGTATTTTGCCTTTAGAAATGTAAACTTATATCAAACTTAGTTATGCATACTTTCCCAATTGCTCATGTGTTTATGTACTGTGGTTATGTTTCTAATAGTATATTTAAAGCTGTGCTATTATGTCAGGTTTCCTGACTTTATAATTAGTATTACAAACATTCTTTTTTATCAAAGAAACTAGTTTATTTTGTCTAACCTAATTACATAAGGTATCACTTGAAGTAGGTATAGGGAAACAGAAATTTTTAGTCTCCCATTTACATTTACAAACTTTGCAAATGTTATGATCATATGAAATTTTTGAACATGTTTGCTGGCAAGATTTAGTCTCGCATCCTGCTGCGTAGTGAAAGTGTCAAATAACTTTTAGTGTATTTTCATAACTCAGAAGCTAGGAGCACATCTCAGAGACCTCAGAATCAGCGCAAGCCAATGACTTCCTCAGCTGAAGATCATCTTTCAGTATGTCAGTTATATTGAACATTTTTTAAAAAATCACTTGTAAGGAAAAATTGAAATTCTGGTAAAGATGGTAGCACCATATCAGGTGACTTTTTTTTCCTACTGGTTGGTTTTTGTTCCTTCTGTTTTGTTTGCTTTTGTTTGTTTGTTTTGTTGTTGTTTTCTAAGAGTCGGCATGAAGTGAAATGTACAAGGCTCTGGAATTCAGAAGAAAGATTATTTATATCTGGACTGAATCCCTAGTCACATAATAAAGTGAAAATAAATACTGTAAAATTACAAAAATCAAAACAAGCTGATCAACTATGAGGTTAAAAATAACTAAGAAAAATAGAAATGAGATAGAACTATGATAAACAACTTGACTGAAAATCACCTTCAGAATATTACAACTGAACAATATAATTTTACTGTCAGAAAGACAATTCTGATTCCATAGATATTATCTTCTATCATAAAAGATGAAGAAGAATGTGAACAAAGGAAAATGCAGGTCAAGATTCAGCTGAAGAATTCCCAAACTCTGCAGCAGCTGTGAGACTATATCTCACTGGGAAACTGAGCTCTAAGATTACCTGATGTGCTGGGCAATCAGTTGGAGCTGTTCCCTAATACAGAGTCAGCAAGTAGTGGCTCATAGAAGAGACTATGCTATCAATAAAATTATGCTTAGTAGTTCCACAATAACCGTCTGCTTGGTTTTTATTTTCTATGGCTTTTATTTATTTAAATATTTGTTACTGTATAAGAAGAAAGTGGGAAGTACATAGATCCTTCCAGTACTAAATGTTCATCAGTGTTTAAGGGAAATTTGGCAAGGGAAATTTGGTGAAAGAAAGAAGAGGGAGAGAAAAAAAAATGAGAAACTGTATTTTGACAAAGCAAACAACCAAACAATAACAGCAAACCAAAACAAACATAAAACCTATCTAGAATGTGACTATCTTTGAAGAATTAATTGGCCATAATTCTAATTCAGCTGAAAATATACAATGCAATATGAAGTGCAAAATGTATAACATGTGTGTGTGTGTGTGTGTGTGTGTGTGTGTGTGTGTGTGTGTGTGTGTGTGTGTTTGGAATGTTTGTGTATTAGGTATATGTGGTTTTGGTGTGTGAGTGGATTTAGTGTGTATGTATGTGTGTGTGTTTGATGTGTGTATGTATTCTCTATGAGTGTGTTGCTAAGTGTGTATATGTGTGTGTACAAAAGATGAGTATGACAGAGCCATAATAGAAATGAACGAAACCCCAGATAAACTGACCATTTGTTAATGCCTACTATTTCCAATGGAGGAGAAAATACTGGTAACGTAGTTCAGTTAGGGGAGTGCCTCTGTGGCATGCAGGAGGCTCTGCATGAATCTTCAGCAGTAGGAAAGCTGGATTCAGTGTTATATACCTGCAATCCAACTTGATAGTGTAGTCAGGTGAACCACAGCGTTAAGATCATCTTTCGTATATCTTTGTGACCCGCCTAAGACATCGTCCCAAAATTCAAACCTAAACTAAGCAAATAAATTGATTAATCTAAGCATAAATATATAATTATAAAAAGGTGGAAGAAATAGTTCACACACATAAATTGTTTATGCACACAAAATATATTCTTTCCAAAGTTTAACTGAATTCAGAAAAAGCTTTTAAAAAACTAGACTTTCTTCCTCTGCAGGATGTAAATTAGGGTGTCAGAAAATCTGAGGAAAAAACATTACACTTTCATATGCAATTTGGTTTTGTTTAAGTTTTCTTTGAAAACTTCACTTACACAGATATACCTCTAGCCACCTTTTCCACATCAACAGGCTCCACAACTTCTCTGGGCTCAGTTAAACTTCAAACTAAGTACCAGACAGCAACTACACTTTGTTACATGGAGTTATGAAGTGCTTACCCCCTTCCTTAGACTTTGGTTGTTGACTCTAATGTAAGTATCTGTGTGGCACTAGAAGATAGCCACCCCAGCACAACACTGGGAGGCATAAAGTTTTGAGCAACAAAAGACCGAAGCCAATAGTTACATTCCTCCTCCCTCAGGTGTAGATTGTTGACAGGGAAAGAAATACATAAAAGGTCTTCATAAAAATAACCTAACTTGATTCAGCCTTAGAGATGTCCCCTTTGGGGCTACACTTGGATTTCCTGATATTTCCTCCATCACTTACCATTTTTCCCTCTCACATTTTCCCCTATAGGATTGAACTCCTAGAGAGATAGGAACACAAGACATTTGCGACAATTTCCCCTTGACAAGGAAGTGAAGAAGCAGGAAAGCACGCTGCTTTCACATCACATGTTGTATGGTTGTCACACAGGTGCTAAGGACATGATTTATCAGGACAAATAATTAAGAGTCGTAGATAGAGAACTGGTGTTACTTATGTGTAGTTTGTGCAACTCAATAGTATGAGAGAGATTATTGGTAAAGAATAAGGGTTGGGGAAATGTATATTAAAGTTTCAGACCACTAACCAAAGAATACACATCTATTGACCCATGATTTGGACTACATATGAGGCAGAAGAATCACCTCGATGGCCACCAGGGAGAAAGGAGAGGACTTTGGGCCTGAGGGTGCTAGTGGCCCCAGTAAAAGGGAATGTCAAGGTGGGAATATGGGAATGGGTGGGCGGGTGGGTGGGAGGAGGAATTCCCTC
>CM052713.1:65599385-65621716 GCA_028551405.1 Uromys caudimaculatus | reverse complement strand
GCTCCAACATGTAATAAAGACACATACTCCACTATGTTCATAGCAGCCGTATTTATAATAGTCAGAAGCTGGAAACAACCTAGATGTCCCTCATCAGAGGAATGGATACAGAAAATGTGGTACATCTACACAATGGAGTACTACTCAGCTATTAAAAACAATGACTTAATGAAATTTGCAGGCAAATGGATGGAACTTGAAAATATCATCCTGAGCGAGGTAACTCAGTCACAAAAGAACTAACACGGTATGTACTCACTTATAAGTGGATATTAGCCCAAAAGTTCAGAATGCCCAAGTTTCACTTTACAGTAACCACTGGACTGAGAGTGAGGTTCCAGATGGAGGAGTTGGAGAAAGGACTGAAGGAGCTGAGGGAGATTGCAGTCCCATGGAGGGAGCAACAGCATCAATGGGCCTGAACCCCTCCCTGGTCGTCCTGGAGTTTGGACCACCAACCAAAGAATACACATCGAGGGACCCATGGTTTGGACACATATGTGGCAGAGGATGGCCTCGTTGGCCATCAGGGAGAAAGGAGAGGCCCTTGGGCCTGAGGGTGTTAGAGACCCCAGTAAAGGGGAATGTCAAGGTGGGAGGGTGGGTGGGAGGTGGAATTCCCTCATAGAGGCAGGGAGGGGGAGAGGATAGGGGTTTCCAAAGAGGAGACCTAGAAAAGGGGAAACATTGGAAATTTAAAAAAATATCAAAAATAAATAAATTAATTAATTAAAAAAAAGAAAAGAAAAGAAACCAGTTGTAAAAGGACAGAAGGTTCCTCTGTTTTCTGGGCTACAGTTAACCAACAGAGCATGCAGGATAAAAGCTAAGATATAAAGAGATGTGGTAAGGTAAGTCTTACATAAATGACCTATAAAGCACCATGTGCCTCAAGGACCAGAACTTTATGTGCATGCTTTTCTTAGCTCTCTCGCCCACTCCTGGTGTTGGAATACGTCGTGTCTCTGTGTCTATATAGAAACATGTCCCGGGTACAGTTCTTTCTCCAAGAACAGGACCTTGAAGTTTCTGCAGAACCTTGTAAATTCTAATCCATATCTGTCACATTTCCATTTTGTCTGCTTTAAAGGGGAAAAGAGAACACATTGTTCCCTCCCTTCATGAAAGCTATCTCCTATTCAGAGTAACAAATATCCTATCATGGTCCAGATATCAATAGTCACAAATATTTTTAATAAAATTATAGTTTGGTTTTAGGAAGAAAACTCAGTCCTCAAGTACACTTGCTGTTCTTGCAGTGGGGGCCTGGTTTCAGTTCCCACATTGTGCATCCTGGCTCATCGCCCTCTGCAATTCCATTTCTAGGCCAGTGAAGATGAGTGCACTCAGATCCATCGTGTAACTACTGTGAGGCTTCACTTAAAACAAGAAATTCAGTTGAAGAAGGATGAAAAGACAGCGACAGACAAGAGTCCAGTTTAAGACTCTTTCCAGCTGAGCATCAAGAATTCTAGCACAGTTAAAATTTACTGTGCAGGTAACAAGACAAGGATAATGGACATCCCTTCCACATAGAAGAGAATGCTCAAAACAATGACTCATGCTTGAGGTCTCAGCCTCGATGACCTCCAAGTAAAACTATGATCCTTTCCCAGATATTTTCAAGAAATCTTACAAATAAGTCTAAAATTTTGTTTACAGTAAAATCATCTGAACTTCCCTGAAGCCCTTGTGACCTGTGGTTTTACCTTCTGGGCTGCAATCTCATTCAATGGCATCTTGTGATCTCGTTTACTCAAAGAACAAAGGGTTTCGCAGTAAGCCCTTGAGATGGACTTTTAGAAGCTACCAAGCAAACTATGTGTGGTATTGCTAAAAATCAGTCAACGCTTTCTTCTGCAAGTCTAAACCCTTGCTGTCATGGGCATCTTTTTCTTTCTCTGAGAATCTTTCTACCCACTAATGGTGCTGCTTAAGGTATTTATGTCAAAAACGAATATGAATAAACTTCAACTGTGTGCCATCCTGGCACTTATTTCAATAACTTTCTGTGGCAAAACTACAGGTCTACCTTAGTCTCTGTGAAGAAATCTGAAAGGAACTCTTGAGGTTGTTGAAAGAAAAATGGAGCACTGTTTCTTTTCTCACCACCACTGATATAATTCTGTGATAAAAGAAAAAGAAATCAGACAGATACATTTTGAACCCAAAATAATTGCAATCTTTTCCACTGAGTAACTTCTTATAACGTGTCTTCTTCAGTTACAGACACTAAATATCTCACATGTGTATAAGGAATATCAGTTCTTAAAACAGCTGTCCAAATGGCTCTAAAAAGCATCCATTTTTTGATTGTTTGCTTGCTTGCTTTGTCCTCGGAAGTCTCAATTCATGAGAAACTGGTGAGCTCATTATATCCTGTGATATATATACCATAACAACCTAATAATAATAATTGTCTTAGTTAGGGTTTCTATTGGTTTGATAAAACACCATGACCAAAGAGAAAGTTAGAGAGTAAAGGGTTTAATTGGCTTACACTCCACACCATAGTCTCTTACTGAAGGAAGGCAGGCAGAAACTCAAACATGGCATGAACCTAGACACAAGAGCTCATGTAGAAGCTGTGTATTGGTTCTTCTTACTACTTTGCTCCAGATGGCTTGTTCAGACTGTTTTCTTATAGAGCCCAGGACCACCTGCCCAAGGATAGCACCACCTACAGTGGGCAGGGCCCTCCCTCATTAATCACTAAGTAAGAAAATGCTTACAGTCAGGAGCATGTTGTTGTCTGAGGAGATCCACCCAGCAGCTGACTCAGACAGATATAGACACCCACAGCAAATCAGTGGATGGAGCTTGGGACTCTTACCGAAGAATAGGAAGAAAGATTGCAGGTCCCAAAGGGGAGAGGAACTCCACAGGAAGACCAACAGAGTCAATGAACCTTGACCCTTGGGGCTCTCAGAATCTGAACCACTAATCAAAGAACATACACTGTCTGGACTTAGGCCTCTTAGCACATATGTAGCAGATGTGCAGCTTAGCATTCAAGTATATGCTGAACAACTGGAACAGGGGCTACCCCAAAAATTGTTGCCTGCCTGTGGGATATGTTCTACTACCTGGGTTGCATTTTCTGGCCTCAGTGGGAGAGGAGGTGCCTAGCCTCAGAGAGACTGGAAATGCCAAGATGGGGGAGGTGAATACTCAGGGGGCCCCAATCCACTCAGAGGAGAAAGGGAAGAGGGTTGTGGGAAAAATTTTGGGAGAAGGTAAGCAAGACGGGATGTAAAATGAATAAGTAAAAAATAAGTAATTAAATTAAATTAAAAAATAGTCTGCCTCATAGCTCAGGCTTATGGAAGCATTTGTCAATTGAGGTTTTCTCCTTTCAAATGACAATAGTTTGTATAAAGTTGACATGAATGTAACCAGCCCACATCTGACTTTTCTCTTTAGTTATAAGTGGCACATCGGGTCCACCAAGGAAGATTATGCTTACATTGTTAAAGTTTCACGTTCACTATCTTACTCATGTAGACAGTGTGGCAGAAACCAGCTTATAATAATCAAAAGAGTAGAGGAAGGCATTATGATGCTCTCAATTGCGGTTCACCAGCAAAGAGTTAGTGAATGGAGGAGTGCTGTCTCTCTCTATCCATGGCTACGAGGGTAGGTTCTCTAGTAGTTGCTTCTCTAACTACTGGATTAGCACATGCATATGCTTAAAGGAAATAAGATTAAACAGGGTGTAAACCCATATTTATCTGCTAAGCTGTAACTCTTTCTGAGCAGATACAGACAAACCTTTATGACTTTGAGAAAGCATTCTTTCCATTATTACCACAAGAAAAAAATCTAAGTATTTTAAAGTTTTCACGATAATGGTAAATGTATATAAATATATACTATCCTGTCTAAAACCAGAATAAACATTTGCCTTTTATTGTAATGTAGTTCAAATCCGTGAGGTTTACATTCTAACTAGCAACAACGATAATAGTAGATCTGCCCATTATTTTATTAATTGTATCATGTTAACATTTTCTAAAAGGGCGGAGGGGAAGAAGTAGTTAGTACCTTAAGTAATTAAGTGTTTGAAAAACAGAAGTCTAGAAGAAAGTTTTCTGAATATTCCAATATATACTATACTAAGTAATGGTTGTAAAAATCAATTTGTTAAGCCATATCAGGGCCACTTAGATATTTTAAAACTACCTATTTTTACTAAAATGTATATTTTAATTTTATTAGCTTACAAAGAATTTTGTTTCATTGTAGCCATTTTCAAAATATTTTTGTCTCCCTTCTCTGCCTCTCCTCCTCCTTTGGTTGTTCTCCATGTTAAGCTCTGAGTTCCAACCACAATGGAGTAAGCCTCTTTGGACAGTACACACATAAGACACATTTGAAAACCCTATTCTGAATATTTCAGAAGATTTAGAAAACTATTAATTTCAAGAGATTCTCAGAGAAAAGGTAGGCCTTTCATCAAAGGCAGAGAGCATTATAAATTTTGTACCCACTTGTATGATGCAACTTTGATGATCTGAGAGTGCTAGTTGCCCGTCAGTGTCAGCATTCAGTTTGAGTTTTCCCCTGATAAAGCGCCAGTTAAAGAGCAGTAATATAATAATTTAATATCTTAGAAGAGAGCTCTGATTTCTGAAACAGAGAATTAACTTCCATTTGTAAGATAACTCTTTCCTTCGCTACACATTTAATGAGGAGCTTCTGATCATGAAATATCAAATTGGTAGGCAATTATTTCAGGTTTTCATTAAATGAGTAATATCGGAGTCACTGCTGGAAAGGTTAAGAGGATTTTGATAAATACATCATCTACTGAAGGAATTTGTCTGATACTCTGGACAGAGCAAGTTGGGAGATGTAGGCAATATGAGTAAGGGGACTAGCCATCATTTATCTACCTTGTAGCTACAATTGCCTAGAGAATTTCCAGTGGACAGAGAAGGATGGATTTATTTCAAGACCAAGATATATTAGGATTTTGGGATGATATTAACTGGACATTAAAAATAAAGACAACAATATCAAACAAACAAATAAAAAACCACAGCCTAACTCTTGATGCTTTTCACCTGGTACTTGTGTCTACTCTAGTTGTATAGTTCATACGGATCTCTGTTGGACAAGAGTTCTATGTGTGTAGGTGTAGATGAATTACTGAAAAGTGTCTACTGATTTTGTCATGTATGCTAAGAGGACAAAAATTGAAGGAAATGATAGGCTATAACGTGTGTAAAGATAAGACAAAAATATATAGTGCATCTTTCAATAGTCATCTATATTGCATAATGTGTAGGAAAAAGCTTCACAGATCTAGTTAAAAAAGAAACTGCAAGCCGGGCAGTGGTGGCACACGCCTTTAATCCCAGCACTTGGGAGGCAGAGGCAGGTGGATTTCTGAGTTTGAGGTCAGCCAGGTCTACAGAGTGAGTGGCAGGACAGCCAGGGCTACACAGAGAAACCCTGTCTCGAAAAACCAAAAAAAAAAAAAAAAAAAAAAAAAGAAACTGCAACTAAGGTAAATACACAACAAAGTACATCTTAACAATCTGTAAAAGCAACTTTTATTTGTCATGTGTAGTTGCCATCTTGTAGGCTTACTGCTGAGTAAGATCACCTTTTGTAGTTTTTTTTTTTTCTGAACTCTGGCTGGCTGGTTCAACTCAGCTGTTCTGGCTCCACCAGATGCTTGATTCAAACTTGCTTCTCACCAAATAGCTCTGCTCGGTCTCAAACTAACTGACAATTTGTTCTAATCTTCTGGTTCCTTATTCTCTGGCTTCAACTGCTTCTGATGATCTACACTGCAAAAACTGCACAAATTTCACAGAACTCACGATAGAACTCAAGTGCAGGAACTACATTGACCGGACTGGTTGAAATGAAATTCACTCCACTGCCTGAACTCAACTGAACTGCACTCATTAAATGTCTCTTCATACCTGACTCACTTTGTGCTGCTTTGAAAATAGTCTCTCGTTCCTGTGCTGTTCTTGTGAGAGTTTGTCCTATCCTATCTCTGACTCATTCTGTCATATATTTCTCTGATTCGCCACTTTGTTTGACTGTCAATTGGAAATCATTCACAAACATGGCTGCAATTAATCTACAAACTACCTTTACATTGTTTTGGGATTACAAGTGTGTACTAAGTACATGTCTGTATTCCAGCTGGAGAGATTGAATGTGTGTTATTTCAGATGGATCACACAGATCTAGAAGGTCTTTGGATGTGATAGAGTCCCCAGTTTTCTAGATTAAAAATCTCTACAACAATCAATAATCATGTGGACATATTGGTATAATCTCTTAACTTTCCAAAGCCTGGCATTTCCAATTCTTTCCAAGTACTAATAGTTTCAAAGTGATTATCTTTCTTTCTTTCTTTCTTTCTTTCTTTCTTTCTTTCTTTCTTTCTTTCTTTCTTTCTTTCTCTCTTTCCTTCTTTCTTTCTTTCAAGATTTACTTATTTATTTTACGTATATAAGGGCACCATTACTTTCATCAGACACACCAGAAGAGGGCATCAGGTCCCCTTACAGATGGTTGTGAGCCAACATATGGTAGCTGGGACTTGAACTCAGGATGTCTGGAAGAGCAGTCAGTTTTCTTAACTACTGTTTCTCTCTAGCTTTTTTTTTTTTTTAAAGATTTATTTGTTTATGTATTTTATATATTGGGTACTGTGTCTGCATGTACATCTGCACACCAGAAGATGGCATCAGTTGTGAGATGTCATGTGGGTGCTGGGAATTTAACTAAGTACCTTCCAGCTGCCTTAAAGTGACTTTCTTCAAGAAAGATTTCCTAATGGATAAAATTATTATCTATACTCAAGCATTGTGGTACATAGTCACCAACTCATAGCACGGTTCTGGAAGGTGGTAGAAACTTTTGGGATCTCACTGAGGATACGATTCAGTAAGTGTGGGCTGTGAAGCTTCATGTCTCTGTTCTGTTTTCTTTCCCATTTCTGAGTCCTGGATTTTCAAGACGTGAGGGGGAGTCTCATTCTCCCCTAGGGACAGCAAGCAGCTGCATGTGCTTCTTCCCTTCTCTACACTGAGGTCAGGTTGTACCTTAAACAGTGACACTATGAAAAGAAAAAGGAAAGAAAATCCTTCCTGCCTCAACTTGCTGCTAATTAATCACCTAGTCAGGAAAACTAGCAAACTGCCTACTGGGTTACCACAACCCCCATTGATATGATGCTTGGGCCCAGCTTTAATGGAAATTGTGATGCTCTGTTCTGCAAATATCCTTTGGAGGCCTGCTTTTTTCTGAAGGGAAACAGAGGAGGAATAGATCTAGATAAGAGGGAAGGGTGGGACTGGGTGGAGTGGAGGGAGAAGAAACCACAGTCAGGATGTAATACATGGGAGAAGAAAAAAAAAGAACAAATGTACAGACAATTGGCTAATAGTAATGAGTAACATGTGGAACAATTTAAACTAACCTTTCAGATATGTACTATATTCTTAATAATGGTATGACTGCAAATCAATGTCATAAAAGGACATTATTAACCATGCCAGCATAATGAAATAAAATTCTTTTGAATCATACAATTTGTAAATATAAGAACTTTCTTCCAGTTTGAAATAATTATCATAAGATTTTTTTTGTCTTAAGAAGTATTTCAATAATGTTGGACAGAAAAGCAAACAGCATATATTTTTGTTATATATATTTATGTGAAGAATAGACTAATTTATTTTAAAAGGCAATTGAAGTATATTTGACTAACATAAAGGCATCTCGATATTTACATATACTATATGTTCTTAATTGTATAGCAGTGATTTCAATATTTGTTAAAACTCACATTTTACTCTAAAAGTGTTTTACACTATTAACAATGTGTTCCTCAGATTGTGTGTAAACTTGTTTCACATTTGAATCATTTGAAAACGAATTATTAAATAGAAAAACAGTCATTAAATAATAATACAAATTCACATTCTAATTTAAATATTCTATTCAAGCTATGCTTTAAGAAGAACTTTAAAAACATCCCAGAAGTATTTTAATATGTAAATTATTGCTGTCCCATAAAGCCTACACAAAACTATTGAGCAATTCACTTCAATTGCTATTAATGGACCAGCAATGAATGTCTGTAAGCTGCTTTGGGAACGTCTCCTTATAACAATAAAAAAATCTGTTTTATACTATCTTTCCTGAGAGGAGCACCAAAAGGCTTTACAAATATAATTTCCCTAATCCGTTTAGCACTCATGTGTTAGCTATGTGATGGTAATTCTTAGTCCACCTTGTAAAGTAGCTATGTCAAAGTTACCTCGTGGACTGTAATTCAGATCCCCAGAATCCAGTAAATGCCCAGTGAGCATTTTGTCCTAACCCAGAATAAGGAGAGAGAGACAGGAGGTCTAAAGACCAAACTGGCATGTAAGATTATTCATATTGCAAACTTGCATTTGTTTGGGAGAACCTGCCTAAATATATAAATGAAATGGCTAAATTAGGATGACCCTCATTTTCAACTATGGGCCTCAACATATTCTTGCTCCAAGACTCACATACACATATGCTTGTGTTGGCACAGGTATGCCCATCTCACACACACACACACACACACACACACACACACACACACACACACACACATACACACACACACACGCACATGCACACGCACACACACACATACACACACACAGTAGAAAAAGAAAGAAAAAGAAAAATTGCACTGTATATACCATGTTTTGCTCTCATTGCTCATATGAAGCCCATGGAGGCATCATATATTCGTTTAAATTAAGAAAATGTCAAAAAAATAAACAGGATTTAGAAATTAAGACTGATTAAAATATATTTAAAACTCCAAAATGCTAAAACATACCAACAGAGAATGGATGCAGAGATTTAACACTAATGGCAAAATTATTGTTCCGTTGTTGTTATTGTTTTAGAGGAGGAGGAAAAGGAGGGGAAGCAGGGGGAGATCTATAAAATAAACTTATAATTGCTAGATTTATCAGGGAAATATACATAGAAATTACAAATTTGATCTTTAACCTCTATCACTACACAAATATACACACAGCAATGGATTTGAAAAATAAGCCCCCATAGCCTTATGAAGCAAGAAAAATGAAATGTTATCACAAGGTTTTAACATAAAACAATAGCCAATCACCAGCTATATCTTCATGTTATTGGTATTTCAGAACAAGGTGGATAGGGGGAATACCCTTAGCTATCTGACTGAAGTGTGGGTAGAACTGTAAGGCAAACAAAAATATTGACTACAGCAACCTAGGGATATTGACAGAGAGCAGCAAGGACTGGGAGGTTTGGGCTTGATTGACATGACAACTTTGGATGGAGGAACGGAGAAGTACGGAATTTTCTACTGCCTGAAAACTTCCAAAAGTCACAATCCTCCACTGGGTTGTTCACAGAACCAGACTCTGCCTTTAAAGAAAGCAGAAATGTAATACATAAATACAAATATAAATAAATAAGTAAATAGTAAATAAATAATAACAAATTTAAAATTTCAAGCATTTGAAAATGATGAAGATGATAACCTTAAAGGTCTTTAAGCAGTAGATCCAAAACAAAACAGAATCTTAAAATTAAAGAACAATGGAAGTCCAAACTCTCCCTGATCAGTGTTTCTCAATGTAAATTCCAGGAGCAAATACTCATAAAGAAGAGAGATAGCAGGACTGAAACCACCGGAAGATTGTGTGCTGAACTCCCAGTCTTGAAAAGATTAAAACGTTTTGGGGAGAAAAAAACTTTTCAAGATTTATGGTTTCTTTAGAGCTTTATTTTACATAAAGACACAAACCACTGTGAAAATGTCCTCAGGAACAGACTTTCTCCAACAGCCCCAAGTCATAGATGTATTTCCTTCTTGGTTGTAATAATTGCATATTGGTTTTGTTCTTTTAATTCTTCTAAGTATATGGTGTTTTTATAATAAAAGTATTATTTCATTTGGAAAAAGTACCTTCATAATTGATGTAGTTGATAGTCTCTTTCAGAAAAAAAAGTTTGTTATCAAAAATTTACTGAATTTAAATACAAATAAACTCTAACTCTGGCTTTTACAAATTCAATGACTAAAATTTTTTAAAGGTATGGATTTCTCATAATTTTTAGCATATTTCTCATATTCATATGTTTAGCTACTGATCTACAACCAGCTTACTAAAAGATTCAAGTACCTATATATTTGCTTTCTTTCCGACTCAGAAATATGCCTGTTATTTTACCCAGCGGTGTCAATAAATTAATCAAAAGAATATGAGAATGCAGACTACTGCAGACCAATTGGTACAATCTAACAATGCTGCTTGATCATGGTTTGTGAGTAAATGATAGGAACTGTAATTATGTCACTATAGATAGAGACAGCACCGTGTACTGACCTACAGTGCTCCAAGAATTAGTAAACCAGAGAAGAGCTTTTCCATTCCTACTCAAGGAGCTACTAAGAAACAAGCTTCTGTGATGTGGGAAATGATGAACAGATCTGAAACCAATGACTAATTTTATTCTTAAAGAACTCAAGTCACAGAGAGAGTTGCCACCCAAAAGTTGAGAACACATAAAAATAGAAGCACCACAGAGAATAACATAAGTTCAGCAAAAGTCACAGGCACCTAGAAGGCAAGGTGATGGTGAAAGAGTGTACAATGGTTTTAGAATAAGACTCTTCTCTGGCGCAACCATAAATTCAACCCCACATTTTTGCTTCACTTGGTAAGAATCTAGCAGTTCCCACTATTGAAGTTATAAGAAAATTCTCTTTGTGTTTTTGAGAGAAAAGCAATCTGAAATATATTCTAAATGCTACCAGTCCTGAAGATATATATTCCACACAAAAGATCAAGCAAGAGTCTTCTCATACTCTGGAGAATTGACATGACCCCACTTTGGCCCCACTGTCTTCCATTCTCACCAAAGTGGAACCAAATGAAGTAAGACATATATTAGTAAAGGCCATTATTCAGGAATCCAAGGTCTCTCAGACATGTGAGACTTTGAAAGCCCCACCAGGAAGATGGTAGAATAAATATTGTACAACTGAACTAACTGTGAACTATAATGACTTTATCTAATTAAATGTTTCTAGGTAGACCCAAAGAAATTCAATTAGACACATATTAGACCATCAGTAGAACTCAAATCTCTAGTATATGTATATGTTACTATAGAATTAAGGAACTCAGTCCAACAGAACCATGTTAACATCAGTCCTTCACCATAGACTGATTTTCTTCCCCTTCTATTGTCCAAAATATTATGGCTGATTCACAAATAAAAATTTGCAAGTGCTTGACTGTAGAGATGACTCAGCAGTTAAGATCAATGACTGCTCTTCCAAAAGACTTGTAGCAACATAGTGGTTCGCATCTGTCGGTAAATCCAGTTCTAGAGGATTTGATTCAATCTTTGGCATGCATGAACATGAAGCAAGCAAGTAGTGCAGACATATATTCAATCAAAACACTGATACACAAAATACACTTTAATTGGACACACATATGTGTATATATTATGTATGTATGTATGTAGGTATGTATATATGTATGTACAGTAATAACACAAGAAACAGACTGAAGACAAAAGCTTTGTAGAACCAGACTCACAAATAACAGAGTTTAGAATTACTATTATGAAATTAACATGAGCGTAATTAAAAATTAGTAATGGCCAAGTGGCAGGCCGAGCAAAAACAAATGACAAAATAGGATATAAACTCAAATATTCAAAAGGAAAAAAAAATTTAAAAGCACTGATATAAAATGAAATATAGAAATATAAATGAAGAAGCATTGAGCAAAAATATGTGTAAATAGAATAATTTTACAATTAATATTAAAGAAAGAAAATCATTAAAAAATTATTATAACATTGGTCATATGAGAAAGAATTTTTTAAGTATATTATATCCATAATTGCAATATAAGAGGAAGAAAAAGAGAAAATGGAGCAAAAACACTCTCCCACACACAACCACAAACACACACTGTATATTCACATAATATTGTCTTTAAATTATCAGCTGACTCAAGAAAAATAAAAAAAATCTTGCTTCACTAAGTAGAAACAAGATTAACATAACTCATATATAGGCAAATACGCGCGCGCGCACACACACACACACACACACACACACAGTCCACCAACTAGAAGCTGAAAGAAAAGAAAAAAATCATGTGACTTAAGAAAATGGTAGCAGCATAACAGAAGTACAAATAAAACTATAAGATACATACATATTTTTGTTTTTGTTTTTTATTGGATATTTTATTATTTAAATTTCAAATGTTATCCCCTTTCTTGATTTCCCCTCCACAAATCCCCTATCCCATCCCCCCTCACCCTGCTTCTATAAAGGTGCTTCCCCACTAACCCACCCACTCCCACCTCACTGCCCTTACATTCTCCTACACTGGGGTATCGAGCCTTAACAGGACCAAGGGGCCCCCTCCCATTGATGCCAGATAAGATGATCAATTATCTACTACATATGCAGCAGGAGCCACTGGTTCTCCTTTGTTGGTGATTTAGTTCCTGGGAGCTCTGGGAAGACAGGTTTGTAGATATTGTTGTTGTTCTTCTTCTTTTTTCCCCCCATTTTTTAAAAATTGGATATTTTCTTCATTTATATTTCGAATATTATCTCCTTTTCTGATTTTCCCCCAGAATCCCTCTATGTCATCCCCCCTACCCCTGCTTCTATGAGGATGTTCCTTCACCAACTCACCCACTCCCGCCATCCATTCCCCTACACTGGGGCACCGAGACTTCATAGGACCAGGGCCTCTTCTTCCATTAATGCCCTACAAGGCCATCCTCTGTATGTATGAGACTGGAGCCATGGGTCCCACCATGTGTACACCTGGGTTGGTAGTTTATAGTCCCTGGGAGCTATGGTTGGTTGATACTGTTGTTCTTCCTACGTGGCTGCAAAATCCTTTACCTCCTTCTGTCCTTTCTTTAACTCCTCTACTTGGGACCCCTTGTTCAGTCCAATGGTTGGCTGTGATCATCCAACTCTATGTTCAGGTTTGGCAGAGCCTCTCAGGAGACAGCAATATCAGGATCCTATCATCATTCACTTCTTGGTATCCGCAATAGTGTCTGAGTTTGGTCACTGTATATGGGATGGATCTCCAGGTGAAGCAGTCTCTGGATGGCTTTTCCTTCAGTCTCTGCTCCACATTTTTTCTCTGTATTTGCTCCCCTGACTATTTTGTTCCCCTTTCTAAGAAAGACTAAAGCACCAACACATTGGTCTTCCTCCTTCTTGAGCTTCATGTGGTCTGTGAATTGCATCTTGGGTATTCTGAGCTTTTGGGCTAATAGTATCCACTTATCAGTAAGTACATACCATGCGTGTTCTTTTGTGACTGAGGTACCTCACTAAGGATGATATTTTCTAGTTCCATCCATTTGCCAAAGAATTTCATGAAGTGATGGTTTTTAATAGCTGAGTAATACTCCGCTGTGTAAATGTACCACATGTTCTGCATCCATTCCTCTGTTGAAGGACATCTGAGTTCTTTCCAGCTTCTGACTTATAAATAAGGCTGCTATGAACATAGTGGAGCATGTGTCCTTGTTTTATATTGGAGCATCTCATCTTCTGGGTATATGCCCAGGAATGATATATCTGGGTCCTCAGATAATACTATGTCCAAATTTCTCAGGAACAGCCATACTGATTTCCAGAGTGGTTGTACCAACTTGCAATCCCACCAACAGTGGAGGAGTGTTCCTCATTCTCCTCATCCTCGCTAGCATTTGCTGTCACCTGAGTTTTTGATCTTAGCCATTCACTGCTATGAGGTGGAATCTCAGGGTTCTTTTGATTTGCATTTCCCTGATGATTAAGGATGTTGAGCATTTCTTTAGGTGCTTCTCGGCCCTTCTAGCTTTCTCAGTTGAGATTTCTATGTCTAGCTTTGTTCCCCATTTTTCGATAGGGTTATTTGTTTCTCTGGAGTCTAACTTCTTGAATTCTTAGTATATATTGGATACTAACCCTCTATCGATGTAGGATTGGTAAAGAACTTTTCCGAATCTGTTGGTTGCCATTTGGTCCTACTAATGGTGTCCTTTGCCTTACAGAAGCTTTACAATTTTATGAGGTCCCATTTGTCAATTCTTGATATTAGAGCTTATGCCATTGATGTTCTGTTCAGAACTTTCCCCCTGTGCCCATGTGTTCGAGGCTCTTCCCCAGTATCTCTTCTGGGGAAAATTAGTTTCAGTGTATTTGGTTTCATGTGGAGGTCCTTTATCCACTTGGTACTTGAGCTTTGTACAGAGAAATAAGAATGGATAAATTTAATCTTAGCCATTTTGACTGGTGTGAGGTGGAATCTCAGAGTTGTTTTGATTTGCATTCCCTGATGACTAAGGATGTTGAACATTTATTTAGGTGCTTCTCAGCCCTATGAATTTCCTCAGTTGAGAATTCTCTGTTTTAGCTCTGTTCCCCATTTTTTGATGGGGTTATTTGGTTCTCTGGAGTCTAACTTCTTAAGTTCTTTGTATGTATTAGATATTAGCTTTCTATTGGACTTAGGATTGGTGAAGATCTTTTCTCAATCTGTTGGTTGCTGTTTTGTCCTATTGACAGTGTCCTTTGCTTACAGAAGCTTTGCAATTTCATGAGGTCTCATTTGTCAAATCTTGATCTTAGAGCATAAGCCATTGGTGTTCTGTTCAGGAACTTTTTCCCTGTACCCATGGGTTTGAGACATTGCCCCACTTTCTCTTCTATTAGATTCAGTGTATCTGGTTTTATGTGGAGGTCCTTGATCCACTTGACTTGAGCTTTGTACAGGGATATAGGAATGGATCAATTTGCATTCTTCTTCATGTAGTCTGCCAGTTCCAGTACCATTCATTGAAAATGCTGTCTTTTTTCTACTGGATGGTTTTAACTCCTTTGTCGAAAATCAAGTGACTGTAGGTGTGCTGGCAAGGATGAGGAGAAAGAGGGACACTCCTCCATTGCTGGTGGGATTGCAAGCTGATACAACCACTCTGGAAATAAGTTTGGTGGACCCTCAGAAAAATGGACATAATACTACCTGAGGACCCAGCTATACCACTCCTGGGCATATACCCAGAAGATGCTCCAACATGTAATAAAGACGCATGCTCTACTATGTTCATAGCTGCCATATTTATAATAGCCAGAAGCTGGAAACAACCCAGATGTCCCTCAGCAGAGGAATGGATACAGAAAATGTGGTACATTTATACAACGGAATAATACTCAGCTTTTAAAACAATGACTTCATGAAAAGCACAGGCAAATGGATGGAACTTGAAAATATCATCCTGAGCGAGGTAACTCAGTCACAAAAGAACGACCATGGTATGTACTCACTGATAAGTGGTATTAGCCCAAAAGTTCGGAAGATCCAAGTTTCACTTCACAGTAACCATTGGACTGAATGTGAGGTCCTAGATGGAGGAGTTGGAGAAGGGACTGAAGAAGCTGAGGGAGTTTGCAGCCCCATGGAGGGAGCAACAGTGTCAACTGGCCTGACCTCTGGTGCTCCTGGAGGCTGGGTCACCAACCAAAGAATACACATGGAGGGACTCATGGTTCGGACCACATATGTGGCAGAGGAGGGCCTTGTTGCCCATCAGGGGAGGAGAGGCCCTTGGCCCTGAGGGTGTTAGAGGCCCCAGTATAGGAGAATGCCAAGGTGGGAAGATGGGAGTGGGTGGGCGGGTGGGTGGGTGGGGGAATACTCTCATAGAGGCAGGGAGAGGGGGAGGGGATAGCGGGTTTACAAAGTGGAGACCTGGAAAGGGGGAAACATTTGAAATGCAAATAAAGTATCAAAAAATAAAAATTAAATTAAAAAGTTTAAAAATTCAAAAAAGAAAAGAAGAAAAAAGAAAGAATGGATCAATTTGCAGGCTTCTATCTGCTGACCTGCAGTTGAACCAGCACCATTTGTTGAAAATGCTGTCTTTTTTTTCACTGGATGGTTTTAGCTCCTTTGTCAAATATCAAGTGACCATTGTTGTGTGGGTTCATTTCTGGGTCTTCAATTCTATTCCATTGATCTTCCTGCCTTTCTCTGTAACAATACTGTACATTTTTTATCACTATTGCTCCGTAATACAGCTTGATGTCAGGGATGGTGTTTCCCCCAGAAGTTCTTTTATTGTTCAGGATTATTTTTGATATCCTGCTTTTTTGTTGTTATTCCAAATGATTTTGCAAATTGCTCTTTCTAACTATGAAGAATTGAGTTAGAATTTTGATTGGAATGGCTTTGAATCTATAGATTGCTTTTGGCAAGATGGCCATTTTTGTTATATTAATCCTGCCAATCCATGAGCATGGGAGATCTTTCCATCTTCTGATATCTTCTCTAATTTCTTTCTTCAGAGACTTGATGTTCTTGTCATACAGATCTTTCACTTACTTGGTTAGAGTCACACCAAGGTATTTTATATTTGTGACTATTGTGAAGGGTGTCATTTCCCTATTTTCTTTCTCAGCCTCTTTATCCTTTGAGTATAGGAAGGCTACTGATTTGTTTGAGTTTATTTTATATCCAGGCACTTTGCTGAAGTTATTTATCAGCTGTAGGATTATTGTGGTGGAATTTTTGGAGTATATCTGCTTGCTTTGATTTGCATTTTGTAGTTGTTTTCCTACTTTTACTTTCTCATTGGAAGAAAGAGAAAGAACACAAACTTGGGTATGTAGGGAAATAGAATTTGGAGGGAACAGACTATGGTCAAAGTAAACTGTATTTTAAAATGTGGGTAAAGGCACTTACCACTTTGCAAACAGGAAGCCACCTGAGCTCAATCCTTAGGTCCCACGGGGACAGGAAGATCCAAAGTATCAAATTGCCCTTAATCGCTACACATACCTTAGCATGCTTGTACCTATTATCACACATACACACACAGAAACACACAAAGGAGAAAATACAAAATGGCATTATCCCGCTTATATGTGGAAAATCAAAATGAAAGCACCAATGCATAGAGGAAAATATATAGCTTTTTAAGACAGACATTAATCTGTGTTATGTTTTTCCTATATGTACCACATGTAATAGAAATGTTACATTAGATAGATGTATTTAGATGTCATTTTCCCTGTATATTATGCATTTTAGAAAATGGTAGTTGTATGTTTGTATTACAGCCCTGCTTCTCCAATGTACCATGCAGGTGTAGATGCATTCAAATGTAGCAAAGAGAAAATTCCAATCACATCCCACTGTTTCGAGAATTGCAGTTAACTCTCATATGCAAATATTTCATGAACAATTATAAGTTCTATTCAGCACAATGAATTTGCTGCTTTAAAGAGTCTATTGCAAAATGGCCCTTTAGATCTCTAATTAATTATTACTAAGCTTTTAACATAGCAGTTCTTATCTTTATGTTCAAAGGGGATTGAAAATGCCTGGCTTTTCCCTTAAATACTCAAAGGTATTTCTTTAGAGGAAAATAGGCTTTGCCAGAGTCCATGACCCCTTTGCAAGGTTGTTTAAAGATATTTAAAATGGATAAATTTATGCTTGTGTACAATAGGTTTTATTTCAAAATAGTTATTCTGAAACATGCAAAATTGGTAGGTTATGAACCTGATTTGCATTGCTGTTCTTATGGCTATTATTTTATACAAGAAAAGAAATTAGTGGACTTATAATTATAGAGATTGGAAAACTTCATTTGTAATGCATTTATTGAGAATAATAAAGTCTATATTAAAAATTAACCATCATCTAATACACTAATATTGTAACTTCTTTCAAGGCTCACTTTTCTGAAAAGGACTAAATTCTTTCATAGTTTCATTGGGAGTCTTGATTTAGCAGAAATTTGTGATGGGAATGGCTGGCTAGATATTGGTTGGTGAATACTTTCAAAGTGGGAGTGTCCATTGCGGAATATTTTTTAAAATAATTTTGTTTATTTACATCCCAGTTGTTGCCCCCTTGAACTTCCTCCCACGGTTCCTCATCCCATTTCTCCTCCCCCTTACATTGAAGAGGGTGCTCCCCGCCCACCAGACCTCCCCCCTTCCCTGGGGCCTCAAGTATCTCCAGGATTAAGCTCATCTTTTCTAAATGAGGCCAGATCAGGTAGACATCTGCTATGTATGTGCCAGGGGCCTCAGACCAGCCTGTGTACGCTTCTGGTTGGTGGCTCAGTCTCTGGGAGCTTCCTGGGTCTGGTTTTGTTGAGACTGCTGGTCTTTCTATGGAATCACTCTCCCTTTCAGCTTCTTCAATCCTCCCTCTAATTCAACCATAGGGATCCCTGACTTCAGTCCAAAGGTTGAGTGTAAGTATCTGCTTCTGTCTCAGTCAGCTCTAAAGTTGGGGCTCTCAGAGGATAGACATGCAAGGCTCCTGTCTGTAAGCACATCATAGCATAGTCATGTAAGGCCTTGGTGTCCCCCAGTGAGATGGATCCCAAGTTGGGCTGGTCATTGGACTGCCCTTCCTCCAGGCTCTTTCCCATTTTTGTCCCTGCAGTTCTTTTAGACAGGAACAATTCTTGGTCAGGAAATTTGACTGTGGGTTGGTAACTCTGTCCCTCCACTTGAGGCACTGTCTATCTACAGGAGGTGGACTCATCAAGTTCCCTTTCCCCAGTGTTGACCATTTTGGCAAAGGTTACCCCCAATGACTCCTGAGATTGTCAGACTTCCAGGTCTCTGGAATTTTCTAGAGCGCCTCTCCCCATGTCCCACTCCCTGATGCTGCTTATTTCCATTAATAATCTTGGCCCTCTGGGCTTCTCTCCTGTCACCTCCCCACATATCTGACCCTGTTCCCCTTTTCTCCTCTGCCTCCCCTCTCCCACCCAGGTCTCCACCTCCCTCCCTCCATCGATTCTTTCCTTCCCCCTTCTATGTGAGATTGAAGGCATCTCACTTCAGCATTTCGGCTTGTTACACTTCTTACAGTCTGTAGGTTGTATCCTAGGTATTCTGTACTTTTTGGCTAATATCCACTTATCAGTGAGTACATACCTTGCATGCCCTTTGGGGTTTGAGGTACCTCACTACACTTCCACTGCATGTTTTTGGCTTCTTTCTCAAAGATCAAGTGTCCACAGCTGTGTGGGTTTAGTTTTAGGTATTTGATTCTACTTCATTGATCAACCTGTCTGTCTCTGTACCAGTACCATACGGTTTTTATCACTATTGCTTGCGTCCCTGGGATAAAACCTACTTTATTATGGTGAATGATGGTTTTGCTGTGTTCTCAGATTGGGTTTGCGAGAATTTTACTGAGTATTTTTGCATCGATATTCATAAGCGAGGTTGGTCTGAAATTCTCTTTGTTGGGTCCTTGTGTGGTTTAGGTATCAGAGTAATTGTAGCTTCATAGAATGAATTAGGTAGTATCTCTTCTATTTCTATTTCATGGAATAGTTTGTGGAGTGTTGGTATTAGCTCTTCTCTGAAAGTTTGATAGAATTCTGCACTAAAGCCATCTGACCCAGGGCTTTCTTTTGGTTGGGAGGTTTTTTATTGACTTCTTTTTCCTTAGGGGATATGGGCCTGTTTAGATCGCTCACCTGCTCTTCATTTAACTTTGGTATGTAGTATCTGTCTAGAAAAATCATCCATTTCAACTAGATTTCCCAGTTTTGTTGAGTACAGACTTTTGTAGTAGGATCTGATGATTTTTTTGAATTTCCTCAGTTTCTGTTGTTAGGTCTTTCGTTTCATTTCTGATTTTGTTAATTTGGATGCTCTCTCTGGGCCCTTTAGTTTTGGCTAGGGGTGTATCTCATTGATTTTTCTCAAAGAACCAGCTTTTGGTTATTTTGATTCTTTGTGTCTTTCTCTTTGATTCTATTTGATTGATTTCTGCCCTGAGTTTTACTATTACCTGACATCTACTCATCTTCAGTGTGTTTGCTTCTTTTTGTTCTAGGGCTTTCAGGTGTGCCATTAAGTTGCTAGTGTAGGATCTCACCAATTTCTTTACCAGGGCACTTAGTGCTATGAATTTTCCTCTTAGCACTGGTTTCCTTGTTTCCCATAAGTTTGGGTATGCTGTGACATCATTGTTATTGAAGTCCAGGAAGTCTTTAACATTTTTTTTTTATTTCTTCCCTGATGAAATTATCATGAGTAGAGATTTCTTCAGTTTCCATGAATATGTGGGCTTTCTGTTGTTTTCATTGTTGTCGAAGTCTAGCCTTACTCTGTGTTGATCTCATAGAATGTATGGTATTATTACAAACTTCGTGTATCTGTTGACGCTTGTTTTATTCCCAATTATATGGTCAATTTTTGAGAAGGTTCCATAGGTACTAAAAGAAAGGTTAATTCTCTTGTTTTGGAGTGAAAGGTTTTGTAGATATGTTAAGTTCATTTGGTTAATAACTTCTGTTAGTTTCACTATGTCTCTGTTTAATTTCTGTTTCATTGACCTATCCATTGATGAGAGTGGGGCATTAAAGTCTCCCACTATTATTGTGTAAGGTTCAATGTATGTTTTGAGCTTTAGTAACGTTGCCTTTACGAATGTTTGTGCCCTTGCATTTAGGGCATAGATGTTCAGGACTGGTGATGCTTGCAACTCTAGCTACTGATCTCTTCCCTAAGTTGTTCGTCTTCATGGTTTCTCCCCAGTTGTATTTTCTTTACCATTTCTATTTCCATTTTTAGTTCTTGGACAGTTTTGTTTAATTACTTCACAGGCTTGAATGTATTTTCATGTATTTCTTTGGATGATTTGTTTCTTCTTTAAGGGTTTCTTCCTGTTTGCCTATGTTTTCTTATATTTCTTTAAAGTCCTTTATATCCTCCTTAAGGCCTCTATCATCTTCATGAGATGGAATTCTTAGGTCATTATCTTGCTTTTCATTCTTCTTAGGGTAGCCAGGGCTTACTGAGCTTAGAGAACTGGATTCTGATGGTGGTATTTGTGTTGAGTTCTGTAGCTTATGATCTTGTGCTTGCCTCTGATCATCTGATTCTCTTTGGTTTTATGTGACCTGGATGTCTCTGTCTGGAACTGGCATCCCTGTAGATCTGTAGGGCTCTGTGACCTAGGTATCTGGGATAGAGCTGGTATCTTTGGAGGCAGGTAGTATTGTCTCTGGTTAGTGTGACCCTTTTGTGTCTCTGGTTAGAGCAGTCCTCCTGTGCTCCTGGATACTGTAGACCTCTCTGTCCCTGGTTATTGTAGACCTCCTGTACCCTTGGTTACTTCTGACCTCCTGGGAGGCTTGTAGGCTATAGAATTTGGGCAGGTATTCGGCCACTGGACTGGCCCAAGTTGGGAAGTAGAACGGAAGGGAGGTGGAGCTCAGCCAGGATGGGGGTGGAATTAAAGGATATGTCCCGCTTCAGCTGGGCTGTGTGGGTGTCCAAGCTGTCGTGGGTGTTTAGGTAATATTCTCATCTGTATCATTAGTCACTGAGGACCTTCTGGGAAGCATACATGCATACAGACAGGTATCAGCTGGGCCACTGGTCTGGCCTGGGTGGGGAAGTGGCCATTACAGAAATTTTAACTATACAGTTTACCAAAAATCATGTAGTATAACAGTTGGATTGTATGATTACGCTTGGCTTTTAAAAGGTTTCTATGGAAGGTGTGGTTATTGATATTTTTCTGAGTTTTATTAAATGTTTACCCTTCTATATGTCATAAATATATAGCTCAGCTCCAAACTTTAGTAAACACAAGCTCATATAGACTACTAAGTGATCAGAACAGAACTTGTGGCATTTGCAAACAATATTGACCATAAGATGAGATGGGCCTCACCTTAAACTGTAAGCTAGATAAAATCATTCCTTTCTTATTTTAGTTTGGTCAGGGATTTTGTTTTTCCAGAAAATCAATCTCCTTCTTCTGGTCCTTAAATGGACCACACATGCACTTTGTGTACATACATATATACAGGCAAAAAACATATATTTAAAAAAAAATAAAATCTTTATTGAGAATTCCTTTTAATTTTATTTTTTTATTTTTTTTTAAATTGGATATTTTCTTTATTTACATTTCAAATATTATCCCCTTTCCTGGTTTACCCCCCTCCCAGACTCCCTCTATCCCCTCCCCCTCCCCCTACTTCTTTTTCTTTTAATTTTTTTTTATTTTTGATACTTTATTTAATTTCCGATGATTCCCCTTTTCTTTGGAAACCCCGTGTCCCCTCCCCCTCCCCGCCTCTGTGAGGGAATTCCTCCTCCCACCTACCCGCCCACCCATTCCCATATTCCCACCTTGACATTCCCTTTTACTGGGGCCACTAGCACCCTCAGGCCCAAAGTCCTCTCCTTTCTCCCTGGTGGCCATCGAGGTGATTCTTCT
>CM052713.1:65542469-65591086 GCA_028551405.1 Uromys caudimaculatus | reverse complement strand
TAAGCCTCAACTCTTACTTCCTTATTCATCCTCAAGATCTAAATAACTGTAAAAGTCCCACAGTCTTTGCAAATTCTTACATATTAACATTTAGGTCCCTTTTAAACATCCAATGTCTTAAAATTCAAAGTCTTTTAAAAATTCAAAGTCTCTTAACTGTGGGCTCCACTAAAATACCTTCTTCCTTCAGGAGGGAAAAAATATTTCCCCCTTTCCAGGTCTCCCCTTTGGTAATACCTTATCCCATCACTCCCTCCCCTGCCTCTATGAGGGTGCTCCCCCACCTACCCATCCACTCCCATCTTCCCTCCCTGGCATTCCCCTACTCTGGGGCATCTGATACTCTCAGGCCCAAGGACCTCTACTCCCACTGATGGCCAACAAGGCCCTCCTCTGCCACATATGTGGCCAGCACCATGAGTCCCTCCATGTGTATTCTTTGGTTGGTGGTCCAGTCTCTGGGAGCACCAGGGGGTCAGGCCAGTTGACACTGTTGCTCCCTCTGTCAAATCCACTTAGAATGACTGTGTATTCTTCATGAATTGACACTTTTATAATTATCAAATTAACTAAGATCTCTGATAATATTCATCATTTGAAACCTAATTTTTACTTGCAAAGCCATCTTGATTTTCTTTTGATGAATGTTTGCACACTAAATCATTATCAAACTGTTAATTTTATCCTATTATTGTCTTAATGAGAATAGATTACGATGCAAAGAACATTAAAGGAGCAATGAAGGCGACCTCCTCCCCCTGGGATCAGTTTCAAATCTCCTGCCACATCAGAGTGAAGAACTGCAGACTTATTTTAAAAAATTGCTATGAAGTTTGCTTAATAGACATAGTAGCACTTTTATACAGAGACATTTAAATAATAATGTTAAGATAACAATGAGTCATTATTAAGGTCTAAGCATACCAACCTTTATTCCTTTATTATATAGAAGCATGTTCCTATCTGTAATCTGACAAATAGCTATAGATATTTATGTTAAGAATGTTTTATCTCTCTTATCAAACCTTGTAATTTATGGTTTTACTTTATTAGCTCAAATAATAGCTAGTGAAACTAAGGATGTTATTTGTTTTAACCAAAAGATCCTTAGATATTCATTGAACAGCGAGGTTTCAGAAGCAATCAAAATATGTTGATGCTAACATACAGAAGTATGTACTAATCTTTATTCTAACTGACTCCTTATTTGTGTTTTCTAGTTTCACAATTGGTACTGCTTCTGTTTGTAATTAAAAGAGTAAATAGTAGTTGTCTATTATAATTATGAATGTGTGTATTTACAATTCATATCTTTCAGGCTTTGTTTCATGTATTTTTTGACTGACACCCATGAAACCCTTTTTGGCAGAGAAGTAAATAACCTCTGCTCGACCTGAATTTAAGTTTCTCAAAATCGTTCTTCAGGCTGCTGTGGGTAGATGAAGCTGACTCTTAGGCTTCCGTTTATACTGCGGTTGAGTATTTCTGTAGGATTCTTGTTGTTCTAAAAATCCTTAGTGAAAATGTATGACTTTCAGAGAAGATATCCATATCATGGTTATATAGAATATCATTTTATGTAAAACTACAGAAACTACACATTCCCCAGACCATTCCCAGATGTATTTTCCCCTGTTTCTGTCACCATTTTACAATGTCTTCGTTCATGTCATGCTTGAGATGAAGCCATCTATAAAAGGTCCTCTGAATGAGGCAAGGTCAAGTTTCAAAGATTTCCTACCTCATTGTTTGGGTTCTCTGCCACCTCTTTGCTAATGTCACCATGCTGGATGAATTTCTACTGAGGTAGACATATTTGAGGATGTTCATTTAATTTTGTTCATTAAAAATTCTCTCCGTTAACAAGAGACATAATTTAAATCCATTTTGTGTTTCAAAGGTGATGTCAGCATATTGGTTATGTGTCCTGCTGTCACAGGTGAATGTAGAAGCTATGTCTGGGATACCATCTGTCTTATGGCTACAGCATTTCTCTAGCAGTTGGTGCCTTTCACTGGACTCAATCAGAAGAGCCTATAGCTTAACATTTGAATGTATGAAGACAACTGTGATCTAGTAGCTTTGAGGCTTTAAAGGACCAATAAACTTTGAGTTTTATTTTTAGCAATAATGCAGGTGACTTTTTAATACTCCCTGATGATTATTGGGAAAACTGATTGAGAAATTCTTTACATAGATGAAGGAGGGCATTGAGGCAAACTGCATCACTTTCTGATGTGACTGGAGACAACAGGAATTCCTATTAACTCTACGTAACTTAGAATAGTGCAATTGTGAAACTACTGTATTATGTGACCCAGTGGAATGACATGAGCACTGTGAAGATAAACGGTGCTAATGACATTCAGAATGATGTTAATCATTATGTTGAAATGTGGAAAATTATTTTTCATTTAATTTAACACAATGAATCTTCTGTCACTTCAATATAGTTTAAATTGGTAAGGCTTGTATACGCATATTCTTCATATTTGTAGAACTTCAAGACTGCATTCTGTCATCATTGGTATCTTAGCCCTTTCAGTTTTTGTGTTTATGCATGGAAGTCCTCCTCTGAAGTTTGGAAATGTTATCGGTGGTTTTAGGAATGCTTTCATGATTATCATGGGATACCAGGAAAATCTGAGTCCCCTTGGGTTTCTTGTCTTATTTATAAAAGATTTTAAGAGCATACTCAAATAGAAGCTCAAGGACAATTTTATCACTGTTGCAAAGTAAAACCCCAGGGTCGGAAAGCTGTAATTCCTGGCAACTGACTAGAGGAAGATTTAAGCTGTGTGAGTTAAGTCAACATTGAGGTCAGCCACCTGGTGGACAAGCAGCCTCAGGGACGGCAGACGAGCTTTAGAGAAAAAAATCAAGCCCAAATTTTAGGGAACAGAGGAATAGAAAATGAGATGTGCCAAAGGCACGGAAACCATCTTTTCCTGAGTAAGTCATAAACACAGAGCATTCAAATGACATGTCTCATTAAGCGACTGTCCTAGGAACTTTAGGAAGTTACAGAATGGTATCTCCTGAAGTATTTCTCCCTTTAGCATGACTCAGGGAGCTCTTCTTCCTTTGGCCAGCTGGTTGCCTAGCACAACCAGAATGCTAGTTCTCCACGAATATCAGATGTTTTGTTTGTTGGCTTTCTTGTTTTGTTTTGATTTTGTTTTTTGTTGTTATTGTTGCTTTGTTTTTCCCACAAGGAAACAGAATTTTGTCACCGGGACTTCAATGTCTCTGGGATACACAAACATATATCTACCATGTCCTCAGCCACTGTATCTTCACATGCTGAACAGTACAATTTCAGAGGTCTTTTTTATTCAGGCACTTATCAGTCCCTTCACATGGGCTCTGCCCTCATAAACTAGAAACATTTGAAACAAGCTAGTATTTAATGTTTCATGTTATGGTTTAATGTTCCAAAGTGAATTTGTTTAGATATATGTAGGTGGAGTGTGTGTGTGTGTGTGTGTGTGTGTGTGTGTGTGTGTGTGTGCGTGCTGTGCACATGTTATATATAAGTGTGCTCATCCACGTGGGTGTCAGAGGTTTATCTGGGATGTGAGTGTCTTCCCCAATCAGTTCTACTTCTTACTTTTTAAATACAGGATTTTACACTGACTCGAGTTCGCATCTTGATTACAGTTGCTGCTAAAGTAGCCCTTGGAATCTGCTTTTCTATATATTCAGTGCTGGTATTATATAAGAGGCTGGCATTTTGTACAGATGCTGGCGACCAGAAGTCAGATCCTCATACTGTGGCAAGTACCACTTTATAAGCTGAGCCATAGTACCAGACCCTCAATGTGATTGTTAAAAAGATTTATTTATCTTTTTAGGGGTGTGTGTATATTATGGGGCTTTTGCTGATCTGCATGCAGTTTAAATAAGACACAAAGATTTCTACATAGTTTAAAGCTTATGCCCCGTTATGCTGGGGCATCCACTGTTAGTTCATGTAAACTCATTCTAACTTTTCCACCATCCCATCCCCTCACATAGTTCTCATTGCCTGCTTACAGCTCTGTTCTCTCCCTTCTGCGCCTATCCATGTCTATTCTCCTACGCCTTTTCTCTTTGAGTTTCCCAAGTGTTCGTTTTTCTGATGGGAAGTCCCACCCCCATACTTCCTGCCCTAGGTCTGGCCTTTAGCAATTTATGATACAAAAACCATATTGCAGTCTGAGCCTATCAGCAGCAAGAAAATGCTCAATCCATCTTTGTGTTTGCCTTTAGGCAGTGAGAGTTACCTAACCTTCATCTTTTGGGCAGGAGAGGAAGGACAAGCACATATATGAAGAAATCCAGTGATAAGACATAGAAATGACAATATCAAAATCCTGCCAGCATTTCTCTCTCTCTGCCAGTACAAAATTAACAGTTGAAAATGCAGGGACACAGCTTTATACAATGTAATGGAAAGTCTCAATAGCATATCTGTGTATACATGTATGTGTGAGTATGTGTGTGAATGCATGTTTGGGTACGTATGGTTTGTGAGTATGTTTGTGTGTATGCGTGTTTATGTATGAGTGTGTGTATAGTGTATATATGTATATGTGAGTGTGTGTGACATGCATGTATGTGATGTGTGTGTGTGTGTGTGTGTGTGTGTGAGACTGTGTGAGTGTGTATGTGAATGTGTGTGAATTTGTGTATATGTGTGGGAATATATATGAGTATGTGTGTGAATGTGTGTGAGTGTGTGTGAATATATTTGAGTATTTATATGAATGTGAATATGTAAATGTAATGTGTGTGTGTGTGAATGTTTTGTGTGTGTATATACCCTGGGCCTTATAATCTTTCCATCTTGATCTTAGCATCTTGATACCTGAGGCACTTCTTTCTTTATCTAGGAGGCAAAGTTTCAATACAGCTAAACAAGTACAATGTGCATTGTGCCAAGAAATTTCTAAATTTGCTGTCTCTACTTCAAATGGAAATTTGGAGATTTCACTACTGAACCCTTAACTCATAAAATTTGGGAGACAATTTTTTCCATGAGTTCAAAAATAAGAAAAACATATCATGTATTCTCCTTGAGAATATTTATCAGTTCATGCAATGTTACTAAATCAAAATAAAATAACTCAGTAAGATGAACCATCAGAAACACTTGGTAACCTATACATTGATGCCCCTTTTACTTTACATATGAATGCGATAGAAATTGAGATAAGTTTATAGTTTTACTATCCACTATGGGAAAGTGAACCTAGTCCAGAACATATCACTGAGATGATGGCACAGAAACGACTCATAGTACAGTTGAATTCACACATAGACATATCTTATGGAATCCTAGAAAGTGAACATTTTCATTCATAAGAAAATACTTTTTTCTTTTGTATTAATATATTCTTGACAGTCTCTCACAAGTATGCAATGCATTGTATTGACCATCTCCCCTCATCTTCTCATCTCTTCACCCCACACCACTGTCAAACTTCCATCTCTCCTACCTAGTTTTTCTTTGCTAAGTTAAGTCATCATCATCGTTATCATCATCATCATCATCATCATCATCATCATCTTATTGGTTTGTATCTTTGGTAACCAAAAGGCAGAAACTGACAGGTGGCTGTATTTACATCTTCCCAGAGCCTCCTGCTTAGGGAAGCATAGCTAAGTTTACCCAACATTTGAAGAAAATTCAATATGTACTCTGTGTTGTGTTCACGGGTAGTGTGGTCAATATCTATAAGCTGAAAATAAGATTGGAGACAGTTAACTTTCACACACTCTTGAACCAACAACTGCAAGGAAAAACATTTTTATTTGAAGTGCAACTAAAAGAAAAGGAGGACCAAGCAAGAAAATCACATCATAGGTACAGAATGTAAGAATTAAGAGCAACCACTTGCTCTGCCAAGCTCTGCATTCTTACTTAAAGCAGGATTGCTCTTTATAAACATCACGCACAGATGTAAGTTTAAGTCTCTGTATTAAGAGAAGAAATCAAGCCCCAGAGAAGAAAGTAAGCTAGACTCCAGAACGCAGGCACATGTTTCCTTCAGAGTCAACACGTCCAGTGTTCTTATGCTCCGAAATTACCATACATGACTTTCACTATTTGTCATTTTGACAAACTAGGAAAGTCAAGAGAAGAAAATTTTGTTTCTCTTTATGGTGTTAGAAGTTTCTGCCCATATTTTCTCACTTTCCTAAATTTCAACCTGTAGCCCGACAGAGTCATGTCTGTACTGCTCAGTTTCTTTCTACTGAAACCTGACCTTCAAAATGTCTACCATCTCCCAATAGCACCATATAAGCTGGGAAAGAAAACTATCACAGGTGACATCCTCTTTTTCATATTCCCATAGTGATGGGGTGAAATATGGATGAGATAGACACGGACCCCAATTGAGGGATGGAACCACCCACTGATCTCAAAGTTTTTAAACACAGAAATGTTCCTATCCAAAGGAAAGACAGGGACAAAAAAAAAAAAAAAAAAATGGAGAAGAGACTGAAGGAAGGGCCATCCAGGGCTCCTCCACCTGGGAGGCCAGACCCTGACACCATTGCTGTTGCCCCAGGCACTTGCTGACAGGAACTTGGTATGGTTGTTCTCTAGGAGGCTCTGACAGCAACTGACCAATGCAGATGTGGGTGCTTGGAGTCAACCATCAGACTGAATTGAGAGACCCTGGTGGGGGAGCTAGTGGAAGGACTGGAAAAGCTGAGGGGTATTGCAACCCCATAGGAAGAACAACGCCTGCTCATCGCACCACACAGAGCTCCCAGGGGCTAGACCATCAACCAGAGTGTACAGGGAGGGATCCATGGCTCCAGATACACATGTAGCAGAGGATGGCCTTGTCTGACAGCAACGAGAGTGGAGGTCCTTGGTCCTGTGGAGATTTGATGCCCTAGCGTAGGGAGATGCTGGAGCAGTGGGACAAGAGAGGGTGGGTGGGTGGGTGAGAAACCTCATAGAGGCAAAGGGGAGGGAGGAGAGGGCGGATGTAGGATGGGGGTTTTGTGGAGTGGTAACCAGGAAGGGGGATATTATTTGAGATGTAAACGAATGGAATGATTATGAAAAATTTTTTAAAAAGAATATGGATGAGAGTAGCAACGGTACAGAGATGGCAGCAGGTAGACAATTTTGAGGCTATATGATAAATAATTGGAGATTCGTTTTAGTATTTCTTTAATTTCTATGTTTGAAATTTCCCCCAATGACCACGATATCATTTGTCCATAGAACAAAGATTTATCAGCACTAGGAGGATGCCAACTGTAAAGGTTTGCTGAATGCTCTAAATTACTTGTTCAATATGCAGTCAAAATTGCCTAAAATTCAACAATCTCGAGAAATATACCCATGAGGGACAACGCAAATCTCCACTTTGGGCAATGATACAAAAAATACCTAACAAGACAAATAAATCACTTTTACAAATGTCTATGGGGAAGAAAGAACACTTTAGTGTAATAGAATGGTGACAGTTCATGAAAATGGAGAATCTACAAGTCAATGTCTGGAGTCTGATTCCATCGTTTGTCGGGCTTTTCATAGTAATTTAACCCCTCCAAGGCCCGGTCACATCAGCGAAATGTCAGTGATAGCTCTTGCCATATAAGATTGTTTAAGAAACAAGCAGAATATTGCCTGTAAGAGCTATTTGTGAAAGTTAAATTATGGCTATTATTCATTCCTATTTTGTATCGTTATTTAAATAGAAATGCATAACCAACAACTCACTTATTCTGCAATCTGCAGAAGAACTCAAATCATTGCCAAATGCCTTCTCTTTATCTGTTGTATTTCTTTAGCTGTTTTAGTTCACAGACAGCAGCAGTCAATTACTAACCTAGATCCGAGTGCGTTAATACAATCACCCTGTGTGATTTGTTCAGAACAAATAACAACCTGAATTGAGAAATAAATTGTTGAATAAAATGTAGCAGAGCACCAAGTATTTCATAACATTACATACACTGTATTGTCCAATATATCAACCTACTCATTTCACTGAGGATGCATAAAGAACAATTCTCTTCACAATACATATACATACATCATTGATTTTGTAAATTGTATTTCTAACTAAACAAGAGAAAATGGAAAGCTTCAGGGGAGATTGTTATGATGTTGAAAGACAGATGAACTTTGTATCACAAAACTTGGTTTAAGATATTTACTTTTGTGGTTGTTCAATATCTGGCCATGAATTGGGCCTGCAGCTCAGGCTCCTTATTCGATGTTTGCATTCTAAAGGCTCTGCTAAACGTTCCATTAGCTAATGTATACACCTCTACCTTTATGTACATATACATTTGCCGCATGTGCTGCTTCTCAGTGAATTCAGTAAGTACTCTATAGTTTCATACGGTAATCATTTTCACATTGCCTCCTTCAAATAGCAAATTTGCATTAACGTGTAAATGGTCAAATACTTTGGAAAAATGTTTTATGAAAGATATGGTCCTTTATGTAAGAGAAGAAAAATGGAGAGATTAAGTCACGTACTTACTTGTGTGATTATAAACTGCAGCTTATCCCCAGTTTTGTTGTAATAGAAACATTTTTCCTAAAAGAATGCTATGAAATGCCACTTTTTCTCTAATTGGTACATGGGCTATATTTCAGGAAAACGTAAGCTACATATTCTGTAAACTGAGTATGTTGATTATTAATGTATATCTATTATGCAACTCAGTATATTAAGTAGATATTTGTCTCTTCGCTCATCTATTCCTTTGAAATCCTTCATATATTAACAATAAATCACTTGAGGTATGTGACAGTAGTAAGGGACACTAAAGGCTGGAGATGTGATTTTGTCGATACATAATTTGCTGCTATTCTAGAGGACCTAATTTCTGTTTTCAGCATACTGCAGGGATGCTCACCACTGTCTTCCTGAAAGTCTACTTCCAGTTTATCTGATACTGATATCCTGTTCTTGTCCCTGCAGACATCCTCATCCATTTACAAACACACACACACACACACACACACACACACACACACACACACACACACACACACACACAAAGGCACAGAGAGTTAAAAATATAATGAAAATGAATTACAGAGAATATATTTATTTTCTTTGGTGTTATAGTTATCTATTTTTATTATGCTTCATAATTTTGCTTTTAGAGATAAGTATGTTTTAGTAAAAATAATATCGAAAATTTGTTCCTTGAATTGTATTTGCATAATGTTCCTTCACTAAGCTATTGCATTGATCATCAGATTGAAAATGTGCACATAAGTTTTAGGTAAATAGTTTTAAAGACACAAGATGGCAGTGGTAGTCTTTATGACTTATTGGAATTTGGCAATGTTATAGAAACTTAGGTGCACTTCTGCTTTCTTCTTATTATTAAAAGCATTTAATTTCCTTGCATAAGCATTCACAATTCAGTCAGGCATTTCAGATCACATAACTGTAGTTGATGAGTAAACTTTTCAAACTTGAAATAAAATCAGCAACAGACCAGTTGAACCAGAGGATGTTTTAACCTTTTCCTCATAAGGTTTATAATATCTAAAGTCATCCAACTTCCAGGAAAATTCCAATATGTATTCTTTTATTAAACTTTTTATGAAGTATTTGATTAGTTTTTACAGACTTTGGTATATGCATTTTAATAAAAAATTCTTTACTTAAAAATATATGTGCCCTGTTCAGCTAGCAGGTAAAATCTAGTAATAAATATTCAAGGAAAACTCCATAGTTGAGCTTTCCTGGGAGTCTGATGATTCTTCATGATGGATGCTCATAATGCCAAGAAAGACTTTTCTTTACGTTGCAATGATCTCTTTCCTTTTCTTGCTCTATAAATGCAATGTTTACATGTATAGTTCCTCTTGCTGTGGTATACTCTTGGGAATTCCACATTACTACTTTGTTCTACGTCCTTGGCTTGCACATGTTAAAACAGGATTCTCCGAAAATAGAGTTACAGGCTGTTTGTTATTCTTCAGATTCCAAGTTGAATTTGAATTGGAATTCAAATCCAAGTGAAATAAATCACATGCTTTTCGTATGAGGAAAGATAAATGAAACCAAATAAAGTTGCATCTAGAATCAGGTCTTATTACAAATATTCTTTTTTTCCTGATCCCCTTCCAATACTAAATCTCCAACATGTTATACTAATTGATAAAGTCTTGTGGCATAAAAATGGAGTATAGTATACTTATATCTGGTGCTCATTCTGTATGGCTTCCATTTTAAGCTATCCTTGATCAGGTGATTTCTTTCTTTATTTTTTTTTGACATGTGGAAATTTAGGCAAGGCTTGGAGAGTCTAAATCAACTCAACCTTGCCTGCACAGTCCAGCTTCAAGGTGGGAACACATAGAGAGAACAGCTGATGTCTACTAGCACAGCAATTCAGAAAAGCAAGCACGGATCTATAAGAAAGGCTCGGTATTCTTAGTTCCTCTGTTCAAAGGGTCCATCTCATCTACAATTTAAAAAGCATATGAGGTATTCTCCATGTCAGCTTGTAGTGAAATGAGAATCATTAAAAGATCCTGAGTAGCAGGAATAAAAAACAGAACAAAATTATCAATTGTCAGTATGTAACATCATTAATTAATTACAATATCAGGAATTGTAAAGATTAAAAGTGTTGGTGAAAATTTTGCTGCATTTTTCAAACACAAATCCTAAAGAATAGTGATTTTCAGTACTCAACAGAAGAAAAGTGGGGCTATAGTTGGCTAACCCATGTATAAACAAAAAAAGATAGCATTAATCTGGAAAAGATTTTTGCTTCTTGACTTGTGACTTGCAGTATTATCATTATTTATTGACATGATCAGGGCAACATTGTTGATCAGAACTATAAGAAGCAATATAAAAAGTTTGGTTTGTCATGGCATTCCTTTCTCTTTCCGAGTGTGCATGAAGAGTTGAAAGGAATGTTTAAGCAGAGTATTGAGTTAAACGACTCCAACTCAGTGGGAGTTATACAGGGGCATGAAAGCTTTAAAAGAAAAAATACAAACAGAGTTCACTGTAATTCTCAGAACCATGGGTCTTTCCTCAGTTGACATCTGGACAAAGCCCTCTCTGCATGCTTGTGAATGTCAGCTACTGTTGGATGGCAGTGCCCAGGATAAAATTCACTGTAGAGGAAGTTCATTTCAGATACTGATCTGAAGTTAATTTATTCAAACTATCTGGTCAGAAAATCTTGCTTCAAATCTTTCAAAACCAAGATGACTTATGAGATCTTATTTATTTATTTTATTTATTTTTTATTTTTGGAGAAAAATGTGACATAAGCAGTGTTCTCAATGGTTTCATCTAAGACTAAGAAAAATGTGACTGAAAGAAATATAAATCCACGTGTGAGCAGCAACATCACGCTTTTGCAGAAATGGTAAATGTAAGGATTACTTTGCATCTAGGGATGTTCTAATTTTATTGCCCCAAGCTTCTATGTTTTTCAAATTTATTCTACTCAACTTCATTTATGAAAACCTAGTGTAGAGATTATTTAAATACACTCTTGTTTTGTTAGTTTGGTTTTTTGTTTTGTTTTGCTTTGTTTTTTTTATTAATTTTCCTGGCAATTAGGATGTACATACGATGATGATACTATTGACTTGGGCATACTTCTTTTAATTATGAGAGGGCCTCAATGACTTCAATTAAGGCAGACTTAGAATTATTAGCTAGTCTTCTAAGATCTTTCTAAAATAAATGCTTAAATAAATTAAACTTATTTTGTTCCAAATCTATTTTTCATATATACTCTTTTAAAAGTATATGTTATACCAAAATAACAACAAGAAATTAATGGCTAAATATGGTAACTAATGTTTTAGGGATACTAAGGAGAGTAACATGATAAAAATTGCATGTGTGTGTGTGTGTGTGTGTGTGTGTGTGTGAGAGAGAGAGAGAGAGAGAGAGAGATAGAGAGAGAGAGAGAGAGAGAGAGAGAGAGAGAGAGAGAGAGAGAATGTTAGGTTGCCGCTCCCAGAAACTAAGCCACCAAACAAAGAGCATACACAGGCTAGTCCAAGGCTCCCAGCACATATGTATCAGAGGACTGCTTTGTCTGGCCTCAGTGGGAAAGATGCCCCTAATCCTATAGAAATTTCATACCCTAGGGAAGTGGGATGTCTGGGGAGGTGTGTGAGGGAGTGGGGGTGGGAGTGGGGGGTGGGAGGAAGGCAAAGGGCAGACCTCTCTCAGATGCAGAGAAGAGAGGGCTGGGTTGAAGAACTCTGGGAGGGGAGAATAAGTGAGAGAACATTGGGATGTAAATAAATAAAATAATAAATTAAAAAATAATAAAAACCTTACCCATTTGAATATATATAGGCGTCATCCAAGTTCTATATTAGCCCTTATGGTAATTAAAGAGCTACTGATAATTTCGAACATTATCACCCTCTAGTTTAAGGATTTTTGGAAACCCTAACATTTATTCAGCCTAGTTTAAAGTACTCTGTCATATGAAAGACATATTTCTTTGTGTGTCTCATAACTGTAATTACACATTTTCTACATAATTCCTTCATTTCTAGTTCACAATTTTGAAATTAGGACCTTAAGAATTAGGTCATAGGTTTCTTGTGTGCTGTGTCTTTTAATATTAATTATAAAAATTAGACTTAAAAATTACAAATCTGTCTTTAACTTTAGTTTTACAGGATAAAGACTCAATGTTTATTATTCTCTGTGTAAAATAAGGATCATTAAAGATAAAATATTAATACATAAATTATATTTCAAATATATTTTTAAAATATGTTTTATAAATGTTGTAGTTATGCCCTTAAGTCAAACATAATGCAAAGTGTCAATAAATCATGCATTTTTATCAATCATAATATTGGATAAAAGAAAAAATAGAATAAGCGATAGAAAAGTAAAGAAATAATATCTAAGTGAACAGTTGATATACTTAGTAGCACAACTAATCGTTGTTTCTCAAGAACATCAGTTTACATTTCAGAAAAACCGTAATGTCAAATTTCAAAGAAGATAATCAGGTTATGACTAAGGATTTACCCAGCTTGTTTATGAACAGAGACATATTAAAACTAATGTAAATAGCTGGAAATATATGTAATTTATATGTTAAGTTTAAAATACTACAATTTTTAATTTTTAAAAATTTTTTATTGGTTATTTTATTTATTTATAATTCAACTATTATCCTGTTTTCTGGTTTCCCCTCTTAAATCCCCCTCCCCCCTGCTTCTGTGAGGGTGCTCCCCCACCCACACACCCACTCCTGCCTCACCACCCTAGAATTCCCCTATGCTGGGACATCAAACTTTTACAGGACCAAGGGCCTCCCCTCCTATTGATGACAGACACGATCATCCTCTGCTACATATGCAGCTGGAGCCATGGGTCCCTCCATGTGTACTCTTTGGTTGGTGGTTTAGTCCTTGGGAAGTCTGGGGTGTCTGGTTGGTTGATATTGTTGTTTTTCCTATGGGGTTGCAAACACCTTCAGCTCCTTCAGTCCTTCCCTAACTCCTCCATTGGGGTTCCCATGCTCAGTCCAATGGTTGACAGCAAGCATCCACCTCTGTATTTGTCAGGCTCTGGCAGAGCCTCTCCCTCTCAGGAGACAGCTATATCAGGCTTCCATCAGCAAGCACTTCTAAGCATCAGGAATAGTGACTTTACTATATTTTAGTGCAGTAAAATTGTTACCAGCACTTTATACATTTCCACATGTGATAACATTTCATTTTGTGGGGAGAGGCATTTTCTTTATTTACATTTCAAATGTTATCCCCTTTCTTGGTTTTCCTCCACCTAGAAAACCCCTATCCCAATCTCCCTCCCCTGCTTCTATTAGGTTGCTACACACCCACCCATCCACTCCCACCTCCCCACGCTCAAGTTCCTCTACACTGGGGCATCCAGCCAGCCTTCACAGGACCAACGGCCTCTCCTCCCATTGATGCCTGAAAGGGCCATTCTCTGCTACATATGCAGCTGAAGCCATGGGTCATTCCATGTGTATTCCTTGGTTGGTGGATTAGTACCTGGGAGATCTGGGGAGTCTGGTTGGTTGATATTGTTGTTGTTCTTATTATGGGCTTGCAAACCCCTTCAGCTCCTGCGGTCCTTTCTTTAACTCCTCCATTGGGGACCCTGTGCTCTGTCCAATGGTTGGCTGCAAGCATCTGCATCAGTATTAGTCAGGCTCTGGCAGAGCATCTTAGTAGACAGCTATATCATGATCCTTTCAGCAAGCATTTCTGGGCATCCACAATAGTGCCTGGGTTTGATGTCTGTATATGGGATGGATTCCCAGGTAGGGCAGTCGCTGGATGGCCTTTCCTTCAGTCTCTGCTCTATACTTTGTCTCTGTATTTGCTCTCATGAGTATTTTGTTTCCCTTTCTAAGAAGGACTGAAGCAACCACACTTTTGTCTTCCTTCTTCTTGAGCTTCATGTGGTCTGTAAATTGTATCTTGGGTATTCAGAACTTTGGGGCTATATCCACTTATCAGTGAGTACATACCATGTGTGTTCTTTTGTGATTGGGTTACCTCACTCAGAATGATATTTTCTAGTTCCATCCATTTGCCAAGGAATTTCATGAAGTCATTGTTTTTAATAGCTGAGTAGTACTCCATTGTGTAAATGTACCACATTTTCTGTATCCATTCCTCTGCTGAGGGACATCTGGATTCGTTCCAGCTTCTGGCTATTGTAGATAAGACTGGTATGAACATAGTGGAGCAAGTGTCCTTGTTATATGTTGGAGAATCTTTTGGGTGTATGCTTAAGAGTGGTATAGCTGGGTCCTCAGGTAGTATTATGTCCATTTTTCTGAGGGTCCGCCAAACTGATTTCCAGAGTGGTTGTACCAGCTTGCAGTCCCACGAACAGTGGAGGAGTGTTCCTCTTTCTCCACATCCTCGCCAGCATCTGCTGTCACCTGAGTTTTTGATCTTAGCCATTCTGACTGGTGTGAGGTGGAATCTCAGACTTGTTTTGATTTGCATTTAGATGACTAAGGATGCTGAACATTTCTTTAGGTGCTTCTCAGCCATACGAGTTTTCTCAGTTGAGAATTCTCTGTTTAGCTCTGCTCCCCATTTTTTGATAGGGTTATTTGATTCTCTGGAGTCTAACTTCTTGAGTTCTTTGTATATATTAAATATTAGCCCCCTATCAGATATAGGATTGGTAAAGATCTTTTCCAATCTGTTGGTCGTTGTTCTGTCCTATTGACAGTGTCCTTTGACTTACAGAAGTTTTGCAATTTTATGAGGTCCCATTTGTCAATTCTTGATCTTAGAGCATAAGACATTGGTGTTCTGTTCAGGAACTTAAACCCTGTACCCCTGTGTTTCAGACTTTTTCCCATTTTCTCTTCAATTAGATTCAATGTATCTGGTTTTATATGGAGGTCCTTGATCCACTTGAACTTGAGCTTTGTACAGGGAGATAGGAATGGATCAATTTGCATTCTTCTACATGTTGACCAACAGTTGAACCAGCACCATTTGTTGAAAATGCTGTCTTGTTTCCACTGGATGATTTTAGTTACTTTGTCAAAGATCAAGTGACCATAGGTGTGTGGGTTTATTTCTGGGTCTTCAGTTCTATTCCATTGATCTACCTGCCTGTCGCTGTACCAATACCATGCAGTTTTTATCACTGTTGCTCTGTAGTACAGCTTGAGGTTAGGGATGCTGATTTGCCCAGAAGTTCTTTTATTGTTGAGAATAGTTTTTGCTATCCTGGGTTTTTTTTTCTTTTTTATTCCAAATGAATTTGAGAATTGCTCTTTCTATGTCTATGAAGAATTGAGTTGGAATTTTGATTGGGATTACATTGAATCTGTAGATAGCTTTCAGCAAGATGGTCATTTTTACTATATTAATCCTGCCAATCCATAAAGATGGAAGGTTTTTCTATCTTCTGAGGTTTCTTCATTTTCTTTCTTCAGAGACTTGAAGTACCTTTCATGTAGATCTTTCATTTGTTTGGTTAGAGTCACACCACGTTACTTTATATTGTTTGTCACAATTGTGAAGGGTCTCTGATTTCTTTTTCAACCTGTTTATCCTTCTAGTATAGGAAGGCTATTGATTTATTTGAGTTAATTTTATATCCAGCCACGTTGCTGAAATTATTTATAAGCTGTAGCAGTTCTCTGTTGGAGTTTTTTGAGTCACTTAAGTATACAATCATTTCATCTGCAGATAGTGATATTTTGATTTCTTCCATTCCAATGTGTATCCCTTTGACCTCTCTTGTTGTCTAATTGCTCTAGCTAGAACTTCAAGTACTATATTGAATAGGTAGGGAGATAGATGGCAGCCTTGTCTAGTTCCTGATTTTAGTGAAAATTCTTCAAGTTTCTCCCCATCTAGTTTGATGTTGGCTACTGGTTTGCTGTATATTGCTTTAACTATATTTAGGTATGGACCTTGAATTCCTGATCCTTCCAAGACTTTCATCATGAAGGGATGTTGAATTTTGTCAAATGCTTTTTCAGCATCTAATGAAATGACCATGTGGTTTTTTTCTTTGAGTTTGTTTATGTAGTGGATTACATTGATGGGTTTCTGGGTATTGAATCATCCCTACATCCCTGGGATAAAGCCTACTTGTTTGTGGTGAATGATCATTTTGATGTGTTCTTGGATTCGGTTTGCAAGAATTTTATTGAGTATTTTTGCATTGATATTCATAAGGGAAATTGGTCTGAAGTTTTCTTTCTTTGTTGAATCTTTGTGAGATTTTGGTATCAGTGTAACTGTGGCCTCATAGAACGAATTAGGTATTGTTCCTTCTGCTTCTATTTTCTGGAATAGTTTGAAGAGTATTGGCAATAGGTCTCTTTGAAGGTCCAATAGAATTCTGCACTAAACCCATCTGGTCCTGAGCTGGTTTTGGATGGTAGATTTTAATTTCTGCTTCTATTTCTTTAGGGGTTATGGGACTGTTTAGATTGTTTATCTGATCCTGACTTAACATTGGTATTTGGTATCTGTCTAGAAAATTGTCCATTTCATCCAGATTTTCCCATTTTGTTAAGTATAGGCTTTTGTAGTAGGATCTGATAATTTTTTGAATTTCTTCAGATTCTGTTGTTATATCTCCTTTTTCATTTCTGATTTTGTTAATTTGGATACTGTCTCTGTGCCCTCTGCTTAGTCTGGCCAAGGGTTTATCTATCTTGCTTATTTTCTCAAAGAACCAGCTCCTGGTTCTATTGATTCTTTGCCTAGTTCTTTTTGTTTCTTCTTGGTTGATTTCAGCCCTGAGTTTGATTATTTCCTGCCTTCTACTCCTCTTTGGTTTATTAGCTTCTTTTTGTTCTAGAGCTTTCAGGTGTGCTGTTAAGCTGCTAGTATATGCTCTCTTCAGTTTCTTTGTAGAGGCACTCAGAGTTACGATTTTTCCTCTGAACACTGCTTTCATTGTGTCCCATAAGTTTGGGTATGATGTACTTTCATTTTCAATAAATTCTAGGAAGTATTTAATTTCTTTCATTATTTCTTCTTTGACCAAGTTATCATTGAGTAGAGCATTGTTCAGCTTCCATGTGTATGTGGGCTTTCTGTTGTTTTTGTTGCCATTGTAGATCAGCCTTAATCCATAGTGATCTGATAGGAGGCATGGGATTATTTCAATCTTCTTGTATCTGTGGAGATTTGTTTTATATCCAATTATATGGTCAGTTTTGGAGAAGGTACCATGAGGTGCTGAGAAGAAGGTATATTCTTTTGATTTAGGATAAAATGTTGTATAGATAACTGTTAAATCCATTTGGCCCATATCTTCTGTTAGTTTCACTGTGTCTCTGTTTAGTTTGTGTTTCCAAGATCTGTCCATTGATGAGAGTGGGGTGTTGAAGACTCCTATTATTACTGTGTGAGGTGCAATGTATGCTTTGAACTTTAGTAAAGTTTCTTTTATGAATGTGGTTGGTTGCCCTTGCATTTGGAGCATAGATGTTCAGAATTGACAGTTCTTCTTGGTAGATTTTTTCCTTTGGTGAGGATGAAGTGTCCTTCCTTATCTTTTTTGATTACTTTTGGTTGAATGTTGATTTTATCTGATATTAGAATGGCTACTTCTGCCTGTTTCTTGGGACCTTTTCCCTGGAAAATTGTTTTCCAGCCCTTTACTCTGAGGCTGTATTTGTTTTTAACCCTAAGGTGTGTTTTCTCTATGCAGCAAAATGTTGGGTCTTGTTTATGTATCCAGTCTGTTAGTGTATATCTTTTTATTGGGGAGTTGAGTCCATTGATGTTAAGAGATATTGAGGAATAGTGATTGTTGCTTCCTGTTATTTTCGGTGTTATTTTTATTTTTTTGTGGCTATCTTCTTTTGGGTTTGTTGAAAGATTACTCTTGCTTTTTCTAAGATGTAGTTTCCCTCCTTGTGTCTGCATTTTCCAACTATTATCCTTTGTAGGGCTGGGTTTGTGGAAAGATATTGTATAAATTTGGTTTTGTCATGGAGTATCTTGGTTTCACCATCTATCGTAATTGAGTGCTTTGCTGGGTATAGCAGCCTGGGCTGGCATTTGAGTTCTCTTAGGGTCTGTATGAGATCTGTCCAGGATCTTCGCTCTTTCACAGTCTCTGGTGAGAAATCTGGTGTAATTTTGATAGGTCTGCCTTTATATGTTACTTAAACTTTTTACCTTACTGCTTTTAATATTCTTTCCTTGTTTTTTGCATTTGGTGTTTTGACTATTATGTGATAGGTGGAATTTCTTTTCTGGTCCAACCTATTTGGAATTCTGTAGGCTTTTTGAATGTTTTTGTTCATCTCTTTATTTAGGTTAGGGAAGTTTTCTTCTATAATTTTGTTGAAGATATTTACTGGCCCTTTAAGTTGGGAATCTTCGCTCTCTTCTATACCTATTGTCCTTAGGTTTGCTTTTCTCATTGTGTCCTGAATTTCGTGAATGTTTTTGGCTAGGAGCTTTTTTCATTTTACATTTTCTTTGACTGTTGTGTCAATGTTTTCTATGGTATCTTCTGCACCTGAGATTCTCTCTTCTATCTCTTGTATTCTGTTGGTGATGCTTGCATCTATGTCTCCTGATCTATTTCCTAGGGTTTCTATCTCCAGGTTTGTCTCCCTTTGTGATTTCTTTATTGTTTCTATTTCCATTTTTAGATTCTGGATGTTTTTTTTCATTTCCTTTGCCTGTTTGATTGTCTTTTCCTTTATTTCCTCTTTAAGGGCTTCTAGTTGTTTACCTGTGTCTCTTGTATTTCTTTGAGGGAGTTATTTATTTCCTTCTTAAAGTATTCTATCATCATCATGAGAAGTGATTTTTCAATCTGAGTCTTCCTTTTCTGCTGTGTTAGGGTATCCCGGGCTTGCTGTGGTGTGAGAATTGGGTTCTGGTGATGTCAAGTTGCCTTGGTTTCTGTTCCTTATGTTCTTGCCCTTGCCTTTTGCCATCTTGTTATCTCTGGTGTTAGCTGGTCTTGCTCTCTCTGACTGTGGCTTGTCCATCCTGCAGGCCTTTTGGTCAGTACTCCTTGGAGACCAGCTCTTTCTGCGAGGAATTTGGGTTTGGAGAGTTGTGGTACAGGGTCAGCTCTGGGTTGCAGACAGAAACCAAAAGGATCTTGGCCCCAACTGTTGCTTGGTTCCTGTGTCCTGATGGCTCTGCGAGGGTCCCTCTTGATTGAGGAATTTGAACAGAAGTGGTGGTCTTCTTGTGCTCAAAGGTGTTTTGGCTCTCCTGGGAGACCAACTCTCTCCTGGCACTAAGTATGGAGCCCTGTGTCACAGGATCAGCTCTCTGGGATGAGAAGGAAACCAGAAGGCCACTCCTCAGTCCCTGTGTCCTGAGGGTTCTGGACAGATCTCTCTGAGCAGAAGTGCTGGCCTTACCACTGATCATAGTCATGTCCACACTTCTGGGAGGGTAGCTCTTTCCCTGTGCTATTTGGGTATGGAGCTGTGTGGCACAGACCACATGTGTAAACAGGAAAGCCCCTGTCCCAGGCCATTCCTCTGTCCCAGTGTTCTGCAGATTCTGGGTGGGTCCCACTGAGCAGGTGTGACCTCTTACCTCCACTCACAGTCTTGTCCATACTCCCTGGATGCTAGCCTTCTCCCTGTGCTATTTGGTTATGGAGCTCTGTAACACAGACTGGGGTACCCGGTTGCAGAAGCAGACTGGAAGGCTGCTGTCCCAGGCTGCTTGTAGGTTCCTGAGTCCTGGAGGTTCCGGGCAGGTCACTTTGAGCAGAGGTACTGGCTTTACCTCCTGATCACAGGCTTGTCCACACTTCTGGGAGGGTAGCTCTTTCCCTGCCCTTTTGACCTGCCGTTTTAAAAATATTCCACACAATCAAAAGAAAAATTGTTTCACTTTGACACTTTCTGAGCTAAAAATATCAGTTATATTTAAAGATACAATATAACAGTAAACAGGATTTCAAATGTCTATGTTGGGTGGTGAAAACCACAAATTATTGATTATATTTATTACTGAACGTTGAAACTTTATTTTTTCAATCATTTTCTTCTGAAATAACCAAGTAAAATTCTCCTTGTTTGACTCTGGCTGAGTTTGTATTTCAAATATATTAAATTGCATTAAATCAGAAGTTACAAAAGCTTAATTTCCACAGAAACGTTTAATGTGAAAACTTACTTTTCTTCTGAGTTAAGGAGAACATAATGTGTTTTCACTTTGTATTTTATTTGTTCTAATGGAAGAGTAAAGTTTTTCTTCTGTTAATTTAATGTCTTTTCAACAGTGCTTTGAGAGCCTTGGAAATGAATCAAACAATTATCCATGTCTCTGTGAATAATTCCCAAAGTTTTTCTTTTATCAGTATGACAGCCTTAAATTCACTAATAATTTTGCTTCCTATCACCAAATATTTTCCCAAAGAATAATTTTATCTCATCTTCTTTTATATAAAAAAATCTTATCTATGATATGCATCTAATTTCCCTTAGTATAGACAAATATCATAAAAATTATATTGGAACAATGGTAAAGTGCTATGAATCATTTTCATAGCTTTTCCTAAGACAATTTATATCATTTATTTAGTCTTTCTTATCTTTTAAATTTTTCCATATTTTTCTTTCTTTATTAAAAACAAGCAAGATGGTATGTTTTCAAAGTTTAAAGATACAAGCCACTCCTACTCTGGTCTGTTCTGGTTCTTGTTGATAGTTCAAGATATGCACCTTCATATTCCAGTTCTTGCTGCAACACCTACTGCCTTCAGTTATGTCTCCCTGCCATGATGTCCTGTTACTGAGCTCTTGCAGGAATCAATTGCCTTAGTCATGCTGTGTCTTCACATCAATAGAAAAGTGATTAATATGATTACATAGCATATTGGAGCACTCTTTAATGGGTCCTCTACTTTATTTTCTGGTGCTCAGTGACCTCCCTTCTTCCTGTTTGATCAACTTCTTCAAAATTGTAAAGCAACATTGAACCCTGTGCTGTAGAAATCTTTCTCCTCACTTTAGGAGTATGCTTTTATGTTACCAATCAGTGATGGTACCTGTACTTCAAGATATATTTCAAAGAAAATACAAAAGTTTCTGTGTCCATGAACTAAAGACATTTTTTTCTTTTTTTTAAATGATTTTTTTCTGAGATTAAAATGTACTGATTTTAAATGTCCTGCCTCACTGAAATTTCAAAGATCCTTGCTTTATTAACTTTTGTGTTAACACAGAAAGCAAAAGCATCTGTAGTATTTGGTGCTGTCTTTTAATTCACTTTTCCATTCTTCATTGGCCTCTTCAAGAAGATTCCCTGTGGTTATACAGAAAATGTGAACATCCAAACATTGTAAGATCCAGTAAATTGTAAAACTGATTCTCTATATTTTACAACTGGTTCTCATAGACTTTGAGAACAATTATGTAGATTTCCCCAGCATTGCATTTTTAATATTGCTATTGGCCTTATTTTCTTCAGGGTTCGGTACACTGCCATGAGTTCATTACTGCCTGGCTATTTGCAGTGGCTTACATTTAGATACAGATTCAGAAACATTTCCTTCCATACTTTGTCCATGCTAGAAGTATATTTGGAACCACATGTCGTATATCCAAAATGTGGTAAGTTGAATTTGCATATGACCATATATGGCAAGAATAAAAAAGTTGGGTTTTTGTTTTGTTTATTAAGGGAGGTTGTTTGTTTGTTTGTTTAACAAAAGGTACTTAGTCTTTTGTTATGCCATTGTAGCAGTTTGATACTATGGACATAAATTATAATGGTGTTAACTAAACATAAAGTAAATTGGGACTTAGTAAGTGGCAGAAATCAAGAAGATATGAATTCCAATACCCTAAACTGTGGCTGAGTCTGATTATATTTCTTGCCTAAATGAAATTTGGACTATATTTATGTGTTTTTATATCATTTAACAAAAAACAGAGAAGTAGTCCTGAGTCTATATTCTTTTAAAACACACCTTGCATTAGACCTGGGATGTTGAGAGACCCCAGAAGGTTTATGGGAGTGACTCTAGCTGAGACTCCTAGCTGTAGGGACTATGGATCCTGAAGTGGCTATTCCTGTAGCCAGGCAGAACACCCAGTGGAGGGATAAGGACAGAAACCTACCCACAAAACCTTTCACTAAAAAAGTGTCCCGCTTACAAGATGTACAGGGACAAAGACAGAGCAGACACGTGTGGGACTGTGAAAGGCAGCCTGGTTTCCGGTTGAGCTAAGGTTTTAAACCCAGGTGGACCCAATAGATTGTCCCCAGCAGGGGGCAACCATATAAGGGAGGGTAGGCATTTACCATGCTCCTAGAAACAGCTCCTGACACGTGGCTACATCTCTCCGTAGGTCTGTGACATTTAGTCAAGTAAAGGGAATGCTCCTCAAGCCCCTCCTCTGGTAGAGGCGTGGTCATGTAGCCTCAAGACATCCCTATGCTAAAGAGGCACCTAGAGGCTTAGCCACTCCCCTTCCCAGCCACCATTTCAACATCGACCTGGGGGTAGGGATTCACCCACTCTACTCTCCGCCATGACAATAAATGCCCTAAAACCCTGAAACTGTCTCTCTTTGTCTGCCATGGGGAATAATGGAACCACCTTCGTCTAAAGAGCCACAGCCTAGTCTCTCACAGAATCAACCAACCCAGCTAGCCATCTCCCAAGCCAAGGATTTCGTTCCACCTTGAGATCCTGCTGTGCTCTTCCCTTCCCTGCTTTTCATTTCTCGGCCCCACTTGCAGGCCCCTGCTTCTTTCTCAGTTCTTCCACTGCATCCAGTCGCTTCTGCATTGCCCAAGAGCCTGAGAATCCCATGGAGCTGCTGCACGTCTCCCGGAACCCACGGCCATGTCCCCCACCCCTGGGCTGTGTTTCTGCAGAGGCTTCTCACAACCAGACACACTCCTGTTGGTCCGTGGAGTCTATGCAGTCAAACTTCCAACTCATTCTGCCTCTCAGAGGGGCTCTGAGAGCCTGGAGTGGACACATGGGACCATTACACTTCACTGCACCATTGGTACCCAACAGAGACGACTGAAGGAATGGCCAACCAAATTGAAACCTATCCCATGGGCAAGAACCAATCCCTGACACTATTAATGATACTCTTTTATGGTTGTAGGCAGGAGCTTAGCACAATTGTTCTCTGAGAGTCTCCAACCAGTAGGTAATGAAGAGATATGCAGAGATTCACACTCAAACATTAGATGGAGCTGGGGAAGTCTTAATGAAGTGTTGAGAGAAGAATTAGTCAACTAATGAGGACTGAATCACCAACCAGAGTTAGCTCACACTGGACTTTGGCTCTTGCACGTATGTAGCAGATGAACAACTTGGTCTTCATGTGGGTCCCCCAACAACTGAGGCAGTGGCAGTCCTAGAGCCTGTTGCCTGTCTGCCTGTGGATCCCATGCCCCTAAATAGACTGTCTAGTGTCAAAGAGACTTGAAGTGAGGGTGGTGGTGGTGATGGTGGTGTTAGTAGTGGTAGGGGGTGGCACCAGAGAGGAACTTCCCCTTTTCAAAAGAAGGGGAAGGTGGAATGGGGGAAGGACTTGCATGGTGGGGTACTGGGAGGAGAGTAAGGGCTGATATTGAGTTGCAAATTGAATAAATAAATAAATAATGCAAAAATAAAATGTATTTCTTTTTCTGTATTTGTATTTGTCTAACATTTGTAAAAAATAAAAATTGTTTTAATTTCTTATTGTCTACCTCTTCTATGGGAGATAAATCCAACTCATGAGAGTATACATATTAATCCCAAGACTGTGTAACTCTTAGTGTCTGTATTTTGAAGCTGCAAACCTAGAGAAAATCAGTTTTGGTTAAACTGAGCAAATGACATGTTGGTTGGATATGAGAGAATACATTGACAAGTTTTTAAACTATTTTAATATGATCAATTTTGAATAACTGTGTACTTTAGATTGTCATAATATTGGAGTGCAGGAAGAACACAAATAAAGCAGATAAGCAAAGGGACAAAAAGTCTGTGACCTAAGTAAGATGTTCTATTTCTGCTGTGAATTTGCCAATATGTTCATTTGTGTATTTGTTTTTTTGTTTCAAAATGGACAATATAGTCAAGAGAACTGATCCTCACTGAACCTCTGAAACTTCCAGACAAACTTTTAACTATAATGAAAATCTTAGAACATTTACAGAAATTTTAACAAATAACAATATCTTCTCTCTTTCAGGATTTAACAATATGTGCTATTGTCACTCACAAGAAAAAAATAGACTACAGATTTTGCTAAGAATGAAATCTATTTGATATTCCAAAACTTTCTGTTTCAAATTATCTGTCCTAGATTACTACAGGATTATATAACAGTATTCTTGTTAAAATCATAAATTTTGTTAAATTGAACATTTTTACACATATGTTCTCTAGTTTGTTAATATATATGATTTTCTCATTAAACGAAATTCTTAAGTGTTGTTTATTGAAAGCTGAATTCATTGGATATAATATTAGAGGGATTTATATACAAGCACATCTTATCATTGCCAGCACAGGTAGTATTTATATCTTTGTTTTTGTCAAAGTTGTAGGAAAACAATAAGAGTTATATAGTGAAAATTTTACCCACAAAAACTCATTCACAAATACATTCACATATTTACTCAATCTGTGACCAGTTGATATTATAGTGATCAGTTAAATATTCTGAAAATAAAATAACTTAAAACACTATTATTTCCAGCCCAGTTCTGTAATAGTATTTTATTTGGAATTGTGAGGCTCTCTTGTGCAACATCAGATTCAAGAATAGACAGAAATTAGCATAAACTTTGAAAGCACATGCTGAAATTATTTAAGAAAGGATTCTTCATTGACTTATTTTGAATTCATATTTTCAGGTTAATATTTCAATTGAGTAGTCACAGATGAGAGTTTAAATTAATGTTTTAGAAACTCATTCTACTCCCATAGCATATTCTTTTGTGGATTCTCTATAATATCATTTCAAATGCTACCCATATTCAAATAGGAAATGATGCTTAAATTAAAAAAAAAAAAAATTGCCAGGCAGTGGTGGCACACGCCTTTAATCCCAGCACTTGGGAGGCAGAGGCAGGTGGATTTCTGAGTTCGAGGCCAGCCTGGTCTAAAGAGTGAGTTCCAGGACATCCAGGGCTACACAGAGAAACCCTGTCTCGAAAAATCAAAACCAACCAACCAAACAAACAAAAACAAACAACAACAACAACAACAACAACAACAACAACAAAATCATTACCCTTCCCAATCATTCCCCAAAGGCTGAGAAATATAATGTTAAATGGATGTGGTGTCTATTTATAAAATAAAAATCAAGCAAAGGGAAAGGTTAGAAACCTTATTCAAAGGAACAATTTTACCTAATAAGAACCATTATTAAAACAGTTGTAGTCCAATGTGATTAACCTGCACTAAATTCACTTAAATAAATTATGCTATTTCATGTCTCAGTAAGAGGATTAATTTGTAGCTTCGATTTATTCAATCTCCCAGATACTTCTCAGAGAAATTCCCTGTATCTCATAGTTTCTATGATATGCTAAGATGTGAATACTTATCCTTCTCCTCAAATTCACATGTTGAATTCTTCACATTCAAAGTAATGTCATCGTGAACTTTGGAGGTAAAACTGTCCTTATGCTTATGTCTCTAACTAATGGGCTCTCACTTGCTAATTGGCTTGAGAATTATCTTCCTTGCAGATTCCAGAATGTGAATTCACAGTGATAACATGCTCTCTAAAAACAGAAAGGGAGCAGTCCCCAGACATTAAGTCTGTAATTTGCCACAAACCTGGAATCTCAGACTCTAAAATTATAAAAAAAACAATAGTGGATTTGTGTGTGTGTGTGTGTGTGTGTGTGTGTGTGTGTGTGTGCATAACCAATTTTCGAATTTGAAATGCCTTGTTTATGGCATTGTATACGACAGGCTGAATAAGAGAGTAAGTAAGTGAGGAATTTAGTTCTGAGCCTCCCGCTCAGCTTGGAGTTTGTCATTCCAGAAGCCAGTGTCTCTAAAAAACTCATGTTTGGACATCCTTAATATAGAACAGTGCCATTGTCAAGGAGACAGGTCACAAAGTGAAAATATTACTTCAAAGTAATTCTTGTTACTAAGAAGTTGTCCTAGTTAGGGTTTCCATTGATGTGAAGAGCCACCATGGTCAAGGCAGCTCTTATGAAGGACAATTGGGACTGGCTTACAGTTTCAGGGGCTCGGTGTATATCATCATGGTGAGAAGCATGGCAGAGTCCAGGCAGACATGGCACTGGAAGAGCTGAGAGTTCTCTACTTATTGATTCAAGAGCAGCCAAACGGAGACTGTCCCTTCCACGCTGGCAGGAGCTGGAACATAGTATTTCAAAGCCCACTCCCACCATGACAGACTTCTTACAAAAAGGCCATATCTATTCCAACAAGGACACGCCCCTAATAGGAGGCTTGTGGTCCAAGCATTCAAACATATGAGTCTGTGAGGGTCAAAGTATTTCAAACTATCCAGAAAAAAATTTGCATAATAAACTTAATTAAAGAAACATTTTCTGTTCATTTCATGGCATGTAGGATCCTATCAATAGCTCAGACTGGCTTCAAGCTAATTATCTTCTTCCAGCCTCTCAGGTGCTGGGATGAAAAATAACATACACAAACACAAATGACTTCCACATAACATTCTGTAGGATTTGACAGCTATCAGTTCATTTTCTTTGCACCCATACATTCTCCTGTAAAGTGAATACAATTTCAATAAACTCTTTTTAGACCCTCTTCCTTCACTTGTTGTTTAGCTTTAGGTTTTTGTTGAATTCCCAAAAAATGGGAGTCAGGGTGTCTTTGTCTCTTTTGCCTACTGTTGGAACCTGTTTCCTCCTATGAGGTTGATGTTTCAGTTTTAATATGAGGATTTGTGCCAGGCCTTATTTCATTTTTTTATAATGTGGTTAGTTGAGTTGATAATACTGAGAAGCCTGGCTCTTCTGGAGAGAAATAGGGGAGCAGTGGATCTGGGGAGAGGGGAGCTGAAAACAGAGTGACTGGAAGGAGAAGAGGAAGCAGAGATGGTGGTTGGGACGTTCACCATTTTCAGTGTCTCTCACTAATCCAGGAACTAGGCTAGTTTTGGGGAGGCAAACATGATGTGTGAGGGATTAAATGTTGGAATGTAGGCACATACAGCTTTTTATAAGGGTTCTGTGGTGTCTTAGTTAAGGTTTTACTGCTGTGAACAGACACCATAACCAAGGCAACTCTTATAAGGACAGCATTTAATTTGGGCTGTCTTACAGGTTCAGAGATTCAATCCGTTGCCATGGTGGGGAAATGGCAGCATCCAGGCAGGCTTGGTACAGGAGGAGCAGAGAGTTCTACATCTTCATCTGAAGGATGCTAGCAGAAAACTGCCTTCCAGGCTGCTAGGATGAGGGTCCTAAAGCCCACACCCTCAGTAAGGTGGCTATTTCTGATTGTCAACTTGACTATATCTGGAGTGAATTACAATCCAGAATTAGAAGGCTCACCTGTGATCTAGATCTTGAGGCTAGAAGACGCAAGTTTCAGGAGTGGTGGTACACACACCTCTAATCTGGGCCACACCTGCTGCTGGAGATCTACATAAGGACATTGGAAGGAGGAAGATTCAATCTTCTTCACCTGTGAGCCTTGTGGAACTAAGCTACTGCTAGATCCTTGGGTTTCCATTCACAGCTACTGCTGACCATTGTTGGGGAGTTTGACTACATACAGACTGTAAGTCATTAACAAATTCCCTTACTATATAGAGACTACCTATAATTTCTGTGACTCTAGAGAACCCTGACTAGTATACTCAGTGACACATCTCCTTCAACAGGGCCACACATTCTAATAGTGCCATTCCCTGGGCTGAGCATATACAGTCCATCACATGCAGGCTGAATTTAGTCCTTCATACTTGCTTACAAGCACTACTATCACAGCAAGAGTTAGCATTTTAAATTCTAAAGACATCTTTTGAAGTTTTACTAGAATGGAGAACAGTTTCCAAAGTCCTTAATAGTCTGACTGCTGTCTATTGCTGCCTTATGACACTATATTTTTCTGTTCTCTATACTTGGCATCAAGTTGGGCAGACATAGCATTAAAAAAAAAAAAAACTTAAGCGAGAAAGTTTGATTTATTTGTTGCAGAATGACTGTGCATTGAAAATTTCTATGGAAATATTTTTCAAAGGAAGTACAAAATTAGGAAAGAACAGACTGAAACTCAGAGTGTAGCTATATATAAGTGGAAATTATGAGTTGAGTGTCATTGGTGATCTTGGGAATTATGAGTAATTTCAGTAAAGATAGAGAAATCATGACTATATTTAACTATAGGTAATGCCAACGAATTCTCTATAAAAATAACATGTTTCATCTTATTTTTGCTAAATCATTTTTCTGAGACAATATTTCAATATTTAGCTCAGACTATACTCAAACTTATAATCTGAAGTACAGACATAAGCTATTATACTCATCCAAATAGAATAAGTTTTGTTGGGCTAAATTAATAAATCTAGGAGATAAAAATAAATCCACATGAAAAGGAAAATAGCATGTAGCAAACTGCCTAAGTTTTCCATGTGAAATTCAGACATGTTAGATAAAGCATTGACAGGCATTTCTTCATGTTCTAAGAGCTTATTACAAACTATTCTCTGGAAAAATAATTAACTGAGATATAACTTCAGGTCTCTTTTTAAAGTTATTCAGAAAGCCTGAGTAGTTCCGCAAAAATGTATTCATATCTGAGCACCCTGAATCAATAGATCTGGGTTCAGCTATAGTTTGGAAAAGGGGATTGGTTGGGTGACCTACGAAGACCTCTGAATTGTATAATTTTATGAGTTAGTTTCTCTCTTCTGCAGTGAATTGAATCAATTTTAACTTTTAGTTCTAGTCATTGGAATAGGAAACACAATGTCTAGGGTCTTTGGAAAGGTCTAACTATTGAACAAATATTTGACCCTTGGCAAATTGAGGACATCTCTTTTGCTGTTTTCTTTAAAAGACACCTCTAAAAAGATCCTTTCGGGTCTTGTGACTCTTAATAGTTTAAGTATTGAAATATAAGTGTTTCCTCCCATGAAATTGGAGGAAGGTTCTTGTGCACCAATTTTTAAAATTACTTCTCCCCTTTTTCTTTATGTTATTGAACCTGAGAATAGCTCTTTAAGCGAGGGGCCATTAACATGAGAAAAATATCTACTGTTAATATGTTCAAGTACTGTTCAAGATCTTATGGGTGTAGTATAAATGATCTGAGGACAGGAAACGGATGGGAGACTCGAGTCACTACAAATGATAAGGTTCGTTTTCTCACCTGGTATTTTCTCTTCATGGAAGTAACTCATTTTAAACATAACCTTTCTTTTCCACCTTTTGAAAACTATTAAAGTTTAGGATTAAGATTAGAGCACCTTTAATTTGCACTGGTCCCTGGCTTTGAACCTTGAGCCCCCACACATACACAATATGTTTCAGAACAATGAATAACAAGATTATATTCATGATATTCTAGGAATAAATGCGACTGCAAATAAATAGAATGGGAGCTTGAAGGGGAAAGAACAACATAGCAGGACCCAGAGGGAAAATAATTTTTTTTTCTACAAAGAAAATATGTATCAGGCAACCTAACTTCAGGGCTGTTGAAAGAGAAATTGATTTTTAAAAGTGCAAAATCCTCACAGGAATGAGAAAAAGTTGTTAAATATCAATTTACATTAGATAAGAGTTTGGCAATATACTCCAAAAAAGAATCTGAGGCTTCATTCTATTACTGTACTGAGCTTATGCTTCAGAAGAAAGAAAAGAAATCAAACGTATTTATTTAATCCTTTTTGTCAGTAATACCCAGGGTGAAGAATTCATTTGTAGTCTTTTCATTGCTGTGGAGTTTTAGAACTTCACCTATATTAAAGGAAAATATTGAACCTTTTGATCCTAAGACTTCAAGATATCGTCCATTTCCAGGTCTGAAAGAAAGGAAGACTTTACATAATCACACTGAAAGGAAAATTGCTGTATGTATGAATTGTCCAACACAAAGACCTTTTTCTTCTTGTCTATTTAAGAAATAGCTCTTTAAATTCTTTTTTTTAATTAAAGGATTCACTTTTTTTACACTGAGTTGCAAATGTTATCTTTAAATATCTACATAATTTTAGAAATACTTAGAAAATTTTACATACTGAAGAGAGCAAGTTTTGCATTTTCCTAAATGTTATTCTCATGAAGATAACAATTTTATTCATATATATTTGTATCCACACACATACATGTATGTATACAACTTAAACTTAAAAGGGTGACAAATAATTTGCTTCATTTATGTTTAAGAAAAAATAAAATGCTGGTCATTGATTGAAAGAAACATGGGCATGCCTTCCCAGTTGAAGAGGAAAGGGTAGTCCCTGTTTCAGAGAGATTATTCTGTATATAAATGCTTGCTGCACAAGAGTGATAGCCAAAACTCATAGTTGAGGGAGAGAAGTGAAGGTTGAAAATGGTCTACATGTGCTGCTATGTGCCTACACACACACACACACACACACACACACACACACACTCATGCATGGACACACATGGGACAACCTGTACACACACACACATGCATGGACACACATGGACACACCTGTACACACACACACACACACATTCACACACACACTCTCATGAATAGACACACATGTACACATGCACACACTCAAGCACAAATACACATGCACATAGCAATAATACGGAAAAGGAAAATGCATATTCTTGTGTTTTCAGGAAATCCTGAACAAGATGTCTTGACAAATGGTGTAAGCTTCTGAAACAACTGTTTGATTTTTAAATATTTAATAAGTCATGGTCACATATTACATAGTAAAATTTTAGTACATTGAAAAAGATAGCTTTATCAAGTAAGAAAATAATAGACAGACAATTATTATAAAAACAGTTTATGAAATATTATGCTTAAGAATGTGTGCAATTTTGTTTATTTTCTGTAATCCTACCTCTTCATGGCTAGCACATAGTTAAATGTTGAAATGTAGAGGTTAATGGCTCAGCAGGGTTCTGGTCACAGAATCCATGTAGGAAGTTAATTATCCTGCAAAAGCCTGTAATTCATGTTCCAGGGCCCAACAACCTATTTTTGGTTCTGCATAGGCGTGTACATCTATGGAAGCACATACAAAGACACACAAGAACAATAAAAGTTATGATAAGGAAATAAATATCACCAAGTTTATATATATATATAACTCATAAAATGTTATAACTTTTTTCATACTTTAAAAATAATTTATATATTATTTATTTGTGTGTTCTGGACTGAGCATATGGGGGTGTGTGTGCTAGAGAAAAGGGTGTGGGGTTCAGAGAACCACAAGCCAGACTGGCCTCAGGTCATGAGGCCTGGTAGGAAGGATTTTTACCTGCTGGGGCATTTCTCTTGCCCTCCTATACATTGTTTAATATTTATATTTACGATAAGCTGTGGCAGTGCAATTCATGTGATTATTGCTTTGGAATACCTTTTTCATTATTACATTAGTATTTAAATGTCATTAATACTATTCTGCAATGTATGATAATCCCTTTACAAAGAAATACAGCAACAGCATAGACTTCATCAAAAACAAAAAACAAAACAAAAAAAAAACCCAAACATTTTAAGAACAAAAATCAAGATTCAATGTTGTGTTCAGAGAGTGTAATTTTTAAATTGTGATAGATAGTTTTTGTGGTGACAATTCATTAGACATTTTGTGTGTGTGTGTGTGTGTGTGTGTGTGTGTGTGTGTGTGTGTGTGTGTGTTTTGAAAGAATTCACTAAGAATAGAACATTGAAAGGATTGAGAATCAGAAGGAGGAATTGTTCCACACTGGCCTTTAAGGATGTTTGGAAAAACCTTAAATGGCCCCAGGCTGAGGCAGTGCTGTAACAGAGGTTACCTTGGGAAAGGCAGTGGTGTTCTGTACAGGCTGGAGCTGGGGCTGATGATGGATTCAGCTGTAGGAGATGTGTGCTGTTACCTTGTTTTCTATGTCCTGGGGTTTTGTTGTTGTTGTTGGTTGGTTGGCTGGTTGGTTGGAAGTTTTTGTTTTGCTTTGCTTGTTGTTGTTTTTTTCTGTTTTGTTTTGTTTTTAATGTCTCTATTTAAAAACCAGTGGAAGCTAAGTGGCATCTGTTTTTTTTGTTTGTTTGTTTTTTGTTTTTTGTTTTTGTTTTTGTTTTAAAGCTTGTCATAAATGTCAGGTAACATTTATATGGTAAGAGACAGAAGGGTGAGGACCGGGTCATACTCAGCAGGTATCTGAAAACGCAATGTCAGTGAAGAATACCTTCTAAGTGGAAAGCCCTATTTCTGTTTTTATTTTTATTGAAAATAGATTCTTCTCTCAGACAGTGCATCTCATTTCCTGTGTCTCCTCCCTCTACTTCTCTCAGTTTCTCACCACCTCCCCTCTTTCCCTAAACCATACCCTCTGCAGAAAAGAGCAGGTCTCTAAGAGACAGCCAGACAGGATGCAAAAATGCTACAATGAGGAAAGATATTTTTTAATGTATGTTTTGAAAGTAACAATCATAAAAAAATAGGTTATAGTGAAAATGTGTATGTGAAATACAGAAGCTTACTGTGGTGAAAATTATCTGAGAATGAACACAATATAAACATGATTAGACTAATCATATCAGACGTATATTTATGTAGTAGCTATGTAACCTTCATCTTTCAATTGAAGTTCAGAAAATAAGAAAATAAATATAAAATTGGTACACCAGAGGAGAGGGAAATAAATGAGAGGGAGCGAGACAGATAATTCATTTTCTCTGAAAAATTACAGGCAATTAAAACTTTTAGAGACAACCTCCTTGTATGTTGAAGCTGTACAAAATTTATTTTGCACAATTAAATAAATAGGCACATTTAAGGGATGGCTTTAGAGAGGAGCAGACAAGATGGCATAGATTAAGCAACATTTAGAGGGTCTAAATGTGGAGGCAGTGCACTTACTTTGTATGGAGACCGTAATTTGCCTCATTGAATGCATTAATTGTGGCAAAGAATGCTGGCTAACCTCCTCAGATTTATTCTTCCTTTCTGCTGTGCAGAGCTGTTCCTAGAACGGCCCACCTGCCAGACACTGCATCTCCCTGCCTCCAGTAAAACCTTGACAGCATTACACACGGGAGCAGGTGGTAGGGCATTGCTTGCCACTAAACAGTAAAGGCCCAATCAATGATTTTTCCAGCGGATATTTAATTTGTTGCCCAACTGCTAGATGTGTATTATCTATAAAGTGCTCTGTGGGTATGAGCTGTGGTCCAACCACTGGAGTCTCTTGTCTCAGAGTCACTAAGTACTAGAGTGATGCACAAGATGGCCACCACCTTATAAATATTAACATGTACTCAATAAAACCAAACAAGCTCAGTGCAATGAGATTGAGTGGACAGGGGTTGGCTGTTGTAGTAACAAATACCAGACCTTGCAGTCTTACAGGATTTGGCTCTAACCAAAAAGAATAGAATAGTAGAGAAAAGAAAAAAAGATGTCAAGGACAATGATACATGGGAACTGTTAGCATTTACATATACCAAATATATACACATAAATTATATAATTATAATGTGCACAAAAGTAACCAGATACTTTTGTTGATTAGTTTTATTTAATACGTTTTCCTCATGGGTGCGTTAATATATAGGTGGATGAACATAAGAGCGTACATGATATAGCACACCAGCGCACAGGTGGCGGTCAGAGAACAAGTGGTAGTTGGTTCTCTTCTTTTACCATGTGGGTTCCAGGGATAAAAGCCAGGCTGTCAGATTTGCTGAATCATCTCAGCAGCTACTCATGCATTAAAAGTTCATCCCAAGAAGGCAGTGATTCCCACGTCTTCAAACTCCATATCTAATCACAATCATTTTATATTTCTGAGACATCTGCAATTATTTCCAATTTTTTTGACTTCTTTAAGTCTTCAAAAAATTATGATTCACTGGGGAAGATCAGAATAGCAACTTTATCAAGACATAGGGAGTTGGTGTGTTGGTTAATTTTTGTATATACAAAAAAAAAATAAAAACCAAAAAAACCCATATGATTTAGATGTTGTTACCATCACTCATAAGCTTTATTTTTCCAAAAGTTGTACTTTTTTGTTCTAAAGATATATATGTTCTCTTTTAATTCAAAAATTTCTATTGAATTAAATATGCTTTTTTACTATTCATAAATTTATTTTAAATAATGAATAGTAAATTACTACATTTATTTTCTCTGCAGAGTGTGTGTGTGTGTGTGTGTGTGTGTGTGTGTGTGTGTATGTGTGTGTGTGTGTGTGTGTGTATATATCTGTATCTGTGTACATGTTTCTCTGTGAGGTTTCACATGCTCAGGCACACAAATATCTGCATGTAAGAGACAGAATTCAATGTTGACTGTGTTCTTCAGTCACCTCATATTATTTTTGAGATAAGGTCTCTCACTGTAACTAGAGGCCACTTGTCCAGCTAGATTGGCTGTCAGTGAGCCGCAAGGATTCGCCTGTCTCTCCATCCCTGCTTTGTACATGGATAGTGGAGGTCCCAACTCCTGACTTACTGCCAGTGGCAAGTCTGACGCAGAGAAGTCCTATGCACAGTCCCTTTTCCTCCATTTACTTATCACTTTATTCTTAGTTAATAATGTCTGGTCTCTATTTACCTTTTCGATTATCTAGATTTTCCTTAAAATATCACAGAGTTTCCAGTAAGTTGTTCTTTGTCAAAGAAATGTTCCCTTTGTTTGGAGATAAAGTGAAGACCTGAGATAAAGACAAGACAATGGTACAGTGACCTTCACTAAGCTGTAACTTCCTCAAGATCCGTGGCTGGAGATGGATCTTGGGATTTCTTAATTTGAAAGCCTCTAGGATTCTAATTTTCCCAGATCTGAAGGCTGAAGTACTTTCCTTTAAAATTTAAAGAAAAACATTCAGTTTTCTTCTGTCTTTTAACAGCCTCCCCAATTACTTTGATATCTTGTGGGGAAATTTTGGCTCTTTGATGCTGCAGACTATATTTCTGTAGTGGGTTTTTTCCTATCTCCTAAAAGATTATAGAGTTTTAACATGGCTGATGAGATCCGCAGCCACGTGAAGGAAGAAAGATTCAGAAGAGGTCTTGTGATATGAATCAGTTAAGTTTGAGTATTCTCAAGCTTCCTCTTTCCTCAGGCTAATGGAAGTTCAAACAATTTACAGATGCTGTTACTTTTCTTTTGTTTCTTATCTTCAAAGAAATTCTTTCAGGGGCTATTCCCAACATTTAATCAAGCTCCAACTTAATTCCAGAATATTCCATCCTTTCATCTAAGAAATATTAGTTGTTATAGATAGGAGAGTAAGCTTACTTTAAGAAGGGTATCAGTCATGGCTGGAGAGATGGCTCAGTGGTTAAGAGTATTAGTTGTTCTTCTAGATGATCTGGGTTCAATTCCCAACATACACTAGATGACGCACAATTGTTGGTAACTCCATTCCATGGAATCAAACACCATCCTCTGGCCTTTCCTGGAACCAGACACCTGTGTGGGTGCAGGAATACACATATAGGCAAAACACCCATACCCATAGTAGCATTTAAAAAAATCAAAATTCTGTCCCCTAGGGCATTGCTATGGATGCTATGTTTTATGTGCATCAGTGGGTGGCAGAGAAGAGAGGCTATGACTATGCCCATTTCTGACCTATGGACATCTGAATGATTGGTAGCTCAATTTCCTGAAAGAGGGGGAAAAGTGGAGAGAGGGAGAGAGGGAGGGAGCAAGGGGGAGAGGAAAAGAGGAAGGGAGGGAGAGAGAGAGAGAGAGAGAGAGAGAGAGAGAGAGAGAGAGAGAGAGAGAGCCTGAGATAACCACGAGCACTGGTCTGAGACAACCACTAGTATGGCACTGTACAGTCCCAGTTGGGTATTCAAGGTGGGGAGCAGCATGGAATTAGAAGAACCCTTCCTGGGACTTCAGGTTCATACAGGAATGAGTCTGAGACAACAACCAGATTGATGGCATGGGGCTTACACAGGGAGCTAGCCTGAGATGATCACCAGTTCGTTGCTGCACAGGCTTTGGGGTGCAGACCATGGCTGAGATGACACTTTCCTGGTATCATAATGCATAATCATGACATAGCACTCTTGAGACTTTCCCAGACGCTTAGAGGCCCCAGGGATCACTAGGAGAAGCAAATAAGTGGTGGAGACATGGAAGAGAAAGAAAAAGAGAAGGATGTGGGCACAAAGAAGAATGGCAGAGTTGGAGAGTAGAAGGTAGCAGAGAACAGTGATGTGAGTACCTGGTGATCCCACCTGGGACCATGGTGGGCTCCTGGTCTGTGCTATCTCCAGAGTCATGTATAGGTCTGTGTTCCTGAAGCAGTAGAGGTCTGTTACAAGTGAAGGCTAGGTGGACTTTCCTGAACTGGGCTCTCGTCTGATGACATGTTGATGTCAGAGGGCCGTGCAGAACTAGCCCCACCCCTCACCTGGGCATCAAGGGAGAGCTGGTCCTGGGGCTGTGAAAACAGGAAAGTTGGAGAATTGACCCTGCCTCTTTCCAGCTGCAGTACCCAGGAGAGCAGGTCTGTGTATTGGGGGAGTTACAGGTGAGCTAAGCAGAAGATTTGGCTACAGGGTCATGAGAATGGAGACCTGGCCATTTCCTTCACCAGCTGCTACACTTGGGAGATCAGGTCCTGCACCCCTCCTGGGCAGCAGGGCATAGCTGGCCCTGGCTGCAAGGGTTTCTGGTGAGTCGTACTGACTGTGTGACAGTCAGTGGACTGAACACCTCAGATACTTCTCAGGCTCAGATCCAGAGTTTGAATGGGTCCACTCTAGCATCTACCCCATTGACAAACTCCTGGAGTGCAGAAGGAGCTGGCCCCACAGATCCAAGACTACAGGATCTCCATGACACAGGGCAACAACAGGATATCCAAGAGAACTCACGGTGAGATTTCAGCATTGATTAGCAGAATGCAGAAGACTCATACCATTGCATCATTGCAATGAATCTTTACAAACAAAGAGGGCTGGACAAAAGGATGTACTGTGGAACACACTGTGACACAATACAGGTTCCACAATGATTTTTTTTCCCTCTGTTGCAGGGAGATTGTAAGGGTGGAGTTTGAAAATGGGGTAAGGGCGAGTTTAGTAGGAATAGAGTGATGATGTGAAATTCACAAAGAACCAATAAAAGGTTTAAAAAAATGTATAAAACAAAACAAAGAAAAATGATATAGACCTTGAAATTGCAATTTTCTGAACACCTGGGTTAAACTAGCCCCTTCTGTAACACTCAGTACTGGCCTTTGTCTACTTACCTGAAATTGTCTTTATGTCTACTGTTTACTCCCTACTTTTGAACCATAAGGAAAGCTAAAATTAACTTATTTTCGTTGTCATTTGTTGGGTTATTGAGATGGAGTCTAACCTTGTAGTCTTAGAGGACAAGAACTCTCTAAAGCACACTAGCTTCGAACTCTTACAGATTTTTCCAACGTGCTGGGACTGCAAGCATTCATCTCTATTCATGGTAGAGCAATTGTTCCTATATCAATTTTTTTGTTTTTATTAATTTATTTATGGTACATCAATCTTTATTTCCCTTACACTTTGATATATATTTTCTCTTTCACTATTTTCTTATGCTTTTAGAGAAATTTGGTACTAATTGACTTCTATGACCATAGTGTGCATACTATGCTTTAAGCATTTCTTATCCCATTTTTCATTCTTTTTTCTTTATTGTCCAATTCATGTCAAAACTTAAGCTTTAGTAGAACAATATTAGGATCAGGACTTTTCAATGAGTATTTAGTTAGAAAGGCTTTCCTGTCATAATTGGCATAAGCACAGTGTTCCCTGTGGTCAGGCACCTTGCCCTTCCCTCTCTTTCCCTTTGTCCATGTAAAGACATGGGGTTCTTTCTCTGGAGAATGTATCCTTCCTCAGACTCAATATGTGTATGGTTCATGACTGAGAATTTTTATAGTGATTGCTCAACAAAGCTCCCTGGAAACAAAAAACATCTCTTGACAAAGACTAAGTATGTCAGGCCACTTTAGTTTGATTTCTATGCACTTACACTATGAGAAATAAAAATTCAATCATTTATGACTTATCCAACAAATATTATTTACTATTGTAGTAATAAATGGCTTACCACAATTTGGGACTTCAAGGTAGTTACTAAATATAAGAAAAGTAACACAAAACTACATTATTTTTGCTCCATGTAAGTTTCTTCATATTTTGTACTTAATGGTTGAATATAGTTCAGCATTTAAAGTGGAAAAAAGTACAATTTAAAAGTATATATTTTAAAATGTTTTATGGCAAAGAAAAATATAACATGGACAGAATTTTGTGTAGGTGCACATATCCATGTTAAATACTTTTGAATTAGATGAAATAAAAGCCTGATGACTTCTATAAAAGAAATACTATTGTGTAAAGTAAAAAAAATTTCTGAATTTCAAAATGCTGTGAAAAAGTCATAAACTCTAAATTTAAAAATACTACCTCCTTAAATATAAATTTTATCTTGTATAATAAAAGCCTTTTATTATTTCTTTGAATATTTTGTAAAATGTACTTTCATCAATTTTATGCTCTCCTAGACTTCCCAGACTCACTCACCCTTTCCTGTCCCATCCAACATCTTATGGGTTTTGTTTGATTGTTTATTTTCCCATCAAGGCTAAGTGGTGCTTCCCAGATGTTTTTGGGTGTGTAGTCTTCAGTAGAATATGATATAAGTAGCAGGATCTACACTTCAGAAGAGTTGTCCATTTACCAGCTGCTAACAACTTCCAGTAGTCCCTAGGCTAAAGGTAGAGGTTGGTGTTCAACTCACTTCTCCATGATATGATTCTATATGGTTTAAGTTTCCAATGCTTTGTGCACGGTGATACTGTAGATTTTACACATTTTCTTTCATTTTAATTTCATAAGATGTAGTACTTATGAAAACATATTATTTCTACCTAAACCAAGAAATGCAGATTTCATCTGTCGATTGTGAGTGGTACACTTAGTGTTTTTATCTTCACTTTGTTCATCTTGTTTATAATCATTATAATTTCCAAAATTGGTCAGTGAGGAATGAATTTATTTGACTGCTATTGACTAGAATCAGTAATTGGGGAATAAGAAAGGACATGACTTCCCCCTCCTTGACTTGCATAGCTGCAAAGAGTTTGATGCAGCTGATATATTTGCATTTCTAACATCTGCTGCTTTCATCATTAAATTCCACCCACTAGTTTATGCCTGAAGCTGCAAAATAGGAACATTAGCTGCAGAAAACTCAAATTAAAGGAGAAAATTAAAGCTTTGAAAATATATATTACCACCTATCATCTTCCATAGTAGTCAGAAACACAGCCCCCAGCTCTACATAAAATACATCAAACTCCTTAATAGTGAAAGAAATTTAAATCATCAAACATTACTCTAGGAAAGCCAAGCGTATGTTGTTGAATTAAATAAAGACTAAGAGGATAAAACACTGTGCTATCCTCATAAATGTAATATATTTATCAAAGATCTTGATTTGAAATAAGAGTTATTTTTTCAGATTTATATATCAAAGTATGTGCAATTCTAAATGACTTTTGGGAATATGTAAATTATATTAATTAAAAGTGATACACTCTGATATGTAATATTTGCATGAGATATAAAGAAAAATTTAAGTGAAACATTATAGAAAACAAGTGAAAAATATCAGGAGATACATTATATTCCATGAATATACTTGATTTTAAAGCCCATTTTTTACTGTAAAATGAATTACTATTATTCATGTATGTCATCTTTTTTCCTGCTGTTTATTTAAAACATACTTGCTGAGCTCATAGCAAACAAATGAGTCAAGAATATATGACAACTGTGAAGGCTCTGGTATCCACTCCATCATTGTGTAACAGAGAAATACTATGCTCAATAATAAAACCCACCTTAGTTGGAACGTTTTGATTTGAGAGATTTATACTGACATTCCTTCGCTGATATGCTTGGATCAACCTTTGCATTCATTTAGAGAATTTTGATTCTTTTTTTACACTAAGATTGTGCACTGTACTTTAAGGTTTCGTCTTTCTTCTCAGTTGACCTGTGTGATCACTCCCTGTCATTTTAGTAAGAAACACCCTTTATAGTATAGTAATCAATCATGTTTTATGTACTGGTTTATAGTTCCTTTCCAAAGTGAATACTGAATGTTTTGCAGAATTTTGAAATATATCTGTATTGCGGTAAATATGAATCATCCTTTACCATATACTATTTCCTTATTCCTCAGCTGATGATGTAAGTTTGGAAAGGTGTATAAGTTTGAGACATGAACCCTACCTGGTGAAAACAGCTCCTTATATGTCAACATTGTTCTGTTGCTTTTGAGTTACACTATGTACTTTCCTGGCACTGTGCATTAAGGTCCTCTGAAGTGTTTTTTTTTTTTTTTCTTTTTGGTTTTTCAAGACAGGGTTTCTCTGTGTAACCAAGGCTGTCCTGGAATTCACTCTGTAGACCAGACTGGCCTCGAACTCAGAAATCTGCTTGTCTCTGCCTCCCAAGTGCTGGGATTAAAGGCGTGCACCACCACTGCCCGGCGGTCCTCTGAAGTTTTAAGACAAAATAAATCTTTTATTCTCCAAGGTGTTTTTGATATTTATGGGAAAATAACTAATAGTTATGAAATAATAACTCATAAATTTATATTATTGTAGCATCTTTTCTCTATCTTTCTCACAATTGCTAAAATGTCAAATCTTTTCTACCTATAAATTGTTACTAGTTTAAATTCAACTTCATTAAAATTTGTCTCAACTATAATATTTTAATAATATTTAGGTCTTCCTTTTTAGTAATGGTATTGATTAACAAAAATTACTTTTTTATCTGATTATCATAGATTTAAATGATCTACTAATAAATATGGGGTTCACAGAATATTGAAAGACATATCAAATTTTATGTCTCAAATTTTTTTTGGCATCTAAAAATCAATGGCAAGCTTGGTGCTTTCTAAATTAGATAGCACTATTTTAATTTTAAAAGTCAGCAATATAATTACTCCTTAAGCAAAAGGCCACAGAGGAGAAAATTGGATGATACTTAAATTGAGCATATGAAAAAATTAATTTGCATTAAAAATCTAGCAATTAGACACTTCCACAACAGCAGGAGAGATTCGGATTTCAAGTGTTCTACTCTTTCCAAAGGAGATTCCATCACATTCATTTATGTTAAAATAAAACTTTAAGTCTCCAAAAACTATAGGAAATTTATAAAATCAAAGTGCATTTAATGTTAAGACATTTCTGAGAAGTTTACATTTCTAATAGATTCTTAGTCTTTTATCTTCAATCTAATGCAAAATAATCCAGAACAAAATGTGTGAACCTCTTCAAAATTAAAAATATGGAGATCTCCTTAAAATTTCCATTGTTTCTCAGTTTACCCAATAGTATGGAGTACAGAATGTCACATTACACTGGGAACTAAATTTAAAAAACAAACAAACAAAAACCAATGTATTTGCCTTAAACTATATAGTGTCCGGTGCCCAGTATTGTCAAAATCTTTGTGTATAGTATTAGAATAGAGCCTCAAAATAAATTATTTAATAATATATGATGCTGACATATGCATCTTCAATCATCTAATAATATAATGTCCTTTAAAACTGCATTTTCAAGAGTTTATGGGTAGCACAAACACTTGATACATAGAGAAAGAGAGACAGAGACACAGAGACAGAGACAGAGAGACAGAGACAGAGAGACACAGAAAAGACAAAGTTAGGTGGGCATGAAAAATGTAGACCAATAAATAGGAAAGACATTTGAGAAAGAATGTACAGAAATATAGAAGAACTCAAAAGTCTTACAGGCATCAATAAAAAGAAACTCAGGCAGGAGGTAGTGCCAAAGGTATATAATGCCTTGTATAGACTGAACAAGAATTAAAATGTAACCATTTGATTGAGCAATACATAGGTTTATGGGGGTCACATTTATGAACCATTTAGTGACACAGTAAAATTAAATGCTTAAGCAGACTAAGTGTAGAAAACCGATGAGGTGGAGAACTGAATCACAAATCTGAGTTTGGATGACCTCATTTAGATTGACCAGCAAATGAGTATTCAGTATAGCACCCAGCTGAAGTTTTGGCTATAGTGAATCTATACATTTTTGTTTTGTTTTATTTTGTTTGTAGGAGGATGATTGACTTCTGATGGGGTTGGTAATACAAAAACTCCACAGAAAAGAGGCCTTAAAATGATTAGATAAAATTTCTACAGTTATTCTAGGTAAAATTATGATATAAAGTCAATTTACAGGACTATAAAAGATAAATAATTACACCTATAACTCATGTCTACATGTGGATTTGATACTACTGTAGTTCAAAACAAATCAACACAGTAATACTACAGCTTCTATAATAATGTGTAAAGCTCACCATTTAAATGGTGCTGAAGCCTCCTCAGTAATACTGCTTAAGGTCTAAAATCATTCATTGCCCATGGTTGTATGCAGTAATTAGCACTCCACCATTTGCTTACAGTGACTTATAGTTTGCAGAGTGGAATGTAGTAGAATGCATGCACAAGTTTAATTCAATCTCAATTATTTGCATTTACATGGAAAGACTCGTAAAGGGATATAAAAGCCTTTTGCTGACAATAAGAGCAGATATCATTTCCAATCATGAGTAACCACTCGTCTAAGGAATAATAAAGGGTTGAAGGTTTGTGAGTGGGTTTGTGTCTCCGTCCCTTCACTGCAAGTCCTGCCATGAGGTGGTCAGCCACTTCAGCCTCTATAGTCCCAGCTTCTAGGAGTCTCAGCTAGTGTCACCCCAGCAGACTCCTGGGAGCCTCCCCTATCCCAGGTATCTGACTCATCCCAGAGATCCTACTTCAATCAGCTTTCATTCTCTCCTTAAGCCCTCTCAACAACCCCCCTCTACACAGCTGAACCCCATCCCAGTTCCTCTTCCAAACTCCCTCTCTGAAACAATTTTCTCCTCCATCCACCTTCAGTGTCTATTTATTTCCCCTTCTGAATGAGATTCAAGCATTCTCCCTTGGGCCCTCCCATGTTACTTAGCTTCTTTGTATCTATGGATTGCAATGTGGTTTTTCTCTACTTTATGGCTAATATCCATTTATAAATTAGGGCATGCCATGAGTGTCTTTTTGATTCTGGGTTACCTCACTCAAGGATGATATTTGCTAGTTCCATCCATTTTTCCTGCAAACTGCAAGGTGTCTTTGTTTTTAATAACTGAGTAGTATTCCATTGTGTAAATGTACCAGTTTATCCATTCTTCACTTGAGGTTCATCAAAGTTATTTCCAGTTTTGGATATTACAAGTAAAACTGCTATGAACATAGTTGAGCAAGTATCATTGTCCAGAAATGGTAAATCTGGGTTTTGAGGTAGAACTATTCTCAATTTTCTGTGAAACAACCAAGCTGTGCAGGACTAAAGATGGAACAGTGATTGAGGGAATAGCCATCCAATGACTGGTCCAACTTGAGACACATCCCATGGGAGAGAGCCAACCCCTGACACTATTAATGATTCTCGGCTATACTTGTAGTCCACATGGGTCCAAGGTCGTTGACTCTGTGGAGATTGAGGGAGACTGAAGATGCAAGAAAACCACAAGAATAATTGCAGAGCCAAATCTTGGACCCATGTGGGCTCACAGAGACTGAATCACCAATCAAAAATCATACATGGGCTAGAATTACATGCCCCATACATGTATGTAGCAGATGTGCAACTTGGTCTCCATATGGTCCCTCTAATTCCCTTTGGATGCCTTTCCCCTAGCTGGAGAGCCTAGTCTGGCCTCGATGGGAGAGAATGTGTCTAGGTCTGGTGTGATTTCATGTGCCAAGTCAAGATGGTAACCATGGGGAGACCTTTCCTTCTCAGGACAGAAGGGGAGGGAGGGCTGGGGGGGAGGGGTTGTGAGGTGGAACTGGGAGGAGAAGGGAGGTAGGACTACTATTAAGATGTAAAGGGACTAAATAAATAAACTAAGGGGAAAAAGAGTAATAGAATGATCCAGGGATATTAGCGGAGGTTCCCTTAAGATGGGATAGAAATTAAGTTAAAGAATGTATCATTTTGTATTGGATTGGCAAGTAAACAGCCATAAGACATATGGATGACATCTGGAACTGAAGCCCTGATGAAACTTACTGATCACAGCCTCAGTGCCAACACTGAAGATGATTGCAGAAACTGTACTTTTCTTTACAGTACTAAAGTAAAGATTAATTTTTGACAGGCAAAGTTCATATGTGTTTATTATCATGAGCTAGAAGATTTGTCTTTGGGGATTGCAAATTATAATAATAAATGTCAAATAATTTGCTTTATTAATTGATCGAGATTTTATGGATGGTACTGAGGGAGGAGCCCAGGTACTTCTTCGCGCTAGGCAAGCACTTTGCCACTTGTGTCACAAACCCATGGGTTTTAAAGTTTGAACTTTTGCTTCCCCATTGTATCCTTATGTGTTCTCGTCCCCTGCTTAGACACACCCTGACTTAATAATATACTTTAAAGCACAAAAATTGTTTTTATTTTCCTATGTTAAAGTCTTACTTTTGATATTTAAAAAGATTTGGTTAGACTTCCAAGACAGGACAAGTTCTTGTCATATATGTAATTAACTGCAGGTGTGTATTTAACTCTGTGTATGTGTGAAAGTATATGCAGGCTGTGGGACATGTGTGGACAACAGAGGACAACATGGTGGATCTTTTGTCTCCTTCAGCCTTGTTGTCCACTGTGAGCAAGCTCAGGTGGCCAGGTTTCCCGGCAGGCACCTTTATCCAATCGACAAGTCACCTTGCAAATTTTGTGAATCTTTGGAATGGGTGAATTTGCTAAGCTGTTTTAGACTATGGGAATACAAATAATAACTATCAAATTAGGACCCTGGTCACTTAGTACTTGTGCAGTAGTCTCATGCACAGTTCTTCTTTGAAGTTCAGGCTTAGGAGTTGATATCTTTTTCTTAAACAATGGTTGTTCATTGGTGACATTCTGAATGTCTTCAATTTTGTGAGAAAGTATTTGTTCCACATTGTGTGCCTTTAATGCTGTCATCTTCACCTACCAACTGGCCTATTTATTTTCTAATACATTAAAAAGTGACAACCAACTCTCTAATGCATATGAAATTCTTAATCATAATTCAGAAATTGTAGTCCATATAATTGAAAAGCAAATGGACAGTCCTGGAAGGAAATGAAACGTGATAACTTTATGAAGAAAACATGTAAGATGTAATTTTTCATAATTCTTCAATTAATTGAATGAGAACACGAAATCCATATGAAAATATACTTCTGTGTACTAAAAAAAATTGAAGATATCTCCTGTGACCTTTACCTTCAGGTCTTTCTGTTACAATAATGTTATGCTAAATAAAGATAGAATTTTTTTTCAGGTTGTGTGTGAGATGGATATAAAGCTGATCATAAAAATAGAGAAGTGAATCAGATGAAGATAATGTGGTGATCATTTTAAAGCATAGCATTTCCTCAGTAATGACAGAAGACAAAAGAGGGAGAAAAGTGAAGAAGCTAAAGATTTTACCATCAGGGAGCTAATGCATTGAAAGGGGAGGAAGCCTAAGGAAAGGAGCAAGGGAAGTAGGGGCAACCTGAAAGCAGTGTGCCAGCTGGGAGCCTGAGACTGTAGTCCTACCACTGACCTGGGAGTGGACTGTTACAAACCTCACAGAGCCCAGGAATTCAAAATGACAGTTCAGCTTGACCAGCTTTTAATTAAGCTTATAATAAATTAACTAGGTCTCACTTAAGCCCATCTGGATTTCCAATTACAGAAATCTTTTTTTTTTTTTTTTGGTTTTTTGAGACAGGGTTTCTCTGTGTAGCCCTGGCTGTCCTGGAACTCACTCTGTAGACCAGGCTGGCCTCGAACTCAGAAATCCGCCTGCCTCTGCCTCCCAAGTGCTGGGACTAAAGGCATGTGCCACCACTGCCTGGATCTACAGAAATCTTAAGATAATATATTGGTTTACTTTTAAGCCACCATGTCTGTGGTGATTTAACACTAGCAATAGACTATATATAAAAAGAAAGAAAGAAAAAAAGAATGAATGAAAGGAAAGAAAGAAGGAAGGAAAAACAAAATAAAAATACTGGAATAATTCTCTGCAAAGACAACCATTGTAGTATTTTACCAGTTTCAAACTACAGCAGTTAATTGTGTGTCTCATAATCACAGTTTGGACATAAACAGAGCACGGATGGTTTCTGTCTCCATCAGCTCTATTATTCTAAACAGGCATTATTATGCTGTTGAGATGAAACCCTGGAAACTCACTGCTGTTTCCCAATTCACAATTCTTCTACTCCAGCCCCCACGGAGCTGCACTGGCCACCTTCCCTTAGAAATTCAGTTCTTTCTCTCTTCTAGGTCTAAATGAGTTTAAAGTAATTTTAAGATAAAAATTACAGATAGTTTATTTCTTCATTGGTGAAAGACAAATCAGTGAGATTTAAATGTCCTGGTATTCCAAGCCTCTTTCCTGAATAATTAGCATTTTATACGGACTTGAAACATTAAGGGAAATAAATAAAGAATAGGCACAGCTTTTTATTGTAGTCTTTACTCATTTCAGTTCTCTCAGCCTTGCCACAACTTCCTCAGAGCCTGATGAAGTTTCACACACCCCCTTGATAAAATATGTGAATTCCTTTGGACAGTACATGGATTGGAGTCATAAAAGTTCATTTTCATAGCCTTAAGAAGCAGAAAAAAATTCCCATAATCCTCTGAAAGCATGAAAATCAGATCCTGTGCAACAGTTACAAAATGACAATTTAGATTCAAGATTAGGCTTTATTTTTGTAATGGTTTAAACAATGAGAAATGGACTCAAGTCTCTGCTTTTGTAAATATGGATCCAAATTGTGTCATACTTTCAATTTTAAAATACATATTCTACCAGATAAACAATCATTCAGATACAAAAATTATTTTTGGCATTTCATCTATGTATATTAATATATTCCAAATCAAACAATAAAAACATATGTTTGTAAACCTTTTACCTCTGTTATATAACTACACTATTTTTAATTGTTTAGGCTTCTCAATGATCAAAATTATTTCATCAGTGACATGCATGTATAAATTCAAGCAAATGCACTTCAATGTTCTGAGCACTGGAATTGTAGGAAGTAGAAAATAATTTTATGTAATACAGGTACAAGGAGCTATCTTTAAGTAATATATTAAAGATTAGGCTCTGCCTCATTGACTAAGTAATCAATTTCTCAGTGAGACTATTTAGTCATTTTTATGGATGAGTGTAACCCATAGGGAATGTTTAGAAATATATCATTATGTCTACTTAAGAAAAAAACATTTTAGAGTACAGTACTTAAGCTAAAATTTTTACAGTGCTCAATGGGAAACAAAGTGCAGTGGAAGCTAAGTGGAAAGAATTTATGCTCAATTTTGAATATCGAAATGTGTGTATGTATAATATATATATAGAGAGAGAGAGAGACATATATATATATATATGTTTAAAGAACACTAAAACCTAAATAAATCATTTCGAATTATATTTCCCTGAAAAGTTTCCTGAGATTGTGAATCAGCTCATGATATTTTCCTTTTTAATGTAGCAAAAAAAGTTACTGTAATACTTTCTGTAACTTGTTTTACTTAGAATTTTTTAAATATTCAGCTTACAGGAATATGAACATTACACTAAGTGTGTCAATTTCAAACAATTATGTCTTTAATATTTCAAAGGCTTACAAATAATTTTAATTAAATATGTGTGTAGTTGTTGTGTTTAACCCTTTCAAGTGCACAGATCGTCTGTGTTTGTTAAGTTCTCTTTTTTAGGAAAACAACTTCCAAGTCCACAGTGCATGCAACAGCTGTTTGCCATCAAAGTTCCCACTGAAGACAAGCCACATGGTGCTTGTTGCTGAGAGTACTCAGACTTGGAACTGGGCCAGTTGATTGCACTCATTTTGCCTAGAGTCGTAGTGAT